>JAOTOL010001471.1:0-600000 GCA_034440575.1 Imbricaverruca yamaguchii | reverse complement strand
GGCGCGTGCTCGGAGCCGACCCGCGACGTGGCCGTTGGCTTCTCGTTGGCCCCTGCCTTTGTCGCGATCTCACTGCACGAGTACGGCTGTGAGGCAGGGTGGTCCGGTGGCAGTCGAGCCGACTTCAGGTTAGACGCCGACCACCTGTCCCAGCCACAGCCATCACAATCAGGTTCGGCTGATGCCGTCGCTACCGGTACCGACTGTGTCTGTCGCATCTTACCCAAGTTGGAGGCCGACCACGGGGTCCACGGGCAGTCTTTACAGTCGGGACGGGAGTCAGGGCCGGGGCAGGGTCTAGCAGCCGTTTGTCCAGTTGTCGCAGGACCGGAGCGGGGACGCAGCAGGCCCGTCGGACTGAACACAGCCACCTTCTCCACCACGTCGATGCTGGCGCCCGTGTTGGAGGTGAAGTTCTCCATGCGCACCACCTTGTCGTCATACACCATGAAGCACTCGTCGCCCTCGACGCCGCTCGGGTCGTGCCGGCTCTTCCACTGCGCGCCGGTGCTGCCGCAGCCGACAGCCTGCAGGGTGCGGCTCCAGCCAGCCGGCGTGCCGGGCGGCAGACTGAGAGGCGCCGCCGTCGCCGGGAGCGGTGCCGCCGGCTGCTCCCAGCCGTCAGGCGGCGACACCAGCGTCAGGGTGGAGTCGGCGTGCTGCGACCGCTCTCGGCTGCGCCGCGGCTGGCCGCCGGAGCGGTCCCGGCCGCCGCTCGGACCCGCACTGACAGACCGGCCTTGACCCCACGGCGCTGACTGGTACCGGGTCTCGCCCATTGTCACCGGGTCGGCTCGAAAGTCGTCCCAGCTACCCCACTTGTCGGCACGGGGGTCGGCGTTCGACTCGACACCGCCGAAGCGCACCTGAGCAGCAATGCCGCGGTGTGGATCGAGCCCGCCGCTCCGGCCTGGGCTCGATTGCGCTCCGTATCTGGCCTGCTGACCGTAGCCTCTGCCGGACGACTCGAAGCCGTCGCTGCCGTAGTCCTGCTCGCCGTACCCCTGATTGTATGCTTTGGCTGCCACCCCTTGATTTGTTGGAGCATGGCTGCCGGCACTGCGACTACCACCGCCGCGGTAACCCGGCATTCGGGTGCCAAATCCCCGGACGTCTATGCCTTGGGAACCTCGATTACTGTCCCTACGACTGCCAGCACTTCGATTAACGTAGGCGCGATTGTCCGCATCTAGGCTGCTGTACCTCCGCGATGAGCCTTGGTCACCGTACTCCTGAGACTGGTAACCACCGCCGCGTGGGGATATAGCTTGACCAGAGTCACGGTATGCTTGATTGTCATATCCCGGGCCTCCGCCACCGCGGTATTCTTGACTATTAAAAGCCTGACTAGCGGAGCCACGGTATCTCTGATTGCCGTAGCTCCGGTCTCTCGATCCTGGGCTGCTATGCGCGCGATTTGTCGTGCCCTGGCCGCCATAACCGCGATCTGGCTGGCCGCCATAGCCGCGACCTGGCTGGCCGCCATAGCCGCGATCTGGCTGGCCGCCATAGCCGCGATCTGGCTGGCCGCCATAGCCGCGATCTGGCTGGCCGCCGTAGCCACGATCTGGCTGGCCGCCGTAGCCACGATCTGGCTGGCCGCCGTAGCCACGATCTGGCTGGCCGCCGTAGCCACGATCTGGCTGGCCGCCGTAGCCACGATTTGGCTGGCCGCCGTAGCCACGATCTGGCTGGCCGCCGTAGCTACGATCTGTCCGGCCGCCGTAACGGCGATCTGGCTGACCGCCGTAACTGCTATCTGGAGGGCCGCCGTAGCCTGTCGGATCCCGGAGGCCGTACATGCCGCCGCCGGCGTTGTACTGTCGACCGCGGTGACGGAGCATCGGATCGACGCCCTGCACATCCAGCTCCTCGCCGCTGCTGCTGCTGTCCGTGGGGTCCCCAGTCTTGTTGAGTTCACCGCCACGACCACCACGACCACGACCACGACCACGACCACGGCCACGGCCACGGCCGCGGCCGCGGTCGAAGGCTTGTCCCAGGCCGGCCGCGTCCGCCATGCGGTCAGTCAGCCAGATGTACACCAGGATGTCGGGCATTGTGGGCCGCAGCGCGATGCGGGGTCCGCTGAACGGCTTCACCAGGTCCATGCGAATCTCGCGGCCGCGCCACATTAGGAACCACGCCAGCAGCTTCTCCACTCGCTCGTACTTGCTGAGCCGCGGCGCCCGCACACCGGTTTCCAGACGGAAGGCCGGGTGTTTGAGCGACACACCGTCGCCGGCAGCGGCTGCGTCCTCGCCGCGCGGCGGAGCCTTCACGGGCAGACGCCACCTGATGGGCCTGCCCTGGACGGGACGACGGAGCGGCAGAGTGCCGGCAGACTTGCTGCGCCGGCGGGCCGGCCGGCCGCCGTCACCGCCAGCCGCGCCGGTGCTGTCGGCGACGTTGAGGAACCGCTCGTCGGCGGCCGTCGGCCGCCAGATGTCGCTGAAGCTGACACAGCGGAACAGACCGCGTCGACGCCGCTCCGGGGCCGGGCGCACCGTCTCGGCCGACCGGCTGGCCCGCGCCGCCGCACCGGCCGGAAGGCCTGGCGGGCGCTGAACGGCAGTAGTGTCGGCGGGCCGCGGCGAGGTGTCACCCAGCGCCAACATCCTCCTGTAGTCGGCGGTGAATGCCTCCGAGCCCAGCTGGCGCTGTTCGTGCCAGACTCGGTGGCTGGCGAGCAGCGGCGGCTGGCCGACACCGCCCGCCTCGGCCGGCCGCAGCACGTCCAGCAGACCACACACGAACTCCAAGTACTCCGGCTGGATCTCCAGCGGGTCCATCTGGCCGGACCCGTACAGCAGCGGAGCGTCCGTCGGCTCCAGTCGCAGCTGCAGTCGGCCCGCTGTAGACTCCCGCAGCTGCTGCAGCCGACAGCCGTCCAGCAGTTGGCGGGCGGCGCTGCCATCCCGCGGATAGCGCTTCAGCAGGTCCCAGCCCCGCGCTTCAGCCAGCACGTCGT
The DNA here is from genome assembly GCA_034440575.1 of Imbricaverruca yamaguchii. Taxonomy (NCBI): domain Eukaryota; kingdom Metazoa; phylum Arthropoda; class Thecostraca; family Neoverrucidae; genus Imbricaverruca; species Imbricaverruca yamaguchii. The sequence continues at coordinate 597,029 of JAOTOL010001471.1, read as the reverse complement.
CACTGGCACCGTCGGAGCCCCAGTGACGCAGCAGCCGCCGCAGTCGCCTCTCAATGGGCTCGCCGAGCGTCGACAGGTCGCCGAGCAGGGCCGCCACGCGTGCGACCATACCGCGGTCAGGCGTCTCGGCCGGTGCCGCCAGCACTGCGTCCAGAACGATGACGCGCAGGTCTGCATGCCAGCCTGGGAGCGGCTCCAGAGGACGCAGTGTGGCCGCCAGGTGTGTGACCGTCAACGCCGTGGAAGCCGCTTCAGCGGGCGCCGTCTGCCACACAAGGGACACACTCAGCACTGCATCAGCTGGCAATCAAACACATCACAGCAGTCAACACACAAAAAACGACTATTAGGCTGCGCTGCTCTCTACCGCAGAGGGCACCGGAGCTCCGCTCAACACTGCAGCAGCGCACATAGACAGGGACAACATCGGTGGATACAACATCGGTGAAGTAATGCTACTAGGGCAACCACTACCGAGACTTGCACAAGCCATTGATGCAACATTGTATTTTACTTCAGTACCGAGCTGATATGGCCAGATTACAGACGCACGATGCTGTCGTGACGATAGTACCGGTCACTGGTGGGATGGTGGGAACACTACGCTACCGGACAGGTAGTAGAGCCACCCTGTTCATGGGAGTTACTACCAGGTCACTATGAGTGTTGTTGATATCACCGGGCCAGTGATGTTATGCTACAGGACAGATGGAAGTGCTATGCTGCCGGGAATACAGTACTATTCACATTACTCGCCAGTGGGAATGCTATGCTTACCTGGGCGGTCGGAGTGATATGTTACCGAGTCGGTGGTAGTGTTGTGCTACCGGACCGGTAGGACTGTTCTGCTACCGGCCGGACGAGAGTGCTATGTTACCCGGCCAATGGGAATTATGTTACCGGGCCGGTGGGAGTGACATGATTCCAGGCCGGTAGAAGTGCTATGCTATGACTGCCGTAGTCGATTACTTGTGCAGCGCGGAGAGCAGCAGCCAGCTGGTCGCGGGTGTGCAGCAGGAATAGCAACAGAAAGAGATGCCGCAGGTGTTGAGTGACAGAGGCTATTTCTGCAGCCGCTGCCGGCTCACTGTCTCGTCCCTGCAGCAACGCCTTCAGCTGCCGGTACGTACCCTCCAGACTGACCTCCAGCCGAGGAGAGCGGAACAGCTGTCGACAGACCACAGCATGTCACACACCGAGCCGGAAAATGGACACACAGACACGTAACATTTCACAGACATGCCACAACTTGATGCCCATATTCACAACATTCAAATCGAATAATCTACTGTTCTGGTTTCAACATCACCAATTTCAAGTAATTTTGAAACGTGTAAGTCACATGCCTCAATAAAATGTTCACTCTGGAATACCCTATACCTAGGTTGCAAGTGGTTGTAACCGTTCACAGAGGGGCTTTAGGGTACCCATCGGTGTGAATAAGCGGGCGTACAATTATTATTCCATAACAGAATTAGACAGATACCAGCCGAATTCATTGCGCCACTGCTGTTGACGTCGTGCCCAGCTACCCAACCCTTCCCTCCCGGATCAGTTTGTGTGCCACCAGTAGCGGTGTGCCCACCTGTTGACAGTGACCAGCTAAACCGACCACTCCCTTCTCTTCCAGATCAGTTTGTGTGCTACCAGTAGCCATGTATCCACCTGTTGGCGGTGTCCGGCAAAACCGACCCCTCCTTTCCCTTTCAGATTAGTGTGTGCGCCTCCGGCAGTGGCGTGCCCACCTGCTGCAGCTGCAGCCGATGACACGCCTCTCGCAGTGTGGTCAGGTAGGCGAGCGAGCAGAGCTGCAGCATGCCGGCGGCCCGCAGCACTGCCACCGTCTTCTGCACGGCGTCGGCCAGCTCCCGACGCGCGCGCTCCTCGCCACTGGCGTCGGCGGCCGGTCCGGCCACGGCCACCACGTACGGCGGCTCGGCCGGCAGCGGCTGCTCGGCCGGTACTAGGCACGTCAGCTGGCGCAGCGCCGTCCGCAGCTGGCGGCGCTGCTGCGCCAGCAGACCGTCCAGCAGCGGCTCGGCGGCCAGCAGCGCCGCCAGCAGCAGGTGGCGCAGCGACGTGACGTCGAAGCTGTCGGCCGGCAGGTGTTGGTAGGCAGCCGCCTGTGTCGACAGCAACTCGGCGGCTGGCGACGGCTCCGATGCATTCCTGGCCGAACACAGCGGAACCCGGCGTCACATGAGACGAGATTGTATTCACCGGGCTAACGATCACTATAGACATAATGCGATCTGGGGTATCGGGGCTAAAGCGAGTCGATGCTCCAACAAAGCCTAGGTCGCCATGAGTAGTCATCCATGAGAGAGTCCAAAACGACACCGTTAGAGAATCAGATATTGTCCGGACGCGGCTTAAGATTAAAAAGAACCTGGCATATTTCCCCGCCCAGAGCTGTGTTTTCAAAAGCATTTCTCCCTTCCTGTGAAGTGCAAGTGAGGTGCATAGATCACTCAGCAGCTGGCTGCAATACCTGATAAGGTAGAACAAACACTGATTCATGAGGTACGAATCCAAATGTTGAGGAATACAGCACATTGAAAGGTAATATGTGAAATACAAAAGAGAATAAGATCGAATCAACCGCGAGTGAGTCCAATTGGACTTACGCTCAGGCATGCATGACGATCTCCGCATGCAAATACAACGGACAATACGTAGATCCTTCGCGGCAGCTTACCCTCGCCGACAGAAGACAGCCAACAGTGATATAGCTGACGACAAAAGACGACATTGTGGGCCAGCTATGTAATCTATACTTCACGCTGCAAACCACGGCTGTGTACACAGACTCGTCCACATATCGTCACAATCCAGCAGTCGACCAACAACATCAGACTAACAGCCGACACAGTGCGCCTACCGTGACTTGATCGCCTCAGTTTCTTTTTGTAGCACGCATATAAGCAGAGCAGTCCTCCAGTCGCCCAGCTGGCGGGCAAACCACACGGCCTCCGTCAGCAGGCCGCAGCATACCAGCATCTGCGGTGCGGGCGACAGTCGTCACGCAACAGATGTCTGAGAACACATGCCACCACCTGGGCGTGGCGTCAAAATGATAGTCCGATACACTGAGGAAAATTACACCAAGTCATTGTTTGAGGTTGCCTGCAACCTCCAAACACAAGCCATGCCATCAGTAACAATGTCATGATATATCCAGTCCGAACGCCGAAAGATTGCTGATCAGGCATATTATCACCAATAGTTGACTGGTCATTGATGAGTAAGAAGACAAAGAGACAAACTTTGATTGCCTGCATATACAGTGGCGCTCTCGTACTCACAGCTCTCACCGACTAAAAGGGAAAAGGGAAGATGCGATATACTACACAAAAAACATAATTAACAGGTCAAACTATACAATTCGCGAATAAATTGCATTAATTCACGTAACGTCCTAGGTCAGCACCCATCCAGCGTTGGTCACAGCATATAATACGGTGAGATCGAAAGCAGGTCCCCGAGAACAGCCGGAAACAGCGTGAATTAGCTAGCACGGACCTTAAAGGCTTGCTGCGGGCTCCAGACGTCGGAGAGGTAGTGGGTCGAGATGTCAGCCGTAAGGACGTCTCGACGAATGGGCACGTGTTGGACTGGAAGTAATTATAACGATATAATTACATAGCAAAGTAATAATAACACGACATAACAAAGTAATAACAACGAAGGCTGTGGAAGTAATAGTGCACAAGACATACGCACAAACATCGACAACCAGAACAACAACACAAAGCACTGCAGTGATGTACCAGACAGTGGCAACAAGAGGCATATCAAACACAGTTCAGTCAGGGACTTGCCTAAAACAACTCAGGCAGAGATGCACCAGACACAGTCCAGCCGAGGATGTACTAGACACGGCCTAGCCAAGGAAGCATGAACGTCACAACGGCGGGGATGTCGTGTCGTATCCTCCCCGAAACTTCGTTTAACATTATGCCTATGGCATTGCGCGGAAAAATACCTAGAGTCCATTCTCGCGATCCAAAATCCGTGGCAACGCTCATGCAGACAGTGTGATTGAATTGCTATTCAGGTGAAGAATGGCACACATCTGGAAATAGCTTTCGATTCCTACACCAGAATATCATGAATATTTCTACACTCCCATCTTGTTCTGCCTCTACGATCAAAATATTCCATCAACATGAGCACAGCGAAAAATAAAATTGGCACATTTTGTTGTTCCCACTCACTGGTTTAGGACGTTGCTAGAAAATCAGAATACGATGTGTAATCACATATCCACTTTCCCTTATATCAATCCTCCTCCATTTTGCGACATATCAAGAGTAATATTAATCCCCTGTGTTAAAATAACATACTTCAGAACACAAATATTCCTTCCACATCAATTCGCAGCAAAATAAATTATGCAGAACATCCAACATCCAACAATCCATCCAACAATTCATACTTTGTGAATCAACGTGGTCACCTATAGACGAAAGGGGTTAGATCATAAAGCTCTTCAATAGATAATAAATTTTAACCTAATTCATTCCAATATGTCACTAACGCACTATGTTTTGACAGACAATTATATACAATAGCACCTTGGTATGAAATCGGCTTTGGAACGCTGTATGCAGGGAAGTACCAAATACAGCCCGAACAGGGAAGGCAGAATAGCATGCTTGGTACTTAATACCAAACATAACCTACCCATGAATATGTCACAGCATGACAGACAAGAATGGAAATCAGTCTAGAATGGATGAATTGATGCCAACACGGAAGTTTGAAGCATTGTCCAGCATAAATGGATGGAACAGAATCAAACAGCAATGCAATGACGACAGATGACAGATAGTACACCGAAAATCTCCAACAGTTTGCGCTAGTTCGGAAATTAATGCGAGACGCCGGCCCGCACTGCCTGTGCCGATGGTTCGGGATCGCGGCTGCTACGGCCGAATCGTCAATATGGCCTGCTGATGGTCGAATGGTACTCACGTGTGTGGCGGCTGCTGGTGGTCGGGTGGTACTCACGTGTGTGACGGCCTGCTGATGGTCGGGTGGTACTCACGCGTGTGACTGTTGCTGGAGGTGAGCGGCTGCTCCGGCCGGGCTGTGTGTGGCTGGCCGACAGTGAGCGGAATCGGCAGGTGATAGCGAGACATCAGGCGCGCCACACTCTGCATCAGGTGTCGGCCGGCCGCGTGGCGCAGCGCCGCCTCCAGTGCCGCCGCGCCGTCATTGCCGCTGATGCGGCACAACACACCGTCCACCGCCTCCAAGGCGCGCCGCAGCCGGCCGCCGCTCACGTGCAGGTACAGCAAGCTGTGCGCCAACCGGGAGACCCGCTTCAGCTGCTCGGCGGGGAGGGCCACGTCCAACTGGCTGTCAAGCCGGGCGGCGGCGCCCTCCCAGTCGCCAGACAGATAGCGGCGCACGAACGGCGTGTGGCGCGGCAGCCGGGGGTCGACCAGCGGCAGGCCGAACCGCCCGACACGAGCCTGCAGCTGGCCCAGCAGGCCGGTCAGCTGGCGTCGCTGCTCGGCCGACATCTGGCGCCGCCGCCGCGTGTACACTGAGCCGGCGCGATGCAGCAGGCGGCGCCACAGTCGACTCAGCACCACCGGCGCGCCCGACGAGCACAGGTTGCGGTCGGTTGGCAAGTGGACCGCGAAGAGCGCCGCCAGCTGTTGTCGCTCTAGTGGGTCGACGCAGCGAGCCGCCTGGTCGGGACGGGCCGGCGCCGCCTCGGCCGCCAACAGCACGCTACGGACCGTCTCCAGGGTAGCCAGCGCGGGTCCGACCGGCAGCCGGAGCAGGCCGGCGAGCGCCGCCGACACGCCGGCGGCCAGCGCGCCGGCGCACCGCGTCACGACGTGTCCGCCGGCCCGACTGAAGGCGGCCAGTGCGGCCAGGCGGCCCAGCAGCGGCAGCAGTTGGCGCAGTCTGTCCAGCCGGCTGCCAAGCCGACCACGGCCGTCCGTCAGCACGGCGGCCGCCAGCTGGCGCGTCAGGCGAGAGACGGCGGCGGCGCGGGCGGCGCCCTGCTGCGTGCTGCGGCCCGACTGGCAGACGAGCAGCGCCTGGGCGGCCATCAGCCGGCCACACAGCAGCCGCACCTGGCGCCAGTGGTCGGCATCCTCGGCATCGTCAGCACCGTCGGCATCATCAGCATCGTCAGCATCACCGCCGCCGTCCGGCCACTCGAGCCCAGACTGGTCGGCGAACGAGACCCGTTTCCGTGAGCGGCTCGGCCTGCGCCGACTCGACGCGACGTACTCGTTCGAGGCGGCTCGACGACGGCGAGAGCCAGCCCTGTGATGCGTCTGCAAGCCTGCCGCCCTGCTAGCCGGCGGAGACTTGAGAGGCCCCTGGTCAGACAGCAGCATCAATCGTGGATTGGTGATGTTCTCCAACAGCTGGTCACGGCTCAAAGCTGATACGAGGTCTTGAGCGGACGATATATACTGGTCGCACAGGTCCAAAGTGCTGAAGAAATTGTTTGCAAACATCAACGAAGCATATGCCCAGGGACAAATATAATTGTGTGCAGAACCATTGATGCTAGGTGAACAGTGGTCATATTCTACACATCAGTACACACACAGGATAAAGTGGAATTCAGGGTGGTGAGAGACCGAGGGCAAGAGGTTGGCTACGGGGCTCCACTGTAGCAGGCACATGCCCATGGACCATATTGCCACAGGTATCTTGTGCATTGATCGTAACCGCTCCCACGTGGTAGCTTGTGGCGTCATACACCCTATGGCCTCCAATTTTCGTGAAGGTACAGGAACCTCAGAGAAGTCATTTCGACAGTTGTTCAGTTCGATGCATTTAGATGCGGGATGCGTGCTTCGTAATCGACAGAGGAGCCAGCTTACGGAAATGGCGCCTGAAATATCGGCACATGCGCACTGAAAAGCAATCCGATGCAGATGAAATGTGGTGGAATGTTGCAGAAAGCATGCACATCTGCCAAGTATGGCATGCATATATAAAACTTTAGTACACTACACTTAATTATGGAAATAGCTTTCGTGTCGCGCTGTGTCACGGCCAAATTTGGTCTCACAACCTTGCCGCCCGGTGCATTTCGCATATAGCCGCTCAGCGAGGCATCCTGCACCGCATTGGCACTGGCCACCCGGCTTCGGGACTTACAGGTATGACACAACCACACTACCGGTTTCTGGTTGGCTGCACCGACATCGGCGAAGTACGGTTGCAAAACAACTTTGAGAAGAAAAAGCTTCCAAGAAAATATTGTAAAGTTCTTTCTTAACTGGAAGAAGACGTCTAACTCTGCGCGCAGGGAACGGGAAGCGCAAATATCACAAAACATCAAAATGTCAAAAGTATGACGATCGGGGCTGAAAAGGCCAGTGCGGGAAGGGTGATTCAGATTAACTGTAATCGCATATACACAAGAGAAGACTCGTGAGAAGTGAGGGCTTCGCCCTAGCTAGGAACGAAAATTTTGTAAGCATGCGTATACTTTCTGTGTCCAATAAAGCCAACATTAGCCATTTTTTTATTTGCTTTAATCATACTTCCCTCACTGTCATTGGGCTATCTTTGATTTTAACGTAATACGTTCTTGACTAGCGTGCCAGTAGGCGTCACCAAAAAAGGGACAACTGGACACGCGTCGTCCCAAGCCTCATCAAATCATGACGCCTTTGACGTTGCATGCAACCAAGCAACCCAAAAACCTTATTGGCTCCTCCCCCATCCCTGCACCCAAATCCGTAGCGACGCCAATGGATGTGCCCGAACAAGATCATGCATTACATCGGAAAGAGCAGAATTGTGATACTTATGAGCGTGCGTTGCGATTTCATGCATGCAAATGTCCATAAACTCCCAATTTCAAGATCAGCTAAAGCACCACCAATCCCCCAGCGCGCCCTGAGCACCGCAGTGTACCTACGCGTGGCCTTTCACCTCGACCATGGTGACCATGTATCCGGACGAGCAGAGCAGCACTGGACGGTGCGGGTGGCAGGAGACACTGAAGCGCTGACGACACGGCTGGGCCGCCGAGCGGGCCGACGAGAGTGGCGACTGGCCGGGTACGGTCGGCTCACTGTCAATGGAGAACAGCCGTCACTGCACCACACAACGTCCACTGCAGTGGCGACTGGCTCACTGTACCACACAACGTCCACTGCAGTGGCGACTGGCTCACTGTACCACACAATACTCCACTGCGTGGCACTTACACTGCAGTGGCACCTGTGACTGGCTCACTGTACCACACAAAATACACTAGCACCGCCACGTTACACAATTTAGTGGCGACCGGCTCACTGTACCACACAACATACACTGCAGTGGCGACTGTACCACACAATACTTACTGCAGTGGCGACTGGCTCACTGCAATCAGGGGCGCTCACTGTACCACACAACGTCCACTGCAGTGGCGACTGGCTCACTGCACCACACAACGTCCACTGCAGTGGCGACTGGCTCACTGTACCACACAACATCCACTGCAGTGGGGACCGGCTCACTGTACCACACAACACTCACTGCAGTGGCGACTGGCTCACTGTACCACACAACATCCACTGCAGTGGCGACCGGCTCACTGTACCACACAACGTCCACTGCAGTGGCGACCGGCTCACTGTACCACACAACATTCACTGCAGTGGCGACCGGCTCACTGTACCACACAACGTCCACTGCAGTGGCGACCGGCTCACTGTACCACTCAAAATCCACTGTAGTGGCGACTGGCTCACTGTACTACACAATACTCACTGCAGTGGCGATTGGTGCACTGTACCACACAACATCCACTGTCAGTGGCGTCGGCCAGATGTCACCCAAACACAACACGCATGGGTCCTCGGACAGCCCTCACTGCACGACTCGCACTGTCCTCACGACACACCATCCAAAACTGAACGAATCTTCACAACCGACCAGCAAGCAGTGTGCCGTCACGTGGCAGATCGATCCACCCCCAGTGTACGGAACAACGGAGCCCAGTGAGTCAGATGTAGCCAACATGACTGGAGTATCCCCACTGAAATACCCGGAGCCATGCATATCGCCTAATTGTGAGCAGTTGCCAGAACGGTGGTGTGCAAGTCTTGAGCTGTTGTCAGTGTGACAGTGGGTCGACATTCGCTGGTTGTTAGGTCCAATACGCAAACACAAAGGTCACGTTTTTCTATTGTAGGTATAATCTAAAGATCACAAAATCGATCCAGACGCACTCACAGTACAGACAACATTCTGGAAGGTTGAGCTCATTTCATGCGCAAGAGGATCATAGGTGTCATTTAATTATAGCATGTAAAGGTACAAATAGGAAGATATATTTTGTATTACCATGCGTTTTTCTGGTACATGTTACTTTCCACCTCAGCTGTACAAGAAACTTGAGGAGCTGCCAGCCCGTGCCGTCGACATTGATAACCATTTACCTGGTCATCAGACCAATGAGTTTGTATGTTCGGTACCAGTCTGCAGCAAATCGTCGATCAATGTCCTAACCTCTGGAGGCCAGTGAGTACTACAACCATACCAGACTCGCTCCTTGTCAGTAGGAGCGTTTACACCAGGGAACCATTAAGATGCATTTTTTTTCTGATGTAAGTTTAAGAGTAAAATTTGTATGCTCTACAATCCTAAAAGCCCCAATACTCCTTCATATTTATTTACATAAAGGATACTGCGTCAGTAGTTAAATTTCGACGCACCGATTTCGGAGCCGCTGCGTGTAAAATAACCCGTGCGTCACATGTACCTAAAGGTAATAATTACGTGCATTGGCGGCAGCCAGTCTTTGACATTTTCTGCGGCATATACACCTACAGATTACCGGGCATCGGGATGTTGGCCGACAAAGTCCTACAGATGAGTCAACGGCACACGCTGTCATTTGTTTTGTGTTAACAGCAGTGCCATCTGCTCCAATGACCACAACTCACAAGCTACAGGCTGCAATTCCAGAAATATAGCATGCATCTCGGTGAAGTTACCTGAACAAAATGTGTCGAACACTCTGCACTTGGAACAGCAACAACTGTAATATGCTCATGTTGATGAACTCTTTTTGCCGTTCATGACTGGGCTCGTATCGGCTAATTGTTTCCAAATCATTCCGTAGGAAACACCACTTCTACCATTTAAATACAGTGCAAACGAATCATTTTCACGAGCATTGCTTCAATCTTCTACCCTATCCTATTCACTGTTTCTCTCCTGCACATTCGACTTCACCATCCCTTTGAAACCAACAACTAGTGGATTGTCACTTGGTGTTATGAGCACAATATCAACTTGAAACCCGTTCATAAGTTCACCTTCTGTACAATTGCTGACACCGTACTTCTCCGCCGCTATGGCTGTGTTGCATAGGTCTTCAAAATTCGAGTTCTTAGTCTCGAAGCTGCAACATCAGAATATGCTGCATCGGCCAACTGATCTCTCATAGGTCCCCGTCCGATGTGGCTCGAGTTTCTTGCCTTCAACAACTTGCCCTTTCCGCACACTCTTTCTTCGCCCGGGCGGTATCGCGCCGGCTTGATTCACGATGATCACGGGGGCCGATCATTCAGCGTAAGGGCCGTTGATCTCTTAGAAACCCGGGTCTCTTCATGAAAAACTTTGTCACTTCTGTAGCAGGTGCATGCATCGTCGAAACATTTGGATTCTGCGATGTCCAACAACCATCACAACCCATCGGTTTTCTCGATGAACCACGTCATAGTTCCTCTGCTGTATATTTTGCATCTTACTTTAGGTGTGGGAAATCGATTGCAACAGAAACCTATCAGCTGCTGGACTCGAGTTTTAGATACAGATAGCATTTCCTCATTTTGCCGCGTATGTTCGATATGGACTCCAACGTCTGCAATTACTTTCTTCGTAGGCACTCTCAAATTCAACATTGCAGTCATTGGTCGTCTCTCGCACATAGGTGGTCTCTTGCTTCCTTGTGGGGGTTGCATTCCCCGACTTGTAGCTCGGCTGACCCAGTGCACAATTGTCGCTGTTCTCACGCAATTTGCCGCGGTGCTGCGGAATTCTTAAGAGTCGCATCAGGCCAATAACTCGTCTCGTGCGCCAGGCCGCTAGGCACCACTCCGTCAGTCTATGCCTCGACGCCAAACAGACTCGTAAACAAAGACGCGGCAGCCAACAAAATCATGTTAATCACTACCGGCCCAGCCGCAGTGAACGTAGCGCCGCAATAAGGTTAATCAACTTGCGCACTGAGTCAGCTGGGAGGGTACACCAGTTCTGCAAAAGCATTCGCTTCGCTGGACAAATAGCCTTACATGTAGTCCATCATTCAAATAGTCCATCTAGTTCTCTCCCAGGAACTTTTAAACAATTCGACAAAATACAAAATCGGACGGTAAATATCGAAGCTAGGATTATGCACGTCCGTCAATGCCGCAGCCCGACGCCCACGTCGATCCCACTACATGCGAGAATGCAACGTGAGCACAAGAGCATGCGGGTCTTTTTTTATAAAAAAAAAACCCCCCAAAAATTTTATATACCCCGCCCTTTTTAAATTTTTTTTTTTTTAAAGGGAAAAATATTCCCCCTTTTTTAAATAATAAGCCATAATCATTTTTATCCCAACTTGAATCGGTAATGCTCAACCGGCAATAATGTACATTTGATCCCAGCCAAAAATATAGTCTTTTTGGCTGATAACACAGGATCGATGCTACACCTATCCTGTGCGACTGATTAGCGAAAGCAGGACAGCGTCGAGAGCAAGCACAATATAATCAAAAGGTACTGACGCAAACATGGAGACTGATCAGGAAATACAAAGTGGCACCTAGAATATGAGAACGCAGTACAAGAAGGACACCGCTAACATTCGATATCGCCTGTTGACGAGGTACTTAATTGACCAAAGTATAGACAACTAGCCCGTGGGTCCCCTTGCGTATGGCTGACCTGGGACCGACCAGCGGGTGCAGCAGCAGGTAGCGGCTGGGCTGGAATCCCGGCTGACCACCGGCAACCTTCAGCGGTAGCGGCTCCGCCAATACAGACAGCAACGCCAGCGAGCCCTGTTTGGTGATGGCCGCCAGCAGAGCATCACCCGGCAGCCAGCACAGCGACGCCAGCCAGTAGTACCTGGCGGGCACGGTAGCCGTCACCAGCTGGCAGCGTTATATGGGTATATCAGCTGGCAGCGTCACCGACATGGTCCGACAGCGACGCCGGCCGGTGGTACCTGGCGAGGTCAGTAGTCGACACCAGCTGGCAGCGTCACCGACATGGTCGGACAGCGACGCCGGCCGGTGGTACCTGGCGAGGACAGTAGTCGACACCAGCTGGCAGCGTCACCGACATGGTCGGACAGCCATCGCAGCGACCTCACGTCACAGCGACCTCAGCATCACAGCGACCTCAGCCCCAGCCCCTGATACAAGGCAGTAGAATGGTAACTACAGCATAGATGAAATACCAGCGGTAGAGTATCTACTTGTCGGTGCACTACTGGTATCTGGCTATTTGTCACTAGCTACATTATTTGCTACTGATATAATATTACTAGACCATGGTTGGAAAAACAGTTCCATCTTCTATTTGACTATTCGGGACATATATTGTCAAGAAATCCCCGGGTCTATTGGCATTCTTTATTGGCATGCTTACGATTCTTGCATTCTTCCCAGTGTCAGTCAATAACTGCTAATCGTGGTTTGTGGAGGAAAACCGAGGTTAAATCTCACATGCTTTCATGCGAATTTTTCAGAATTCGACGCCACAGAATAGTAATTATTCTTTTCAGAATTACACAGATGTGCAGGTGCTGTGAATGTAGCCAAATATAAAACAACATGGCTTTCTATGACAGGGACACAAGACAAACATGCCCTTTGTTTTCAATAGCTTGAACAATATTACTTGGTGCAAGACAATACATCACTCCCCAGTCATAAATTATTCGTGAAATAGGGTGGAATATACCACTTTCTGAACACTCAATCCACATCCTTCTCCAAAAAGTATCGACATCCTGCTCCTTGATACAAGCTCATGAGGTATACATGTCTCCTTTCTGACAGTATCTCATTTATAAATAGAATTATCTCATGTGCATTCTCTCGATAAGGAATAGTGGCACACGAACATTTCGCAATGAAATTTCAGGTAAAGGAATTACCTATAATGTGACATGGCATGTAATACCAGCTTATAGCATAGTTATTGTTCTCCCTATCCCGACTATAGCTCTTCTTAAATTATTAATCTTAAAACAAATGATAAAGGTGCCAGCAAAGTACCTACACCATTGGCTGAAATTTTAGGCTGAAGACATTAAAAGCATTTTAAAAGACACTAATTCCATGGCAAATTTCGACATCCTACTGTGCTCGCTTCGACATCTCACACCTAACGAAAAACCAATACTTTAACCCTGCCACTCCCCCTCAACTTCACTCGAGATCCAGAAAACATTGAATGCTCACATTAGAGATGTGCCTATCTAAATTCCAAGTGCGCGTGCAAAACTGGGCATGTGTTGTGGTGAGAGGACCAATTTGATTGAAAATGCATGCTTGAAAAAAAAATATGGGTAAAAATTATTAGGCCCTAACCCACTTTCGGACACCAGAAACAAAAAGCATGTGCATACCATATATGGTGTTTACTTTGAGCACGCCATGCTATAAATAATGCAATTAATAGCCCAGGATCTTTCAGCAACATTGCAAGAGTCCAAACGGTCGGTATGAGGACAGAGGTCGTAAGTTAGGCCCGGAAACATGATGCCGCCAGTCGTCAATGTATCTGTCTGAAGCCGACTGAAGCGCGCCTCATCGGTTCAGGCGCGTCTTAAAACATACCAAAGGACGATACACTTTGCATATGAAGCGTAGTGCGTACATGGACCTCACGGCCCATGTAAACTGTCGCCTGACATTCGAGCCGCATGATACACATTTGCTTGGTGGATCTAGAGACACAACTGGGAAATACGGCGTTATTTGCCGGTAGATGCTTACAAAGCCTTCAAACTGCACTAATCATCAGATGACTACACTGATATAGCCAGAATTTGGTCCAGGGTGGAAGGCGGGGGGGGGGGGGGCGGCATCTGAAGGGTGTCCGCCTACCTACTTAGGCCATCCTCCCACGTTTCCGAAACTCCTCGGATTTCGGGCTTCCTCTGTCACGCAAGGGGTTTCGTGCAGTTTCGGGCCCCAACGTCGGCCCAGGGGCCCTTCATACCGGCTATGGGCCCTCCAACGGCCCTGGGCCTTCCGACGGCCCTGGGCCTTCCGACGGCCCTGGGCCTTCCGACGGCCCTGGGCCTTCCGACGGCCCTGGGCCTTCCGACGGCCCTGGGCCTTCCGACGGCCCTGGGCCTTCCGACGGCCCTGGGCCTTCCGACGGCCCTGGGCCTTCCGACGGCCCTGGGCCTTCCGACGGCCCTGGGCCTTCCGACGGCCCTGGGCCTTCCGACGGCCCTGGGCCTTCCGACAGCCTTGTGCCCTACGACGGTCCGGGACCCTCCAACAGCCCGGATCCTCTCGTGGCTAGTGGTCCTCGCCGTCGACATAGGGGCTCTCCTTATCGATCCAGGACCTCCTCTGTCAGGCCGGAAGAATTATTTCAACAGCTTAGGGCCCGTCCATCAGGTTGGTAGCCCTTGCACTGCTTGAGCCCATCCGTTGGTCAAAGGACCTTTTCTGATGGCCCAATACCCTCTCCGGTAACTAGAGCCCCCTTCCGTGGTCTCAGACGACCCAAACTCAGTCTTTGACGGCCCAGAACTTTTGACACTTTTCAAACGCTTGTACCCTTTTCATCGTGCAAAGACACCTTTCCTCAGTTTGGGTCCATCAGTCCAGGGGCCCATTAGGTCGGGACCCTCTCCGTCAGCCAGGGGACCCTTCCAAGGACCCTGCCCGCCTCGACCTACAGACCCTTCACGTTGGCCACGCTAAAAGCCCTCGACATCCTCCTGATGACACTCCCCCTTTACTCGGAGTCCTTTTCATCGGCCCGGGACGCTTTCAGTCAGTCCGGGGACCTTTTCGTCGGTCTAGGGGCCATTCACGACTGCCTAGGGAGCCATTGCGGGCCTCGCGCATCAATGCTTCGAGAGAACCTTCCGGACGCCTCAAGGCGGTCGCTTGGAGGGCCCTTCCAACCCTCCAGGGTGGGGTAAAGAAGGGAGGGACAGGGCTGCAGGGCTGTCCCCTTCGGCTCCTTGGCTACGCAGCTGGATGATCATATTTACAACAGCAAAAAAATACGCTGGCAAGCGAAGTTCAAGATGCTAGCGTTCTGAGATGTTTAAGATATGGACCTTGCAGACTGACCTCATACTCCTGTGGAAGTAAGTGGGATCAGCATGATGGAACACAAAGGCATGGCCATTTCATCGTACCTACTTCAGCACGGACGGAACATAACAGTAGCCGTCGGACGTAGCTGGGATGACTGCGTGAAGGACAGTTTCTGAACGTGAATGCCTGAGCGATGCGTTGGTAAGGCGGCAGAATGTGTTTGAAGTTTGGACGCAATGAGCTGACCTGAGCATGGAGTGAACGCGCCCATCTGAATTGGTAATGAGCAGCCAAAGTTTGAAGTCAATATATATTTACGTGGAGGGTGGACAAAGAGCAAGGTTTGGGATATATCTGGATGCATAGTGAATAGGTTGACATGAGTTACCTCACCCCCCCCCCCACACTTGGTGATAGCCAAACAAAACAGAAAGCACTAACTCTATTCCGACCACTGAAGCTAAGCAGCGTCAGCCCCGGTCGATATTTGGTTGGGCAACCGCCTGGGAACACCAGGTGTCGTCATTCATTTTTGTATAGAGGCTATACGAAACCCTGTAGCACGATGTACAACCGAGTCCCACAGCCACAAACCGCTATGCAAACGAATTCCAAGCCGCATGAATATTCAAAATTGATTGCCGATGGTACGAAAAAACCCACATTAGTTCGCTTTAATATTAGTCTTTAAATACGAACCTTCAACGTACGAATCCAACCTTATGGCGATCCGCATCAGGTACCCCGAAACTGACATCGCTTCAATGACCGAATATCACTCGAGGCCGAACCACTGGCACCGCACCAGACAGCAAATTATCCCATCCCGTTCGGCACCAACGGCGCCAGTCGATGCCGTACCGCTGTTGGAGCTGGTGGGGTCGGACAGCTCCGCCGCCATGCAGGGATACCACCAGGACGGCGCGGCCGGGCGGACTCAGGTACAACAGTCGACCCAGCTGAGAGTCGCGCTGGTTCACGGCCACCGCCAGCATGTGGCCGCTGCGGCTATACCTGCCGAGGCGGCCGACCTTGGTTTGGAAGGTGACATCACAGGCATGATAGGGCGAAAGGGGTGTCCAAAAACTGTTCCGAGTGCGAACTTCCCAGTTCCGGACAGATCAGGTTTCCACATGATTAATACAAGGACTCTCCTGCATGCTCCTACCTGTTCACATATGTGGTTCAAGTAGTGATTGCTTATTTTTATATAATTCATGTCGCGTGTGCATTTCACTGACTTGGTCTTTACCAATCCAATTACTCACGCCATGCACGAATTACACATGCACAGGAGTGGGCTGCAACTACGCAGCAGTACGCAGTATCTGTCACAGCTCAGATTCAGCCCACGACCCCAAATTTCCGGAGCTCGACGTTCAGACAATCACCACCGCACTCACCGTGCCAGCAGCGCACCCCTGTGGCGCACCAGTTGAGCATTCTCGTGGATTTGGCTCCAGGGTACCCGCAGCACGGACCAGCGCGCCGAGAATCGGCTCTGGCCATCGGTGAGTAGCTGGCCGGGCGGCTGCCAGTGCAGCGCCACAGAGCTGATCACCAGGTGTGTGTCGGTGCCAAACACCAGCGAACAACGCGCCCACCTCTCGCCCTGTCAACCACACAACCGTTACCCTGCCACCACAAAGCTGTTACCTTGCCAACCACACAACCATTACCATGTCAACCACATAACGGTCAAGTGACGACCACATGCAGATTCGGCAGCCAGCTGTCGCTGCAGAGCATAGGCGGGCAATGCTACATCAACAACACAATGCAACACATACAAACCGACATACAGAACTCAACATCAACACCAACCGTCCAACCACAAAATAGGTCAGTACATGAGAGTGACAAGTCTGCATGAGTGTAGGAAGGTTGTATGTAGTATTTGCACTGAAACGCAAAGCATGACGTGATAACAATACCCCACATTTTAGTGTAATACCCTTATCAAGGACACGGAAGTGACCAAGATAGGCGGTCAGAGCACCATCAACTTAATCGCCTTGATTACCTATCCCTACTTTGATCCCTACTTTATTGTACAAAAGTACATAAGCGCGAAAGTACATTTGCGCTTACGTACTTTTAAGCTTAGTACATTTGCTTATGCATACTCTTCATACGTACATTATCCCTTACGTACATCTGCCATACATACAATTGACATACGTACTTTTGTGCTTTCGTACATCTATGCTGACGTACATCTGCCATGCGTACTTTTGGACACACGTACATTTGCCGACGTGCATCTGCCATACATACATTTGGCATTACGTACATTTGTTCTATAATCATTCCACTCAACAATGTGAAGGGCAACAAAGATTCTCGAGATGAACAGCGCCGCATGAACAGCAATAAGCGCATACTGGTGGGAGGCGGGGATGTCGAGTTCATCTTCTACTGTTGGACTGACCTGGTCACCGAAAACGACGTCGATGGCCGTCTCCTTGGAGAGCGCATCTGGCAGCGGCACGTGGTCGGGCGGGGTGACCAGTGACCAGCGGGGCAGCGGGGCATCCTCCCAGACAAGCAATGGGCCGCCGGCCGGTCGCACCAGCAAAGCCCGCTCACAGCGGTAGTCCACGAACACGCGCGGCGACAGCAGACTGGAGCCTGGGAATAAAAGTAATTATAACACTATACCAGTAACAACATCAGGAAGCAGTAGCCAATGACAAACACTTACTGACAGATTATGATAAAGGAAAACCTGGGACTAAATTAAGACACAACTATGTACACTCCTAAAAAAATGAGCACATGCATGCATGCATGCATGCATGCATACATACATACATATATATATATATATTAGGGTGACAGCTATTTGGACACAACATTTTCTTCTCGAAAAAAATGAAAAAGGCAGTTGATTTTCTGGTTCATACTAGCTTAAAAACACCACATACACAGTTTCATCTCGATCAAATAATTTTAAGGCGCGCCTCATCGCACTTGAATGTCAGACACCCCGAACATTTTTTGGGGACCGCCCATCCCTATTACTCCGGGTATGTGTTGGCTAAAATAGGGTCGGAACGTGTTCGTGCTGGTCTGGTGCCCTGAATAATATTGCAACCTTATTAATTATAATTATAGTTTAATATTTCACTATAATTATAGTTTGTTCCAATTTCACAATATTAATGCCCTTTTTGGCCCTTTCGCAGATATGGCCGCTCCGGCAACGCGGAAGAAAACGTATATACCGCTGATCGGCCTCGCCGACGAGAGATTGATGAATGAAGGTTAACTGCCATCCCGCGGTGAGGCCCTCCATCATCTCTTCCGTGTGGTACGGAATGGCAACCAGACGTCGGTGAAGACCGCGGCTGACGACACCGTCGGCGGGATCCTGGAGGTCTGCAAAATCGCCCACATCCCTACTCACGAAAGGAAGGTCTGTGCGAGTAAGTTGATTTCCCTTCATGACGGTTGGCGCAAACTCATGCGGAACGAGAAGAGGATGACGGCCGGCCCAGTCGCCCAACGCGAGACCTGGACAATATTTTCGATATTGCGCACCAAAAGGCCCTCGAGCTCATCCAGATCGATGAAGACAAAGTGTTCCTCATTGCGCAACGCGAGGAAGGCCGCCGAGGAAAAATGATGGGCGCCGATCGGCAGCTCGCCGAGTTCGAGCAGCGGCAGTTGAATCGCGCCTCCTGGGCCAGCGATCGCAGGACTCGGAAAGCGCAGTGCATGGCCGAGATCGACATTGTTGAGCTCGGGTCTAGCTCCAGTTCCTCGATCCCCTGTCGCCAACTCGACGACGTCCAGCGCTGAGGACGAGCCTCGACCATCGACTTCCACCGCCTGCCCACCACCGCCGAAGCGCCGCCGCGGCAGGGAGACCTTAATCTCGCTGGCTGTCGCCGCTGCCCTCGACCGCACTCGCGTGCCGGACCGTCAGGCAGTGTACGTCTTGTCGGCGGTGGCCGACACCCTCGGGCACGACGTCTCCGAGCTCACCATGAATCGGAAGTCCATCCGCCAATCCCGGCGGAGCCGCCGGAAGCAGGCCGTACTGGACACCAAGGCGTCGTTTGCGCCGGACGTACCCCTGGTTGTTCACTGGGACGGAAAACTGGTTCCCAACTCCACGACCGGCAGCAGTGGCAAAGTCGACCGTCTTCCGATGTTGGTCCCTGGGACCAGCGTCACCAAGCTGCTCTCCGTGCCCAAGCTCGAGATCGGCAATGGACTGGCGATGGCAAACGCTGTCGTGGAAGCCCTGCACGATTGGGGCGCTGCAGACCAGGTCGTGGGTAAGTACCTCGCCAATGCGCTCACCGACGGCTTCTCACGACGCCACTTGTGGTATTTGAGTGAGAGCCTCGTCCCGCTGGCGTTCTTCGACGAGAACTTACCGCTGGGAAGAAAGCGGGCCATGATCGAGGCTCTCAGCTCCAATGAGGGCTCGGAGGACCTCAGCAAGCCGGCCGTCGTTGATCTCAAGGCCGACATGCCGCAGAAGACCCTCGCGGACTTCGTGACCAAGTCGTCGCGAATGTTCTTCGCCACCCTGGGGATCGACGACGGCTTCCTGGAGACCGACCCGGCTGAGTGGCACGACGACCCTCACTACGTCGCCGCAGCCCGCAAGGTCAACGACATTCGGGTACTGAACGACTTCGCCGAGCGTGGCGTCGCCCTAATGGAAGACTACAATTTGACCCTCACCAAGGACGAGGACCAGACGCAGTACATCCTGCAGGTGGTGGAGGCGCATCAGGGAAGATTCCCCGATGCCAACAAGAGCACCGTCACCCAGCCTGACTGAGGCCAGGTGACCAGGACCAAGACCAGGACCAGGCCAGGATTAGCTTCGAACCTCATTGCAACGTTGGGTCCAGGAAGACCCACAAGACCGGCCTAATAGTGTATACATTCAAGTGTGATGAGCCACGGCTAAGCATTATTGGATCGGGATGAAACTTTCTATGTGGTGTTTTTAGGCTAATACAAACCAGAAAATCAACTGCCTTTTTATCTTTTGAAAGTCAAGAAATAAGTTTCACTCTAATATATATATATATATGTGTGTGTGTGTGTGTGTGTGTGCATGTGTGTGTTTGTGTGTGTGGGTTTACAGGACAGGAATATTCACATTTTTACCATGTTGTTTTCCTGGAACTGGGCAGAAAGTACTCAATGATAGCCAGGCGTGGATTGACATAGGCTGCATGGTTTAGCAGATGGTAATACAGATTGACCAACCAAAGCACAAAGCAATTGATTGTAATGAAACCAAGCAAAGCACACCTATGAGCAATTTTAGCAGCTCCATCTCACATGGTTGTGCTGAACATGGCAAGCTATCCAGCTGATCTTGTGATCCAGGACGTGGCATGAAGCAGCCAAAATCAGCTGGTGGCGGGATCCTCCTCAGAGTGTTGGAGTCGCGATGCCAGGTGAACAGCTCGCCATTGAAATCCACCCCAGCTAGGTAGGCGCCGTCAGGCGACACACAGAGGCAATGTGCAGCTCGCAGCCGCTCGTACAGGGCACGGTAGCGTAGGTTGGGCCGTCGTGTGCCTCCAGATGGCAGCTGGAGGATGCAGGTGCGGCCTCCGTCCAACAGGAATATGCTCTCTGATGCCTGTCAAGGACGATGATCACACTCAGATACACATTACAACCAGCTGGTTGAACTTGGTGCACATTAACTGCACTGACCACATGACACCTGTTTCATACACTACAAGAGATAACTATTTCATGACTGATGATTCTTGACAAGTTTCCTTGACAACAATTCCAAACTATTACCTTGACCAGAACATCTGTGGACATTCAGCCTCAGCCAGGTACTCACAGCACCAAGCCAGTGTAGGGAAGCAAATGGTTTCTTGTGCTTAATGGCAGCTTCTGACAGCAGATCAACAACCAGATGCATCCTGTACCTTTGCTGTGAAGCAAGAGATGACATCTTAGCACTCACAGCTGTGGGCATAGAGCATTATGCATCATGCTAAAATGGCTGCTTATGCCGTCTACAATAGGATGTGAAGCCAAAATTTTAGTGTTTATGTGAATACCTGAATTGTCAGATCAGCTACAATGCAGGGCCACTGAATAAATGCAGAAGTGTGGGCAAGACAAGGAGCTAGTCTAGATGGCACTCAACATGACCAAGAGTGGGTGCAGGTGGCAATCTTAGCAGGACCAGGATAGAAGTCAGTTGGACTAGGTGAGGATACAGAAAGAAGCATCAACAGGGTTGGGACAAGCTACAGATGGCAGCATTAGCATGATAGAGACCAGTGGTGTCAGCAAGGATTAGGAGTAAACATCTGGCTAGTTGGGTGATAGCTATGAGCTGACTGTCCCTACCAATGACCTTATATGCAAACAGCATGTCACCTATGAAGCAACCACACCAAGACAGCACATATGGTCTGACATACTATTCATCCTGCCCACCATTTTAGTGTTACTTTGCTTACCAACTGAAAAGTAAACAGATGAAATGATTGGTCACATCATCTTAATTGTGTTCAGAAATTTTGCACTGAAAAAATATGAACATACCTAAAACAGCTTTGAGCACAAATTTAATAAACTACTTATATCTCAAGAAGTTTTCATTTCACAAAGAAATTGATAGTACATTTGTTCAGATCCCATCATAAAATACCATACAATTTTTTTAACTTAGAACATTGACTTTGTACTATCCACCAATCTTTTGGAGAAAAGTTCTTTGAAATCTTCCAGTTCTATTCTTGTTTTTTAAAATACAGGTTGGGCTGGGTCGGGATAAGGTATGTTGCATTTCCTTCTGTTTTTATGTTATATTTCATGTTATAATACCTAATTCATGTCCATTTCTGATGCCATTTGCTTGCAAACTGAAAGTAAGCATTTGCTGAGGCCACAGCAAATGCTCGTGGTCACATCATCTTGAAATTTATAGAAGTTCAAGGAAATCAAATTAGAAAACAAATCCAAAAGGTAAAAATTACTTTAAAGTACAAATTTAGGTAAGTAGATACCTAAGCACCTCAAAATTTATTCACAATTATGAAGAGAAAAATGAAAATGAAACATCTGAGTGCAAGCACCTTGACCACGCAACAGATCGCCACAATAATTGCACACACATTTCAGGAACTACCATGGTACCTACCTAGGTAGGGAAAGAGGGGGTTCCTGAAAACTTAAGGCATTATGCAACAAATAGCTCTACTGCTGCTTTTGTATGGCTGAACCAGCAATTGTACTATGTTCACTGAACACAAAAATAAACAAACTATCCATATTCAAACAAGAATAGGTATAACTATGTTATCAGACCTAGCATATTTTGGTAGACACAGATCCACCATTCACAAATACCACCATCTTTTTGTTATTTATGCCCTGAACATTATGTGGGAGACATACAAAAGTAGGTGTTCAGGAAACAGAATGTGTTCAGATAACCCTGTTTTCCCATAGGTACCAACCTATCATAAGATCAGACACCAGGTATCAAATCCTTGGCAAATATTCTGATCAAGATAATGTTGGTTTTTGAGGTTCTAAAGTTTTCTGATGCAAGATAATGTGGCTACTCATGCAACTATGATGCAAATGATTACTTTTCAGTGGATGGCAGTCAATACAATTGATGACTAAAAAAGCATTGTAACTATCCCCGCCACAAAAAAAAATCACAAAAATCAACATTTATCCTGATTGGAATATTTGCCAATTCCTGTACATTCTACCTTCCTTTCCATGTTCAACGTTACCTTCTACATGTTTTTCTCAGATGTCTTCAGCGACTCAGAAAAATCGGCAATTTCGTGGAATGCATAAAGTGCAAGCGTTACCCACAGGACACGCGAACATAATACACCCCTTGCCATAGGCTTGACGCCGGGCCGCCAACACCGAAATGATATTTTAATTACAAACCAAAATAGGGAACACAACACCATAGAATAGGTAGTCAGAAGCCTGTGTATTGTTTCAAATTTTCAGATAAAATATAATTAAGGCGGGAACTACTATCCCACATGACATAAATGCATAATTCGTGGAATCAATTTTGAAAGCAAGGCATCGTGGTATTTGTTGTCCTGTAGGTCCAAAGGTTTCCATGACAACATGCATGGTTTTCATAAGTTGTTGATATATTCTAATATTTCACTTTTCGCAAGGAAGATATTTGGTTCAATTACATTTAGTTCCGGTTTGTTTTTAGATATTTTAAAATTATCTCATAAATGGATTTGTTTATAGCAATTTGGCAAGGTGGAAGTTGAATCCTGAACATATCACATCAATTAAAATAAAGTCATGGACATTACATAAAGTACGATCCTGGCGCGTGTCATACAAACTTCAGACGTCAATAGTTACACAATACAAAATAATTATTAATTGTTTTATCACTTGGTTCGGACGAACTGGTGGTGTGTGCCATGAAGTACAAAACAGCATTGTTCTGGTTTATTGGGTTCTTAGTGCTTGAAAATAATGGTGTACTTTGTCATTTGCCGAATGAGGGTGATACCGTAGAAAGCAAGGTGAGCCAGTGTCAGTCACTGTATTTTGTTCCTTTGCTTTTTCTATGTTGATGTAAAAATTGTGTTCTAGAAGAACTCAGTATCATGGTTATATTTGCTATCAGTCACTTACACCAATGTCATGTTTGGATATTGTTTGGTGCTATGTTGCTGGGATGTTTGGTTCTAAAAAAAGGTGTTTGATCTATTATGGAACAAAATTGATGGAACAAAATTGTTAAAGGGTTGAATAAGATGAATTCAAATGATGCTCTTATATTTAAAGTATCACATAGGGGTCATCAATTCAGATTAGACAAGTCAAGGTGTAGGTTAGTTAAGCATTGGCAGGTTTTCAGTTAAAAGGTGGTTGATCAATGGACTATGATCAATGTCTGCCTGCTGACTTGAGAGCAGAATGGAAAGCTTACTTTTAAGGTTCAGGGTCAGAGTCAGCTGTTGCAATAAGTACACTTTGCCTCAAAGTCAGAGTGCATTTCATGAGGATGCTGAATCTCACTTGGCTGTGTGTTCAACATGTGATCAAATTTCCTGATATTTATGATGCCATAGGAATCATGCTCTATAGGATTTATACAACTATATTTACAAACAGAAAAACATTGCAACAACCCATCCAGAACATTTCAAGGTCTGTGGCAAGTTTGTACATCTATGTACTGGTAAAATGTTCTCCAGTTCCAGAGGGCATCTTTGGAAACCTGGTTTTTCTCACCACATGGGTGGCCTGAAAGCAAGTTTCTAGAGACACAGCTGGAGTTGTAACTCACAGAGAACATTTTGCCAAGTCTGAATGCATGCTGTCTTGCAGGTGGTCTCAGCACATTGTTGTCAGCATTTACAGTGCTTGATCAGGAGTGTGCTGTGTGTGGCTGTGGCCTTGGTGCTTGATAGTACAAAACATGACTAGTTTAAATGGTAACTATAAGTATAATATCCTTTGCACATCCTTTGGTGATGGTTTGCATGTGTGTGTTTGGTATGAATGATATCCCATTTGGTATGAACCTGCAGTGCAAAACATTTTTGAGACATGAAATATCTGAAGAAGTGTTTTAACTCCAACTCTGGTTGTTGGTAGTCCCTTATTGAATGCATTTACAAAACAGAATAAAGAAGTTTTTCCAGGTGGATAGTCTTGTTTTTCTATTTTAGTTATAGGTGAATGGGGCAGTGTTTATGATAATATGTGAGCGAGTAGGTAGGATGATTGTCAGTGACTTCTTTAGAATGTATGATACAGTATTTTTTTTTTGTTGGCCACTGGCACCCACTGATATCACTCATACTTCATGTCTAAGTCTGACTTAGGATATACTGCTGTGCTTATGTTTATGTGGTGGTATGGTGCAACACCATGAGAGTTGGTAGTTTCTCTATAAATGGGTGGATAACTTAATTAGGTCCAATAATCTTATATTTGAATTCTGAGTAATCAATGGAGAACTGGGAATTTGGATAGGTGTGGTGGAACTGGTGCTAGTTATTTGAGCTGAATTTGTGCTCATAGTTATCTTATATTATGCTCATCAATTGGAAATTATTATAGTAGCAGGTGATTGGCACACAATACAATGATCAATGCAGTCAATGTGCCCTAAAGCCACCCCATCCACCCACATCTAGTAGCAGTGTATCTGGCAGCTGATTTCAAACTGGTGTTTGGGCAGGTGATGCTGAAAAGATTGCCACAGTTGCAGAATAGGGGAGAAAGTTTGTTTGCAAATCCAGATGTAGCATTTATTGAGGGTTTTGGTCTCTTTTTGTTATGTAGTAGTATCATTATAGGCTTAATCCAGATGGTATCTATTGCTCATACCCTGCCTCTGTTAAGCCAAACACTTACCTTTATTACTAGTGTTGCATTATGTACTGTAATTTGTCTGGATAATTTGATCACCTATCATTTTCAAAGGAGCAAAATGACCTTAGTAGTCCACGCACCCTTAAGCCCAAATAATCAATCATTTTCAAAGGAAGACAAACCTGCCATGGCTACACAGTGCATATATTTAGTCAAGCCTAGTGCAACATTGATTCTAACCTTATGCTCACTCTTATCTCTGCCTGAACCCTAGATTTGCATAGCTGATGCTTTACATTGTCCATGTCTTGATTTATCACCTCCTCTTTTACTGCTGAATTTAAGCATGCATGAGGTACTTCTACCAAAATTTGTGTTGAGTGCCACTGTATTTAAAATGACACCCAGTGAATTCCTGGTTGCTTGGCTATTCTAGAGTGCAGCTGGCAAGAGTGAAGCAGAACTGACTTCTCATGACTCATCCACCAAGCCAAGTGGAGGAGTCTATTTGGAGGACAATTTTGAAGACCCATGGATGTTTGAGAGGGACTGGGTTCCTTCAAAGGCACATCTTGTTGGCACCAACCAAAACAATGGTGAGCATGCTCTCAGTGTGTCCAGCTACATGCAATATTATACAATTTTTGTAACTGGATGGAGCAAAGCCCTGGTAGTAAGTAGCAACTAGGACAACCACTGTGCTACAGTGGTGTGTGTCATTGTGTTACTGTGGTGTGTGTTGCTGTGCTCAGTGGTGTGTGTCACTGTATCACAGTCATGTGCGTCGCTGTGTCAAAGTCGTGTCCGTCGCTGTGTCACAGTCGTGTGTGTCGCTGTGTCACAGTCGTGTGTGTCGCTGTGTCACAATGGTGTGTGTCGCTGGGTCACAATGGTGTGTGTCGCTGTGTCACAGTCGTGTGTGTCGCTGTGTCACAGTCGTGTGTGTCGCTGTGTCACAGTTGTGTATCGCTGTGTCACAGTTGTGTATCGCTGTGTCACAGTCGTGTGTGTCGCTGTGTCAAAGTCGTGTGTGTCGCTGTGTCACAGTGGTATGTGTCGCTGTGTCACAGTGGTGTGTGCTGCTGTGCTGCAGATGCGTGGGTGGTAGAGCCGCTGCAGGAGAGCGCCGTGGCCGACAGTGCCGGTCTGGTGGTGAAGTCTGCCAGCCAGTACAGCGCCATCAGTCGCCTGCTCGGCCACACACTCCCTTTCGGTAGACACACGCTGCTCGTGCAGTTCGAGGTCAGTTCCGTGCTCCCATCACCGCCGAAGATTGGTTGGTGGGTTGGATGTGATTACTCTGACCCTCGGTAACCCGTCAAACGTTGACCTGTACACCCCAGTCGAGCCGCGTGTGCAGCCCGCGTCGTGGGCTTTATATTGTGCGCCTTTGTAGGCACTGCCGTTTATGGCATTGTCGTGCACATATAGATGTCGCCATGAGTCGAGACACGTATGTCGTCAAATTACTTCATGAGGTAGTGATGATGGTGACTGAGCCAGGTGAGGGTAGGAGGTCACCCGCGTTGGCGCCTTCGCTGGATACATTCCTGACAGTGTGATGACGGTGGCACGAGTGGCTCCTGTTTGTGTCATCGCCTGCCGACGGGCGCCCTGGTCGTTCAGTGCGGCTGAGTGTGCGGCCGCCAGCCGGCAGTCAACCCCGTGTCGTCGGCACCGATCGGTGGCGGCGCTGTTCAGCCTGGCCGCGACCTGCGCAGGTGGCGGTGCCGCGCCAGCAGTGTGTCCGGCTGCAGCTGCGACTGCTGACCGCCGCCGAGCGTCTGCCGCTGGCCACCGTCGACCGGAGCACGCCCTACAGCTTGCTGCTGAGCCTGGACACGTGTGGCGACGGGAGCCCGGTACTGCTCCACATCACGGTCCGACGGAACCTAATCCAGCCAAACTACTCCACACCACAGCCTAGGGTAGCCTAACCTGGACACGTGTGGCGACGGGAGCCCGGTACTGCTCCACACCACGGCCCGACGGAACCTAATCTAGCCTACCTGCTCCACACCATAGCTTAGGGTAACCTAACCTAACCTGGACACGTGTGGCGACCGGGGCCCGGTACTGCTCCACACCACGGCCCGACGGAACCTAATCCAGCCCAACTACTCCACACCACAGCCTAGGGTAGCCTAACCTGGACACGTGTGGCGACGGGAGCCCGGTACTGCTCCACACCACGGCCCGACGGAACCTAATCTAGCCTACCTGCTCCACACCATAGCTTAGGGTAACCTAACCTAACCCGGACACGTATGGCGACCGGGGCCCGGTACTGCTCCACACCACGGTCGGATTTGATACCTCGGTACTTGTCGTGCAGATGTGTCTGTCGAGAGGCTCATTCGGTTCTCTGTCCATCCGGTCAGGCAGAGATAAAGGACCGAGCGGGCATATGCCGAACACTGTCGTCACAAGTCTGGCAAATCTTGGACGAATAGCTCTAGCATCGGGATCTGTGTGGATGCTTCAAAGGGTTTGGCATGTCCATGTGCTGTGTATGTCGAGTTTAAATCGTTTTAGCTTTCAAAATGTGTTAAGATGTCAAAGGAGACGCTGTATTCTAGTCTGTATTCTAGTCTTGTATTGTACAAAGTTATATCGTAATATTATCTACCGTACGTACATCTCCATAATGGAAAGCATGCACATTCACAGCCCCTATTGTTGTAAACAGACCAATATGGTGCGAACAATCGAGTATGTGGCGTGTGAAAACATTAGGCATAGCATATGCATGGGAAAAGACATGTCTCCAACGCATGGCATTAGCTGCACCTGTGGTGGCGGCGTGGTTTGTTCTCTGATCGTGTTGGTGTGGCGTGGCTTCAGCTGGAGGTGGGGTGGCGGAGGCGAGATCCGAAGACCGGCCGGTGGGAGCAGAGGCTCTCCGCGCCCGTCCCGGCTCCCTCGCTCCGGGACGGCTCAGCTCACCAGCTGCGTCTTCTGCTGCTCACCAACGCCTCCTTCCAGCTGGAGGTCGATGATCAGGTGGGGGTGGCAATACTCGCGTCAACGCTAGCTGAGTGTCGGTCACACGGCGTCGCACAGTGTCTAGCTAAACTGTACCTACACACTGCACAGCGATGCAATAAATCAGGGTCACATGCCCATCGTGAGTGCCATAGTAAGCAACATATGTGATTAGTAAGATGTTATAGAAGTACCCAATTGCCCAATGTTGATTTCAATGGGGCCCGTCTGTTTAAGGTTGCATTTTTTAAACTCAATCGCTGAGTTTGTTCCACTCTGGCCGTTTCGGTCGCGTGCTGCGCAGTGACCAGTTTCCTATTGGAAATAATAGTATGGACAATGCGCGATATCGAGCCGTTCTTCATTACTCGGACATGTCCCATGTGCCATATTGTAAAGCCTCTTATCAATATCAGTCTGTCATCGCTTATCGTGCTGACTCAATGGGGAAGATATGGAGCCCAATTATGGTTATTGAATCATCGGACAGCTATAACACTGCTAAAAATTCACGGTTAGAAACGGTGAATATTATGACCACTCCCTTTGCCCTGGGCGTTTTGCTGCTTCGGTGATAAGTGCGGAGTTGTGTCAAATGGTAGCAGTTGTGTCAAATTCGATGTTCTCGGAATATCTGTGGAGCTATACCCGAGAGAGTGAAACATAAATAGCTCGGCATGCGTTCTGCCTTCTGCGATGCATGGGCGCTGTATAACCACTGCAGTTAATGCGCCCTAAAACCCTAATAACTAACTAACTAACCCTCTGCGATGCAGCGCCTGGGCGGCGGCAGTCTGCTGCAGCAGGGGGCTCTGCTGTCCGGCGATGACGTCATCTCTCAGCTGGAGTCGGCGGTGAGTAGGTCTGCGGTCCGAGCATGGCTTCATCTCACATCTGGAGCTGACGATAGATGGTGGTCGCTAAAATTGGGGAAAGGAGAGATGCGGAGCGTATCGTGTATTGTGGGACATAGTACCCACAGTCTGATATGGTGTGTATGTAGTGCTTAAGTTTTACTATTAATCTTCAACCATAGGGAAATGGCATAATCAATATCAGACATCATTCATGGCATATGTGTTTGAATATGTCTGTCGTTTCAGTTTTGTAATCGCATGCCACACAGAGCGTATACTTCCATGAACGAGATGTTTTGGGAGATTTGTTCGCCGTAAATACATTGTGGCACAAGAAGAAAATACCTTAAACAAATAGTCCTATACAAATGTGTTAAGTGGCTTCACTCGTCTATTAATCTGCTTACTATGTGTCAATGTATGCAGGGTTCTCACGAACCAAGCACGTGGGTTAGTTTTGGGCTGTCTTCTGTTGTATATGTCCAGCTCTGCAGTGTGCATTCGTCGCGACATTACCATGAAGCGAACAGTGTCCAGCTCAACTGCTCTGTGGTGAAGCTCCCGGGTTGTGAGCGTGTCGCTAGGAGGTTGTCAGCTGTCAGCTACTCTCCCCTGTGGTGAAGCTCCCGGGTTGTGGGCGTGTCGCTATGAGGTTGTCAGTTGTCAGCTACTCTCCCCTGTGGTGAAGCTCCCGGGTTGTGGATGTGTCGCCATGGGGTTGTCAGCTGTGTCAGTTACTCTCCCCTGTGGTGAAGCTCTCGAGTTGTGAATGTGTCACCATGGGGCGGTCAGTTGTCAGTTACTCTCCCCTGTGGGGAAACTGCCGGGTTGTGAGCGCTCCGTCGTGTTGCCAGGGCGGCGTCAGTTTCCAGCTACACTCGCCGTGTGACGGTGTGCGCCTCAGGAGCCTGCTGGTGGCCAATGGGGCGGAGCATGGACGCCAGGCCAAGCAGGACCCGGCAATCTCCAAGCGCGTCTCTCCACAACAGGTGGGTGACACGTCTGTTTACTGTAGCGCTGCCTGGCCACAGCAGGTGAGTGCCACGTCTCAGGACAACACAGCTCTCCGGACACAACAGGTGGGTGACACGTCTGGTTACTGTAGCGCTGCCTGGCCACAGCAGGTGAGTGCCACGTCTTGGGACAACACAGTTTTCCGGACACAATAGGTGAGTGCCACGTTTCAGGACAACACAGCTCTCCGGACACAATAGGTGAGTGCCACGTCTCAGAACAACACAGCTCTCCGGACACAATAGGTGAGTGCCACGTCTCAGGACGACACAGCTCTCCGGACACAATAGGTGAGTGCCACGTCTCAGGACAACACAGCTCTCCGGACACAATAGGTGAGTGCCACGTCTCAGAACAACACAGCTCTCCGGACACAATAGGTGAGTGCCACGTCTCAGAACAACACAGCTCTCCGGACACGGTATGTGAGGTCACGTCTCAGAACAACACAGCTCTCCGGACGCAGTAGGTGAGTGCCATGTCTCGGAACAACACAGCTCTCCAGACACAATAGGTGAAGTCACGTCCGAACATAACAGTCGGACCGGACTCGGCATTCCGGACACAGTAAACACTAGACGGACACGGATAGTATGCTGTTCGGACGTTGGTGGACTTTGCTGCTCCTGCGACACTTCTCTGGACCTTTTCAAACCCGGTGAAACTTTGTAGGTTCCGGTTGCGCTACCAACTACAGCAATGCTGCCTGACAGTAGAATGTGCATTTACTGCCCGGCTTAACCCATAGCTTGTACAAATGATGTCTCGCGATGCTCCTCCCGCCGAATGGCATCCGATTTTAATGGTGTCAGGATGTAGCTAAAAACCATCCTGGGCAATATGTGGTAGCCAATGTAAATTGAGTTGCATTCAGCTGATTCCTCACCTCCACATAGGTCGAAATTCAAATTGTTTGGACACTTTGTATTGCTTTTTTTAAATTGTATTTATCAGGATTTCGAAATTATCTCAATTTGAAATTGTATTTCCATCTGCTTCTACTCCCAAAATAGTAAATTAGAACACACCGTCGTGCTGATGTAAGATGATATGACGTAATTTGCTGTAATTGTATAACTATTTAATGTGTGTTTTTTAGCTGCCTTGAGTCTTTCAATAGATAGCTCCATCCAGCCGGTCGAGCTCACGTTCTAGCATAAAATTGGCACATGTGCACTTATGCATGGACGAACTTACGTTTGCCCACTTTGACATACATTTGCTTGTACCTTTTCTTCTTGGTAATTGGGTGCTGATGTTGTATTGTGCGCTAGTGCCGATTGACATAACCAGCTAAAGAGTTGTGTGCGATGCCAGTGATAATGGTAAAATTATTTCATACAGCTATCTATAGTTGTATTGTTCGGCCAGCGTTATAGTGGGGAGGGGCATTACCTTTATGCCTAACACATACCTAGCATATAGCGAGGCTAGGCTCAAAAGATGAGGTCATTCGATCATAGCATGCTGTGAAAATGTTTCCTTCATTTGGTAAATGTTACCTCTTTCCATCCCGCTCGTCTGTGTTTAGCTGTTTGCACTCTAATCGGCCGGCGGTCGAGACGGGCTGGACGACCGGACATCACCGGCTTACTGCCCGGAATTATCGGCCGTAGCGACTCGGTGTGTGCGAGTGGGTGGGAAGCGCCGCGCCACGCTGGGATGGTCGGACCAAGTCGGCGAACAACTGCTGTTGCGTGGTGTGCCAATACTATTAAAATGCATCACAATGTGCATCATAGATGGGTGATGTGCATCACAATCACCCATCTATTGATTTCAAACAATGCGATATCCCGCTCTCGAAGTCAGGGAAATGAACGCATGTTTTTGACGTAGTCCTTTCTAGGTATGCTAAACATTTTTTGTTGTACTTTTTGCTTTTTTGCCTTTTTGCATTTCTCCCGATTAAATGTGTTCATATGTACTTTTCGTCGTCAGACTATATTGCTGTACTGAGCCTAACCAAACGGTTGTGGTTGTGCTGATCGGTAACCAGACGTGTGTCTGTCGACAGCCCAGCCGCCTGGACAGGTTCTTGGTGTACAGTAGCCAGCGACCCTGGATGATTGGTTTGTACGTCATACTGTTCGGCGTGCCCGCCTGCCTTCTCTTCTCGTGCTGCCTGCCGGAAAGTGTGAGTATCTGTCTTCTGCTGAGTCCTGCTTCATTTCAGAGAGCATGAAAGCCTGTCTCCTGCTATCTTCCGTTGTCTCCTTATAGTAACCCTTGCTGCGGCCGGGAGAACGTGAATACTTGTATTTCGCTATCTCTTGCTGTCTTTCCGAGATCGCTTTATCGCTTAATATGTGGTGTCTCGAAAACACGTGGTTCTTTTCGTATCTTCTTCATTCAGTCATCACAATAAGTCCGTGTATGTCACAATAATTGGTATAGGATAATTATGTAGTGGCGGTAGTCCCGGCCACGACGCGTTGCGTGCCATTTCTGACTCGCTGCGCAACCACAGTTGGACCTGGAGGCGCAGCGGAAGAAGACTGAATTGTCCGGATCTGCCGACACCATACAGCAGAATAGCGGCCAGGGCCCCGCCGGCACGCAGGTACGACCGGTACTGGCTGGGGGACCAACTGGTGGGGTACGCTCCTGGGTAATGTAGGCAGGTGGGACTGATGCCGGCCGGGGGACTGACCGGTGGAACACGCTCCTGGGTAATGTAGGCAGGTGGGACTGATGCCGGCCGGGGGACTGACCGGTGGGACACGCTCCTGGGTAAGGCAGGCAGGTGGGACTGATGCTGACCGGGGGGGGACCAACTGGTGGGGTACGCTCCTGGGTGATACAGGCAGGTGGGACCGACGCTGCCCGGGGGACTGACCTGCGGGACATGCTCCTGGGTAATGTAGGCAGGTGGGACCGACGCTGGCCCGGGGGACTGACCGGCGGGACATGCTCCTGGGTAATGTAGGCAGGGGGACCGACGCTGGCCCGGGGGACTGACCTGCGGGACATGCTCCTGGGTAATGTAGGCAGGTGGGACCGACGCTGGCCCGGGGGACTGACCGGCGGGACATGCTCCTGGGTAATGTAGGCAGGTGGGACCGACGCTGGCCCGGGGGACTGACCGGCGGGACATGCTCCTGGGTAATGTAGGCAGGTGGGACCGACGCTGGCCGGGGGACTGACCGGCGGGACATGCTCCTGGGTAATGTAGGCAGGTGGGACCGACGCTGGCCCGGGGGACTGACCGGCGGGACATGCTCCTGGGTAATGTAGGCAGGTGGGACCGACGCTGGCCCGGGGGACTGACCTGCGGGACATGCTCCTGGGTAATGTAGGCAGGTGGGACCGACGCTGGCCCGGGGGACTGACCGGCGGGGCATGCTCCTGGGTTCGGTAGGCAGGTGGGACCGACGGGTGGAGCGTTTTCCTGGGTAATAATGACTTCGGAACATACCCACGCATGGAAGGTGGACAAGTGAGTTACTCGCAGAGTACCAGCTCGTGGAGGATACACCGATTGCTGAGAGCCTCTCGCTGCCTAGTGAAGTTGATAGCAGTTGGCTGAAATTCACTGATGCTCACGGTTTAAGCCGACTTAAACTGGCTTACAGAAAATGGCATGCAGTAGCCTAAAATAAAATGCCGTATTGCACATGTCACTTCCAAGCTTCCATGGCAGTTTGTTCTCAGTAAAGCACCGTGGTTAATACCCCACTCAGCGTTTCTCTATCAAGTCGTAACCTATGGCATAGGATTCCCACTTTCCACATCAGCTATTTAATTGGCTCATCAGTATGAACATCATATAACCAGACTTGTGCTCGACTCAAGTTGAATCAAGAATCGACTCATGAATCAATCGATTTTGGATGAGTCGCGAGTTGAATGGATTCTTTTCCACAAAATATATCTTGAGTCGTGAATTGAATCTCATCTTTATAAAAATGAGTCTAATTATGGGTCAATCATTCAAATATCATGTCTGGGCAGTGTACACTGAAGCATATGGCTCATGAGTCTGATACCGCTGAGTCGGATCTGAATCGATTGCAATTTATGTCAGTCTGTTTCAATCGCTAGTCGAGTCAGATCTCAAAATCTATGAGTCACATGTGAGTCGACTCCAAAAATTACATGTGAGTCGAACACAAGTCTGCATATGAATGCAGTCGATGTACGCAACAAACACTAGTCAACCAAGCAATGAACGGCAAGAAGATGCCAACGTATTTCTCGCTAGTAAATAATGTTCGCGTCTCCTTTTTGTTAGACTGGCTTCCAGCATTTTCTATTGGTCATTTTGACATAATGTATTCATTACTTGGCTCAGTTGGTGACTGATACTAGCTATACATTCAGGAAAAGCATGCAGGAAATGCACGGAATACTTGAAGAAACACCCAGTTCTCATGACAACTCATCAATGGCTAAAATCGCACATTGGACCTGGCTGCCAGCTGTATTGTTGTGTTTGAACTCGTATCAGGTGTCAGGTAGCATTATATTCAATGCAGTATTATTATACTCAATCGATGCGTTCATAGGTGAGCCAGACAAATTCGCAATGATGCTAAACATACACAAGTTTATTATGTTGCCTAGAAGCAAGTTTTCGATTTTTTCTGGCCTTCGTTGATTCAAAGCGGTTTGTGCATGCAACCTTTTGTCTGTAGAAAACTTCTTCGTAAACTTCGTTTTGTCTTCGCGCTGAAGATCAATGCATTCTAATGATTGTGTCAATCTTTTATATGAGATATGATATATATATATATATATATATATATATATATATATATATATATATATATATATATATATATGCGTGTGTGGTTTGTTATGGTATTTTCACACAGTAACTTACACAAAGTTGTGAAATGTGGGTGCTCTCTAATGTTAATTGTGATCTTAATTTGGACGAAATAGCACATAGACCTTGGGTTAAAGTGTTCATAAAGCAGGATGCTTACGCGATTGCCTCGTTGGAATATTTTACTGAATTATGGTGGTATTTTGCTCATATCCACTGTACCATGCGACGTCACCCGGATTTTAACAGTTTTAATTGATCTGTCTTAATCCAATGCATGACAGAAAATGATTTCAGTATAATTTGGAATTCCGGTCCTAGTGCTGCAGCGCCTCCACCGTGCTATCTGCGTTTGACGCTGGTGTGTCCAGGTACATTTGTTACACCGAGCAGGTTAACGATGCAGATCCTGCCACAATACTATTAACCATTCACGATGCATTCATATGTCTATGCACCCAATGCTGCTGACAGTGTGCCTGGAACGTTTGATTTTGAATGCTGGGCACTAGTTCGTTGCGTGATGTATCATAATCGCCACACGCCAGCACACATATCATGGCCGCATCCAATCATGACCGTGGCATCTCGACCCCATTATTGTCCGCTCTGGCTGTGGGTCAGGGAAAGCCGCGATTTGAGCCGGTTACTTTCGTTGGGCAGTGTGACGCGGCGGCCGCAGCACGCTCTCAGCTGCGCTGACTGGGCTCTTGTTACTCAGGGTGCCAGACCGGTGACGAAACAGGCCCGTCGGTTGCCGAGTTCCGGGTCGCCCCACCGCCGCAGGGTCAGGCTCGACTGAGGTCATCCAGCCGCCGCAGGGTCAGACTGCACTGAGGTCGCCCACCGCCGCAGAGTCAGACTGGACTAAGGTCACCCCGCCGCCTCCGGGTCAGACTGGACTGAGGTCACCCACCGCCGGTCTCAGTATATGCTTCAGTCCAAGTCTCGGTTGGTTCCTCAGTTTCTCAGCATCAATTCAGTCTGTTCCTCAGTCGGTGTCCAAGCCGTGCCTCAGCATGAGTCCGAGTCAGATTCTCAGTTCAAGCTATCAGTGAAAGTGGTAGCCTGTATCTCAGTCTGTATCGCAGTGAGCTCCTCAGTCCATGCCGCAGTCGCGCTCAGTCGGTCGCCAGGCAGTGGCGATGCTGGCGAGACTTGGGGACGCCCGCCTCCCCGTGCAACGATGCCTTGTGAACCTCTAGTCGCCGGCCTTCGGTGTTTGACGGTCCACCGGCGGTCTCTAGTCATCTACGGATCTCAAGCACGTTGATCTCCGCCTGACGAGCAGGCAGAGTGAGAGGTGCCGCTGTCTTTAGTCATCTGCGGATCTCAGATCCGTGGGCCTCCGCCTGACAAGCAGGCAGAGTGAGAGGTGCCGCTGTCTCTCTAGTCATCTACGGATCTCAGCCCCGTGGGCCTCCGCCTGACAAGCAGGCAGAGTGAGAGGCGCCGCTGTCTCTCTAGTCATCTACGGATCTCAGCCCCGTGGGCCTCCGCCTGACAAGCAGGCAGAGTGAGAGGTGCCGCTGTCTCTCTAGTCATCTACGGATCTCAGCCCCGTGGGCCTCCGCCTGACAAGCAGGCAGAGTGAGAGGTGCCGCTGTCTCTCTAGCCATCTACGGATCTCAGCCCCGTGGGCCTCCACCTGGCGAACGGGCCGAGTGAAGGGCGCCGCTGTTTCCGCATTGTGCTGGTATCGCATGCTCCAGTGGAGTAGTTCGACGCGGCGTGAGCGTAACAGCGCCGGCGCGAGCCTTGTCGTGACACCATGACGTGACACCAAGTCGGTGCGCTATCGGCGGACCTGGATGGCCAGGTGCGTGGCGAAGACAACTCGGAGGTCGTCATAGCCCGCGGCCAGTACGTGTTGGCGCTTGGTGTGAGATGAAACCGCACTGCCGAAGGGTGGATTACTATTGTCGCAAGATGGATATTGTCACGACCCCGTGCTCCGAGAGGTGGATATTGTCACGACCCCGTGCTCCGAGAGGTGGAGATTGTCATGACTGCGTGCTTTGAGGGGTGGATATTGTCATGACTGCATGCTTTGAAGGGTGGATATTGTCACAACCCCATGCTCTGAGGGGTGGAGATTGTCACGACCCCCATACTATGAGCGGTTGAAATTTACTAGACTTGGTGGGATTGATTTTGTCACTATTAGTGTCGTCTGATGTGCGTTTTCTGTGTTTCCCATGTTTCTCATTATATTGAGAACTGCTGCTGCTGATGATATGCTGATGAGATTCCATATGTGACAGCTGGTCACTGTGCTGATTGGATCTCATGTATGACAGCTGGTCACTGGCTATAAGACCTATGCAGTAGATGCGCTCCTAAACCACAATACAGCTGACCACTGTGCCGATGAAACTGCATGTATGACAGCTGACCACTATGCTGATAATAACCCTATGTATGACAGCTGGTCACTGTACTGGTGAGATCTGATTCGTGACAGCTGGTCACTGTGCTGGGATCTCATGTGTGGCAGCTGGCCACTGTGCTAACGTTATCCAATGTGTGACGGGCCAGGTGTGGCTCATGTCCGCAAATGTTTTAGGTTATTCGTCACGGCAGGCCAGCGCACCTGAGCTTGCCACTCTACCTATTATTTGTGCTGTCATCCACTATTTGAATACTTATGGGCGCAAAATGACCCTTGATGTCGACGCACCCCTAAGCTCCAATCCACCACCACCACTATTTGAATACATCGTTTACATCATTAAGTACTCTTTGAACAGCAAATGGTGAATATCATTAGCTGGCTTGTGCTGTGAAGTACAGAGCTGAATGATCTCCCTTAATAGCCCGAAGATGCAATGATCCTACCGATTAGTTTCATGAAAGCGGCGGGATCAGCAGGGTTTACGCCGGAAGGGAAAATGCAGTCCCAAAGGTTGCATATGATGTGGAGCAAAAGCACCAAGGAGGATGCAAAGGAAGACACCGGGTTGACTTGTTCATATATATATATATATATATATATATATATATATATATATATATATATATATATATATATATATATATATGTATGTATATATATTAGGGTGTGTCGCCTGAACGGTTTTTCTTATGCTTAGTGAAATTATCGTGCAGATCACCTTAAAAAAACCCTGTGGTCGAAACCAAATCGAAATCAAACAATAAACAAAATATGCGACAGGTCGATAAAGAAACAAATGTGCCGGGCGCCCGGCGTTGAAGTCTCCAGTGATGGCGCTCCGTTGCGATTGGCATCTAACACCACGCGTCGGCCGCCGTCAGAGCGCCGCCGCGGCGCTGTGACGAAAAAGGCGGCAGTCGATGCTGTGGATGACTTATGAATGGATTCTGGTAATTCAAAAACAGATCAGGGGAGCCGGGATATATCTGATTGTACAGATTAAACTTCACTGAAGGACTGATCGCTCCACTTTCCTTTGTCTGTGCTCCACCTTTCACAGTGATATGAATCATCATTCGAATAAATTGCGTACGCACTAACGACACAAAATAGCTTCGCATGCCATACATAGTTTTATTAGTCAATCCAAGTCTCCTGTTCCTTTTCGTTACTCAAGTTTCAAGGGAAACTGGGATTATCAGCAGTAGGGACAACCTATTAACGAGGGCGACACGAGCCGGCGGCGATCGTCGCATGGCGCGGGGGAGGGGCTGGGATGGGGCGGGAGACGGCCGGCGCACGGTGAGGGTAGAGAACACAAAGAGCGAGACAGGGCAGGGGGGGAGGGCCGCCGAGACAAGGCAGTCGGCGGCGGGACGGCCCGAAAAAGAGTGGTTTGGTGTCTGCAAGTTGTGCCCACTGCCTGTGAAGTGTGATATTACCTGCGTCGGTGTGATCGGGGTAAGTGTTCGAACATGAAGACCCGCGCTTCCACCAAAGGGCTTTTGGTTCCTTCTGAACTAAAAACAAACCGACTGCCCACGAGAATTGACGTTCTGAATTACTTGATTAAAGTGAATAGAGACTCATGCGTTGCGAACAAAAGGTTGAAAGAGAGGCTAGCACCCCATATAGAGTTTGTCGCGGAAAGTGTGATGAAAATGTGGTGTTGCGAAGGAATACCAATTGTTGGGAGGGCCCGAGTCGAACATATGGTTCGAGAATACCGCGATCGCTACTTGCGATACATGAAAACAGCTGGAAAAAAGTCGGCATCACCAGGTGTACGTCCGTCCGGTGATGAGTGGTTTGGAAAATTGTTTGATATAGCCCGCTGCAAATGTGCTGATATCGATAGCTGCAAATGTGCGATGGCCGAAAAAGTGCCGCGAATGGAGTTTCCCTTTGTCCAAGACCAGAGAGGACCTCGCCAAATGCAAATCGGCACCGCAGATATCTGTGAAACCACTCGTCGACGCGCCATGGACGAAAGGAGGCGTCTGACCGCCGAGAGAGTCACATCGCCACAACCGGGACCTTCTGGAATGGCCCAGCTAGATTCTAATTCAGACCAAGATTCCGCCACAGATTCATCAGCGCTCACATCTGCAGTCAATGAGTCAGAGTATATGGTGAACAGTAACACAGACGAACTGCTAAATACGGCTCTAGCAGCAGATCGGTACGGAGTGTCTAATCGTGCGTGTGCTGCGATCATAAACGGTTTCCAAGTGGACATTAGTCGGATCACTTCTGACGATATGGACTGCATAGTGGATAGCAAAAAAGTATGGCGAGCAAGGGATCGGATTAGAAGAGAGGTAGTAGCCCAGAGCCATGAGGATCATGCAGGTCGTGTATCTGGTCTCTACTTCGACGGTAGAAAATACGACACGCTTATGACAGCCAGTTTAAAGAAGACGGAAGAGCACATTGTGGTTGTATCCGAGCCAGACAGTGCATATTTAGGACATTTTACCCCACAGACTGGGAAAGCGGAGGACATTTTTCAGGACCTGAACGCCGGGGCATATGAGTTTGGTGCGGATGTTTCTGTGCTTGGCTGTGACGACACGAGAGTTAATACTGGCCAAAAGGGTGGTGTTATCCGTTTGTTTGAGCTCGGAAAAAAACGCCCCGTCCACTGGTTTGTGTGCCAACTTCGTGCAAATGAACTTAATCTTCGTGCAGTATTTAGCCAGTTAGATGGAGTCACAACAGGACCTAAGTCGTCTCGTGGGCTGATTGGCCGGGCTGCTGTAGGCGCAGTAGAAACCTTGCCAGTGGTCGATTTTGAGCCAATCGATGGCGGAAATGTTTCAGAAATGACGCAGGAGATTCTCAGTGACCTAAGTTCAGATCAGGCTATTCTGTACAGTCTGGCGCGTAGTGTCCAGACGGGTATCTCAGATAGAACTGCGAAAATGAAGATCGGTCCACTAAACCACTCCAGGTGGCTGACTCTGGCGGCGCGAATTCTCCGGCTCTACATATCAACTGAACAGCCATCAGACAGTCTGAGAATGCTAGCGGAGTTCATCGTGTGCCACTATACTCCCATGTGGTTCTGCATCAAGAAGAACTGGAAATGTTCTGACGGTCCTGGCAATGCGCTGCACAGCGTGCAACTTCTCAAAAGTTTGCGACCTGAGATGGCGGCCATGATGCAGCCGGTAATACAGCGCAACAGCTACTGGTGTCACCTTGAGGCAGTACTGCTAGCAATGGCAGCGGGCCAAGATCAAGGCACACGGGAAAGGCACACTCAAATCCAGCAGTGTCGCAGAACTCAAGTCGATAGTGATACTGACGAAGTGCGGAAGTTCAAGCTTCCAAAAGTGAATATGGGGGCAAACGGCATTATGGAGCTGATTGATTGGTGTAATGAGGTGATAACCGAGCCGCCCTTGACGCAACAACTGTCCGATGATGACTTACTAGACATCATCGCGAGTCCTCTCGAAGTACCGCCATACCCCGTGCACAGTCAGACGGTGGAACGGATGGTGAAAGTGGTGACTGAGGCGTCTTTGAAGGTGATTGGTGAAGAGGCCCGCCACGGTTACATTGTGGCGAAGTTGAAACACAGGTCAGCAATGCCAGTGCTCAGCAGCAAAAAGGATTTCATGTCGGGTTTTCTGTCGAGCATGTAGACAAGTAGTACAGTTATAAAATGATAGTTCGTACACAAAATGTGGCCGCTGGTACAAAAGGTGACGTCGCTGTATGCCCGTCTCCTTCGGTTGTAGTGTAACGGAGCATGATGCCGATTTCGCCTGGTCTATTTGTCATAACAATAAGATATCAAGTGTCTCAGAATGATTTAATTGGTCTTCGATGTAAACAGACGAGGAATTTTGAAGATGTTCAAGCTTTCAAAAGTGAAAATATTAGCATTATACGCCGATGGATCTACTGATTGAAAATGGAACGAACAAGCGACGTAAAGTGAAACTTTCTTTCATGCGTCAGATATCCAGGAAAC
Organism: Imbricaverruca yamaguchii; assembly: GCA_034440575.1. Taxonomy (NCBI): domain Eukaryota; kingdom Metazoa; phylum Arthropoda; class Thecostraca; family Neoverrucidae; genus Imbricaverruca; species Imbricaverruca yamaguchii. The sequence goes on along the minus strand of JAOTOL010001471.1, from coordinate 555,406 downwards.
TTATTAAGCGACTGGTGGTGCTTATCAAAAGCCTTTTACCCCACTAAACACTTTCATTGAGTTTTATTAATGAGCTTCATCACCAGAATCCATTCATCAGTCATCCACAGCACCGACTGCCGCCTTTTTCGTCACAGCGCCGCGGCGGCGCTCCGACGGTGGCCGGACGCGTGGTGTTAGATGCCAATCGCAACGGAGCGCCATCACTGGAGACTTCAATGCCGGGCGCCCGGCAAATTTGTTTCCTTATCGGCCTGTCGCATATTTTGTTTATTGTTTGATTTCGATTTGGTTTCGACCACAGGTTTTTTAGGTGATCTGCACGATAATTTCACTAAGCAAAGTGCAATTTCCAAAAAAAGGTCCTTCGTGACACAAATCAGTGTTTACATTGGAAGATATGACCAATCTGCCGACCGTACACCATAGTTCAGATACATGGGATCTGACAAATGATGTTGATTTCATTGGTAGTGATGTTGTTTACAATCATATCAGGAAAATAAAGCCAAATAAGGCAGCAGGACCTGATGACATTTATGCTAGGGTGTTGCGGGAAACTGAAAAGGAACTGGCATTTCCACTTAGTATAATATTTTGTAGATCAGTTTCACATAATGAAATTCCAACCGATTGGAAAAGGGCAAATGTAGTTCCTATTTTCAAGAAAGGAGAAAGAGGGAAAGTTGAAAACTATAGGCCAATAAGTCTCACATCCCTAGTCTGCAAGGTACTCGAATCAATTATCAAGGATAGAATAGTTAGTTATCTGGAAGGTAGCAGATTGATTCAAGATACTCAACATGGATTTAGAAAAGGACGATCGTGTCTCACAAACCTCTTGGACTTTTTGAACTTCGCCACAGAACAATTTGATCAGGGAAATCAGGTTGATGTAGCATATCTTGACTTTAGTAAGGCCTTTGACAAGGTACCCCATAAACGGTTAATGATACAGCTTCAGTCCCATGGTATTGCAGGTAGCATCTTAAAATGGATAGAGTTGTGGCTTTCAGATAGACAGCAAAGAGTGATGCTAAATGGTACAAAGTCATCATGGCAAAATGTTCTTAGTGGAGTCCCCCAGGGGTCAGTACTAGGGCCATTACTGTTCATTATATTTGTAAATAACATTGAAAGTGGCCTAAGCAGTAAAGTTTTGAAATTTGCAGATGATTTGAAGGTCTTTAGGGCAATAACAGGTCAGGATGAGCATATCTCGCTGCAAAAAGACTTAGACGAACTTGTGAAGTGGTCCGAAGAATGGCAAATGAAATTTAACTTTGATAAGTGCAAAATCATGCATGTAGGTAAGCAGCATATGAAGGCTCCATACTTGATGGGTGGCCAAGTGCTATCAGTGACTCAACAGGAGAAGGATTTAGGTGTTATTCTAAACACAAAATTGGGGGCATCAGAACAGACCAAGGAAGCCAGGAAGAAGGCACTGAGAATGTTCGGGGCAATAAATAGGAATGTATCATACAGAAGTGAGGAAGTGATCAGGAAGCTTTACTGTGCATACGTCAGGCCACATTTGGAATACTGCATCCAAGCTTGGTCTCCTAGCTATGAAAAAGATTGTTGGCTTTTAGAGAGAGTACAAAAGAGGGCTACAAAAATGGTTAATGGCATAAGCAACCTGGCATATGAGGAAAGATTGAAGAAATTGAATATGTTTTCACTTAGATATAGAAGGCTGAGAGGAGATCTCATCGAGGTCTTTAAATTTGTCAATGGTCTGGAGAGGGGATACCTTGGGGAAATGTTTGAATTTAACAGAAATGATGCAATTAGAGGTCATAAATTCAAAATTAAAATTAACCACAGCAGAACAAGGTTAAGGCAAACTTTCTTCACCAACAGGGTAGTGGAACACTGGAACCAGCTGCCAGAAAACATCGTCAGTAGCAGAACATTGAACATCTTTAAAAACAGCATAGACAATCATTATAAGAATAGAGGGCTTGCTTTTCAGTATTACAGGGAGGGCTGATTGGCAGATTTGGTGGGCAACTGGTTCAGTGTACAGAGTGCAACCAAGAAGGGCCCTTGTGGCTCAGAGTTGCACTGATCTTTTATGTCTTTATGTCTTTATGTCTTTATATATGTATATATATATATATATATATATATATATATATATATATATATATATATATATATATGTATATATATATATAAATATATATATATACACATATGTGTGTGTGTGTGTGTGTGTGTGTGTGTGTGTGTGTGTGTGTGTGTGTGTGCGTGCGTGCGTGCGTGCGTGCGTGCGTGCGTGCGTGCGTGCGTGCGTGCGTGCGTTCGTGCGTGCGTGCGTGCGTGCGTGCGTGCGTGCGCGTCTGTGTGCGTGCGTGTGTGCGCGTCTGTGTGCGTGCGTGCGTGCGCGTCTGTGTGCGTGCGTGCGTGCGCGTCTGTGTGCGTCTGTGTGCGTCTGTGTGCGTCTGTGTGCGTCTGTGTGCATCTGTGTGCGTCTGTGTGCGTCTGTGTGCGTCTGTGTGTCTGTGTGTGTAAGTGTAAGTGTAAAATTCGGCATTCATCTGGCTATTACAATTGATACTAATGTAATGCAAAACACTCGGTAGTGAATCGTTTTAGAGCTAAAGATTACACATATTGTCGCAAGCTCTTTTGAAAAGAGATGTTAATCTGGTCTTACACTACGAAAACAAACACCGCGTGCACACACTACAACTGTTCACCGGATGGAATTGTTAAACAGTCGCAAGTGTTATTTATGCATGACCGCATGTGCACGTTCAAGATAGGTTCTTGTTCCCTGATTATAATTTCCTCGAGAACTCAGGTGTCGTTTGTCCGGTATTGCTCTAAGGATTACGGTGTTGCGTGTCAGATCTGTTCGTATTAGGCGCTGTTGGTGTTACTGGAACATGTGCTGTGATGGTGCTTCATCCTGTAGAGGCGGTGAAGTCTGCACTTCTTCGTGAGGGCATGATATTTTGTAGATTACGTCGGTACATCGAAGCTGATTGTTGCTGTTGGTTGGGTTGTTTTTCGTTACGAGACCACCCATGTTCTTGCTCTTGTAATATATGCAGAGTTGCACTTAAGACAAAAGTGCATCGAAGGAAAGCCAGTGTAGGCCAATGCATCAATGCCAATGGCGAATGTCCGATCGCTACAAGTTAAGCGTCGTCATGGCATTCGTGAGACTCGCCCTCAATCACTGTTCAGACTGGCAGTCCGCTCACGCCGAATTGCTATGCTCAAAACACATACTAGTTAACAACGGTTTCAGCAATACCACAGTTGACAACGTGGTTCCTATGTTAACAAGACAAAGCAACATCTATAAATGAAACATCCAACGTGAAGCTGTTTTACCGCAAACAAATGTCGACAACATACGAAGTCGACGAGCGCACCATCCAACAAATCGTAAAGCAAAATATCAAGCAAGCCGACAAGTCTGACAAATTACAACTCTACAATGCAGAAGGACCTTGATGCTAATTCCCACCTGCCCAAGAAATGGAGCACAAAAGCTCATCATGCCTCCCGAATTACTTTATTGTCTACGAAATTCCTCAACCCTGACTTTCTCAACCCTGAGTCTTGCTACCTCTTGACTTGGAACCCCTTAGAATATGGAGAGATCTTCAGCCCAGTCTGTATGCGTTGTGGCTTGTGCAATTGGGTACGGTCTGTAAATCTGTGAAACTTGTATGCCACAATGCCAAGTTGTACAACTTAGCTAACTACATTTAACTACGAGATGTGTGCACCATCCCCGGCAGAAGAGCCCAATTTCGGCAAGATGGCACAAATTTCGACTGAAGCGGGGTTTTCTAAGGCCGAAATTCAATGCACGATCTCCGCCATGGGGCTCCCCAGTTAATTATAGAGTGCGCTTTCCAATTTTCATTGAACTGTGCTGAATTTCCAAAATGGGCGTTGTATTTCTTTTTTGCATATCCGCCAAATTTTGACGCCACAAGGCAGGTATGTTTTCCAGGGTGTCAAAAAAATGCACAGGTTTGGTCGGTCGACAAGTTCCATGTCGTGATATGGCACCCGGACCTGTGTTTGCAGTTGGGCAGCCCCATGGTCCGTTTCTTGTCTTCGCTCGTCCAGCGCTCATAATGCACCTCATACTCGCATCAGATTATTGAAAGTGCTGAACCTCACACGGCAACAAAAAGCATTTGGATGTTACGTCAAGTCAAAAGAGATTTGCTCTCTTCACACTTTGCAATTGCTCTTACGCCACATATGGCTGGCTGTTGTTGTTATACCATGAAGAATATAATGGATCATATTTGGAGAGCTGTATATCGCACTCAACATAAACACGATCAGCAGGAACATAGGATGCCCGATCATCACGCATGACACCAACAAACAGCGGACGATATAGGGGACCCGACCGCCACACACGGCACTAACATACAGTGGCGGACATAGGAGACCCGACCGCCACACACGGCACTAACATACAGTGGCGGACATAGGAGACCCGACCGCCACACACGACACTAACGAACAGTGACGGACATAGGAGGCCCGACCGCCACACATGGCACTAACATACAGTGGCAGACATAGGAGACCCGACCGCCGCACACGACACTAACAGACAGTGGCGGACATAGGAGACCGGACCGCCACACACGGCACTAACATAGTGGCGGACATAGGAGACCCGACCGCCATACACGGCACTAACATACAGTGGCGGACATAGGAGACCCGACCGCCACACACGGCACTAACAGAGTGGTGGACATAGGAGACCCGACCGCCACACACGGCACTAACATACAGTGGCGGACATAGGAGACCCGACCGCCGCACACGACACTAACGGACAGTGGCGGACATAGGAGACACGACCGCCACACACGGCACCAACAAAGTGGTGGACATAGGAGACCCGACCGCCACACACGGCACTAATATACAGTGGTGGACATAGGAGACTTGACCGCCACACACGGCACTAGCATACAGTGGCAGATATAGGAGACCGGACCGCCGCACACGACACTAACGGACAGTGGCGGACATAGGAGACCCGACCGCCACACACGGCACTAACATACAGTGGCGGACATAGGAGACCCGACCGCCATACACGGCACTAACATACAGTGGCGGACATAGGAGACCCGACCGCCATACACGGCACTAACATACAGTGGCGGACATAGGAGACCCGACCGCCGCACACGACACTAACGGACAGTGGCAGACATAGGAGACCCGACCGCCACACACGGCACTAACATACAGTGGCGGACATAGGAGACCCGACCGCCGCACACGACACTAACATACAGTGGCAGATATAGGAGACCCGACCGCCGCACACGACACTAACAGACAGTGGCGGACATAGGAGACCGGACCGCCGCACACGACACTAACGGACAGTGGCAGACATAGGGGACCTGACCGCCACACATGGCACTAACATACAGTGGCAGATATAGGAGACCCGACCGCAGCACACGACACTAACATAGAGTAGCGGACATAGACCAGACTCGCATACAACACTATCACGGGACAAGGGTCCAGACACTCGACTGTATCGTACGAGGGTACACAAACAAAGAAATGCTTGCATTAGAGCTGTCCATGGTACACTGGCGATTACAGCTCTTCGTAGTCATGAGTAAGATTTGGGGAAAAGGAGTCATGAATGCACAGTTTGCACATTCAAGCACGTTTCAAGCACATACACTGACTGTAGACAGCAAGTGCCGGTGGTTCACGATGAGCTCTGCAACATAGCCAGAGCCTGCACAGCGTCTGTGACGCAGCCAGGGTGCACAGTTTTCGGCATAACCACCGCCTGTCGGTACTCCGGACGTGCCAAGAATTAGCGCGCAGCACCTGCACTGAAAATAAGCTGAGCGAGCAATCGACTTCTCAGCTGACGCACCGCTTACTGCTATCTTCTGCATCGAACGAACGAACTAACTGCCTCATCGTTGATCGACATGTTCGTGTGCAATCGCTTTTCCGGTTGATTATGATCAAGCAAGTGAGTTTCCGTGAAATTCAGTCGTCTTAGAGAAGCAGGGGCACAGCCAAGGCCCCTCCCTTAGCAACCAAAAATATACGAGATGGAAGGATAGATTTACAGATTCTCGTAACGCCAAATCAAATATTTTCAGCAAGCTTTGCGCACCGAAAGCGTTCTCCACTTCATGATATTTTATTTTTCGTTGGGTCCCCCTTAAGAAAATCCTACCTGCACCATTGCGTAAAATTGCGTCAGTTTTTGCAGGTGCAGACATTGGAAACTGCATAGAAACTCGTATGATGTCATGTTGGCATTGTTAAATGCAACCTACGTCAGCAAAGCATGCAGGTTTCCTCAAGTTGCTGATTACCAGTCTGCAAAGCCGGATGAAGACTTGCGAGTTTATTCTGTTTTTCATTCACTGCACGCGGAAAACAGGCAACAGACCTATACATTGGCCTGATATTGCAACATACAGGCTGTTTTGCCGAGGCGGCGGACACGAGTTCATTGTTGGTGGGCTTCGCGCGTCCGTTCCGAGCTGCACCGGTTCTGCATCGTGCTCCTGCATCATTACCTTCCTGCCACTGATTGTCGACAACGGCCTTCGCTTTGAGCTGACATTGCTTCATGATGTCGAGTGGAGTTTCCTGTGCATATGCCATGTGTTTCGCCCAAGCTGAACTAGTTGCAGCAGTCTGTGAAAAAGTTTTGAAACTCAGCCGGACAAAAGTTTAGTAGGGTTGTTTATCAGGCACGCCACCACCACACCAACGCTTGTCAGAGTGTTTCTAATGGTTTCCCTGTACCGACTGTGCTATCAGAACGCATGAACTCTACTCACGGGGGCATGCACAGCACGTGATGTTTTACGTGCATGGTGAGTTTAGAACCGCATTCTTCTATAATTATAACTGCTGATTTATTTCCTTCCCGATTGGTCAACGATAAGATTTTGAGAACTAATCAACGGCAAATGGTTATGAAGCCTTATGCACAAAGTCCCACCTGTCCCCCTTGCATGACACACCACCGACACCTTTCTAATCACACACCGATTTTGTTAATGGTGACCGTAGTTGTGGTTGCAGATATGTATAACACACACACACACACACACACACACACACACACACACACACACACACACACACACACACACACACACACACACACACACACAACACACACACACACACACACACACACACACACACACAACACACACAAACACAACACACACACACACACACACGCATATATATATATATATATGCGTGTGTGTGTGTGTGTGTGTGTGTGTGTGTGTGTGTATGTGTGTGTGTGTGTGTACCTACATATATATATATATATATATATATATATATATATATATATATATATATATATATATATATATATATATATATATATATATATATATGCGTGTGTGTGTGTGTGTGTGTATGTGCGTAGGTGTGGGAGTACCTGTTTCCAATCGTTTATCTGGATGGCTTGGAATGCAATATGAAAAAGACAATTGCAAGAGAATAGGTAAGGATAAGGTGAAAAGGGGAGACGAACTGGACCCTGCTTCTGGTGGCATAATCGTACCTTTTACTTGAGCGCGTGTGTGCGTTTTAGTGTGACGTGTGTGTGTGTGTGTGTGTGTGTGTGTGTGTGTGTGTGTGTGTGTGTGTGTGTGTGTGTGTGTGTGTGTGTGTGTGTGTGTGTGTGTGTGTGTGTGTGTGTATGTGTATGTGTATGTGTATGTGTATGTGTATGTGTCTGTGTATGTGTATGTGTATGTGTATGTGTGTGCCTTGTGTGTGTATGTGTGTGTTTGCGTGTGCATGCGTCTGTGTGTGTGAGTGGGTGAGTGCGTGTGTTGGTGTCGATGTGTGAGTGTCGGTGTGAGTGTCTGTGTGTGTGTGTGTGTGTGTGTGTGTGTGTGTGTGTGTGTGTGTGTGTGTGTGTGTGTGTGTGTGTGTGTGTGTGTGTGTGTGTGTGTGTGCGTGTGTGTGTGCACGCATGTCTGGATGTGTGTGCGGGAGGCGTGTGGATAGGGTCGTCTGTGCAGAACGGTGCCGCCCATTTACCGCTCCGCTCTGGTTGCCCTGGTCGGTCCAATCTTTCCTATTACTATTGTTTTGAAATCTCGGAATCCTCGGACGGTGGAGGCGGAAGCCAGACACGGATTACTGAGAAGACGAGGGATAGACACCCCTGATGGTCTCCCTGGGAAAGAGATCCACTATGCAGATCCGCTTCTGGGAAATCCACCACTACAATGACTAGGATACTTGTCCAACCCCATAACCATGGGTCTGTATGGCGATCCTGTGTGGTCCTCCCGGCCACTTGGTCACTCCCTCGCCACCACAGCCTGTTTTTGGTCCGTCCACCTTGGCCTGGTGTCCTATAGTTGTATGGTAGTACTGCGGGGCTGCACCACAAGGGGCGTCTGCAGTGGTGGTATTACGTCACCAGACATTGCGCCACAGTAACTGGCCGAACATCAGCTGGCACCAGTGAGGAGGCCGTTGTTCCGAACACTCGGGGGTGCTCAATAAGGCTGGTGGAGTCAGGAGCCCTGATGTTTTGACCAGTACTTGTCCGAAATTTCAACAGTGATCCTTCAAAGTGTATCGGTCAATGCTATTAAGGAAGTGCTCCGATTGGTCTGCAGGAGGGGGACGATAGTGTATAATCTGATATCTCACAAACTAACGGGCCGATTTTCTCGCGGGAAACACCAATCGATTCTTTGCGACGTGACCTACATCACAGAGAATAAAGTTTCGAAATTTTGGCCTGGCAGATTCGAGAATTACAAACATAGTACAATGGGGAAATGTTCTGGATAGGTTACTCCTGAATTCCGCAGCCGATGCTATGACATCTGCTACCATTAGACAGCATATGGATTTGAAAACTTAATTATTAACATACTTATTTTCAAACACAACAAGCGAGTCCAGAGAATATAAAATTAGGGAAATTAATTCAGATCCATTTTCCTTCGGCTGATCTTCAATTTTCAGAAACAGTCATGATATGTTCACCAATTATAAGGCATGCTTAAGAAGTAGGTGACGAAGCAATAGCAAACTTTGGCAATAGCAGAATCACCAAAGTTGAAAAGAGGGGCAATGTGTTTTAGATGAAGCACTTTACTTTCATCCCATGCTCATGCTGAGAATCGTTGAACGACATTGCTTTTCATTTTCGTCTTCAAATATGGCCGATGTTATCTGGGGAAAGTGACTAGAAGTGGACGGGATTATCCGGGGGAAGTGGTCAAAAGCCGCCGGTATTATCCACTAATGACGACGCTGCCTTCTAACACAGCTCGGCACCTATGAACAACAGATGTCCCTACTTCCACAACCCTTTTAAACTTCTTGGAATTGATGCAGCATGAGCGATGGAAATTCCAGGAACATGCCGACCACAGTGAATAACTATATAACTATACACAGCGAATAACTATATCTAGTTAGGACGATTGCCCTCAGTTACAAAATACGCCTATTCAGCATTGTGATTTTCCACATCATTTCTAACTTGTCTGATTTATTGAACACCTGAGTTGACGTATCTTATGTATATATATATATATATATATATATATATATATATATATATATATATATATGAGTGTGTGTGTGTGTGTGTGTGTGTGTATATGTATGTGTATGTGTGTGTGTGTGTGCGTGTGTGTGTGTGTGTGTGTGTGTCTGTCTGTCTGTCTGTCTGTCTGTCTGTCTGTCTGTCTGTCTGTCTGTCTGTCTGTCTGTCTGTCTGTCTGTCTGTCTGTCTGTCTGTCTGTCTGTCTGTCTGTCTGTCTGTCTGTCTGTCTGTCTGTCTGTCTGTCTGTCTGTCTGTCTGTCTGTCTGTCTGTCTGTCTGTCTGTCTGTCTGTCTGTCTGTCTGTCTGTCTGTCTGTCTGTCTGTCTGTCTGTCTGTATGTCTGTCTGTCTGTCTGTCTGTCTGTCTGTCTGTCTGTCTGTTTGTATGTCTGTCTGTCTGTATGTCTGTCTGTCTGTCTGTCTGTCTGTCTGTCTGTCTGTCTGTCTGTCTGTCTGTCTGTCTGTCTGTCTGTCTGTCTGTCTGTCTGTCTGTCTGTCTGTCTGTCTGTCTGTCTGTCTGTCTGTCTGTCTGTCTGTCTGTGTGTGTGCGTGTGTGTGCAAATACAAGTATTCTTAGAATACCATTATGCATGATATTTTGTTAGATTATGCATGTGATCAAACATAGCGTTTTCACATATCACGGCCAGTTCTTGCAATTGAATAGCAACTAGCATGGACGTAACTTTGGATATATTACATCATAAACTTTTCCATGCGAAATAAAAAATGGGGTTATGTTCGATGCTGATGGTTTGAATTTATTATGTAATGTTTGGCTTGATAAAATCAAGAACACTTGTTCTCAATGTTGGTGAGCGAAATCAAGCACCACATATCAATAATAACCAGTCAGAATGGACGCTAATTAAGCTGGGTCACAAAGTCATTGATTGCCTTGTCAATACCTTGTGCAATTCGGTTACCACTTGCCACACGGTACTGGGTGGAATATTCCCCTGCATTAATACCATTGCCAACGCGCTGTCAACAGGATGTGTAAGAAAAGAAACAAATGGTTAGTATTTTTAAGCCGTCAAATCCTCCCGTACATCAGTTGGTTATAAGGCAGGCCTGAATTGACTTCTCCTGTCCTGACAGTACGGGGTTCGAGTCGCTCCACGCGCCCACATGGCCCCCAGCTGGGAGGGAGGGTGGGCTAGTTGGCAGCTAGCCTGATTAGGCCGCGGTGCGAAGCTGTGGCGTCCGTGTTGGTGCATCGATGGCACGTCAACTCTCACGATGGCATGTTAAACTCTCGGTCAGAATTATGCGGTTGGACTGGAATTAACGGATCGGGTGGTGTAGCCAGGATTTATGCAGCAAGCTCTGCTCGGCATGGAACTGCCGTATTCATCTTTTAGGTCCAACTTAAAAATATAATCAGTCTTTTTGTCAAATATTTTTTGCCTCCCACTGATCAACCTAAAAGATTGACGAAAATGGCCCAAAAATCGACATCGTTCGATCGGTCAGCGTGTTCCCGCGTCGTCCGGCAGAGGAAGCCTCGCCGCTGGGCACAGTCTGCTGGCCGGCCGGGTCGGCGGGGTGCAGCACTGGGCGCGCTCCACTGCGGCCGCCTTTCGCCTGCGGTGTCGGCGGCTGCCGGCGGCGGTGGCTGTCAGTGCACGTCAGTGCAGCACGTGCGGACCGAGCAGTCGGGCGTCGGTCTCGTCGGTACAGCCGCCGCGACAGGAGTCGCCACAGTCGCTGCCACAACCGTCGTCACAGCCGCCGTCACAGCCGCCGCGACAGGAGTCGTCACAGTCGCTGCCACAGCCGCCGTCACAGCCGCCGTCACAGCCGCTGCCACAGCCGCTGCCACAGCCGCCATCACAACCGCCGTCACAGCCGCTGTCTCAGCCGCTGTCACAGCCGCCGTCACAATCCTGCTACATCCGTCGAACGGCGGCCTGGAAGGATTAATCAAGACGACCTGGCCTAAAAGTATATGAAAAAGGCAGTGACCTGTAAGTATTCGGAAGATCTTGTCTGGAAGTGCATGCATATTAGGAGTTGACCCGGACGTATCTTGCGAAGACGGGCGGTTCGGAGGGAGCGGTAGTGCGAACCTGACAAAGTGTAACGCAAGCAAGTCGAGTGTGTACGAAAGCACTCAGTCTTCAGTGGCCAACACCCACGTTGTGTGGTAATTCCAGAACAACTACACAAGTCTGGCAGCAAAGCAGTCCTGACCAAGAGATCGGCCATGGGACAAGCGACCGAGCCGCTGACGGAAACGCCGATCACTTTCCGGAAGCGCCTTCAGGTACGTTCTGGCTGCTGAGATCTCGACCGAAATAATTGAAGCTAGTGCCGCTGCAATGCTGTAATGCAGCTTGTGAAGAGCATGTTTGTTGTGCAGTGAGAAATGTGTGCACAATTGCATATTTGTTTGTTCTCATTGCATTCGGGTTAGGAAGAACGATTGTAGTCTGGCTGAATAATGATTATGGGTGGCAATGCAAGGCCAGTTTTCCTTTATTGCTGGGATAGAGTTCATGGCTGGCGTAAATTATCTACTGAGTTCACATTAAATGTGCTCTACGGCTTCCGCCTGAGCAGACAGAGCCCAACACCAGCTTTACTCCCGGAAGTGGCCTCTTTGGCCGTGGCAGCGCGGTATTCCGGGTAAACTTCGTCGGCGCGTGGTGGCGGTTGGGTGATCCGTCACCAGTATCTCAAGAACCATGCGGCTCACAGGAAGCATAAGAATACCATTGAATGTAACGCGATGAGGTTTAAAGAGTGAAAAGTATTCAGCCTGTGGTTAATAATGATGCTCCTAGATGTGAACATGGCTAAATACAGCCCATCGTGTTTCTGTTCCGGTGAAGGCTTCGGGACTAGGTAAAGCAATTCGTTTTTGCAAACACAAAACGTTGAAGGCCCATGCCTTCAACGTTTGTGTTTGGAGGAACAAAAGCAGTTCCTGCATCAGCTGAACATGGTCAGCTGATGCAACCACACGCGCATGGATCCCCCACACAAACAACGCAGATCCAGACCGACATTTACAGGATATCAATAGATACGATGACCATTTTGGGTGATTGTGGCCTAAATTAAGTAAGGACATCGCCAAGTAAATATGGAGCCTATCGATCAGCAATCTTTGGTGACTATCAAGAACCTTCGGCGATCTGGAATGACCTTTTTGACGATGGCTGACCCCTGAAATATGTTGTGTTCCTGGATTCGAATCTGGTGATCTGGATGAAGGCGGAATGCTTTTCTTTGGGCGAATATATTACTCTCAAGAAAATGGCTCAATTTCTCTCGTAGCCTAGGATCATTAACTGAAGGAATGTGACGTGTGAATTATCAGGTCATAAATAATAAGATATTAGGAAGCATATTATTTCATAGTGGCTCATAACAGATGTGCAAGATAGCAAGCAGTATTACAGCAAGATATTCTTGGCAAAGGCTGCTTTGAGCTAACAAAACACCCAAACTTCTTGAAGGTTGACCTCTTTGACCTATCCTAGGTCAATGACCTGACGCACCCATGGGCCAAAATATTTACATAAATGCTGAATGGATAAAGGCAGTGGCATGCCAAACATCAGGCTTCTGTGCCATTCAGTTTGCTCGAATTTCGAGAGAAATCGAGGCGGTCGATGATACCCGAGCCTGCACGAGCTGCTAGAATATATTCCTTAAATGAACAGCAGGAATAGCGCCACTTCTGGCCATAATTTCAATGTTCGAACTGATTAACATTATCTCAGTTTTGCTGCGGTTTTCATTTCGACAAAAAGCTACCCAACGGTAGCCAATCAATACCTCTAATGAACTTTAGTGCCAGACACGTCCAGTACATGTGAATGTAGTGGGCTGCTTATAACAGCGGCATTCCTATTAATCTTTAAACAATATATGGGACTAATGTATAATGCTGAGCGACAATCTGAATGCATTAAGCGTGCTTTCTCATCGGACGACTGCAAGCACTGCCCAGTTCTTTCCCGAGTACCTGCTATTATCCTCATGTGCGGTGCAGCAGGTTAAGACGTACAAGGTAACAAAGGAACGCAAAGATAAAAATTGGTGCATAGGATTCATTTCCTGGGCAAATACCCGTTACGATTACCCAGCTTATGAATGCTCGGTAGATGCTGGAGGACAGCTTTAAAAGTGTGCACTACGTGATTATCTCGTACTCCAAATTAATGTCTAGCACGGGTGATGGTTTCAATTTCTCTCCATCGTCCACAACACTACTTAGCCGTTGGAACCAGTGTCACCACTTCGATGTTTACCATCCGTGGCTTTCTACGAGTAATGCATCAGAGAATAACCTTTGTGATCACCGGTTGCCGTTTCACCATGACCTGGGTCGGGTGTTGGTTGGCGGCGGCGCATTGTATCGTGTGCCACCCGTCGTCTATAGTGGATGAACTTTCTACCGAAGGAAACATCTGGCGGCGAATATTGTGTGGGAGCTGCGGCGAATCGCACCACGGGATGGCGGTCATGATGCGTCACTTGTAACAGGCGTGTGACGTGACGTGCTGTGTTGCCTGTCACATGAGTGTGGAGCCACGTACCATGTTACCTGTCACACGAGTATGGCGCCTCTTGTCACGTTATCTGTCACACGAGTATGACGCCATGTGTCATGTTATCTGCAACATGGGCGTGGCGCCACGTGTCGTGTTACCTGTTGCATGAGTGTGGCGCCACGTGTCGTGTTACCTGTTGCATGAGTGTGGCGCCACGTGTCGTGTTACATGTTGCATGAGTGTGGCGCCACGTGTCGTGTTACCTGTTGCATGAGTGTGGCGCCACGTGTCGTGTTACATGTTGCATGAGTGTGGCGCCACGTGTCGTGTTACCTGTTGCATGAGTGTGGCGCCACGTGTCGTGTTACCTGTTGCATGAATGTGGCGCCACGTGTCGTGTTACCTGTTGCATGAGTGTGGCGCCACGTGTCGTGTTACCTGTTGCATGAGTGTGGCGCCACGTGTCGTGTTACCTGTTGCATGAGTGTGGCGCCACGTGTCGTGTTACCTGTTGCATGAGTGTGGCGCCACGTGTCGTGTTACCTGTTGCATGAGTGTGGCGCCACGTGTCGTGTTACCTGTTGCATGAGTGTGGCGCCACGTGTCGTGTTACCTGTTGCATGAGTGTGGCGCCACGTGTCGTGTTACATGTTGCATGAGTGTGGCGCCACGTGTCATGCCGCTTATCTCAGGGGTGACGTGTTATGTCAGCTGGCACAGCAGCATTACGCCATGGCGCCATGATGCAGACGACATGGACTAGTGCGGCATCGTTCCAAGCCGGTTGCAGATGGTGATCAGTTAGACTGTGACAAGGAGGGTGCAGCCTGCCGCCCACATCAGGGAACTGGTCGCATTGCACAAGTTCGTGAAGCAAACATGTGCATCACAAATATACGTAGGTGCAACTGTACAATGTACAAATGTACGTATCAGCATTTTGGTATGTTTATGCGAACATGTGCGTATCCATTTTGCCTCTGGGAGCATTTCTGCCCAAGAACATTTAGGTACAAGAGCTTTAAATATACGAAGTGTTTGCGCAATATACTTGTACCTTCGCTTCCGTGGTGTGAGCATCTTCTGAAGTAAAAATTGCTTGCATGAACAGATGCGCTACGCACCTGATGCGAACATTGGCATATGCGATAACCCTTGTCAGAAAGTTCTACAATCTGGTTTTCTGTGATGCCAACATTCGCTGGCGAATTTCTAGTTTGCGTACATCTGTGTACGACCATTGTCATAGGCTGATGGGCCTAAAACTCACTAATCGATCATAGTATTCTTGATAAGCCGCATAATTGCAGCCGACGTTCAGCTGCCGCAAGCACGACCATCCCATTGTCGGGAGCCCGACCCCGCCTGTCCAGTTGCCAGCTGCTCTCAGCCAGCAGCTAGCAGCAGGCGCGTGCAGCGCCTCGAACCCTGCTTCCCAAGGACAAGAAAGAATAACAACCAGCCATCTGCCAGCCTAGGTATCGAGGCGGCAAGCTGGGTATCTGGGCAGTGCCTTGGGTCTGAGGGCACATCCTGCGGACACCACCCGAGAACATGTCCCTCCTGTGTCATCCCACGGCCCCAGTCGGGTGGCAATCGTCTGTGTACTGAGCTCGATTGACCGGCTCAGCTTATCCGGGTGTCTTGGTGCTACTGTCAGCCGATAATGGTGTGTAAATATGGCGAGTATCAACATCATGCTGACTTGCAGAAACCATACCTTGGCGTGTTGCAAATAGTACACACGAAGTCTGTGAAATTACCTGGTGTGAAAATTGATTCACACCGGGCACGGGATGTGCATGTATCTACTGTTGTGCGCCTCTGTAACCGCATGCTTATTGGACTCGTTACACTGCGTCATGAGTTGTCTCACATCACGAGACAGGTACTAAATGAGAAATGTGTGTTCCGTCACATAAGATACTACGTACCTGTCTGGGAAAACTATAGCAGCGCCCAGAAACGGCGCATTAGAAATGGATCAATTTCGGTGCAAGGTCTGTCGTCAGCTTGCACTACCGGGATCATGTGTCGCCAACATTGGAAGAACTAGGATGGCCCAAATTGAAGGACCTCATATCCGAAGCAGATGTACACTGTTTTCATAACTGTGAATGAGTTCAATGGCTCAGGATTCGTTCGTGGTTAACTGAACTGCCGCTCGACTGTGTCGCAACGGAACATCAAGGCCACAGCTAACGGCGAGCTCCAAGTACATACCCGCATGGCATTCGCGTGCCGCTCCTTCATGCCGCGATCTTGCCGGACGTGGAACAATCTGCCTCCAGGTGTGAGGAACTTCAGGATGTTACAGAATGTTACAATGTCGCCAGACAGAGGCTTTCGGTAACGCCTCGCATGTCCGAGCCCTATCTCCCAGCTTCCGGAACATCGCTTAATTGCTTACTTCAACTCTATAATGGCATTCATTATTATGTACGTTCATGATGATGGTTTGTGCTGCACATTAGTTCACAGCTGCAAGGGAAACAGAAGAAACTTACTCGGGAGGATAAGAAATACATTACATTGTAATACATGATACTGCATTATATTGCATTACATTGCATACATGGAGACGTGGAAAAAAGCCTGAATCTCTGCTCGAAGCAAATTTAGCATCAGCCCTAGAGCATACAATGAATATTACAAACTCAAAATGTTTTGTGGACCCTGCAAGGCTGAGTAAAATCTTCACCAACAATGAAAACCAAGGATTCTTCAGGGAAAACAATCCATCGTAAGTTTTACTAATATTATTGCAAGCTGCAGTGTGATTTTGGATGCAAATGCTGATGATTTCTGTGATGGTATTGTTCAATTGCTGTCACTACCAAGCTACAGAATAAAAATACCAAGCTACAAAATACCAATTCAAAGCCACATGATTAAAATGCCAAGTACAAATTTAACCGCTTGCGACTCATGCCTGAAAAATCAGCTAATTTCATAACACAATGTGTCAATGTTTACAATGTTCACAGATCTTGTATGAACAAGCGACATCCCTTCAGTTACTTCCGATTAGCACAGTTCGCTACAAAGCACAGGTCTGACGAGCAGACTGGTGGAGCACGGCCCGTGGCTGACTGACAACCGCAGGGCGGAAGACAATACCGGAGCCATGCGGTGGTCCGTCCAGGCGCCCTGCTCATCACTCTCCCACGCCTCGTTCCGGCTTCTACCCGCGCTGCTCCCTCGTCTCCATGCCGTGGTGGCACCCAGCCCATCACCCTCACACATCTCGTCCCCGCGCCCACCTCCGTGCCGTGGTGGCACCCTGCCCATCACCCTCCCACGCCCACCTCCGCGCCGTGGTGGCACCCTGCCCATCACCCTCCCACGCTCACCTCCGCGCCGTGGTGGCACCCTGCCCACCACCCTCCCACGCTCACCTCCGCGCCGTGGTGGCACCCTGCCCACCACCCTCCCACGCCCACCTCCGCGCCGTGGTGGCACCCTGCCCATCACCCTCCCACGCTCACCTCGGCGCCGTGGTGGCACCCTGCCCACCACCCTCCCACGCTCACCTCGGCGCCGTGGTGGCACCCTGCCCATCACCCTCCCACGCCCACCTCCGTGCCGTGGTGGCACCCTGCCCATCACCCTCCCACGCTCACCTCCGTGCCGTGGTGGCACCCTGCCCATCACCCTCACACGCTCACCTCGGCGGCGTGGTGGCACCCTGCCCATCTCCCACGCCCACCTCCGTGCCGTGGTGGCACCATGCCCATCACCCTCCCACGCTCACCTCGGCGGCGTGGTGGCACCCTGCCCATCATCCTCCCACGCTCACCTCCGCGCCGTGGTGGCACCCTGCCCATCACCCTCCACGCCCACCTCCGTGCCGTGGTGGCACCATGCCCATCACCCTCCCACGCTCACCTCCGCGCCGTGGTGACACCCTGCCCATCACCCTCCCACGCTCACCTCGGCGCCGTGGTGGCACCCTGCCCATCACCCTCCCACGCTCACCTCGGCGCCGTGGTGGCACCCTGCCCACCACCCTCCCACGCCCACCTCGGCGCCGTGGTGGCACCCTGCTCATCACCCTCCCACGCCTCGTTCCCGCCTCCGTGCCGTGGTGGCACCCTGCCCATCACCCTCCCACGCTCACCTCTGCGCCGTGGTGGCACCCTGCCCATCACCCTCCCACGCTCACCTCGGCGCCGTGGTGGCACCCTGCCCATCACCCTCCCACGCTCACCTCGGCGGCGTGGTGGCACCCTGCCCATCACCCTCCCACGCTCACCTCCGTGCCGTGGTGGCACCTTGCCCATCACCCTCACACGCTCACCTCGGCGGCGTGGTGGCACCCTGCCCATCTCCCACGCCCACCTCCGTGCCGTGGTGGCACCATGCCCATCACCCTCCCACGCTCACCTCGGCGGCGTGGTGGCACCCTGCCCATCACCCTCCCACGCTCACCTCCGTGCCGTGGTGGCACCATGCCCATCACCCTCCCACGCTCACCTCCGCGCCGTGGTGACACCCTGCCCATCACCCTCCCACGCTCACCTCGGCGCATGTGGTGGCACCCTGCCCATCACCCTCCCACGCCCACCTCGGCGCCGTGGTGGCACCCTGCCCATCACCCTCCCACGCTCACCTCCGCGCCGTGGTGGCACCCTGCCCATCACCCTCCCACGCCCACCTCCGCGCCGTGGTGGCACCCTGCCCATCACCCTCCCACGCTCACCTCGGCGGCGTGGTGGCACCCAGCCCATCACCCTCACACATCTCGTCCCCGTGCCCACCTCCGTGCCGTGGTGGCACCATGCCCATCACCCTCCCACGCTCACCTCGGCGCCGTGGTGGCACCCTGCCCACCACCCTCCCACGCCCACCTCGGCGCCGTGGTGGCACCCTGCCCATCACCCTCCCACGCTCACCTCCGCGCCGTGGTGGCACCCTGCCCATCACCCTCCCACGCTCACCTCGGCGCCGTGGTGGCACCCTGCCCATCACCCTCCCACGCCCCGCGCCCGCCTCGGTGCCGTGGTGGCACCCTGCCCATCACCTTCCCACGCCCCGCGCCCGCCTCGGTGCTGTGGTGGCACCCTGCCCATCACCCTCCCACGCCCACCTCCGCGCCGTGGTGGCACCCTGCCCACCACCCTCCCACGCCCACCTCCGCGCCGTGGTGGCACCCTGCCCACCACCCTCCCACGCTCACCTCGGCGCCGTGGTGGCACCCTGCCCATCACCCTCCCACGCCCACCTCCGTGCCGTGGTGGCACCCTGCCCATCACCCTCCCACGCTCACCTCGGCGGCGTGGTGGCACCCTGCCCATCACCCTCCCACGCTCACCTCGGCGCCGTGGTGGCACCCTGCCCATCACCCTCCCACGCTCACCTCGGCGCCGTTGTGGCACCCTGCCCATCACCCTCCCACGCCCCGCGCCCGCCTCGGTGCCGTGGTGTGCACACGGCGGCCGTACACTGCAGGGCCCAGTACTGCGCCGGCTAGTTGGGCAACGCCACTTTCACAACGGACCATGGCCGGACGCGACGGAGCGGCGCAGCGCCAGCGGCGGCCTCAGGGACACGGCGGCGGCCGGTGGCGGCCGGCCGCCGGTCTTGGCTGCGGCGCGCGCCGCGGTCACCATGGGAACGGACGGAACTGGCGGTTGGACGTCGGTCGAACCGCCCAGGAGGTCCGACCGTCGTCCGACCGTCAGTCAGGCGCGTTTGAGCTGATCGCGCTTGGACCCGCTCCTCCCCCACCCCCAGCCGGCATCTCGCTCCGCGGTCTGGATGTGGTTTCCTTTAGGTGACGGTTCGCTCTGCGGCCGTAGAAGACAGCTGGTGGTGGAGCGGTGCGAGGCGTTCGCTGTGTAGTCACAGCGTCTCGTTGTTTGGCGGTCGGCCGGTGACATTGCCAAAACAGGAAGTCGAGACGGCTACCCGACAGCAACACGCGTTGCACTGTACCGAGTCAGGTTTTGCTTGGATGAGCCTGCACGTGATAAGCAGGCATAGCATGCATGTTTGCCGCCTCGATGCCCGACGCTGTGGCGCTTCATGCTCTCGTCACCGCAGCTCCAGTTTGCCTAGTGTCTAATCTGAAGCGCCATTTTAGTTAGTTTCAACATTTCACGTCAGGGAATGAAATAACGCTTCACCTTACTGATGATAGAGATGTTGCAATTCGTCCACCACGATTTTGCGTTGCTTTATCGCTGTTAGCAAACGATGAAAATCATTTTTGCGCGCATGGTAGCATATCAGTCTGCGCATCCAACGTGACCGAAAGCATTGTCTAAGCGTGAAACCGGATGCTGCCGGGTGAAGCGACTGTGTAGAAAATGCTTCCTGTCTGAAGGGCAGTCCACCATAATCACCATAATCCACCATAATCCATTGCACATTGCATTGCATTGCATCCATTGCACCATAATCCACTATTTACATGATTTATAAATACCCATATTTTGTGTACTATGTCGCTTGTTGCTTATTAAAATTGGTTAGGCGACGAATTCGTGATAGGGCAGCCTTTCTGGTTTCTGATCAGTGTGCACCTTGCTCAATTTCCTCGTTGAATCCATTTATAAACAGCACATTTAGCATCGCTTTCAATTAAGATGGGGAGAAGGCAGGAAGGGGCTGATTTGATTGGTTCCAGTATGTATGAATGCTGTGCAATACCGTGCGCTATGGCGTGTGTATCGGTCAATGTTTTCACGACGAATCTCGTGCGGAATGATAAAGTGTATATATATATATATATATATATATATATATATATATATATACTACAAACTTAGGAAGAAATCCTTCGTTCAGGCATGCTTGAATAACTTTGACACGACACATATTTGTAATCAATTTCTTTCTTCATCTTTCAATCAATCAGCTTTCTTTCTTAGCACTCTTTTTGAAACTGTTTTGGATTGAAATAGCAGGTTAGAAATGGCATAGTAATGTATTATCAATCTTATGATATTTTGGCAACCGAAATTCAACTTCAAGATTACATGCAAATTGCACCACCTGTTAGATAACGCTACACAATTGCATTTGTTTGTGATCAATATGCAAGCAAAACACATTTCAGGCATCCTTCATTTGGCTCAATACTGAAAGCCACGCAAAGTAATCCAACTAAACTCCTCTGTTATTCTGGTTGGGTGTTCATGGTAGGTACCACGTTACGAAGTAACAAGCTACCAGACAAATTTCCAGAGTCGCCTCCTGTTTCTCTCGCGGGCCAGGATGGCTGTGTTTCCGTTCAGGTCTTGCCTGGGTAGTCGACGGCCGTGCTCATCCATAGGGTTTAGCGGTGAATCGGACCACAGATAGCAGGTTAAGCGTCTTGATGCGGTTGTTGTATGTGACCGATGCAGCATGCACTGTTGCGGGGCTTGTAATCTCCGAAAGAGCATGCATATTTGTGCGCCATATCTGTAGTTTAACTCGGGTTCCCTCAGTTGGTTGTTCCTCGCGATGGGGCTGGACGTTTTTCGTGCCTAATAAGATATAATCGATTCAATCTTGGCATCAGGGTTTATGGTTTTATGTTGCGCGTAATTATATGTTTCAGCGCCCGTTTATCACTCATATAAGTTCCAGGCAGGACCAATTTGATTCTCGTAGAAAAGTTTCAAGTTCTCACCATGTTGTAAGCTTCAATTTGCTTGGTTTTCTGAAGCAAAACAATAGGCAAGGCATATTTTTATTTCATATCCGATTGATTTGGAAGACTGGCAACTGTTGAATAGCATTTGGCTGATCGTAATCATGTCGTGTTGCAGCTGTCCGTCTGTCCTTACTTGGCGGGTTTATTAATTTACTCTTAGTCTTTATATTTGGACCTAGGTAATGGTTTATCACTGAAGATCACTCACGTCTAGGAAAGGTATTTTTACACCACTAATTGGTACCTGAACTTAAGATCATAATTCTTCTCCATTCATAACATGAATTCCTTGAGCATCTCCTCATTCTCAATTTTCACACATATCATCCACATATCGCTTGTTGAAGTTGGAAAATAGTGATACTTTTCATATAGAAAAGAATGCATTCAAAGTTGACTTCTTGGCTGAGGTCAAAACGTTGAAGATATTCCGACTAGGCTTCAATGTTCAGCCAAATTAATTATACATGCGATTCGGAATATGCCATTTTTTACATGCATGACAAGCGAGTGTAATCGTGCAACATTATGTAATAGGCAGAGTGATTTTGTATACAACCTGCAAATGTCATATGGCTTAATGGACGTCAGAAGATCGAGATTTCGTGGCTATCATCGATGAACCACGATTTCAATTAGAGGTAGTTTCGAAAAGAGGGATTAGAAAGGTGGAAAGTTGCAAAAAAAATTGATTAATAGCATACATGCCGTGACATGCGATCTGGACATATATTCATAAAATTGCCTTCTCGGCTCAGGCATACTTTTCCATCCACCGTTTTTCTTCCATTCCTCATATACTTCACTCACCTACCCAGTCGCTACGCGTCCGTCCACCTCGGCCTCCACTGATGCCGTGCCCACCGCGTGCCCCGTCAGCCGCGGTCGCCGCCGACGCCATGTGATAACATCAATCACACCATGCCACGCGTACCGCCGGCACAGCCCGGCCGACCTCGACCGCCGCCGCCCGCCCGCGTTCATCATGCGCGCGCCTGGGAGTATGATAAGCCAGAGGTGCGGAGTTCGATTCACCGCGGTGCCCGCCCTTCCTGCCAGGTGAGAGGCAGACGACGCCATGTGGCTTCAGCTGCTGAGTGCGTCGTGAAGCCACAACCAACAGCATGCGCTCGCCGGAACAGTATCGAGTCCAGGAGCACTCACCTCCCGGCCACCCGGGTCGGAGCGGACACATTACATATCTATGCATATATATATATATATATATATATGTGTGTGTGTGTGTGTGTGTGTGTGTGTGTATGTTTGTGTGTGTGTGTGCGTGTGTGTGTGTGTGTGTGTGTGTAGGAGGAAAGAAACCTTTTCGGGGGAATGTGTTTATGATGAATTTTCATGAAAAACTGATATACCCCACTACCACACCACGTTAATTTTCTCTACCAAATTATTGCAATAGTAGTCAAGCAGGAAATGCAAGGGGGTTTAACACTCGAGGTCAGTTTTTAGGTATTTTAAATTCGTGAAATTCTGAGAGAGAAAAAGTTTGGGATTGTCCTGCCCGTGTTATGGTAGGAAACTTTTGTCATTGAAGGCATAGAACACTTAATAAGTACTTCAATTTCAAACCACTTTGTATTTTAGAATTAGTTCCTTATGGGCGGCGTCCCTTATTCGATTCCCCGTTTCAGTCTCCTTTGTTGGATGCCTCGTACAAAGTGATGGCTCTGTTTTCCTGTTGAAGGTTATGGTGATCAGCGCGTTACCTTGAGCGGCTTGCGTGAGGCGATTATCATTTACTCCTGGGTATGCAGCCCGTCGATATGCAGGGCGCAATCTGGAATTTTCCAACAGGATATTGCGTGTTTCAAACAGATTTCCTAATCTGGGAAGAGTCACGAATTGCAAAATAAACAGCCTAGGGCATGTGCGGTAAATAACAATGTCATAATCTGGATGAGGAGCGGTTAGAGCTTCTCGTGAAATGCTGGATTATGTCTGTTAAGCTCCACCCCACACCCTGCCATAGTTATCTTCCTCTCTACAATAATTGCACAATTTTCCTCATACCATAGTACTGAAGTGACCATGCCTGGCTAAAGCGATTGTAATACAATGACCAACCAACCGACAGCTGACGTACAGGCAACGTACTGTCGACAAGCAGAACTGATGACAGCTCAGGTGTTTTACCCATCGCTGAAGTCGTTCAACGCTCGCTCAACGTGCAAATGTTCTCGATTAATAGGACTAATAGAACTTGCAGCTTAAGGTGGAAGGAGGAAGAATTGATGCAGATAGGTTCCTCAAAGCACTACGCTTGAAGACAAAACTACCATTTGGTGTAACTTCAATAGCTATTCTCGGCTTTCCTTCCTAGATATACTCAAGGCTTCGTCGTGCAATATAAAAGAATATCGAAAGAACATAAAGCACATATCAAAGAACATGAACAATAACTGTTCGCACAAGTCTGTTCATTATAAACAAAATTGAATCGGTACCGGAACTGAATAGTCATCAAATTATCAGCCATAACATTAGTTTGTTCGAATGAGTGACACAAAATTGGCATTTTTAGTGGCGCAACTAGAGCGCGAAGGGCTAATGAGGATTCAGGCCCCCTCGTCCCGCCACCTCGTCATTGCGGCCGGGGATCACTTTCGACGTGCTTCGTACACCGAAAATAGTCTCAATTAAGTCATTGAGGTCTGGTTGAGGACAGGAGAGGCCCCTGGCAGCTGGGTACGTCCCTTGAAGCTGGAGGAACTCCTTGAGCATGTGCGTAAAATAATTACCACTCCGTCGTAAAGTTCTGGTTGCGTCACCGTCAGTTCAGGGACTCGTCTACAAATATTTTGAGTGGGGGTGTCCATTGGCTGCTGCGGAGACCATCGTCACCGACCAGCTGACTCTAGCCCCCGCAGTAATGCTAAATCAATGGTGAAGGTCCTATGACTGCTGGGGCCATGGCCTTAACTGCGGGGGCCGCTACGCCCGCAGTTAACATGCTGGGCGAGCCTCTGGGTCACCTTCGTTCTTTACATTTGATTTGTTGTCTAGGGTTTCGAATTGTGGTAATATTATGCCTACATTGAACAATTTTAGACCAAATATAATTTTTACAGGATAAGGCTGTGACAAAACTGCGATGCCGATGTCATTGGTCACTCCTATGCATTTTTGTAATAGTCGGAGGTGAAATAGCTTGCGCGCTTACCTTTGTCTTCATATGTGTGGGCTACACAAGCAGTTTCACAACCATCCGGGGTGCTCCACGCATAAACCGAGGTTTTCTTTAATGATGTCAGTCCAAAGTTGTAATCATTTTCTAGCACTGTTCTGGCTCTAGGTCGCGTCCCATTGTTTCTCCTAAGGAGCAGGCGATACTTGGTATTCCGAACCGATTATAGGTTATTATAGGAGGACGTGGATGCTTTCGGCCAGCCTGTAAAAACGTCAAAATCATTCTGAATAACAACCGGTATGAGCAATAACAGCAATTTCGGAGGTCTGTTGATTATTAATTGCTTTCCATTGGATGAAGGTCCTTCTGATTGGGTAACATTATTCACAGTTGTGTGTCAGTCCGTGCTGCCTATTTCATGTTTGTTTTCGGAAGTGGAGTAAGAGTTCCGCAAATGTATTAATTGGCCGATTGCACAACAAGAAGAGCTGAATCACCAACCGCACCGCAAGATAGATCCATTTCACGGACTTGCTGAACTTTGAGTTGTGCTCAGTGCGCTGGGTCGGTCGCCGGTCGTGCAGCGCGCCGGCTCGGCAGCGGTGGCGGCGCGGCGGCGCACCGGCTGAGGGCGAGCCACCACCTGGCGGCGGCTGCCGGCAGCTGAGCCGAGCGCCGGCGGCCGCCGTGTCAGCCGGACACAGCTGCCGCCGGCTCAGTCGGCCTGCAGCCCCAGCCGCGACGTCAGCACAGTGACGCGCGCACCGTCTGTCGCAGATGATGGTCACCTCGCGCGGCGGCATGTTCCTGCTGGGATGGACCGGCGGTGCTCTGCTGGTTATGGTCATCTACTCGGCCCTGCACACGTCTCAGGTCAGCACACCTCTGCCGGTCAGAGTCAGCACACCTCTGCCAGTCAGAGTCAGCACACCTCTGCCAGTCAGTCACCACACTGAGGCTGTATCTGAGACACTGAGTACAGACCACCACATATCTACCGGTTGTGTCCACTCCTTCCTCCTGGGCCAGCAACACATCTCCAGGCCGGTGCACTACTTCTAAGCCAGTGCGATGCTCCCATCGTGGCTGCATGTCCTTCCCGGGTCAGTGCACGCTCCTGAATTAACGCACCCTGTTCCTGGTCATCACACTCCCAGGTCAGCGCATCCCTCATGTTCGTCACACTCCAAGGTCCGCGTACCACCTGATTATAAAATTCCAGGATCAGTACTCCCCTCCTGATCAGTACACACTCCCAGGTCAGCGCAACCCTCCTGATCATCACACTCCCGGGTCAGTGTGCCTCCTCCTGACATCATGCTCCGTGATCAGTACACCCATCCTGATCAGTACACAATCCAGGGTCAGTGTAACTCTCCTGATCATCACACTGCCTGATGAGTGCACCCATCCTGATCAGTACACACTCTCGGGTCAGTGTAACCCTCCTGATCATCACACTCCCGGGTCAGTGTGCCTCCTCCTGACATCATGCTCCCTGATCAGTACACACTCTCTGATCAATGTAACCCTCCTGATCATCTCACTCCCTGGTCAGTGCACTCGTTCCCTGGTCAGTGCATCCTTCCCGGAGCAGTGCACCTCTATGGGCCAATGCGCCCCTATCGGGCCAGTACTCATCCCTGATTAGTGCACCCATCTTGATCAGTGCACACTCCATGGTCAATGCACTCTTTCCCTGCTCAGTGCATCCATCCTGGGTCAGTGCACTTCTTCTGGTTTGTACATCCATTTCGGTTCACTAGGCATTCCACGGTCAGTGCATCGCTCCCGGATCAGTGCACCTCTACGGGTCGGTGCACCCCTCCCGGGTCAGTACACTCATCCCGGGTCAATGCACCTCTTCGGGTTAGCACCCCCATCCCGGGTCACTAAACCTTCCATGGTCGTTGCACCTCTCCAGGTCAGTGCACTTCTGTACCAGTACAGAAGTGCAGTGTACTGGTACTTCCTGGGCCAGTACTCTCCCTCTGGGTCAGTACACCTTCCACGGTCAATATGTTCGACTGGACAATGCAACCTTTCATGAGTCTATGCATACCTCGCGGATAGTACTTATTTGTCAGACAAGTAAAGTAAATTGGAGGTCAATGCCGACCCATCTCAATGCAATCATTCGTGGGAGCTTTGAACTTCTTGTTCACCCCCACCGTGTTTGCGTCGGCGCTGGAAAGTACTGGAGCAAAGTAACTGCCTGTCATATATGCAACGCATATTTATTCAATTAGATTATTGATTAGCTTGACTCCGACTGGAACCAGGTATATTTGGCACGATATGCAAAAGTGTATCTGTAGCAATGCACTGATACGGTGACTAATGTGCTAGCGTGTTAGACAACACGCTTAGGGGGCCACCACTCATCCCTGCATGATACTAGGCAGTATTGTTGCTCCACTAACTTGGCACGGTTTTCGGTTTTGTGGCTACGTCGTTAACCCCGCACAATCCCGCATCTCGGAGCCAGCAAACACGAAGAAAAGTAGAGTGAAAATAAGATTTAAAAAATGTGCACTTGTTCAGCAGCATAGTACGGATGCTTAGTAGGGTAGTGCGGACGCAGCCTCAGCTGTACTTGATCATACTTGATGAACAAAATAAGCATAATGTATGCTCGACGTTCTCTGCCTCACTCTAAACTAGCAGTGCGCTGATCACCAGCATCTGTTTGTGAGTGTTTGCAGCTTTGAATCTGTCAAAGCTAGCAATATTGAAAATAATTACATTTTACCCGGCGCCATTTAGGCATGAAGCTAGCCGAACGGGCGTGGGGACGCTTTTCTCACTTTGTTGAGACCTTGTGTTCAGTTCCTTGTTAAAAGGCTGACAATAGTTGAATAGAACTATTAGCTGAGAGCCGTGCTCTCGCCTCGAAGTTTAGCTTCTCACCGGATATCAGCAGTAGTAGAAATTGAGAAATTTTGTTCAATAATTGTCGCACCATATTTCTGATGCTATGCATCAATAAAGCAGTTAACACGTACTTGCATTATTCGCGGTGCCACTAAGCCTCCTCGAAATGTCCTCATGCTCTGCCGGTCTGCTGCTCTGCCCGGCGGCAGGCACTCTAATGGGTCGAAATGCGGTTAAGGCTGCTCGGTCCTGACTCCGACAATGCCAACATGCACATTGATGCAGTGGTCGACCTTCGCACTGGCCTCGGGGCTGCGCGCCACGTCACGCGGCGTGACTGTGCTGCTGTCATGGGCGTCTGGTGAGACGGTGTGTTCCTGTGGTGGGCGTGTGGTGTGACGGCGCCAGTGCTGGGTGTGTGGTGTGACGGCGCCAGTGCTGGGTGTGTGGTGTGACGGCGCCAGTGCTGGGTGTGTGGTGTGACGGCGCCAGTGCTGGGTGTGTGGTGTGACGGCGCCAGTGCTGGGTGTGTGGTGTGACGGCGCCAGTGCTGGGTGTGTGGTGTGACGGCGCCAGTGCTGGGTGTGTGGTGTGACGGCGCCAGTGCTGGGTGTGTGGTGTGACGGCGCCAGTGCTGGGTGTGTGGTGTGACGGCGCCAGTGCTGGGTGTGTGGTGTGACGGCGCCAGTGCTGGGTGTGTGGTGTGACGGCGCCAGTGCTGGGCGTGTGGTGTGACGGCGCCAGTGCTGGATGTGTGGTGTGACGGCGCCCATATTGGGCGCGCGATGCGGACCACCACCTGGGGGCGCGCCATGCAAGTGCACCGGTCATGAAGGCGTGCTCCAGATGCGGCCGCACGCCTGGCCAGCCGGTGAAAGGTGTGGTGGGCTGGTGATGCCCGCCATCACAGCACGCGTCGGGCCAGCGGTGGGCTGGTGATGCCCGTCATCACAGCACGTGTCGGGCCAGCGGTGGGCTGGTGATGCCCGCCATCACAGCACGCGTCGGCCCTGCGATGGGCTGGTGATGCCCGTCATCACAGCACGTGTCGGCCCTGCGGTGGGCTGGTGATGCCCGCCATCACAGCACGCGTCGGCCCGCCATCACACCGCGGCCGCGATGGGCTGGTGATGCCCGCCATCACAGCACGCGTCGGCCCTGCGATGGGCTGGTGATGCCCGCCATCACAGCACGCGTCGGCCCTGCGGTGGGCTGGTGATGCCCGCCATCACAGCACGCGTCGGCCCTGCGGTGGGCTGGTGATGCCCGCCATCACAGCACGTACTGGCCCTGCGGTGGGCTGGTGATGCCCGCCATCACAGCACGCGTCGGCTCAGCGGTGGGCTGGTGATGCCCGCCATCACAGCACGCGTCGGCCCTGCGGTGGCCCCGGGGCTGGTGATGCCCGCCATCACAGCACGCGTCGGCTCAGCGGTGGGCTGGTGATGTCCGCCATCACAGCACGCGTCGGCTCAGCGGTGGGCTGGTGATGCCCGCCATCACAGGACGCGTCGGGCCTCCCATCACAGCACGTGTCGGGCCAGCGGTGGGCTGGTGATGCCCGCCATCACAGCACGTGTCGGGCCAGCGGTGGGCTGGTGATGCCCGCCATAAGGGGCGGGCCAGGGGTGGGCTGGTGATGCCCGCCATCACAGCACGCGCTCGCGTGGGGTAGGCTGGTGATGCCCGTCATCACAGCACGTACTGGCCCTGCGGTGGGCTGGTGATGCCCGCCATCACAGCACGCACTGGCCCTGCGGTAGGCTGGTGATGCCCGTCATCACAGCACGTACTGGCCCTGCGGTGGGCTGGTGATGCCCGCCATCACAGCACGTACTGGCCCTGCGGTGGGCTGGTGATGCCCGCCATCACAGCACGCACTGGCCCTGCGGTGGGCTGGTGATGCCCGCCATCACAGCACGTGTCGGGCCAGCGGTGGGCTGGTGATGCCCGCCATCACAGCACGTGTCGGCCCAGCGGTGGGCTGGTGATGCCCGCCATCACAGCACGCACTGGCCCTGCGCCGGCCGACCAAAGACCACCTCGCAAAATGTGAACAGCGCGAATGACCAACAGCTTCACAAGGGACCCAAGACCTCGGGGTCTTAACATCCCCGACCGGAGCCGGTACCGAGAAACTCTGTAAACTTCCGGGGAAAATCGACGAATGGAACCTGAGCACACGTGGCATTGAAACGAGGCGATTGAAATTGGTCGGTGAACATCAGCCATTCACTCCTGTTGGGGAAGTTAGCTGCCCTTAGTATAATTTTCCATGCCGATGAGGCATCTACAGCGGCCTGGTCCAGTCTGAGTGAGCACACCGAACCAACAGCCGACGGTGGGCACAGATGTGACGCCCTGACTTTAGGTCCGATCCGCCCACTTCTCTCTAGCTTCATAATCCGACGCCAGACCTAGGCTGAAGTTGACAGGACAGGACAGGAGTCATTTTGAAATCAGTTCTTTCCACGCACTGCTAGGAAATTAGCTTTAAGTTGTCTAGTCTGAAAGAGAATCACACCTAACGCACAGAACGCACGTCGTGACATCTCATTAAGTTGGTTGAGGCATGGACAAGCGCGTAAGTGTACCCAGATCTGGGACCTCGCTCCATCCAGGGCAGCCTGTAGGTGGTCTGCCGGCTGCGTTACTCGGTGTTAATACGCCGGCTGCGCGGCCACAGAACTCGTACACCGTGGTCGATGTCAATGCCGTGGTGCAGCGCGCGTGCAGCCTTGCAAGTCTGATGTGCCGGCGCTCGTAAAGACTGCGCCGGAACAATTGTCAGGTAAAATGGCATGGCATAACTAGCATTGTTACTAGCGAGGGCCAGGTCCGAGCGAGTCTACTCCCATGTTTGGTACCGGGGTTCTGCTGAGCTACCCTGGCATCGCTATTTTGAAACCGTGGTAACGTTTTTTTTTTGCCACGACGTTTCGCTCCTACTTTTTCACATGGAGATTTTTAGCATTTATTTTTGACAATTTTATATCGGAAGTCTCCATGAAGCATGTTTAATATTTGCTAAAATGAGTAGATTTGTGGCGCCTTTTCCTCTGGCAGACAACTCTTGATAACGTTCCACGGTGTAATATAACATTTCAAGTTCCAACTGTTCCACTCAAAGACATATCTGTTCTTTTCATTTTTATATTTTCCAACTGCCATCACAATGCTTCCCATGAAATACTCGCAATCGTTGTTCATAGACAAGGGTTTGCGGCGACAGTCCAACGCACCGGCAGCTAGCGATACATTCCGCACCGGCAGCTAGCGATACATTCCGCACCGGCAGCTAGCGATACATTCCGCACCGGCAGCTAGCGATACATTCCGCACCGGCAGCTAGCGATACATTCCGCACGGCAGTCACGTGCCGCGCCGTAGCTCAGTGGTGGCTCGGCCGATGGCTGTCCTGGGAACCCGGGTTCCGTTCCGGTGAGGCCAGCGCCGTTATAGGCGCGCTCCTGGTACCTTCAGTCTGATATGGTAACTGCGGCCGACCGGGACCAATCGCACGGCAACCAAACCACTGGCGACCGCCGGCGGCGTGAGACATCTGTGCACCATTCACGTGTAGGAGCCTGCGGTGGTGCTTTATGGTGACTGGGAGGGGGAGTTGGCTGACGACTGTGCCGCGCCGCACCTCGCGCCGCGGGGTCTCCACAGACGGGCCGTCGTCGCAGGAGGATGCTTAGCGCTCCTCTTGGCGGTGCCGCACCGCACCTCGCACCACAAGGTCTCCACAGACGGACTGTCGTTAGGGGGGGGGGGGGGTTACCGCCCATCTCGGTGAGCCATCCGAGCACTGGACACCATGCTTTTGCGTCGCTCACCGCATATGGCCGCTTTGGAACCGTTACGCATGCTGATCTCGGATCTAGGACGTTGACCCCGGACTGTACGAGATGCGGTCTCGACACTGTCGGGCTCGGCAACAGAGTCCGAAGCATTGATGGCGGCACTTGCCGGAGTCTCAGCCTGAAGCGAACCACCATGACCATCACGTAGTTTGGGCGCTGTATGACCGAAGCAGTCGATGCGCCCCTAAGCCCAAATAACCAACCAACCAACCATCACGTAGTTATGCCTACCACAAAGCAGAGCAGATGGTGGAGAATAATAGGTGTCGCCACCAACATTTACTTTCATTTTTTTCAACCGATTTTTTTTCGGGTTCAATATTAATTTTGTAGGATGTGGAGTTGTGCTTTGCCATTGTCTGAGGGTAGGGAATCCATGCCATCCTGTTTTGTGCTTAATTCAGCAGGCGCACAATGCAAAGCAAGGCAAATAATTGCATTTATATTGTCTCATTACATTACTTCCATCTTTTTTTTTGCAGTGCGTGGATTAATTTGATCCCATGAGGATGTGCTAAGATGGCTCCTAAACTATGAAAACATCGCTTGCAAAATGTGTCCCTTCTAACAATTGAAGAGCAGCCTTGTACAAAATATTGATCTAGTGTATTGCAGTCACGGGGTAAAAGTAGTCTAAAACCAAGCGAGGGCCTCATCTCATTGCGGTTTTTAGACGTACCTTGATGCATGTGTTGAGAACTAACCGCAAAAGGAAGTATCAAAAGTTTAACATGAATACACAGCTAAGTTATTAAAAGCAAAAATACGTACTGTCCTCAATTCCGGTCACTAGATGAAGATAATTAGACTGGAAGAAACTAACCGTAACTTCGTTCTCGTTTTGTTAATTCTTGATTATGTCTAATAGTAACTTACGTCCTCAAGTGGTAGAAATTTCACGTCTATACCAATATCCGGATAGAGCACGTCACCGATAATGACCCATCGCAAACGCCCTGGAAATTAAATTATGGAGTTTTGTGGCATCGAAAAATCTACAACTCAAGGTTTACGGAGGTAATTTGCTTGCCTCTGATGTAAAGAGTGCTGCCATGATTGTAAAGAACACCATTTCTGTTACTATGTTCTTATTTTTTGCTCACAACGGTTAATGTGTTAAACTACA
Source organism: Imbricaverruca yamaguchii (assembly GCA_034440575.1). Taxonomy (NCBI): domain Eukaryota; kingdom Metazoa; phylum Arthropoda; class Thecostraca; family Neoverrucidae; genus Imbricaverruca; species Imbricaverruca yamaguchii. Next base: position 522,634 of record JAOTOL010001471.1, on the reverse strand, counting down.
CCTTATGAGAGGAAAGCATTGGAAATTGCGTTTCCGTCCTGCATTACCGTTTCCTCAGCACGATATTTTTTGTTTTGTTTCGAAAATAGTCTGCCTTAACCCGCGCCGTCTTTCTGGTCAAATCCTCACACCCCGTCTCTGGGGGGGGGCGGTTGAAGACCCCCCTGTAAAATCCAAACTAAGCATCGCACGAAAACAAAACAGGCGCCATCGGAAAGCGCTCGACGAGTAGAGTCCGGGTCCACCCTCCAAAACAAATTCCCAAAAAGTGACGTCACCAGGGGGCCAGATATTCACGACTTACATTATGTTTTTGACTCTGGGAGTTCATTTTGGGGGATATATGAGAAAAAAATTATTTGGAATGAGAAAAGGACAGCGAAATCGAACAGGGCTATAATTTTTTTCCCCCGCCCCCAATGTTTTTTTTTATTTGTTTGAAATTTCGAAATTTTGAGCTCGTTTCCTTTAATTTTCCTTTTCCATTTCGTAGAGCGGACCGAGAAACGTTGTTGGAAGTCCACTTTCCCTAATAAAAATGCTTACTTTAGCCAGAATCCTGTATTTGAACTGCAATTTGGCAGATACGCAAAATATATATGTAGTCAAAAACAAAAAAAAAAATAAAAATTATACTTGTACTTTTTTGTTGCATCCGTAAAGAGAAACAAACGCCGAAAGTTTCATTAAAATATCTGCATCCGTTAAAGCGTCACGACTGGTTGAACCTTTTTTGGAGGTGACCTCACTTGATCCTGACTAACTCGTTGACCCTAGATGACCTGACCTAAAAAATGTTTAATCAGCATGTCAAATTGATGTGGGAAAAGGTATGCCAAATTTGGGCACGCTGCCGCGCGCCGTTCGTCCGCTATCCGCAAAAACCCTGAGGGGGCGGTTGAAGACCCCCCAGACGGGACGGGTTAATAACAGACAGAGATAAGGGGGACCACACCCCCATTCACACACACACACACACACACACACGCCCGTTAGCAACCAAAAATACACGAGACTATAGGAGATATTTCGAGTAGCTTTTTTTAACACGCAAAATCATATTTGATCCTTTTTATTTTCCCACGAGAGCTGTCTACTACGGGGAACTAGTTTTGGAACACTTCACACCCAAAAGCATTTTATCTTTCCAGCCTTTTTTGTTTGGTCGGCTGCCCTTAAGAAACCCTGATTGCGCCCCAGTCAAATAGATCATCACATTCTGTTTATCGATGCTTCATTTTGATTTAATCGATGACTTGAATCTCTGTGTTTTTATTGAGTCATGGTGTTAGACTAAGTCGTCGGACTACATTACATCGACAATGAAGCACAAGACATTCATTTGTTTCACGGCAAGCGTTGATACAGATGGGGGCACTGGAAGCATGTGCCCGTCCAATGGAAATGTGGCAGCCCTCTCGGCGGGAAATGCGCCCCTTCATGAAGGCTCGAATACATGATCTTCCCCGCTCAACCTATGCTGTTAACATGGCTCGTGCTGTATGAACTTGCTGTCGTGCTGTATGCTAGTGACGTCACACATACCCTGTAGATTTCGTCTGAAAAATAATCCGAAGGAACTGGATAATTTATAGATAAAAGATGACGTCATAGATAAATGATCCACAGGATCCAAACTGCAAACGCGCCCTCAGCATCTGGAAGGTGTCCCCATATATTGCGCTTTCGTTTCATAACATGCGCATGTGAAATAATGTGCGACGTCGCGGGATAGGAGCAAGTTGCCTACCCATTTTTGTCAATCTAGGTATGAGAGGTGGTGAATGCTAGCACCGAAAGCCCAACCAATAAATATGTTCAGGGAAAGTGGACTCATAAACTGGGTTTTGATATGATGCTTGGTGAACTCCATAATTTTCATGTATTCAGTGCATGCAGGGGAGACATTTTAGCCATGCTGTCCCCCCAAATGCATGATTTGGGGAGCAATTGGTCCTCATTTACAATGTATGAAAAAACAATAAATTTGAAGTGTAAGGTAATTTCTGGTTTCTTGGAATTTCTTTCTTAATGTATGCTTATGAATTTGCTGAACATGTGACCACACATCTCCTCTGAATACATACTCTTCATTTGAGAGGCAAGTGTCAGATGGCAAAGTGGTTAAGGTGTTGAGCTCTATGTACCAAAAGTCCCAGGTTCAACACTTGGACCACTCAAGACATTTCCCAATCCAATGGTCCACCAGCAAAACTGTGGATGTTGCCAATAGCTGTGAATGTGCATAAAGCATGTTGTGAATCACTCAGTAAACAAACATTTGCAAGACAAAATAACATCCAAAAAGTGACTCAGAGTTTGGTAATACAGCATAAAAAGTAATGCTCAAAATATAAAGAGATGTAACATAACCTAACATAACCTAGCTTAATCTTCCATGCAAGAAAACATTTAGGTATTTTAAATTTTCCAACAATTTTCTTCAAAATTTCCACATTATAAAATATAACCCAGCCTTACTTAAGCTAGCCTAACTTAAAAAAATTTGTATTATTTTTATTTAAATCTTCAAATTTTGTCATCAAACTGCATGCCATACAACAAAAGCCTAACCTAGCCTAATTCAACCAAACCTAACCCCTTTGTGTGTCTCATGGAGGTAACATGTGTGTAAAACTTGTCTTGTGATCACCTTAAACTGCAATGCTACTGCAAAAACATATATCATTGCATAGCCCAATGTTGCTCTGATCCCATGCTTAGGTACTGAGTTCTCCAAATCCAAGGTGCTTGAAAATTTGTGGGCATTGTTTTTTCCTTGACTCCACCAAACGACCCAAAGAACACTTTGGGGTAAAATGGCTTAGGTCTGCAGTATAATAATACATTTTCTTGCATATTTTATACCTTTATCAGCCATCTTTATGCAACACAAACAAAGTGATGATATTGTTACTATCTATTTGGGCGCTAAATGACCAACCATGGTCGATGCGCCCTAAAACCACAATCACACACGATATTGTTACTATCAACTAATCTGTCAATTTGTTTCCTTGTTGTGCAGTATGAGTCAACATGAGTTAAAGCTGAACTCACAAAATATGACATTATTTTCTTCCCTAATATATGCTGTTGATCTGATGTGGGATACATGGCATATGTAAATATGTTTTTATATGCATGTGTGAAGCTTTATATGCATTTTTGTGGGACCCCTCTGCAATGTTGGCCTTGCCATTCAAATAATTTTAGCATGCACCCTGGAGGGTATCTGAAAATTATGTACACTGAAGAGTGAGGCAGATTCTGCCCCCCCCCCCACTACCCTAAGATCTCAGCTAATATTATAGCAGTAACACAATTTTCAGAGTGGATGGGTATTATTTCACATGAATTATTTATGAAAATGGAGGGGTGAGCAGAATCCCCCCTCCAGTGTGTGTGTTAACATGGGAATACATGAGGTATGCACCACTCCCATCCCATTTTGACCTGCCCATTGCCTTGATGTATAATGCCCTCCCAATAATTTTCAGAAGCCTACATGCATAGCTTCTGTCATCTATGTGATTGCCCTCATCTGCATACCACAAGCGATTTGTCACCTAGCCCATATTTTCATCCTTGTTTTATCATATGCAGATTGTATTAGCCTTTATATTTATTCCTCTGGATCCTTCCTGTATTAAGCTGAATGTGTGTTAGCTTTTACTTTCATATTCTAATGCATGGCTTGCTTCATATAAGTCGCATGGTGTAATGTTTTTTCATGAATGCACTTTGTTCTCCTTTTTCACTGAAGGCAGTGCTCGTCTTTTCTGAGGACTTTTTCATGCAAGCAACAGTACTTGTTGTAAGGAGCCAGCATCTTTTGGAACCTCCTGTTGATGGGGCATTCTCTGCTTCCTAGGGAGAAAATGCAGTTGGGGTGTATCTTAAGGGCCTACTTTCCTTTTCCTGATAAATGTAGTTGGGATGGCTTGGGCCTTCTGTCTTTAAAAAGGGCTATTGCCCCCATTAGCCTCTCCCCTGGTTATGCTGTTGTTAGCTAGTACACTTAATTTGTATTAATTTATCTTTAATTAGTAACTGGATGTGGTTGTTGTATAACCTGTGATGTTAAACTTCACCACCCATGCCAGTTCCTTGTGCTAAACTAATTTTAATGTATATCCTTGCATACATATAATGCCTTGCTTTTGATGGCCTTCATAGATAACAGCCCTACAATTATACGCCATCATGAACTATGGAAAGTCCTACTGATAAAATCCTTACACCTCCATTTTCTTCCCCTATCATATGAGGAAAAATCACATGTAGTTGAGAAAGCACCAGGGAGGCCAGCAGTTTTGAGAAGTCCAGGTGAGTTCCATGGTATTAATTGCCTAGTCATTTTTTTCTTTCAACTTTTGAATGATATTTGCATTCATGTTTGCATAGCATTTCTAACATATTTTCTAACTAACATACATGTACAAATGAACTTGAAATTATATTGAGCCATTTGAAATGTTTGCCAACTTTATGGATGTCAGGAAAACCATTCGCAAAAACTTAGCCTTGCCAAGTTCGCTTTTACTATGTGAATAAATAGCTTGGTATTTCCCCTGGTGTGGCAGTAGTGGTTATAGGTGCAACCAATAGATCTGAGGTGAGTTGATATAAGATCTTCGAAAAACAGCTGTCGAAGTTTTGGAATGGAAGAAGTGTAAAAAATTTGAGATTTATTTAGTTGAAGGTGGGGTGGGGGCAGCAGTGATGCTTTCTGTCTCATCCCATTTGGGTGCTTCTGGCCGCTACTGGGTGCTGTCACACGTTGTCTACCATGTATTTCTGGCTAAATTAAAGTAAAAATTAGCATGGGTCAAGTTGAATCTTAGCACTGCGGTGAGGTGGGGGAGGGTGAAATTTTGCAATACTGCGACTGCAAGGATCAGTGTTGATAAGCAACCGTAAAAACTTGCAAAAAGAATATTGAGCTGGGTACCGGAATGAGCACGTTCCTTCTGGGTGGATACCCTGTGTAACCGTGAAGAAATACTCCGAAGCAGGTGGAAAATAGCAGCTTATTTTATGAACCAAGTTTATACTGGATCATATGAAAGCAACGCTGCATAGTCGAATGGTACTCTGGACGTTGGAGTAGCAGTGCTGTTGGAGGAGCACTATTCTGGAGGCTGGAGTAACAGTACTTTGGGATCTGGAGTAGCATTATGCTTGGGGCTGATATGAGAGTACTTTGGTAGTTGCAGAAACAATGTTCTGGAGGTTAGAGTGGACGTGCTTTGAGAGCTTCAGGAATAATGTTCTGGAGGCTGGTGTGGCCGTACTTCAAGAGCTGAAAGATCAATGTTCTGGAGACTGAAGCGAAGGTACTTTGAGAGCTGGAGGAACGTTATTGAAGGTGTAAGGGAAACAACGTTCCAAGAGATTTGGGAGACAGTACTGTCACTATTCTGATAAGACACCCTAATGCACAGCCGGGATGGAATGGAGGCCTGCCACCGTGAGGGAGTCGGCCAGAGCGGCTGACCCAGCTGTTGTGACCGTCTCGTGCTTGGGGCCGTGAGGGAGTCGGCCAGAGCGGCTGACCCAGCTGTTGTGACCGTCTCGTGCCTGCCACCGTGAGGGAGTCTGCCAGAGCGGCTGACCCAGCTGTTGTGACCGTCTCGTGCCTGCCACCGTGAGGGAGTCGGCCAGAGCGGCTGACCCAGCTGTTGTGACCGTCTCGTGCCTGCCACCGTGAGGGAGTCGGCCAGAGCGGCTGACCCAGCTGTTGTGACCGTCTCGTGCCTGCCACCGTGAGGGAGCCGGCCAGAGCGGCTGACCCAGCTGTTGTGGCCGTCTCGTGCCTGGGGCCGTGAGGGAGTCGGCCAGAGCGGCTGACCCAGCTGTTGTGACCGTCTCGTGCCTGGGGCCGTGAGGGAGTCGGCCAGAGCGGCTGACCCAGCTGTTGTGACCGTCTCGTGCCTGCCACCGTGAGGGAGTCGGCCAGAGCGGCTGACCCAGCTGTTGTGACCGTCTCGTGCCTGGGGCCGTGAGGGAGTCGGCCAGAGCGGCTGACCCAGCTGTTGTGACCGTCTCGTGCCTGCCACCGTGAGGGAGTCGGCCAGAGCGGCTGACCCAGCTGTTGTGACCGTCTCGTGCCTGGGGCCGTGAGGGAGTCGGCCAGAACGGCTGACCCAGCTGTCGTGACCGTCTCGTGCCTGGGGCCGTGAGGGAGTCTGCCAGAGCGGCTGACCCAGCTGTTGTGACCGTCTCGTGCCTGGGGCCGTGAGGGAGCCGGCCAGAGCGGCTGACCCAGCTGTTGTGACCGTCTCGTGCCTGGGGCCGTGAGGGAGTCTGCCAGAGCTGCTGACCCAGCTGTTGTGACCGTCTCGTGCCTGGGGCCGTGAGGGAGTCGGCCAGAACGGCTGACCCAGCTGTTGTGACCGTCTCGTGCCTGGGGCCGTGAGGGAGTCGGCCAGAGCGGCTGACCCAGCTGTTGTGACCGTCTCGTGCCTGGGGCCGTGAGGGAGTCGGCCAGAGCGGCTGACCCAGCTGTTGTGACCGTCTCGTGCTTGGGGCCGTGAGGGAGCCGGCCAGAGCGGCTGACCCAGCTGTTGTGACCGTCTCGTGCCTGCCACCGTGAGGGAGCCGGCCAGAGCGGCTGACCCAGCTGTTGTGACCGTCTCGTGCCTGGGGCCGTGAGGGAGTCTGCCAGTGCGGCTGACCCAGCTGTTGTGACCGTCTCGTGCCTGGGGCCGTGAGGGAGCCGGCCAGAGCGGCTGACCCAGCTGTTGTGACCGTCTCGTGCCTGGGGCCGTGAGGGAGTCGGCCAGTGCGGCTGACCCAGCTGTCGTGTGAATGTGCGTGGTGCGGTTCCGTGTCAGAGCGGAGCGCGGCTGGTGGCCGCACCGGTGCACTGACCTGGATTTTGACACATCTGGCACGGCCGCGCTCCGAACTTGACCCCGATGCGGCCGGGCGGCCTCCGCGCGCGCCGGCGCGCCAGCCTTGGCGAAGGAGGCGCGCCCCGACCTGGCGCCCGCCGGCGACCCCGCTGACGTAACCGGCGCCACCTCCATCGCGCCAGCGTCCTGTCACCGCCAGACGGCCGCCGTCGGCTCGATGCGAACGGCTGTGTGGCTGACCTCCGAGGAGGCCCAGCTGGAGGAGCTTCCGATCTTCTCGGTCAGGACAGTGTGACTGACCTCAGTCAGGACGGTGTGGCCGACCCCCGAGGAGCGGCCGACCTCCTGACTCAGGACGGTGGCGCCAGTCACGCTCTAACGGCCCGGGAACTAGCCGCTGGAACGTACGCGGGCGAGCACAGACCGCTGACGCTGATTGCATGTCGTTACCTCTGTATATATCACCGAGAACAATGCCAGTTGGCCGACGACCGACCACCGATATCACCCATGCGTGCGCATGGGTAGCCGCAGTTGATTACCGGAATTTCGCAAGTGCATGCGGCCTGCCAATTTGTAGTCTGACATTCGGATGCACATCATATGTGACTTGGTGATTTATTTAACGTGCAATATCGACCAAGTGTGACATGGCCTGACTCACTAAAAAACTGCACTTAAACGGAGCGTGCGTTTACTGCTTTCTTGCTGAGGTTGCTTAGCCACGTTTGCATGCATAAATTGTATCTCTCTTGTCGAGACAATTCGAAGCGTTAGATTTACATCAGATGACTACGCAAGTTGGCTCACAGGTCGGCTGCCATTTTTGTCCGGCTTGTGCATTCCAGAGAGAACGAAATATTCGCCAAATGATGTCAAGTCTGCCATCATTTCGTACCTCTCTGACACTTTGTTTGTAGGAGAACAATCTGTCTGATTCTGATGATTGTATTAAGTACGCTATGAATAATTTAATTAATGCCGATTTAAAATCAGCATAAAGCGCCATTAGAGATGCCTACCGAGTGGACAGCAAATGGAGCAGCAGAAGCAGAAGGCCTTGGAACGAGCATGCACCAACAACAGCGTACTGACTATATGATTGGGCACCAGCGTGCGGCAGAGACTGAGTCGGCTGACGGCGCGCGTGTCGCGTTTGCATCCAGCAGCACTGCCAGTCCACACAGTTATACACACCACTTCTGGAAACATCGCTGAACCCTGTATACCTTGTCGCCTGTTATGAATCATGTTGTTTTTCCCAGCATACTTTCATTCAGACGAGTTTCAACATTTACAGTGTCAGACTTGGTGTCAGTTTATATTCCGGTCAGGACACGTAGTCGATAATCGTAGATGTCGATAATTCGTCTGAACGGAGTAGCTTATAGGCAAATATTGCGGATAATTGCGATGAAATATTGTGATCAAAGTTGCTAAGTAACAGTGCGTAACTTTGACTAAAAATGTCGCAAGCAAAGTCGTAGGCAAAGCAAAGTCGCTCCATACCAATCGATTCATAGTCGATCATGATCGAATCTCTCAACTTAATTTTGTATGTTTGCGGTATCAGGCTCGCTTGGGCTTCCTCTTCGCTGGTAATATTTCAAAGTTTGAATCGCTTAATTGAAGTGATATTATCGTCACATACACCCTATGCAACCTATGAATGTGAAACTAGCACGCAAAAAAGCACCGCATCATATTGTGTGCTTTACGTGAATTGGCAACAAGGCACCACGGGCTCTGCCAATGTTAGTATTTCTGTTTTACGTCAGCACGAAGAAAACTCTTATGCTCCGTTGCCGCTGGTAACTAGCAACTAAATGATTCAAGGGACAGAAGATGCATATGGGGTCGGGGTCAGGTCAGAAGGTCCAGGGATAATCTCCCCAAGTTTGAGAAACTACACTTCCCAAATAGTCATGTCCTTATCACATCCTGGACCGTGAATTCGAAGACGTAATGCTCCCTAGCTTCCAGAGTGACAAATTCATGGTAAGGTTAGGTTAGTTAGTAGTCCATCAGTATATATAATCACATTTTCATCTTGACTGAAAGTTGAGTACAACATCCGTAAAATCCTTGTTTAAGTTTGTCCGGTAATCTCACAGCATTAAAAATTAGTCATTTTCGAAGGACCGTGAATGATCCAGGGACGTTTTGGACCTATCGTGACGAGCATTCTCAGGTGGCGTACTTTGTACTCGTGCTATATTACTGGCTGCATTTACACAGGCACCTAATACATAGCTTGCCTGGCAACGCCTCGATGTTTCCACTTCAAGGCTTGAGTTCGCTTACAGCTGGGTTATGTGTCGGTCAGTGCACGGGTGTTTAGTAGATGCGGATGGGGACAGTACAATTGAGGGGAAGGGAAGCCTGGGATGGCGCCAATCAACCCCGATGCCCGTGCAGCCATGGAGCAGACCGACACGCCACCATAAGCGGAGCCATTTCCACGATTGTCAGACGCTCCCGGCACAACGAGGCACGATATGGTTTTAACATAGGTTCGCAAAGAGACCGGCAGTTCCAATTGTGCGAACTACACAGGCCCGTATATATGCTGCTTAAGGTGTCTAATATATCAATATTGGGTTTGCTGTTGATTGTAATGCACGATAACTTATCTAAGACAACTTCTCCTTTGGTTATGCACTCAACTTATGGCGCAAATAAGCAACAAAGTGCAGAACATTTGAGCATGCATAAATAGTCCAATAACAGCCACCAGAGGCGCTGCCATCGATGTTCGCACTGCTATCGGATTGTCGTGCCGGACGTTGCGGCCGCCGTCACGTGTACCGTTCACTGGCGTGTCACTGCCCACCGCCGCGATGGGTGACTGAGCACGCTGTGTCACTGGCCGGAATATGACTGGCCGTCACTCCAACCGCCACCACACACTGCACTCGAGTTCATCGACTTCCACCCATGGGAGCGTGATGCTTCCTCACCACACCTCCGTGATCACGGTCGGATGTCAGGTGACCATGGTAGCTCCTCACCACACTGCTGTTGAATGTATAGCGGAACTATCAGGACATTCCAACATTATGTGATGTACCCCTGACCTCAGGCAGTGAATTGTACGCAATTTTTATATTTAGAGATTCACTTGCAGGTTATCGATTCCGGTTGGACAAGTTGAGCGTAAGGACAGTTAATCGTCGACACGTTTTCAGTCGAAGGTGGCTGACCAATGGAATAGGCTGCCAGGTGATTTGGTGGAAAGTCCCTCATTAAATGGATTTAAAAAGAGGTTAAATATATTTATTTGCCCAAGAATCTTACTTTTTACTCATAGGATGTGCACCAAGGGGATGGAAATTGGCCTAAGCACAGGAGCGACAGGAAAATAAGTGACCGATTTTCAGAGAAGCTATTTTCCCGGAAGGGCACCATTAACATAAAATAATTAGGGGTATATTCGAGTGCCTCTGGGTGACGGCATTGGTACTCTGAGGGCACCTTCGGCTGAAAACGTAAAAGGTTGCACTCAAATGTACTATTGGGGTACTTTTTTTCCAGTAGGGAGGTGGTGAGGTGCTAATCTTAGAAAACATTGTCGCACTAATTTATCTGCATACGTCATCTCTCCAGTTTGTAAGATATTCCTACGTGATTAAATTTTGAATACGTGATCATAGATAAGAGGTTAGAAAGCTCAAGCAGCGCTGAGCATCCGTCATGCTGCTGCCCCTTCAAAATGTTTGGTATATTAAGGTATATTAAGCGATCTTGCAATGTCATCGCCAATTTTCCAATACATCGAAGCTGGTGCGATTCACAAGAAACAAGACCCTGGAATTAACTCGCCAATCTAGCACAAATCTGCTGGAGATCTGCCCCCCACTTAACCTTAAGTGTTTTGAAGTGAGCCTTCATTTTTTTCTCTTTCCGCAATGGGTTATGACACAACCTTTTAATGTTTGATTAGCATGTTCTGTAAATAGCGTTGTGCAACCCGTCGGTGTGTCGGGAGGAGGTGGGTTGTAAACCCCAACTATTAATATCCTCCGAATGCTGAAAAACCATCTTGCTGAGGCCCATCTTAAGCTAAACGCTCCTCACATGTGATAGAAAGGATCTGAGACCCATTGCTTTTCCCTAGTCCTGCACTAGGCCTCGCAGCTGTCAGAGCTGTATGCTCGGCCCACTCAGACTAGCCGCTGCCTTCGTACCCATCCGGCTACAGCTGCCTACCAGTTACTCACTGGTCGTTATGATGTTCCAAGGAATGTCAAGTTCCATCGGCTACTGAACTATTTTGATTGACTTAATTAGTGAAGCAGTCCCTATAAGTCGTTATTTGTCTTTTTCACTTGAAAGAAGCATTGTTCCGTTTTAACGACCATCTGAGCCGAGGAGCGCCTCACTGTGGACTTATTGAACCCGCTGACATGATTAATTCTCTATAAATGACGCACTGCCGACGCATGCTAACTTTCGGTTATCATCTCGAGAAACATACTGTCTAGAAGCCTCATCTCAAGTTATATTGCTAGAACGCAGCGAAGGAATTAAAGAGACCGGTTGCTCCGACATGTTCGCTGTCCCCATTTCATTTATCTGGAATGGTGTGTATTCCTGTCGTTATATATGTAGTAATACGATATGAGGACACTAGAGTATTTGTCCCATTCTCTAACTTTGCATGCAGCTATTTAGCATTGTAATTATGTTTGTGCCATTGCACATCAAGGTTCTGGACAGTGGGCGTTTGTCTGCAAGTGTGTGACGGGTAATTAGATCACATAACGGGAATATCACAAGTCTAGACAAACAAAGAGGTGGTCAGTGTCACCGGAGGTATTGATGTTTATCAAAGCGATTCATTGCAACGTATGTGTGAGCTTAGTGATCGTATCATTTGCTGTCCACGGGGCTTAGCTTCGTCTGGAACGCGTAAGGAGTAGGTGTTCAACAACGCTGTTGGAATTATAAGCGCTTATTTGTGGTTTCATTTCACTTCGTAACAACAATCACAACCTGGATATTGGTCGGTGTCCAGTGAAGAATCAGAATGCTAACGGTTCTCTTAACCTTGCGATGGTGCACCAGTTTTTGCGTGATGCCTTCAAGTTAACGTTAGGCATTGTAGCAAAAGATGAGAACCGTGTTGTCAACTGCAAACCAGTCGGCCGGCTGCGGCACACTTGAGGTGCATTATTCTGAGCCGGTTTTTGACGACTGAAAGGTATGTTAATGTAGGGCTTTTGCGTACGACGGTTTTCTCTTAGCAGATTTATTGACACATGCCAAACAGGCCGCATATTTCAATGAACATTTTGAGTGTCCTCCCTTTAGGCTTCTTTCTCTCCGGGTCCTGCTGGGGAGGTGGAATCTGCCTCCTGACGGATTGTCGCGGAACATTGGATCGATTAAAGATATCTACATGATACTTCCATGGCCGATACATTTGTTTTAGAAACAGCTCGAGTTAAATCATTTCCGGCCGGGAACAGTTCGCAGTGCATGTGTCCAGCCGGAACCTTGATCCCCTCTCAACGGGCGTCGGTAGCTCAGTGGTTAAGCTGAGCGTCTGGCAAGCCAGAGGTACGGGGTTCGATTCCCCGCGATGCCCGCCCTTCCTGCCAGGGTGAGAGGCAGGCGACGCTGTATGGCCTCAGCTGCTGAAGGCGTCGTAAAGCCACAGTCCAATCCGATCCCCTCTCAACAGCCTTTGTGAATAATCCCGAGGTACCTACAACACGATTTAACTAGGGCAACTTCAAGGCAACTTCAAGCCGTATGTCGTAAGGCAACTTCAAGACGCTTCGGCGCGACGTGTCGGCCGTCAATCTGCCGCTTGCCTGACGAGATTGTTGACTCCCGTGACTGTTGTTGGTGGGTCTGCCGCTTGCCTGGCGAGATTGTTGTCTCCCGTGTCTGTTGTTGGTGAGTCTGCTGCCTGCTTGACGAGATTGTTGACTCCCGTGTCTGTTGTTGGTGAGTCTGCTGCCTGCCTGGTGAGTTTGTTGCCTGGTGTCTGCCACCTGACCTTTGCCGCCTGACGTTTGCCGCCTGACGTTTGCCGCCTGACGTTTGCCGCCTGACGTTTGCCGCCTGACGTTTGCCGCCTGACGTTTGCCGCCTGACGTTTGCCGCCTGACGTTTGCCGCCTGACGTTTGCCGCCTGACGTTTGCCGCCTGACCTTTGCTTCCTGTCATGTTTGCGGCCCGTCGAGTGTGAACTCTGCATCACGTGGCGACTAACCTGAGATTGGGAGTGTGGCCCCCCCCAAAAAACAACTAGCCTAGGATCACGGAAAGTATTCGTGCCGGCGTAAATGTTTAACAAGGGTCGAATGGTGTGCTTTTTGTTGATATCAGGCAATCTACAAGAGTCCAAAAGTATCCATGAAGTGTTTTCGAGCATGTGCCACAACCAAGCGTTCTCTTGATGTGATCCACAATGCAGCTCATCGTATCGCAACTGGAGTCTTTCGCACTTCACCGGCTGATAGTGTAATGGCAGAAGTAGACGAGCTACCTCTTGCGTTATTCCGTAAATTATTTGGGTCGAGATATGCATGCAATGTTTCCCAAAACCGGATACATCCAGCCTACCAGCGGACATTCTTGAAGACGTTAAGAACACATCACAGGGCCCAAAATCAGCGTGGATTACCGTTTTCCATTCGTATAGCTTCGATCCTTCGCGACTGTAATATCAAGCCGAGTGTAGCACGTGCTATTACGCCGAGCACTCCCCCCTGGCATGCTGTCCCAGTGCAAGCTGACGTACCTTTGTCCTGTTCAAAAATGACATGTAAACCCGGAGAAACTCCGCACATCGGCATTGGGAAAATACATGATTATCACGACTTTTCGCGGATTCACACCGAAGACTGTTCGAAGTCAGTCTTTAGTGTTGGATGTCTTTACATCAGTCGACGCAATGTTCGATTTTTTAGTTTACGGATACACACATCGATTTTTACTGCCGAATTGTATGCTATTTTGCAAGCCCTCTATTTTATGCAGGAAGACCGGTACGCAAAGCACGTGGTTTTCACAGGCTCCTTGAGCAGTCTCCTAGCATTGAAAGTATTCAACCAGGATGTGCTTGCGGATGCAAAATGACTTGTCCGGAAGATTATGAAAGCCGTGAAATCCTTACATGACATCGGGCAGAATTGTATACCCTGCTGGATTCCCAGTCATGTCGGACTCGCGGGAAATGAAGCTGGTGACATAAACGCCAATCACGCTGTCAACAATGGCCGTCAGGTTCCTGTACTGCTGGGAACGACTCTGAGGTTGTGGCGTCTGGGAATGTTTTACCTTCCTCCGACAAGCACGCTTTGAGGCGATATACCGCCAACCGTGAATATTAATAACAAGCTAGTATAGCAGCACCGTAGATTGATCATGATACAGTTATGGGCGCAAAATGACCCTGGATGTCGACGCGCCCCTAAACCCCAATTCATCATCGTCATCACGAAATGTTCTGGTGGTATTTGACCTCTGAATCGCATAGGGGGAAACCTTGGGCCATGAAAGGTATTCCTACCGATGCATATTTTTACGAGAAGTCCGATGGGGTACCTTGTATTATCCGTGCATATTTAGTGGTCGAAAGCACTGAGTGACTTTTGGACATTGGCACAAAGGTACTGAAGGCTGCTGTTCTTTTATGTCATAGCTGAATCACGAAATTTTGTAGATAGGTTAATATTTTAGAATTCCAGTAGTATGCGTTTCAGGAGATTGGGTACAGAAGATTGGGCTTGGGACATGCTTTAGTGAAAATCTGCTAACTTTCGGTATTCTGGAGTGCCTCCATAAACTGATACAATTCTCCGCCCAGCATGCGCAAGTTTCGTCTCCCAATGCAGTCGATTCTGTGTGCATATTTTCCGGTATTTTCCAGAGAGCTTCTTTCCCGCAGTTCACTGTTTAAGCTATATATAGCCCATTGTATTTTCTACATGGCTGCATAATTAGTTTCTAATAGAGTTTTTCCTTAAGTTAGGTTTGAAAGGAGTCCTGAAATGTCATGTTAGTTCAACGGAGTCCATTGGGCGCTGAATGACCTCGCAGTCGGCGCGCCCTTAAGCCAAAATAATAAATCAATCAACGGAGTCATTTTCCATCGCCAGTGTTTATCCGCACAACAGAGTCGGGCACCACCACTCAGACAGAGCGTTATCTGTAAGAACCTTGCCGCCCGCATCCTCTCGCCAGACGCCCGTTCAGCAACACGGTTAGATAATGCCTGGCGCAGTGGCAGAGCAATGTGGATCTCGGTACGGCACTTCCAGACAAGATGGTAGTTTCCCACCGGATCTTTCCATGACAACTCACTGAAGCACGCGCCGATCTATATGGCAAGCGTGTGCCTTTTAGCCCGATCTATGGTCCAGGACAAGCCGGGCGCTGTTCCTATGTTGTCACTGCTCATTTGATCGCCCGTGCGGCGAGTTTATCTGCACAGCGCCATCTGCGCCAACTGTCATTCGACGCAGTCTGTTTGAGGGGCGTGGCAGTCGAAGTGGAGATCGCAAACCCTGTCTAAGTAGGCAGTGGTTGCATCAACCAGCTGTGTTCAACATACTCATCTGGTTCACATTCTCTCTCACTCAAGGTTTTCGCTTTCTTTGTGTTTTCCTGCATCTCCGTGTCTGTTCCTCTGTTCTTGTCCCCCGCTCATCAGTTGATGGATCGCTGTTGCAGGCGCAGTTCTCGTTCCCGCCCCGGATCCTCGTCAAGGGCAACAGCCTGTACGAGCGTCTGCTGGCGGCCGGCAAGAAGTCGCCCATCAGCATGAGCGGCGTCAACGATGGCGTGCCGGTGGCTGTCGGCGTCGAGTCGCGCGCCGGCGCCGCCAGGAGCGCCATCGTCGCCAGGAGCGCCACCATCGACCTCACCGCCGGCCAGCTGCCCAGCGTCGACCCCGACAGGATGAACGTCACCACCGGGAAGGTGTCCGTGCAGGTGAGGGTTGTCAGACGGCGCGTGGCGCCGCCGGACTCCGGCCGCCAGCCGTGTCCGGTACACCGCCAGCCGTGTCCGGTACACCGCCAGCCGTGTCCGGTACACCGCCAGCCGTGTCCGGGACACCGCCAGCCGTGTCCGGGACACCGCCAGCCGTGTCCGGTACACCGCCAGCCGTGTCCGGTACACCGCCAGCCGTGTCCGGTACACCGCTAGCCGTGTCCGGTACACCGCCAGCCGTGTCCGGTACACCGCCAGCCGTGTCCGGTACACCGCCAGCCGTGTCCGGTACACCGCCAGCCGTGTCCGGGACACCGCCAGCCGTGCCCGGGACACCGCCAGCCGTGCCCGGGACACCGCCAGCCGTGTCCGGGACACCGCCAGCCGTGTCCGGGACACCGCCAGCCGTGTCCGGGACACCGCCAGCCGTGTCCGGGACACCGCCAGCCGTGTCCGGGACACCGCCAGCCGTGTCCGGTACACCGCCAGCCGTGTCCGAGACACCGCCATCCGCGGCTGCCGTGCCGCGCTCGCCACCACTTTTTTTTGGTGGTGCTGCACTGCATTTCGTGCCGACGGCAGTAACGGGCGGTGACGCGGGTGCGTTCGCCGGCCGGCACCTGTCGGGTCGGTGGCGCGTCATTTTCCGGGTCCGTGATGACACACGGCGGCCCGCACCGCGGCGGCGGCTGGGCGGCCGGCAGCAGGCAACCGGGCTCGGTCGCGACCACGGCCTCGAGCCGCGCGGTCTGACCATCACGACACTTATCTGTTAATCGATGTTCGCTGAATGTCAAGTGGCGATGGCTCGTGATCGGGGAGGATTGACTCCAATGTTTACAGCCCTTGCTTGCAGCTGTTCTTGGTTGGTCTGTGAAAGTGTGTGATGTGTTTCGGAAAGTAAATGTTACGTTATGTATAGGCCCGGCGGCAAGTGCTCTGCATGTCACGGTTAGTGACCTGTTTATGACGGCATATGATCTACTGATGACTGGTCAGTCTATGACGATACCTGTCAGTGGCACTTTGTGTTATGTTTGTGACATGTTTGCGATAGTGTGTGTACCCTGTGGATAATTGATTTTCCATCATTGGGTATGAATGGATTAGGTTCCCATTTTGTATTCAATTTTGCACGGCGTGTATCCTTATTGAATGTTGCATCTAAAATGAACCTGGAAACCGCTGACGTGATATTTGTTGTTGGATGGTTCCTGGTCCTTTGAGTGTAGTGATCGTCCGTATTCTGGTGATGACGGTCCGTGGTCCAGTGGTCACGGTCCGTGGTCCAGTGGTCACGGTCCGTGGTCCGGTGGTGGCGGTCCGTGGTCCGGTGGTGACGGTCCGTGGTCCGGTGGTCACGGTCCATGGTCCGGTGGTCACGGTCCGTGGTCCGGTGGTGACGGTCCGTGGTCCGGTGGTGACGGTCCGTGGTCCGGTGGTCACGGTCCGTGGTCCGGTGGTGACGGACCGTAGTCCAGAGGTCACGGTCCGTGGTCCGGTGGTCACGGTCCGTGGTCTGGTGGTCACTGTCCGTGGTCAGATGGTCACGGTCCGTGGTCCGGTGGTGACGGTCCGTGGTCCGGTGGTGACGGTCCGTGGTCCGGTGGTGACGGTCCGTGGTCGGTGGTGACTGTCCGTGGTCAGGTGGTGACTGCCCGTGGTTCGGTGGTGGCGGTCCGTGGTCCGGTGGTGGCGGTCCGGTGGTCACGGTCCGTGGTCCGGTGGTGACTGCCCGTGGTTCGGTGGTGACTGCCCGTGGTTCGGTGGTGACTGCCCGTGGTTCGGTGGTGACTGCCCGTGGTCCGGTGGTGACGGTCCGTGGTCCGGTGGTGACGGTCCGTGGTCCGGTGGTGACTGCCCGTGGTCCGGTGGTGGCGGTCCGTGGTCCGGTGGTCACGGTCCGTGGTCCGGTGGTGACTGCCCGTGGTCAGGTGGTGACTGCCCGTGGTCCGGTGGTGACGGCCCGTGGTCCGGTGGTGACGGTCCGTGGTCCGGTGGTGACGGTCCGTGGTCCGGTGGTGACTGTCCGTGGTCACGTGGTGACTGTCCCTGGTCCTGGGTAGGTGTGAGTGGCCTGTGGTAACCTTCAGTGGACCAGGCCTGACAGTTCTCGCCCCTCTGCAGGGTGTGGAGCTGCACTACGCCGAGTCGCTGCCGACAGCGCCGCCCAGCGGCGGGCTGACGTTCCTGCTGCTGCACGGGGCTCGCTTCTCGTCTGACACCTGGCGGGGGATCAAGACACTACGCACCTTGGCCGCCCTCGGACACAGAGCTGTTGCCATTGACCTGCCCGGTGGTAAGTCCGAAGGCAAATTGAGCGAACACCTTGGGGAAGGGAGACTGTCTTGGGGACCAATCTAGTACTAAGTTGAAACAAAACAAAAAAAATGTAACGAATAAAAACCCTTTGATTCGGAGGATAAGAGATTAAGCATGGATTTCGCTATAGGTTTGGAATAAAGGGAAAAAGTAGCGGTTTTGCATTGATTCTTTCCATGGATGCCGTGAGCGTGATGCTGCGTTAGGATTGACACGTCCCATATACCCTGCGGTGACGCTACCCATGACGATACGGATTTCTTCAAACTCATGTCTGAATATAGTGATCGCGGAATTCGCTACCATGACAGAAAGCTATGTTTCCGCAAAACTCTGTCGTCGTTGGGAGGAGTAGGATGGGATGAATTGTTTGGGTCCTTGGATTCACCGTTGGGCAAGTAGCACGGTTTATACGCTTCCCGCAGGGGTTTGCATAGAGGACAAAAATATAATTGCCCGTGAGTGAGGAGATATGTTTGTTGATGCCAGCTTTATCTGACTTCTACCTCGATGCAAAGCAGATAAATGCCACGTGATTGTGTGTCAAAACCCACACGTTTCAATATGCGTACCGAACCTCGATATGTCGCTTGACTGGAAGCTCGCTCAATCCTAATCTCATCTGTCCTGTGCAAGCTTTCCGTAGGATATGACCGAAAAACATCATAGCAACGACCCCATGGGAACGAGGTCTATTGCATAGGCCGCATACTGACCACGAATTTCCTCCTTTCGATGGACTGTAATTGCTCCATATGCTATGAATTCTGAATCATCCGAGAAACACGAACTCAACTTTCAGCCTGGTACTGTGTAGCGGATCCAGTAGTGTATTCCAGCAATCCATTGTCATGTCATCAAAAGTACGCTTATTATAACAAGAGAGCAAAAAAGCAGAAGGCAAAAAGAAGCAAAGGCCATCTGCCTCCTGACCGAATATGAATATATGCTCTCTTGCCTTGCCTCTGTTGAGTCGATTTCTGTGTCCGCCATCGACTGGAGCTGGGCGACAACCAGAATGGCTTCCTTCAGCCACCACTCTGTTCGAGACCCGGACTCTAGCTTGGGTAGGAGGCTGTCACGACCTTGCTCCTCTGATATAGCAATCGTGCGTGTGCCCCTGAGGTTCGACCCTACCTAGAAAGGCGGCGACGCTCCTGCTACCTCCCCGACTGTACATTGCGAGCTGGGCCGGCCCATGACCGTGAGCACCTTGTGTCGCAGGGTTCTCCAACTCGAAGAGCCGCGGCCGCCTGCCTGCGGGCGCCAGCAAAGCCGACTTCTTGTCGGCGGTGGTGCGGGAACTGTCGCTGTCCAACCGGGTGGTGCTGGTGTCGCCGTCCGCTTCTGGCGAGTTCTCGGTGCCGCTGCTGATCCAGCAGCCCGACTGGCTGGCCGGATACGTGCCGGTCGCGCCGGTCGGCACGCACCAGCTGACTGCCGAGCTGGCGCACGACATACAGGCGAGTCTCACGGCAGATGGTGGGCGCCCAGGCTGGTGCCCCTCGTGGCCAGCGTCTGGTTCAGTCTCACGGCAGATGGTGGGCGCCCAGGCTGGTGCCCCCCGTGGCCAGTGTCCGGTTCAGTGTCCTCCGGCGGGTGGTGGCCACCCAGGCTGGTGCCCCTCGTGGTCAGCGTCTGGTTCAGTGTCCCCAGGTGGATGGTGTCCGCCCAGGCTGGTGCCCTTCGTGGTCAGAGTCTGGTTCAGTCTCACGGCAGATGGTGGCCACCCAGGCTGGTGCTACCCGTGATCAGCGTCTGGTTCAGTGTCCCCCGGTGGATGGTGGCCGCCTAAACTGGTGCCCCTCGTGGTCAGCGTCTGACCCAGTGTCCCCAGGTGGATGGTCGTCCCTGCATGGCCTCTTATCGTACTTGAAGGCTCTATCAGGACCTTCACAGGACTGTGCTGGCCTGCGACCGAGTGTTTGGGCAATGGCGCAACCAGGAGAGAATTAATAGGAAAATTGCCGCCCGCCGCCGTTCCGGCCGGGCCCATTTTGAGCACGCGGAGCGCGCCGAAAATGGTCTTGGTTTATCTCCATGAGATCCCGGAAGTTTGAGGGCCAAGTTTAGAACAGGAGGACCTCCGGGGACTGGAGCAGTCCATTGACGCCAGAGTGGGATTTGAAGCTGGGGGTCCCTTGAGCAAGGGGATCTTACAAATAATTATCTCCGTCGTAGAGTTGCTGGTTGCGCCTCTGGGTGCGGAGAATCATCTCATGTGTTAGCCGGTTCGCCTGTCGGTCGGCACGCCCGCCAGTGACTGTGTCTGACGTGGCCCGGCCGGCGCAGGTTCCCACCGCGATCGTGTACGGCTCCAACGACCGCGGCCTCGGCGTCAGCTCGCTGCGCGCGCTCTCGGCTCTGCCGCGGGCCATGGTGGCGGTGATACCCGGCGGCAGCCACCCGGCCTACCTGGACAACCCGGCTCTGTGGCACCTCATCCTCTACAACTTCGCCGGCACTCTGGACCAGCCCGGCCGCGTGTGATTCGCCGTCGCAGCTCGAGCGCGTGTTGGCCTTCGTCGGGCCGACCAGTGAGCCGGGATCAGATCGAACCGGGATCACGACGGTTGGTGTGATCCCCTGCCAGACCGGTCCGGCGTGGTTCTGTATCAGACCGGTCCGACGTGATCCCGTATCAGACCGGCTGGTGTGATTCACTGGGATGGAATCGGTTGGTGGGATCACCATTATTCCAGTCAGAAGTGATCCCCATCAGACCGGCTGGTGTGATCCATTGAGATCGGACCGATTGGTGTGATTCTTCATCAAGCCGATCAGGTGTGATCCCGAGACCAAGCCGTGGTGGTCGGGATGTCCGGAAACGTGACACGTGTGACTCGCACAACCAAACTAGGCAAATCCGGTGTGAAGAAGAGTATCTGCGGCAAACTGGCTCGAAGGGCAATGATATTGTTTAGGACGACTACGTAGAGTATAGAACAACAGACTGTGGAAAATGTTCCATGCGTACAACTGCTAGATGATTGGACCAATTGTGTGGATTATATGTGAGAAAAGTGATGTGCCCACCCATGAGACGTCTCGGTCATCACCTGTATGTCAGTTGATGTGTTTCTGTGCACCAAATCGTGTCGCTTCCACCAGCAATAGATTATGTTGGTCGCATTTCGCGAGGCAGACTCCAGAAGCTTGCTCACTTAGCAATCTTGTAGCGAACGCTGTGATGCTCTCTTCATTTTCATAGCTATTTTTTCGTGGGGCGCCGGCCTACGGGCGACGGTTTGTGCCGTGAGCGTCAGCTCGAACAGTGCACAATCGCTGGATCAGAGCAGTGCGGTCCTGACTGAAGCTGGGACAAGTATCCATCGGCGTCATCAGCCAGACGTACCAACTGTTCCCGAGCGTCACATGCCCGATGCAAGCCATCGAAATATGTCGCACATCCAAACTTGCGTGAGCTTCTTTCTCATGAATACACGCACAATTCGGATGATTCTGTCTGTAGGTATAGAGCCTTCACCTTTACATTTGTGAAGTAAAAATCCGTGTGCCACCGCTAGGTGGTCCGAAATGACCATCAATAAGTTGCTTCTCCGTACTCCCGATCAAAGCTCCTAATAACTCACCTGAATTTGAATCTCCACTTACTTACCCCTCTGTATATATCTGAGGAAACATTCATCCCTTTTCTCACACGCAAATTATCGCTCTGTCTTACCGTTTCCATCCAGCAAGTGCACTGCCCGGTTTTGATGCACGTGATACATACGTTTCTCGCTCACAAAACTGCTCGACGGTCGGGCACATGCACGTGCTCAATGCCCTCGAACATCACGTACTGCTGTTGCAGAGCTCTGCACATGCGTAGCATTTAAAACAATAAGCGACAGGGTGCAGACTCGGCGGTGTTTGGGGCTGCGAGGGTGTCACAATTTAGAAGTGAAAGTTTCCCACAACGCTGTCGTACTCGAGATGCGAAAATCATAATCGAAGTTGATGACTCGTTTTTTAGTTGTCGATCCATTGTGAAATTTTATTGAAGACATTGCAATACAAATATATGCTTCTGTTATTTCTCATCATGTTCTAACTCTCATAAGTGTTCCGTTGGTGATCAAAGGTAGTCTCCGTTCTCGGAAGCGACCTGCCACAAGAAGTCAGCGGTAGTTCTCACCTGTGAAATGGCCTGTCTTCTGAGTATGCAGCTTTTGCAACACTCAACAGCACTGTTTACTGTTGAAATGTTTCGATTAGGAAACAAATATACTCACTCTTAGGTCGTTCGGCTGTTTTTTTTTCAGCGTTGTACCAGCCACAAGTAAAATTGATTTTGCGTTGCTTATTGCGGAGATATTTCATGCAAATGCCATTATTTGTGACGCGACGTGTTAGGGAAGATGGGTGGACTCTGTGATGAATGAGCTGTCAAGTGCTCTTCAGTGTTAAATACAATACCTGCATGAGGTTTGTAAGAGCTCCATGCATTGTAGCCAGGTACTGGCGGATCCAAGGGAAGGGGCATTCGAGCCCGTAACCCACCCCCTCAGCTCGGAATGTGTGACCATCATATTTTGGCTCCTACTTAGGCTCATAGCCTGGTTTTACTGGCGCAAGGTAACTTTTGCATGGGAGGCCGTGAGATGGAGGGTAGAAAAAGTCCGCTTTTTCAACATGAAACTGACAAATTGTAAGTAGGTGTGCGGATAAGTTAGAGTACACGTTTACCCTTCACTATCTCGAAACGCGTTATTTGAGTGTGGTTGGGAGTACATGGCTGGACGCAGCTCAAGACGGCGACTCCAGGTTAAATATCTGCCGAGCTGTTGACACCCCATGGCAGATTCGTACAGTTCTGATAGTTCTACCAAGTTTTCTGTTCAACGCGGTAAGCATTTTATGAAAGTGAGAGTTTTCCCCACGTGTCTTCAGGAGACTGCAGTAAGGGCCATTGCTCCCAAGTGTGTAACGTGGATGCCGTCATGGCGGGGGTACGAGCCATCCCTCCCTCAGCGGCTTGGCATAGACCCGTGGTCTCTACGCAAAAAATCGCAAACTTTTCACGCCGTGTTCACGTGTTCACGCCGATGCTGGGCCGTGCAATACAATGGCTTTGGAAGTACTCACCAGTCGTCTTCCGTGAATGTGAATCGTGGAGGGGAGTTACGCTTTTGTACAATGGGCATTGTTCACAATTTACCACAGCATTTCACGGTTCGTAGCAGAGTGTCTGACTGATAGACCTGTATTCATTCGTTGGTCACGGCACGGCACAAGCTCACCGGCCCAAAACAAGACCACTATCGACCACGACCTACCACGTCGGCCTCCGTTCGGCGACCGCGCCGGGCCCCTCCGCCCTCGGTCAGACGCCGGCGGCGATACGTCAGTACCAACCGATCGCGGCCCCAGACACGGGCACTGCGGGACAGTACCGTGCCAGAGCCGAGAGACTGGCCCCGTCTGCCGCCTCGACTACTGCCGGTCCGCCACCACCGCTCGGTAAACAACAGGCAAACTCGGCATACACAAGGCACACGCTTATGAATAGGGTGGGACTAGGGAGAGGGCCATGACCTTCCCACTACTCAAAGTAGGTTGAGCACATTAACCATATGACTACAATGACCTTTAATGTTACGCTAGCGTATAATCGTTAACAATGGTTCTGAATGCGAGCTCCGCCTGATCTTGAATCAAATACTCCGCAGCTGCTGCCAAGGCACACTATGCCCAGGGGCGGTCGGCCCATGTAAGGCACTAAGGCCTGACCTGAGTAGAGCTGGGAAGTATTGTTGTATATTATTTTCATAACATAATGCTTTCATCCACTGGAAAATAGCAAACTTGAAAAACTTCAAAAAAATATGCATTGGTGGCTCATAATTATGGTGAAAATTGAAGTTCATTTACATCATTTGCATCTTGCCTTCCAAACAGCTCTATCACCGGTCTGCAGAGGCTGGCCTCTCGCACATTTCGCCATATAGGGAGTTTTCGTTTCATAACAAGCGCAGGGTAGGCCAGAGTCCTCCAATATCGTTTGGCAATCGGTGACGTCACATAGGCAGGACAATTGCTGAGTCCAGTAGGCGCTCCAGCGAAACTTCCGTGTTTTCCACACATTTCCGATCCTAGACACCATTGAATGTGGAAAAAGCGGGTTCATTTGAAAGCTTGAAGAATCTTGTCCACGGATATGAGCCGTATTTTCCCTATCACTAGGATTTTTCACTTGGACCCACGCTGACTGCATTTATGTCAAGCGCCGCAGGAATCGCGCGGTGCCACGGGTAGTAGCAGTATGAGACAGGCCAACTGAAGATCACGGCTGGGAAGGAGGGGTGGGAGCAAGTAAGTGGTAACTGTTGCAACATAATTCCTCCCTACTTGGTGCAGGGGAGTAAACAAGGGTGGGGGTACTGATGGCATGTGCCCCCATGGGAAGGTGGTACCCATCCGGCCAGGAAAATGCGCCAATATTATATTTAGGCTACCGGCGGATGCACCTATTCTGGTTGGAATAGCACGCCCTTATCATCCATGTGCAGATACGGAGCCTGCAGCTGGTTTTCAGGATGGTTTTCCATTTTTCATTCATATACGTCTAGACCAGGGGTGTTATTTTTGTATATTTTTGGAGGGCAAATGCCTCCTCAATGTTGACCCTGTCCACTAATAATTTTGACTTTTATCATGGGGTACCATTGAGCGTACACTCGATCGATGTGGGGCTTCCCATCAACTTCATGTATTTTCCACCAAAATAATCAATAATAATAGTGAGTGATAATGAAGCCAAGATCCGCCTTGATGGCGAGACAGTGAAGAGAGCACGAGGGCGACCAACTAGAATCTACGATCACCTCAGCGCCCGTTCTCAGCGTCGGGCATCCTCAAGAGTTACTCAACAGCACAGTTATCTGCAGCTCGCGGAGGTTGCTGGGAAAAGTGCTCGTGCTGAGGGCATCAAGGACGCAGCTTTCGTGTTGCGACACTTGGGGTCATCACCGAATCGGCCCAGCAAGATTCGCTGGGCTCTCAGAAGCTCTGAAGTGAGCCAACCTGAGTGCATATCTTAGTGGCCTTCACCTATGACGTCATCATGATATCATCATGAATGACCGGACGTCGATATTTTAATACAAGGTACACTAGGTACTCATGTAGGTGTGTGCATAATTTGAGCTATCTATCTCAATTGGTTCCCGAGATATTTCGCGGAAGCAAAATGAGTGGAGCGGAATGCTCCCTTCCCTCTAGCAGGTATAACATCTGACATTCCTGGGTTAGGCAATATTGAAGAAAATAAATATTTCCCATATGATCCAAATTTTAAGCTCTTTCGACTAAGACCAAAATCGCACCGGTAACTAGCATGCTTTGTCAGCTACGATTTATGGCCAGTTTTTTCCTCGAGTTATCAGTGTGCGTTTGAACCCCATAGACATCCCGTTCAGGACCACAACATCGAAGAGGGTCAAAGAAATCCGTGCCTTCTTTACGACAAACAAAAAACCGATTCCTCAACCACGATCAACAAACGGCAAGTTAGCAAAGAGTATTCCGTTGTTCTTCCGGAACTAGATGAGCACAGCCCGGACCGACGAGCGTTTACTCGGACAAATGGGAAACAAAATGTGAAGCCCAACATCCAAAGCGACTCAATCATGCTCGTAGTGTACTAAAAAATATCTGGATCGATGACCTCATCATCAAAATCAATCTCTCCACTCCAGCGGCGTCTACTGAAGTGAACCAACGTTGTGTACATATTTTCACGCTCAGCTGAATATTTGCATACTTCAGCAAAAACAACATGGGTCAGAAACTATAACCTAGAATATAAGAGACAAAGTTGGCGTAGTGGCTCGAACTAAAGCCACCATAACATCTCTGTCTCGGAGACTCGCAATGCATTTGTTAGACGGCGGACCCAAGAACGACATGCAACAGCGCACAACCGAGGCACAACCCGACAGGAGCTGACCGGTGAACATCCATAGTGAAGGCATCACATCACACAAAAGGGCGTTCATCCCCGAAGCCATAATCATCAAGGGCATATCACAACCACTAGACGGACATGCAGATTTGTCGACCACCGCGTACGACCTAGAATACATCGGATTGTAATTCACAATATTTTGATTAAGCTCCATCATGCATATGTGCATACACACATCCCTCCATACATATATATATATATATATATATATATATATATATATATATATATATATATATATATATATATATATATGTATACATCGTAACAGAGCTGAGGAAGTACTTCCGTGAAAATGCCTCCCAGGAACAATTTTTCAGTCATGATCCTCCACCCACTAGTCATGCCACATAAAACACCGCAATCCTGCAACCAGGACCCGGTTTCCTCCTTCATATTGGAGGCGCTGCATATACTGGAACTCATCCCGACACTAAATCGGCAGCTTAAGTCATGTATGACACTTGGCATGTGAAGATACTAGTGAGTGCATGTGGCGACAAAGAGGAGCAGACTGCGTGCGATATTGTGATTATGTATGACATATGTGTAATGGTTTAAAATGTGTTACAAGAAGAAATATAAAGGGAATGTAATTGCACGTCATGATTTGGAACGAGAAGTACCCTACGACGAACACAAAGGTGACACGATGTGTGTTTCAATGATACATGCAATGCGCATATATATATATATATATATATATATATATATATATATATATATATATATATATATATATATATATATACATTTTTGGGGCAAGTTTTCGTTATGCATACCGAACTCAATGTGGCAGCGTCCTTTCTCTGCATCTTATTCTTACTTTGGATTTCTAGTCTTCGAACGCATGAGCTATGTTTATCGGTATAATTATACAATATGTATTGACAGTGTGCTTCGTGGCCCTCGTCAGCCCTGGTGGGCGGTGTGCTCCGCGGCCTCGGTCTGCCACAGTGGACGGTGTTCACCCACGACCCTGGCCCGCCCTAGTGGACGGTGTGCTCCGCGGTCCTGGTTCGCCACAGTAGACTGTGTGCTCCATGGCCCCGACCCGCCACAGTGAACGGTGTGCTCCGCGGCCCTGGTCCGTCATAGTGGATGGTGTGCTCCGCGGCCCTAATTCGCTCCAGTGGATGGCAGGGTCGGAAATAAAATGGGCTGCTCCTGGATCTTTGTCATCTCCACGCATGCATTACCCTCTCCACAAAACTATCCCCTCGTTGTTTTTCCATTTTGAGGTTTATTGTGCTGTTTGACAATTAATTGTTCTGTGATATAATACTCAAGGTGCACTGCAAACTGCAAAGTGACATTCTGATGCCACCGTATGAAGACACACGGCTGCTATTGTTGCACACTTCGATCAATGAGCATTGATGCCATCAGAAAAGCACAATTTGTCAGCATGAGCGAGACTAACCTTACTTCGGCGAGGGAAACGATTACGGATACTAACAGCGACGCAGCCAGAAATGCTCTTGGGTGCAGCACCTCTGTGGCCTTATTCATATCCCTCCCGCCAATATAAAAACCGCCTTTATGTCTGACATTTGTTCCTACTGTCCAACATTTTGCACCTCTTTACATATGCTCCCGGGACAGCGGAAAATCAGGTCTGATCACACTAAGTCGGGCCATCTCAGGTCAAGTCCACCCAATGCCATGTTACCATACTTGGGTGGATCTGAAACCAAAGTCAAATTTTATTTTACAGGGAACAGCAGCATTCGGCATGAGACGGCAGCGCGGGTGCAGTATAGCCGAAGCAGATGACGCGAATAAAAATGAAAACTAGACACTAGATAACAGTAAAATATACATGACACTTGACCTCACTTTACACCATGTCCGATACTTGGAAACATAATGCCGATTTAAGACTTTCAACATGCCCTACGTGAAACGTTTTCCCCTCACTACGATAAGAAGATGGAATCTGACCTAACCTCGGCCCAGTAACCTTGACCTTAACTAAAATTTCAAAACAGCAGAGTTGTTTGACTTAACTTAAGAACAGCACGCTCTGAGTTTGGTGTTGGTATGCTGCAACTTCTGCGAATGGCTCAGTTTGGATATTTTTTTAATGTTGCCCTTTTTGACCAGTTCCAAGACGATTTCCAAGGGGAAGTAAAAATAATATTGGTCAATAAGATTAAGAAGGCAAAGATGATGGGGCCCAGGCTCCACAAAAGGCATATGCTAACTCCGCCTTTGACCGTTTCTCGGGAGGCAAATGATTGCGAGGTAATAACAGGGTTGTAGATCAAAAAGTTCCTATTTCGACATACCCGTGGCCAGAACCATGCTATTTCCGACAATATGAAAATGTTTGGAGCTCTGCATTATTCACATTTTCCAAAGTGTTGTGCTTTTTTCTGACCATAGCAAAGAAGCCATTCGGGCTGACATGCCTATTTCAAAATCATCGGGTCAGGGGTGCCGATTTTTGAAAAACATGGGGGGGGGGAGTGTACTGGACTCTTCCCCCCCCCCCAATCAACAACTTATCGGATTTCGCCAACTATATTTTCAGACCTCAATAATTTTTTCACGATGTGTATGTTTATGTTTATTCAATATCCTCGCCAACGGGAAAAATCGTTCAGTAACAAGTGAAGTCACATAAGCAAAAGAGGAGTGCACCGTGCACGCCAACATAAAAACTGTGAGTCATAGCATGCGACTACAGTGTCATAAAGTGTATTCGGGTCCGTCGTCATCGTCAACGTCACCGTCATCTTCGACGTCATCGTCATCGTCAACGTCAACGTCACCGTCGCTCTCCCTTCACTCCAAACATCAGCAAACACACAACGGCTCGAATAAAAATATATTTGCGTCCATATGCAGTCTGAAACACACCGGCCTTGATACAGCATAGGAGCACAGTCGGCCTGAGTTGTGATGACGATGGGTGAAGGTATTTCCTTGGTGCCTAGGAAACGATTTCGTGGTCCGAGTTCAGGGTTGGGAAGTCCACTATCTAAGCCTAATCTGTTTCTTTACAGTACAAAATATGCTGGTTTGATTGATTATTTGGGCTTAAGGGCGCATCGACAACTAAGGTCATTTTGCGCCCATAAAAATATGTTGTTTAACATCAACTAAGTTTTCTATGTAGCATGGTGTTTTTCTTCTTTCTTCGTTTAGTTTTCTTATCAGCACAAAAACACTATAAGTTATTGTGGGACCCAAATCAACATTGAGGGGGCCAAGATCAACATTGGTGGGGTCATGGCCCCCACAAAAGGATACAGATCGACACCCCTGCATCGGGTGGCCCTTCTGGGAATATCCTGGGCTGAGCTTTCGGGACTTCTTGGCCATGACCGGGGAGGCACGTACCCAGGTTCCTGCTCTTGCTCTTGGCTGCGCCTTTGGGTACGGACGGAGTTTTCACACTGTTGTTAAAACAAACAGTAAAACAATTGCACTGACTGCTGTCTGTGACCCGCTGTGTATTATTATTTGCTTTCTGTCGTGTGTGGCGACTAACTAGACTCGGCGATCACGGAACCGCATCAATACGCATGGCTAATCACAGGGCATTGGTGTCGATTTACATATGCTTTTGTAGAGGCTGTGCCCCTTCCTCGACCCTGAACTTGCCCCCGCCACAAACCTGGCTTCGCCCCTCCCCAATGTTAGGCATCAGTGAAACACTTTGACTCGTCGTCGGATGGCGTCACAGTTCATGTCTGCTGTGCTCAGATCCTACATCAAGACTGGTGAGTTTCAGCCCGCATATGGACGCAGAATCATTTCTATTTAAGCCGGTGTGTGTTTACTGGTTTGTGGGGTGGCGATGGGGAATGTGGCGGTGAATATTTATTTGGGTCCATTGTATGACGCCGTGGTCCCATGCTATCACTCAAAGTTTGTATGTTGACATGTAACTACCGTGCACTGCTCTTTTACTTATGCGACTTCACCTGGTATTGGGCGATTTTGTCTGTTGATGATGATGCTGAATGAACATAAACATAAACACCGTGAAATAAAAAAGAAAAGTTTCTGATATTTGAAAATAAAGTGAGCGAAATCCGATGCATTTTTGGTTCGTTGGTCGGTTGGTTGGACGGGGGGAATTGTTAGGATGTATTGAAATCTCGACCTAAATGTTTTTGTTTTCATTGACACCCCGGTCACCGAACCCTTTCCCATACATTCTGCATCCTCCGACGACAGAGACCTCATACAGAGCCATCAACACTTATTTTGAAGAGACTCCAAATCTCCGGATCAATCAGTGCAGCATTGCTGATGCTATATTATTAACATGTAGAACATGCTATATTATTACCATGTAAGTCTATATTATTGCCCTGGTTAATATCCTCCTCCTATGAGGTGGCGCCCCTCCGGCTGGGAAACGTGCCACTACAGGAAGACTCGAGTGCGACCCCCCTCCTTTCCTGCTCCTGATTTTCAGCCAGAGATTCCTCTTTCAGAGGAAAATCCCCACTTTGACACGAAAATGTATGCTTCAGTATGCTCTAATCCATCCTCCCTTCCCCCGTCCACATAAGTTGTCGACCGGAGGCGCCCGCCCAAGGACATGTCGCCCCGCTTCGCAATTAAAATTTCTTTACACCGCCCATCCATGGTACAATAAATAAGTACGCTAAACAAACTAATGCCTAAGTGGAGCATGACACATGCAGCCCAGCATTATTGTATATAACTTGTAGTTCAATATAAACCGTAGTGCATCCCCCTGAACAAGTCATAGCTAATGACGTCATAAGACGTCACCATATCTTCCTTTTACAACAACGAGTGTGATTGGACAATGCTCAGCTGCAGTCGGAACATCGACCAATCAACTACCCTCGCTTAGCAGCCTCACATCGCCGGCTATCGAGTGTCACAAGACCAGACTCGCCCCATCCCACCTGACCATTGCCTCTCCGCCAGCCATATTGCCGGCATAGGGCTCGTTCCAGTCTTCCAGTCGTGTTGCGGTCGATACGAGTCACAGATCAAACAAATCCAATAAACATGGGGGCCGATGAAAATCCCATTTACGGACCTTTCTTCGGTGTTATGGGAGCTGCCTCCGCCATGGTGTTCAGTGGTAAGTCCTGCATGTTGACGTCGCACCTACCTAGGGGAAGAGAGAGGGTATCTGAACGCATTCTGTTTCCTGAACATCTACCTTTTGACGTCTCCCACATCATGTTCAATGCATAAATATCACAAATATTATGGTATTCAGAAATGATGGAGCTATTTGTTGCATGGTGCCTTAAGTGTTCCTCTTCCCCTAGGTAGGTAGTTAGGGAGGAAAGTATGAAGGTTTGATTACATGGTTCTATCAATTATTTGTGTACAGAGCAGGCAAAGTTCACAGGCATGCTTTTGGGCTTCAAAGAGCAGTTGGCTTAAGGAAACCATAAGGAAGTAATTTCTTTTTTTTGCTATTACACAAGCATATTTTAGTGGCTACTACTGGCTTGTACCACAATAGCTACAATGAGGTATTCCTGCACAATATTTTCATGTTCAGAATATGGCACACTACTACAAAATAATTGTATATTTTGAAGTTGCTCTTTACAATTGGTTAGGGGATTTTCATTGAAAGGAACTTCGAATATGGGTAGCTCGTTCATTTTTGTGTTCAGTAAACACAGTACAATTACTGGTTCAGCCTTACAAAAGCAGCAGTAGAGATATTTGTTGCATGATGCCTTAAGTGTTCAGAGCCCCCTCTCTTCCCCTAGATTGGTAGGTCCTACCTTGATAGATTTATGGCATTTCAGGTTGGTGCATATGCCCTATGCCCTTGATTAGCTGACTTGTTTCTTGTATATGCCAAGCATTCTATGCATAAGTAGGGCATGTATCTAGCTTCTCAGCTTTTGTTAAAAATGTTTTTGTTTTTTAAGTTTTCTGAAGTGATTTCAATTTGAATGCATTTGGCATTCATTTGTTGGAGAAATGACTTATTAACCACTTTTGAGATATAAGAAATCCAAGTTTAATTTGGTAGTCAATTTTGTTCCTGCCATCCAGTAGGTTATAGGTGTTTCAACATCAGTAAATTCTATGCAACCAATGGTGCTAAATGATCAAACCTGGTTGATGCACCATAGCACTCAAATAACCAACCAGTCAACCAGTATGTTAGGTTAAGTTTTTTGGAATTATTCTGCATTATACCTTAGTATGTACCTACCTGCCTATGGTAAATTCACAGTTTCAGATAATTTTGGATTTCTTGGAATTTCTTTTTAAAATAGTGTTTATGAATGTGCTTAACATGGTGTGAGAACTAACACAATTTGTATACAAAAGCATGCTAATGCATGCACCTTTTCCTTTCTGTTGATATGCCTAATTTAGCAGTAATGATTTCAGCAATAAAGATACAATATATATATATATATATATATATATATATATATATATATATATATATATATATATATATATATATATATATATATATATATATATATCCCTATCAACTGATCAACTGATCAAATAAAGTTTACAAAATTAACTTCCTTCAAGTCCGGGATTTGGTCATAAAAGGCCTGTGCCTAACTTCCAAACACAGAAACGAAGTGGGGGATGAGTAGTCTAGGAGTAAGTTGCTTATCTCAATCAAAAGATTGTGGGTTAGAGTTTCACCCTTTACTACTCTTCGCCTGTGGCCAATCAGCATGAGAGATTGGCAATGCTACATGATTCAACAGTCAATGTGTAGTAAAGCAAATAACCAATCAGCCAAGAGAAATGAGTGTGGTACTGTCTGGAAGCCCTTGACAGATGGGGTTAGAAGTGGATACTTTTGGATAATTTTAGAAAATAAGATGTTGATTTTCTTTTTGAAAAATGGTAATATCAGGGTAGTACAAGTTCTGCCATGCATCTTTAACGTTATTTACTCCATGGAAACTAAAATGAAACATGCAATAGCACTGCCTATGTATGCTTGGTCCACATTGCATATTTTATCATGACCTGACCTCAGACCAGGGTTAAAATGTTGGTTTTTCGTTATGTGTGAGATGTTGAAACAGGCTCAGAAGGATGTTGAATTTTGCCATGGAAATAATGTCAATTAAAGTGCTTTTGATGTATTTTTGGACTCAAATTTGAGCCAATGGTGTAGGTACTTATGACTGTACATTTGTGATTTGCTTTGAGATTCATAATTTAGGAAGAGCTGTATTCAGGGCAGGTATAAAATTACCTATGCTCTAATTTGATACTGTACACCATATCGCATAGTTAATCCTTTTACCCAAAACTACTTTGCAAAATGTATGTGTGTCACTATTCCTTATTAGGAGCAGACATGATATGTATAAGCGAGATACTGCTAGAAAGGAGACACAAAGACTTCATAAGCATGCATCATGAAGCAAGATGTCAATACTTCCTGGAGGAGGATGTTGATTGAGTTTCAAGAAAGTGGTATTTTCCACCCTATTTGACAAATAATTTATCACTGCCTCAGACCATTTGACAGAGGTCAAACAAATTTCAAAACAGACTTCTCCTGATCCTTCTGCATACATTCCATTGTAAAAGTGATGTTGGAAGGGCATGCACATTGCAAAAATACGAAATTGACCCAACCAAACCTTGTCTTGGTGTGGCTGAGCCTAACATCCTTTAAAAAAATGAGAACCCTTTAAATTACAAAAATATTAAAGATATGGAAAAATAGGCTGCATTGATTGCAGGAAGAAATGGCAACATTGTCAACAACAACAACAAAAATCCTTGAAATGCCATGTTGGGCCTCAGGCAAAAAGGATGCAATAGTGTGTGGATAAGTGTGGAGAAGATGGGCTTTCGGTCGGATCGGTTCATTGGTTGAGACTTTACAACACATGAAGCAGCTGAGACCATGTGGTGTTGTCTGTCCTCCGGTATGCCAGATGCTCAAGCTAACCAATGAGCTACTTATGCCTGGCTTTGGGTAAAACATATAAGTATAATGAAGAATGTTGTAAAAGTACAGAAAATGCAGCATAGCAGAGCCTAGTTTACTCGTGTTGGATTGTCTGCTCCCTACTGATGTTGGATTGCCTTCTTAAATTAGATCATTAACTGCCTACTGATGGATTCCTTAAGACCTGTGGATGTTGGATCACCCACAGAGCATCAGATCATTAGAGAGCATTGCATCGGCATCACTGTAAGCTGACACTTGCTGACCCTCTGCAGCCATGGGTGCCGCGTACGGCACGGCCAAGTCGGGCACCGGCATCGCAGCCATGTCGGTGATGCGGCCCGAGCTCATCATGAAGTCCATCATCCCTGTGGTGATGGCCGGCATCCTGGCCATCTACGGCCTGGTGGTGGCCGTCCTCATCGCCGGCGGCATCAGCAAGCCGGCCACCTACGAGCTGTTCTCGTGAGTGGGCGGTGGACGCGGCGCGTGGCTGTGTCGGCATTGGTGTCTGTCCGTGTGGGTCTGACATGCCCTAAACTCCAATAACCGGTGACCGGAGATGTGGACTACTCGTGCGCATCACCGTCAGCATATGCTGGGCGCTGCACCTGGTGACCATCGCCAATGTCGCGTAAAACTGGTGCCACCCAAATCTGATGCGCTATTTATCGCAGGGTCGCAGCAGTGTAGTGCTGATGTGCTATTTAATGATTGAAAGAACCAGCGACCCTGGTCCCTGAAGCCCGCGTTATGGCGCGTTTTGGCTTGTATATGGCAAACTCCAGAGAACACTGCCATGGTGCAATAGCTGTTTTATTTTCTCATTTTGTTGCATTGTGTGGCAGCCACATGCTCATTTTTTCAGAGCATGTGGTTATAATTGCATCTGCTATGATCTTCATGAACCCAGATTTAACTAGGGCATATTTCTTGCATATTTAATTTTGCATATTTTCGGAGGGTGGGGTAATGTGACTTTCGATTTTTCGCTTGGGTTTCCTTGACGTCTTAGTATATTGTGTGTCGATTGTGTTCACTGAAATATAGTAAAGTGGTTTTTCTTATGCTCACTATTATGTGGAGAATATGTTTTATAGCTGCTGATAGCTGAAGTCTCAAATAACACATATGACTTGCTTTCTATTCGGGGATATTGATGCAATCGATACTAGTGCACATCAAGGTCAGTCGTGGTGGTCGTTATCGACACGACTGGCCAAACTTAATCAGTCGCCGTCGGCGCCGACCTGCTGATGAAACTGCATCCATTAGCAGATGGAACTACATCGAAACTGCGTCCACTAGCTGAATTGCACCCATACTTATCGCAATGTTTGTAAAGAAGAGTCGCTACCAAATTAAAGCAATCTCTCGTGGCTGGCATTGGTATCGGACGTATCGGTCCGATGCACCCATGCTTTCCTTTCGTTCGGCCTAGTTTTCCATGTACGCCAGCACAGCCGACATTTGTTATTTGGCCTGCTGTGATATTCTCACTAGTGGGATGCTGTCGCCTTCGTACGGACTCCGTACCGGGCGCTTCCTGACATTGTTAGCGGTTCAGTACCCCTGTGGATGGGCTCACGGTTCTGATGTTACGTATGTGACTGAAGTGACTCCGTGGTGAGCTTAAGCAAAATCAATGCATGAAATTTCCGCGTGGACATAACAAAATATGTGATGTAAATGTTGACGGAGATGGTAGACGGCTCGGATGGGCAGTCTTGGCTCAAATACTACGTTTTTACGTCTTCGGCAGTTGTCGGGTTCCAGGCATTCGAAAGAATCACTTAGCAAACATTGGTTGTTATATGCGTGATAAGCACGCAAGTTGCGATGCGGGGCAACGTTATCAAGTAGCATGCAAGTTACGAATAAGCCGGGAATGCTGTGAACATTTTCAAATCAGATCGACTTCGAACAATCCAGCACATAAATGCTATCAAGCTACTGTCGAAGGCAGCTACGGTTTGTGGAATACCTATCACTTTATTGGTCGGGAATGTCCGGAATTAATACCACTATATCCCCCACCCCCACCCCCTCGCCTCGCTTGGGCGTGTGTCACTGTCCCCGGCTCACTCCATGCTGACATCAATGTCTTCGTCCACCAGCGGATTCGTCCACTTCGGCGCCGGCCTGTCGGTGGGTCTGAGTGGGCTGGCCGCCGGCTTCGCCATCGGAATCGTGGGCGACGCGGGCGTGCGCGGGACCGCGCAGCAGCCGCGCCTCTTCGTCGGCATGATCCTGATCCTCATCTTCGCCGAGGTGCTCGGCCTGTACGGCCTGATTGTGGCCATTTTCCTCTACATCAAGGCGTAATGTGTGCAAGCGGCGGCGCTCGCCCCGACGTTCCATGTGATGTCGTCTGCCGGACCGGCCGCGCGCGCGCGCGCACGCACGTCTGCAGGCGAGCTGGGCGACGTTCCAGCGTGGCGGCGCGCGCGGCGCCACCAGCGCGCCCACCTGTCCACCGCTGCTGCGCCGCTGAACGTGTGCAAACCGAGTGCGGGTACTGCCGGGGGCGGCCGAGAGTGCTCGCCGACCCGGCCGCGGCCCGCCGTCAGTTGGGCCCCTCGACTGTTTTCACCGTTTGTACAGCGACACGAGATCGGCGGCCCGAGATAGCCGGAAGCGTGAGAATGCGTGGGTCGGTGGCGTCATGCGTGTATGATGAGACATGTTGTACAGTGGACATCATTGTTGTAATTATTGTCTGCATTAGGCAATTTACCATTGATCTTTCCATGGCTGCGTCAGAGCTTGTGCACACAGCTCCACAGTATGGTGGTCTATAGAAACAAACCGTGCAGAACTTGAATAATACATGTCTATCCCAGAGAGGACTGTACGGTCGCGGTGGATTTTTCGCTGGTCGTAAAGTGAATCCCAGCCACCAGCTCCACTTTTTCGGCTCGCTTACGATTCGAAACGTCCATGGAGCATAATTATGTAGGCTAGGTTGATGCTACCACATAATAAATTTCTGATGAGTATATATTCAGTAGTACGTACCTCTTGTCTTGTCCATTTGTTCGTATGTCGTGGATCCGGTGAACTGTAAGTATTGTTTTCGGGAAAGGCAAACAATATATCGGGAGTTCTTGGCGCAATATGGAACAACTTGTTCGCGTGTTGAGAGTTGTATGGTCTTGCTCAAGTACAGTTTCATCCGAACATTAACGCAAATTAGGATGAACTTGCTGAATTGTTTTTGAATTGTTTGCTGTTCATCACATTAGACAGGTATAAGTTTGTAGTAATTTACCGAGTCGCTAAGATTCGAACGTACCGATTGTCCCACCACTACGACATGCAATGTCCCAGTGAGTATGTTCCTACGCCGGCCTACCGTACTGTGTCGCACCACCGGCACTTGGCCCTCTCACGCTGAGCGTGCGCCACACGTCTGTACCTCCGACTGTGTTGGATGAGGTGTACCACCAAGCTCGGGCAGTCCGCCGGTACCCGACGAGACAGCAGACATTGCAGTGGAATATTGCTGGCGGCGTGCCGTGATGCACCCCTCTGACTCGAGGGAAGATACAGCTGGCCGCACGGAGACCACAAAATAACGTCAGCTGGCGGAAAACTGGCGTTGATTAAAAAGTCGCACTGCTTTAGCTGCCATTTCTACAATACTGCGTCATCGGGTGGTATATACTGCCCACTGGGGAAAGGGGAAAGTGGCATTTCGCAATTATAGCCCATTGACTAGCATTACAATTTATTACTCCATTAATGGTCGATGGTTTTCTCATTTCCGCCCTTTTCTGGTGTATCAACGACTAAGCTGGCTTAAAGTGAGCATTGCATGCATTTTGATTATCGTCATGGTCTGGTATTATTTGAGCGTCCATGAGTTTTGTAATTGGAGCCTGGTAAGTCGTCTATTGCTTTGTGACTGCTATTACACTGGAAGCTCTTCCGTTAGTATCCCATGTCGCAACATGTGTGTTATCTAGTTGCGTATTCACGGCATGCTAAGCTAACCAAATTTGTCGCTTGATGCGTAACTGGGCAGGAAGGAAGAGGAAAACAGGGTACCCAGTTTGCCCGTACTTCACGGTGTGCAACTGTACTGACCATTTTTTTCACCATACCCACTTCTTGGTATCTATGCCATCACCATCTTGACAATTGATCCCATATTCATGAACATCACCTTTTGCCTGTACTTTTTCCTGTCAAATTGTCGACTTATTTCGATGTAATCGTGAATATTGTCTTCGCCCGCCACCCTCCACTATGAAAAGTGAATTCCAGGATACCGATCTAACATAACTTATATTTGCTATAAATAATACACACATACAAACGTGTATATATATATATATATATAACATACGTCAATGTTAATCATATATAATATTCGCCAATAACTTTACCCAACTACCGGATGTCTCGCATTATATGAGTTTGTCCTCTCATATTTCCAGTAAGCTGTCCCGTTGTATCCCGTGGGTTGAGGAAAATGGGAAGAACGAAGGTCTGCATTGCACCAGCTTTGAACAGAATGATGTAGTCAGTTAAACATGGTATACTTTGAGACCAGACTGCAAAATTCAGCTTGGGGGCAAACATTTCGATGGGTTCTGTTTTTGTATTTGGAGCGATAAAACAGTAATGTTCCGTATTTCTTCCCCTTCATCTAATGCAACGCGATGTGCAATTGGACCAATTAAAGCTCTGGCCTCGCTGATATCTGGGCTGAGGCATTCCCAACTAGATTCACCGTGTGACGTATCGGTGTGGACTCTTCATTCTTTGTTTTGCCGGTGGGTGGATGATTGTTTAAAAAATTTAGTCCCCTCGGTCAGCTTGGATCATTGCCAAATTAACGGGTGAAGATGAACAGGGTGAAACTATTAAAGAAAGGGCTGCACAGGAAAGAGGAACGGGGCAGCTCCATATTTGACCTATCGACTCGGTTGGCATTGACGTTTGAATTTAAAAAAATTAGGCCAACTCGCCATCTCGAGGGCTATGAGGTGAAGGAGATGGAGGAAGTGTGGAGAGGAAGGCAACCCGGATGGGGTGTCTGGCACGGGTGGAAGAAAAGCCTGTTTCTGGATTGTTGATATCCAGAATATTATCCTGCCCAGAAAATTATTCTCTTATTTTGTCAAATTATGGTTTAATGGTGCTTATTGGCTACTTTGCGATTAAGTGCTCAAGATTCACTGGAAAATGTAAGCTGAGATGCTGAGGTCATATATTTTTGAAGAAAATATTACGTGTGTGTTCATTCGAACAAAACTCCTCCCTGCATT
The DNA here is from genome assembly GCA_034440575.1 of Imbricaverruca yamaguchii. Classification (NCBI taxonomy): domain Eukaryota; kingdom Metazoa; phylum Arthropoda; class Thecostraca; family Neoverrucidae; genus Imbricaverruca; species Imbricaverruca yamaguchii. The sequence continues at coordinate 483,340 of JAOTOL010001471.1, read as the reverse complement.
GAGAATCACAAAGCACAAATCCGGCCCTGGTGCCAGACGTGACAAGATGGCGAGATGCGGCTGAAGCGCCATCTGTCCTGTCCTCCATGCGCAATATATAGATGGCGCTCCGTGGGTGGACACTGACAGCAGCAGCCTTCCGGCGGCAGTCGCTACAACATACCGGAGTATAATAGCGTCAGAGAAGGAACAAACTGCGCGAAATGAAGAAATTTGCGGTGTCGCCTCTGCCATGTCTGATATCTTCCGGATAACATGACGGCAAAGTGTGCGCGTAAGTGGGCTCGGTGTTCCTGCAGTCGAACTGCATGCGGTAAACGATAAACAAATGATCATTTTGTATGAAATGCACCTTTGTATGCACATTTATGCTGAAAAGACAGAAACGGTCGGAGAGCGATGATATACAAATCATAACGGTCGCAGAAGACTTCTCGCACAAGTCATCTCCAATTATGTACAATGTCACACGCGCACGCATACACCGCCGAGTCTCCAGCTGAAAACACTTCAGCCTGGTGACTAAAGAGGCACTCGGAACAGGCCAGCGCCCATGGCCATAGCATCACGTCTTGCGGCGCGTTTGACCAGAGCTACAGAAACAGTGGCACTACAGCGCAAACAGCCATATGGGGCAAGCACATCGGCAGATGCCGAACACAGATCAAACACCCCATCCCCCATCCCATCCCTGCATCGCGTCGAACAACCGGAACGGCACCATCTCATTGGCCAGTTGGGCGTGGAGTGACCGCAGGGTGTCGGTGACGTCACGGTCGATTTGGTCAGCACGGTGGGCAGTCGCCGGCGGCTCGGCGGCGCCTCACACGATGTAGTGGGCCCAGGAGAGCCTCTCGCCCGGCCGCGGACACCGTCCCATCCGCTTCATGTAGGTGCCCGTCGAGCAGCGCGGCGGGTCGCACTTGCCCTGCTTTATGCACCTGCCGACGGAGGACGGCACTGTGACATCATCAGCCGGCGGCGGCTGTTGGCCGGCGCTCTGCGTCGCATGGCACTGGCCGCAGACCGCCGCTGTGCCTGATACACACGCACGGAGGAGTCCGCACTGTCGTGGCCGGAATGTGGAAGGTTGAGCCCTTCTCCCCGACGCGGCCTCACATTCCTTATCTGTTGTGGCTTATCATGATCCCCATTATGTCGTCATGTCCTCCGTCATGGCTGTATTTGGTTTCCCGGCTAAGGCTAAGTATCCACATGAGCAATTCTAAAGCACCCAAATCTCAAAGTCCGCAACGCCAACAACTGTCCAGATTCCGCCGTTGTTTGACTGGAGCTAGGGCATATCGAGTCGACCGGAGTAGGGCCTTCAGGTAGGAGTCTGTAACAGATAGTTGTCCAAGCAACTAAAATAACTAAATCCGTATGTGTCCGTATGTGTCCGTATGTGTTCGTATACTAATATCTGAGCTAAGTTCTTTGAATTGCTTGAATGCATGATATTTTAGCAATGCTTGCATGGATACGGAATCTTCAACGGAGACTATTACAGACTTCTTACTCCAGTCTGCTCCAGCCATAGCCTTGCTCCAGTCAAACAACGGCTGATATTTGGCAGCTCTTGGCTTAGCGAACTTGGCGGTTCGCGCGTTTTATAATTGTTACCAGAGATATCTCAGCCAATATCTCTTTCCCCCAATTGTAGCTGTAGTGAAGCCATATCCGCAGTTGCCCAGCTGACCGCGCGGTGTGGTGAATTAGTCCAGTTAGCGGTGTTCCCAGTTCAAACTGTCGGCTGACTGACTTGAGAAACTGGCTACAGTAGTTACCTGGGCTTTACTCAGGTGATTGGTCCCATCTATTGCCTTAACAACGTCGATGTGAAACAGGGGACGAAACACATATTCCGTTTTGGCGGCCTTTTCGATGGCTAAACCACAACATACGGAATGCTGCGAGTATGTAGCTACAGGACCACGTTATTATACCAGTGGTTCAAACAGTTATAGTGAATAGTCACAACTATTCAAGATGAGCTGTGACCATACACCAAACTGACTGGAGTGATCATGAGAAGTAGAAGTAGAAGGGTTGGATTTGTGTTTTGTAATCGTGGATGTGGAGAGGAATATGGGGGGGGGGGGTAATCAAATATGGAGATGATGTTTTCTTCCTACCTGTGGCATCTGATATTAGCCTGCATTATATAATTAACATTGAGCACTCCATCACAGAAGAGTAAGCTTTTGACCAGAACCTTTCAACATCCAAATGGAAAACATTTATAATATAATTTTCAGGAGAGCACGATGTTGTCGATGCTAAAATTCCAAGTACAGCCTAATATTTCCAATCATGTGTGATCGAGAAAAAAACTTCCTCGTACGAGAGTCAGTGCCAGGGTATGTGTAGGGCTTGGGATGAGGATGCATGAGTGTCTCTGCTACTCACCTTGATTATTTGTATGTCTTGCAATTTGAAAAATCGAACCAGAATTAAAATCGCCAGTTGAGAAGCAGGCCAGCAACAGCCAGTTCCGCGAACCCAGCGTCGGGTGTCGCATAGTCGGACGAAGTGTACGGCGAGCTTCACGTGTGTGCTAGCGTTACGTGGCAGATGACGGGGTACTCAGAGATGCTTCTCTGCCTGATGCACACCAGACATTTCACAGCGGCACGGGTAGAAGTCACGTCATTGGCGCCCGCGGTCCCACCCCACGTTTGATAGTGGGTCGCCCGGGCGAAGCCAATCCCATCGATTCAAGACTCTTTGAGCGACGTCCGAAACATTTGAACCAGAAAAACAAACACGTTGGTAAAGGACAGGCATTTGCTGTCCGGATATTGCCTCGGGTGTGTCGGTGAAACACATGGTACATATTACAGGGGAGGGGAAAGAGAGAGAGAGAGAGAGAGAGAGAGAGAGAGAGAGAGAGAGAGAGAGAGAGAGAGAGAGAGAGAGAGAGAGAGAGAGAGGAGAGAGAGAGAGAGAGAGAGAGGGAGATGGACAGGGAGAAAGAGAGAGGGGGAGAGGCAGCCCGTCCCCGGAGTAGTGTCGATTGCCACACCCGCGCAAATACTTGCACAATTTGGTGTATATATCAACGTAGTTTGGTGAACGATTTCAAATCATATCTGTTGATGCCATCGGCGACGTGGTTATTCAGTAACAGCCACGCCGCTTATCTCTTGTGGCTATCCGTATGCCAAGTCCATTGGGCAGTGCGATTACATAGTCGAACCGGTACCCAAGAGGCGCCAGACACCAGCCTAATGAGATGCATGCAGCAGCACCACGACCCACTTAGCTACATGTAGCCAAGAGCCGATGTATCTTGGTCGCTTGTACAGCAGGCGGGGAGCGGACCGCCGAGTGGTCCCATGATGCAGCTCCGCACTATGTCACCACCGAGATAATATCTCTGGCAGTTACTCCTAGCTACTCGTGATACTAGCATGCAAGAAAGACAATATTTCTTGCGATATTTTAGATCCACCTGTTTACATGTTCCAGAGTACTTGTGATTTTGTTTTGCAAGCTGGACAGTGTGTCGCGACCGTACCGATAATCATCCCACCATCGCACAATGAGCGGGTCAAGGTCACTAAAAAAACGGTCCACGGCTAAATCCACGGAAGAATGCATCGGCTGGAACAGAAGGAGTATCCAGGACAAACGCAGAAACGAAATCATGCTAGGCAGGGGTGTTGTTTTATATACTTTTGAGAGGCAAGTGCCCCGTCAGTGCCGGCTTTGTCATCCCCAATAATTTTAGCGTTTAACATGGTGCCCTATGGAGTGGTCCCCCCAATCCATTTGGACCTGCCGATTCGTTTCATCCGTGTATTTTGCCCCCGACGATTTTCAGAAATCAACACTGGTTGTCGAAAAAAATTGTAGTCAGTGTCAGAAGTACACTAGTGAAGTACAGTAGAAGAACGCCACGTGTCAACACAGACCATATGATCGGAACTTCCTCGAACGGCCACAACGGCGGCAGGTTAGTGATGCAGTACATGACTCACCTGTTCTGGCTCTCGGAGAGGTACGTTCTCCCCCGTTTTACCCGAGTGCATTTTTTGTTCCCGTCGAAGCAATCGCATTTGCAGTGGCCGTCTGGGTAGGGTCGGGACACAAACTCGGTCGGACAGCGGCACCTGTCACAGCGGACACCAGTCATAGACAACGGCACCTGTCACACCCGACACCCGTCATGAGCGGCGACACCTGTCACAGCGGATACCAGTCATAGACAACGGCACCTGTCACACCCGGCACCCGTCATGAGCGGCGACACCTGCCACAGCAGATACCTATCATAGGTAGCGACACCTGTCACATTCGACACACAAAAGTCGGGATCGGCCAACTGCCTGACGAGCTACACTGCTGCTACCATCCTGCAGCAGTCCCATGAGGTGATACCCAGTACTCGCACCACGAGCTACACTGCTGCTACCATCCTGCAGCAGTCCCGTGAGGTGATACCCGGCACTCGTCTCGCGAGCTACACTGCTGCTACCATCCTGCAGCAGTCCCGTGGGGTGATACCCGGCACTCGTCTCGCGAGCTACACTGCTGCTGCCATCCTGCAGCAGTCCCGTGAGGTGATACCCGGTACTCGCCTCAGGAGCTACACTGCTGCTACCATTCTGTAGCAGTCCCGTGAAGTGATACCCGGTACTCGCCTCGAGAGCTACACTGCTGCTACTATTATGTAGCAGTCCCGTGAGGTGATACCCGGTACTCGCCTCGAGAGCTACACCGCTGCTACTATTCTGTAGCAGTCCCATGAGGTGATACCCGGCACTCGTCTCGCGAGCTACACTGCTGCTACCATATTGCAGCAGTCCCGTGGGGTGATACCCGGCACTCGTCTCGCGAGCTACACTGCTGCTGCCATCCTGCAGCAGTCCCGTGGGGTGATACCCGACACTCGCCTGGTGCTAGATTGGCATCAGCACATTGAAGTGAGTGTGTTCATGTGTCCTTGAATAAGTATGCATGCCGGAAGCAAACTTGCAATGCCCAGATCACCTCTTCACTATACATTCAGCATGACAGTAATACACGATACAACCATTTCGTAACGCAGTACCATCTTACCAAACAAATGGTATGCAGTATAATTTTTTGGTCCAGTTGGTGGAACCCTCTCCAAATTTCAGGTAGGTTCAGATCAGGGGCCCAGGTCAAGGGTGCCACCGGTAGGACCCAAAAATGTTGAACCCTCCACGGCTGGAAAACTCGGAGAGATGAATTCATGAAAGTCTAGCCCACATCCCTGGGCTGTCACAGTTGTCAATACTCTTCTATTCATTTGGGGATGTGTGAGATAGGTCAGTCATCTGCATGACGAAAGAGTGGCTGGGTTGATTTTACTGCTTCAAAGCCAAACCCCACCATATTGCGCCCTATCCATGGTCAGGTATGTAATCATTACGAACATGTTTTTTCTCGCTAATTACAGTTCATTTGCCGCACACGCGACGCTCCTGACTTTGAACCCCGATCAGTCTACATCGATCAGCCTACACCGATCAGCCAACGCCGGTATGCATACACCAATGTCACGAGTTCCAAGTTTTAGGGAATATTCTAAAGCAGAGTTTCACTACGCTGATAATTTCGAATTTTTGCGCCTATTCTTTGGAAATTTAAACAAATGTTATACTGGGGATGCCTCGTAAAACAGTGACCGGAGGCATCATAAGCTATCCACTGAAACCGTCTCCTGTTGGACATTTCTTCTACTGGTTAATTACTCCCAAATTATCAAATTATCCGGTTCTACAAAACTATTTCCATGAGCGAAAGCAATTGGTTGCGCGCAACATATATAATCTACAACATCAAAATTTTTGTCTTTGTAGACTTGGAACTCTTCGAATAATAAACCAACATTTTTCACAGCCAAGCGCATGAACCGTTGCTCTGTCCATGGTCACCATGAATGTGTATGGTCAACTAAATTAACTATGCTATATAACATCGTGTTATACATGATAATAATTGAGTCACTATCATCGGATTACGGGGAAGCGTATGCATATACATACATTTATGTATTTATACATACATATGTATATATATATATATATATATATATATACAAAAGCATTCATTTTTTTGGCTTTTTTTCTTTCACGAGGACAAAAATATTTAATTAGAAGTTCCAAGTTGAACATTATTGTGTTAAATGTTTAATCCACTCTGACAAATCTGGGCCTCGTCTCCTTTTAGCTTCACTGCCATGTCTTATGTTCTGGCGGAGGTTGCCCACACAACGTCCAGATACAGCGAACGCAACGTCAGCATACTCACATTTCTAGAATACCTTCATTTCATTATTCCACAACTCTCCCCTGAGTCCTCTATCTCATTAACGCTACAGCTTTGAGTCCAATTTCCCAGTATTGCTCGAGCAGTCATTAGCATTGCTCGAGAACTACCACAGCCATGCAGTGTCGTCAGCATACACCTCTCCACATGACGTCACTAACTTCTGTCTCGGCTCCTTCGCTGCACGGCCACGGTGATGGTTTTGCTTCCGGCTCAGCGCCACCTCGTGACTGAAAACGAAAACGCCACCGGTCAGCAGCATTCGGATAATTACAACAGGCAATCAATGTGTGATCGTCATACGTAGTCGTCAGTCGTGTCCGCCGGCCGTGCAGCGGAACGCTTCCACAGAAGTATTACGTCAGGCGACGCTGTGCCGGCCGCCGCGGCCACTACCGAGCCGACTGGTCCCCACTCCCCAGCCCGCTGCGACACACGGCGCTCCCAAGCCCACCGTCTGTCTGCGAGGTACCGGCTGCTCTATGTACCGGCCGCCACAGCCACTGCCGGTTGATCTCCCACCCCACCCCGCCCCACTGCGACACACGGCGCTCCCAAGCCCACCATCTGTCTGCGAGGTACCGGCTGCTCTATGTACCGGCCGCCACAGCCACTGCCGGTTGATCTCCCACCCCACCCCGCCCCACTGCGACACACGGCGCTCCCAAGCCCACCATCTGTCTCCGGGGAAACGACTGCAGTCTCGTCAATGTACCAGCCGACCTGGACAGAGGAGAACCGACCAGACACCGCGAACGAGACGGCCCAAATACCGTGCATAATGCCCAATGGACCACACATAAACCAATCACAGTCCGCGGACGGGTTTGCATAAATCAAGTACGTCCAAGCCAAAGTTATATGTCGAGACGGAGCGAAAGGCGGTGTACGGACTGCTTGCTGCTTCGGTACGGTACCCACTGCTCACGCTCTCTGCAGCCATGCCGACGATCCTGTAAGACATGCAGATACTCCTTCGTAGCTTATGGCTACTGTGACAGCACTTACATCACCAGCTCAGCACAACTCTAGCGACGTGGTAGCATAAACTAGGCATTCCACCGCAGACCGCTAGCCATTAACAAGGCTGTTGCATCTCTGAGCAAAACAAGACAGCTCGAATGCATCGTCGCTCCTCTCGTTGCATGGTTCACTGTAGCGTTGCATTTTGTGTTACACGACGCTAGAACGCCGAATTTCGATGAACGGCCTGAAGCCGCTACTGCACCCGGCCGGCTTTAGTATTTACTTCGCGCTTTGCCCCCCCCCCACCTCCACGTGCTGATGGTGGCGCGGCCTGCCGTGAGTGGCCACTCAGCTGGCCTGGGTATTTGCATCGCGGGCCCTGTCACGTGCTGATGGTGGCTGGACCTGCCGTCGGTGGCCCATTGGTCCACCTCGTGTCGGGCTGATTGACTGGCATCCAATTTGTTGTCGAATCACTGTTTTTATCACACTCGGGGAGTTCCGAAAATGATGATCGTGGCAAGGAAGTCAAGTTAAAGTTGATTCCTTAATACGACTGGGGATAATGGTTGACGGTTCCGAAAAGTGAGATTGGGAGAGCACCCCCTCTCCCGCTTCTATGCGCATAAAGACATCACTAACAGCATGTATGAGCAATATATTAGGAACTCGTAGTGGCACGTGATTATTTTCCCTCGTCTATTAAATTCCCCATCGTGCAACATTTCAATGGAACGACTCTACTTGTATGCAAACACCGCACCACGGTGATTATGAGGTCATTATTATTAGCAACTAGTACCTGATTGCAGGTTTTATATCGATGAATCAGCTAGTTCCGGGTGCCGAGCATGCAGGTGTAGTTCAATAGAGTAGGCTTTATAGACTGATAAGCCCATGTGGAGAAGGCCCATACAGGCGCGCGAAGCGCAACGAAAGCGTTCTCTGTTCATCGCATTTGTTTGGCCAGGCATCCCCTTACGGAAATCCTGGCTGCGCCGCTACTGTAGTGCCATGCCACTGCTGCCGTAGTGTTATGCAGTGGTGCTGTAGGCTGTGGTGTAACAGCATACTGTAGTGATACGTTGTGATATGATACGGCGCTATGCTGTGGTTCTATGCGGTAGTGTTATGCTGTAGTGATATACTACAGTGGAATCCCTTGTTGCTATGCTATGGTGCTATACTGTAGCACTATTCTGTAGTATTATGATATGGAGTCATGCTGTAGTGTTAGGCTATATTGCTATATCGCAGCAATATATTGTTGTAATATGCTATCGTGTCATGCCGTAGCATTAGGCTATAGTGCTATAATGTGGTCTTGTAGTGCTATTCTATGGCATTGTAGTGCTATGCTACAGTGCTATGTTGTTGTGCCATGCTGCAGTGACAGGCTGTAGTGCTGTGCTGCAGTGATATGCTGTAGTGATATGCTGTTGTGCTATGGTGCAGTGGCATGCTGCAGTGCTGTGCTGCAGTATTGTGCTATAGTGCTGTGCTGCAGTATTATGATGCATTACTGTGCCGTCATGCTATGCTGTAGTGCGATGATGTGGCATGCTGCAGTGCTATGCTGAAATGCTAAGCTGCAGTGTGATGTCACAGTGCTGTGCTACAGTGCTATGCTGTGGTGCTGTGGCGCAGTGCTGCAGTGTTATCCTGCAGTGTCATGCTACAGTGCTGTGCTACAGTGCTATGCTGTGGTGCTGTGGCGCAGTGCTGCAGTGTTATCCTGCAGTGTCATGCTACAGTGCTATACTATAGTGCTATGCTGTGGTGCTGTGGCGCAGTGCTGCAGTGTTATCCTGCAGTGTCATGCCACAGTGCTGTGCTACAGTGCTATGCTGTGGTGCTGTGGCGCAGTGCTGCAGTGTTATCCTGCAGTGTCATGCTACAGTGCTATACTATAGTGCTATGCTGTGGTGCTGTGGCGCAGTGCTGCAGTGTTATCCTGCAGTGTCATGCCACAGTGCTGTGCTACAGTGCTATGCTGTGGTGCTGTGGCGCAGTGCTGCAGTGTTATCCTGCAGTGTCATGCCACAGCGCAGTGCTGCAGTGGTATCCTGCAGTGTCATGCCACAGTGCTGTGCTACAGTGCTATGCTGCGGTGCTTTGGTTTTTTTGTTTTTGTTGTGTTTTTTTTTTGTGTTTTTTTGTGGTGGTGTTTTGTTATGTTTTTTTGTTTTGTTGTGGGGGGGGGGGGTGCAGTTTTTGCCTGGAGTGTCTTGCCACAGCGCAGTGCTGCAGTGGTTCCTGCTGTGTCATGCCACAGTGCTGTGCAGTGCTGCAGTGCTCATGTTATCCTGCAGTGTCATGCCACAGTGCTGTGCTACAGTGTTTCTTGCAGTGTTAGCCTGCAGTGTCACATCATGCTGTGGTGCTGTGGCGCAGTGCTGCAGTGTTATCCTGCAGTGTCATGCCACAGTGCTGTGCTACAGTGCTATGCTGTGGTGCTGTGGCGCAGTGCTGCAGTGTTATCCTGCAGTGTCATGCTACAGTGCTGTGCTACAGTGTTATGCTGTGGTGCTGTGGCGCAGTGCTGCAGTGTTAGCCTGCAGTGTCATGCCACAGTGCTATGCTGTGGTGCTGTGGCGCAGTGCTGCAGTGTTATCCTGCAGTGTTATGCCACAGTGCTGTGCTACAGTGCTATGCTGTGGTGCTGTGGCGCATTGCTGCAGTGTTATCCTGCAGTGTCATGCTGCAGTGCTATGCTACAGTGCTGTGCTGTGGTGCTGTGACGCAGTGCTGCAGTGGTATCCTGCAGTGTTGAGATGCAGAGCCAGACACGACACAGTCACCTGGCGTCGTTGGGCGCCTCGTAGCCGTTACATTGCTGCGACCTGCGCGAATGGGACGTCACACAATGACAGCTGGTATCCTCGCGGAACTTGAGGTACTTCGGCGTGTAGTGGCCGTGCACCATGTTCTTTACCTGAGGCGGAGCAGAACGTCACGTTAGTTCGCATTGATCTGCAGTGATCGACTTAGTGCAAGACGATGCTAAAGTGATAAAGGTCTCAAATTATCTCATGCGAACTTTTAGAGCGATAAAGGGTACGAAAATTATAAATTGTATATGGTTCCTTATTCATGTCCACTTAACCAAGCTTGTCTAAAAGGAGGGGTTCGCTTCATTTCCACTCCAAACATCTATATCACGCATTCCTGTAAACTCACTCGAAACCACTATGAATCCATGGATATAGGATTTGGTACTTGACATGAAGCTGATGATTAGAGGAGGAGAAAAGCTTCACGGTAGCTCCTAATGACGTCCACAGTCGGTCAGTGTAGCGTGGCAGTGTTTATGGCGTGGCAGTGTTTATGGCGTGGCAGTGTGTGTAGCGTGGCAGTGTTTATGGCGTGACAGTGTTTATGGCGTGACAGTGTTTATGGCGTGGCAGTGTTTATGGCGTGGCAGTGTTTATGGCGTGGCAGTGTTTATGGCGTGGCAGTGTTATGAAATCGGCAACATAGGTGGGACTGGACATAAAACATCACTTTGTTGGACACAGCTTCCATGCTATGCATCAATGAATAAGAATAACTTTGGCCATTTACAGACACATGACTTATAAAGAATTTAGAATGTCTGAGAAACTAGAAGTGCAAAATAAGACACTTATAAGCTCCACAAACTTCAACTACCTTCATGATCTCATAGCAATACAACGTTTTCAATACTTATCACCATTCTTGGCCATTTTTCCTCATCCCTGAAATTTGTCGTAAATCATAGCATCAAACTGGACATAAATTTGAAAATGCTGGCACCATAGTGAAGCAGGTGAATCAGATTCATCAATACGCACACCAAAATGCTCTCTCAGGTACATAGGTAAGTGGGTTGGTAGGTAGGCATACCTAACATGGGTGTTGCAGTGCTGGGGTATCGGGGGGACACATTTCCTTCGACTGGGTCACTGGTTAAAATGTTGGAGTGGTGGGAATTGCAATGATGGCGTGGTGTCATGACGGTTACAATGCTGGTGGAGTGCCGTGATTGCAATTACGGCAGAGTGCCTCGATTACAATGCTGATGAGTTCGATATCAAACTGACGTCTGGATGCTCCACAGTTGCTGGTGGAGTGCCGTGGTTACAATGATGTCGGAGTGTCTCGGCCACAATGCCGGTGAGTGCGATGTTTACAACGACGGCTGGCTACAATGGCTACAATGGCTACAATGTTGGCTGGGTGCCGCAGCTACGACAGCTGGTTGGCATAGTTACAATGACGGCTCGCTGGACGGTGGTGGACGTGCTGGCGACACAGGTCAGCCGGCCGCTGACGCAGCAGCCCGCGCTGTCGGAGCAGCGTCTCAGCGGAACACTGGGAGGCACGTAGATCTCGCTGGCGCTCGGGTGGGCGGCCGCCACCTGCACCAGCTGGACGGACGGCTCCCTGCACGTGTAGTTGGTGGAGATCGCCTGGATAATGGCGAGTGCCTCAGACAGCAGATCTGCGGAGCGGAGAAGCCGGCGGTCACGCGTGCTTTACAGCCAAATATGTACCGGCATAATGCACCATAAGAGGCGTTGGGGAGCGAGGCCAAAAGGCAGGCCATGTGACTTTCCTCCTGCTACCGGCACAGGATGGCTCACCATACCGCGACAGTAAAATTGTGGACCGACCACGATTGTGCTTGTTCTCTTGTCAGCCCGTGAATAAATTCACCTTATTCCACCCATTGCTCGCGGAAGTATATATATATATATATCTTTAAGTAATGCATATTTTGACGATTCAACACATTGCATTCAAATATAGGCTGCGGGCTCGATAGTTCTTAGAGTAGTCCGATTGCCGAAAGTGTCGTAAATTTTGGCATGAAAAAGCAATCCCATTCAGTCTACATTGGCTCTAATCTTCTCGAATTAGCTGTTCTGCAGAATATTGTGCACATATATCACACTTAAAAAACGATATCGTCAAATTAGAGTATGTGCATACGACGTTGTATCCCGATCCTATTTTTGTCTCACAAACTTCGCGATCAGGTCAAACCGCCTGCAACCGCTAAGCGCGGCACTCTCTATCGGACTAATACCGGCCACATCGTGGCCCGGCCTCAGAGCATGCAGGTCGGCGCGTAGCATGACGAGATGACCAGCTGATGGGCGATTGGCTGCCCAGCCCCTATGCGGTAGGAGGTATCTGCTACGCATAGGCGGCGCTACGCACCTGCTACGTTTTGATGTAAAACAACCGTTCTTTGAACGAAAAATGCCAACTTGAAATGTGAAAGGTTCTGAAAGTCAAAATAAGATTCCAGGCTTAACTCTGAGTGCAGGGATTAGGTCTGGAAGCGCTGAAGCAAAACAAACAGCAACTAAGGCTTAAAAAGCGTGACAGTTGAGCCTGACCAGGTTACCGGAGCAGTTGACGGGCCCGACCAGGTTACTCAGACGCACGCTTGTAATGTGCATACACGCGATACACACGCTCAGGCTTCGCCCTCGGTCGTAATAGTGTTTGGTACACTTTGATGATTAATACAGCCTCTGTGAGCACCTTAAGCCTTCTGGCAAACGTTTCATTTGGTGCAGTTGGTTCATTTGGCGCTCCAAAACGAACTGGTCAATAAGTTATCCAACAAAAGACGAATACATGCACTTAATAAAACTTGTTCTGCGTGGCGGTTTGAGTTGTAGGTGTAGCTTATCTGCTTCAAGGGTACTTCCTTGCACTTCCACAAATACTTCTAACTGCGGGAAATTTTACTTTATGCGGAAAATGGCAACACGGGGACAACAAACAAACAAAAAATAATTATATGGTGCGCATATGTTCCACATATAGTTCACCAGATTAATCACATTTTGTTGCCTACACAATTTCGAAGATCCGTAAATTTGTCCGTTCGCAACAACGGCGTTTCGAACATTTTTTTGGGGCGGATTGTAATCGGATCCAAACACAAGCAAAAACCAATTTGTAACTTAAAACCGATACATGTATTAAGAAAAATATGTCGGCAGTATTTCGTCTAGAAGAGGAAGGATACTATGCATATTATGTCTATTTAGAACGAAATATCTCCCTGGGTTGGGTTTTCGTAACCTTTTAACATCAGAGGATTGTAACAATAATATCAGAAAGCAGGCAGGGGAGATGACACGAACACATTTTCAGCTATGATGCAACCAGTACCTTTCAGGTCAGTATGGCCAAGCCCTATTGATATATTGCCGAATAGATTATTGATCAGCACACATGTGTATGCCTCGTTCAATAATACGAAATCACCTTCCAATCGTCACAAATGTCTTTTTAGAAACTCACACACACACACACACACACACACACACACACACACACACACACACACACACACACACACACACACACACACATACATAGAAACAGACACAGACACAGAAACACACACACACACACCGGAGCGGTTTCGCAGTGTGATGGAAAGGACATGTCTGGTAACTTTGATATTTCTTTTTATTTAAAAGGATTTCCTTTAAAAGAATATGCTTGGTAACCTGAACATGTCCTTTTGTTTTACTTCATAAAGCACTTGCACACCTGACAATTTTTTTCTGAAACGTATAAGAAGGTATGGTATTGTCTGGCTAGCACGTGCGGTGTTTGTGCAAGTTTGACCACTCCGCACAATCATGATCCTTAATGAGGTGCCAACACCAGCTAAAGAGCAATGTCGCAGATAAGTAGGTGCAGGTGGCGTTTCGATAACCCAGTACAGCTGAGAGACATCACTTGTTTCTTATGACGAAATACTATCTATTGATAACTAGCTAGTCAAGCACAGTACTCGACATGCGTAATATCTTACATTAACCTCCAAGTGCCATGCAATAATTTTAGCAAACCGGGCTGCCAGTTCTTCTGGTGCTTTTTGCCGGCTCCAGGCGAGCTTGAGCCGGAGGTTTTGCTGCCCGGTTTTTACATAATCGGCTGGGAGTGCCTACCGTCACGAGGCGTCACTGGTCACAATGCTCGCCATTGGAAAGCCGTGGCGGTGCACCGTGGGCACGCGCTATCTGCAGACCCAGCACTTACCGCCGCGGCGCTTCCGACACATAAAGCGAGCCTTGAGCGACATTTACGAGGTGGCTGGGCGTCGTAACACGGCAGGTGCGGTTGGCGAGATCGGCGACACACCTCCCCCCCCTAAACCGCCGGCCGGGCCTGTCCCAGTCGCAACCTCCGCCCCCGACCCTGCGTAAGCGCGGCAACCACGCATTTGAATATGGTAAGCGTGTATGTACCACAGGCATGGCACCGGCGGCGGGCGGAGGCGGGTCGACCCGGCGTGACCTGGTCTTGACCTCGTTCCGACCCGACCCCATCAGACATCGGCCGCGACAGCGACGAGAATTCCCGCTACTCGCGCATAAACAGGACCCGTGTCGGATGGTAATTCGGGCACGGTTTGCGCCTCCATGGGCGTTGAGCTCCTCACGCACACGCTGCGCGAGGACACGACTGCGGCTGTGCGTTCTCCCGCGGGGTCAGAATGAATCGACATTTACCAGATTCAGCTTGTGAACACCGTGGTTGCGATACAGTTCTATGGGTAGCCAGGGTGAGAACATCGCAGCCCGCACTGAACTGAAACGCAGCCAACTTTGTTTGACTGGTCACGGATGACGCCTCTGCACACATTCGTTCGCCACGTGTGTCACAATCAGCCTACGTTTGGGGATGTTCATGTGGCGAAATTGTCGAACGGTTCTGCTCTGTCCGTTATATGACATGGTGTCAGACATGACTGTCTGTCACTTTATTCTGTTATACAGATACCACTACTCAGCCATCATATTATCTCTTTCTTTAGTTAGTTGTTTGGGGTTTAGGGCGCGTCGACAACTATGGCTATATGCGCCCATCTCCATTTCTTTCTGCCTTTAGCTTGACCAGCGTGCCACCATGGAATGATGCCGGGTCCTCCCTGGTTAGAGGGTAGTAGTGATCATGCGTGATGCTCTTCTTGTGTGTCTGCGGGTACAGATCAGGTTGCAACTTCCTCGAAGGTATAGCGTGAGGCGAGAAGAGAGGAGACTAGTGGAATCAGGCGCAGCCTGAAGACACGGCAGCAGATGCACGTCTGTTCTCCCTGCTTCCTTTCTTTGTTCGTTTTGTTCTTTTTTCTCATATTTCGTGAATGAATTCAGCTGAAGGAGGGAGTCCTGGATACAGTTGAGCAGTGGCAGGTGGTCGTCGTTGAGGAGGGTCGCGATTGGTATCTGCTGTCTGCGTGCTCGTTATCTTGTACACGTATGTTTATGCGGCTGCGTATCCAAAGAAACATCGGTTGTCGATTAGGCACGGGAGTAGTATATTACATAATAATTTGTGATGTTTATGTACGACACGATGATTCGATGTTTTGTTTGTTATGGCGCTATGTTGCGTAATTGTGCCGTGGACTGTTGAGTAGGTCGAAACAATTGCGTGAGTTCCGCTCGGATGGGCGCCCCCGGCGTGAGCGGCCGGGCGATGAAAAGGCGACTCACCCCACTTCACGTCAGTACATATCACTCACACATCACTTTGTGTTGCTCGACACTGCCTAGACACTGTCACTGTCACAAGTGACACTGTCACATCACTAGACACTGTCACAAGTGAGCAAAAAGCACAAGGGATAACCGCCAGGGATATCTTGTCCTCGGAGAAACACAACGATAACAAGTGAAGGAGCACGGTTAGAGATTCTGCGGATCAACACGAAACACCGCAACCTGTACGTGCCGGGTCTGGCCCTACCCGGCGTGACAACAACAGCTACCTGCACGTCCACGACACGGTGCTACTGCTCGAGAAGAGGAAGGGTCTGGCGCCCGCTCTAGCGGCTGATGAGGTAGCCGCTCTGTCGGAGGACATCTACTACCCTGATGTGCACCCTATGTCGATACCGTCGATAGTGTTCTGGTAATGTATTGCCGTCGTGATAATAATACAACAGCATATGCAAAATAAAACTGCTCCTGTTGCGATCCTGAGACATTTATTTTTAACTTTGCCCGACATTTTAAGGTTCGCCGGTGTTGCATGTTCAAAAACAGTGATCGGCATTGAAGTATTGACCGAATGGTCAATGTGTGGGTGGAAGGTGAGTATTGGATCTCTTGTGACATGTGGACATTTGAAAGTAGTGACGGGAGGTATGTTAGCTGAGTTGAGTTTATGTGATGCGAAATATGTGGTGGAGTGGTAATCTAAAATCATGCAGCTGGATTTCTGTGAAACTGTGTACAAATTGAATAAAGCTTTTCGTTAATGTCTGTGGGTGTGCACTGTTGTGTTTGTGGTAGCAACGGTGCACAACTGCATGCAGTATCAGCCACATTTTTGCAAGAATATCCTTCGTCAACGTGGAGGCAGGGACTTCGAAATTTTTAAGCGAACGCTGACGAAAGGTAAACTGACACTTCGAAGCAATAATTGAACATTTTAAAGCCCGGTATTGGGTTTGATCCTTCCATTGTGTTCACTTGACTAACACTATCTGGCATGACACTGCAGTTTAAAAAAAGAGAAATAGTTACAGATACGACGCGGAGGCTGGGAATGTACGCATATTTCCGAGTGTATGTTCGTCCCCGACGTATGTAAGGTTTCAGCCCTGTCCTGTACCGCACTAATGTTCAGTCCAGCAACGTCGAATACCCAGCAATGTCCAGTGAAATTGGCGAACAGCCACAGCGGTTGGAAGAACTCGACTGACACTGGCACCGACTGGCACCGACTGGCACCGACTGGCACCGACTGGCACAAACTGGCACAAACTGACAACGACTGGCACAAACTGGCACAAACTGACAACGACTGGCACAAACTGACACCGACTGGCACAAACTGGCACCGACTGGCACAAACTGGCACCGACTGGCACAAACTGGCACCGACTGGCACCGACTGGCACCGACTGACACCGACTGGCACACATTGACACCGACTGGCACCGACTGGCACAAACTGGCACACACTGACAACGACTGGCACAAACTGACACCGATTGGCACAAACTGGCACCGACTGGCACAAACTGGCACCGACTGGCGCCGACTGGCACCGACTGGCACCGACTGGCACACACTGACACCGACTGGCACCGACTGACACAAACTGACATCGACTGGCACCGACTGGCACCGACTGGCACCGACTGGCACCGACTGGCACCGACTGGCACCGACTGGCACAAACTGGCACAAACTGACAACGACTAGCACAAACTGGCACCGAATGGCACAAACTGACACCGACTGGCACCGACTGACACCGACTGGCACACACTGACACCGACTGGCACCGACTGGCACAAACTGGCACCGACTGGCGCCGACTGGCACCGACTGGCACCGACTGGCACACACTGACACCGACTGACACCGACTGGCACAAACTGACACCGACTGGCACCGACTGGCACAAACTGACATCGACTGGCACCGACTGGCACCGACTGGCACAGACTGGCACCGACTGGCACCGACTGGCACCGACTGGCACCGACTGGCACCGACTGGCACCGACTGGCACTGACATCGACTGGCACCGACTGGCACCGACTGGCACCGACTGGCACCGACTGGCACCGACTGGCACCGACTGGCACCGACTGGCACAAACTGACATCGACTGGCACAGACTGGCACCGACCGGCATCGACTGGCACCGACTGGCACCGACTGGCACTGACACCGACTGGCACAGACTGGCACCGACTGGCACCGACTGGCACCGACTGGCACTGACATCGACTGGCACAGACTGGCACCGACTGGCACCGACTGGCACCGACTTTCACCGACTGGCACCAACTGGCACAAACTGACACCGACTGGCACTGACATCGACTGGCACCGACTGGCACAAACTGGCACCGACTGGCGCCGACTGACACCAACTGGCACACACTGACACCGACTGACACCGACTGGCACAAACTGACATCGACTGGCACCGACTGGCACCGACAGGCACCGACTGGCACCGACTGGCACCGACTGGCACACACTGGCACACACTGACACCGACTGGCACCAACTGGCACAAACTGACACCGACTGGCACCGACTGGCACCGACTGACACCGACTGGCATAAACTGACACCGACTAGCACCGACTGGCACAAAGTGGCACCGACTGGCACCGACTGGCACCGACTGGCACCGACTGGCACAAACTGACACCGACTGGCACAAACTGACACAGACTTGCACCAACTAAAACCGACTGGCACCGACTGGCACCGACTGGCACCGACTTCACCCTGGCCGGGATGTCTGAAGAGATGTGTGATGACAGCCGCAAAGAAACGAATGGAAAAGTGCACTGCCATCGGAAATTGAGTAGGAAATCACCGTTGAAAAAAAACGCAGCGGGATTCGCAAGGATCCCAGGAAAGAAAATGTACCATCAAGCGGGCAGCAGCCGTATAGGCCAAAGTGAACAGAACCAGGGCGGATAATGGGGCAGTAAAAGAAATGCTACCGTATGATGAGGGCTGTAGTATGAAGGCGATTTAGTTGAAGGCGAAAAGGAACGGAAATCCACTGTCCGCATTTCGCATTGGTGGGAATTAGATCCGACAGGACGTGGTCGCACGGCTTTGACAGTACGCTAACAATAGTCGTTGGCTGGAAACGGTTGTGGAATCGCCGTCCCGTCCCAATCATCCATCTTAGAAGTGGAGTTTAATTCACCTTTCAGAATTCAGTCAAGACTTTAACAAATAGTAGCGAACGTTTTCCCATACACAACCTGCATCGGGTATCATCGAACGACATGAACAGATGTAGCCTGTCGTGGCAGGCTTTGGAGCCGCCTATCTGATCGACGAGCATGGACAACCCATATATTCTTCCAGTCCAGAAATCTGGTTCTGACAGGGATTGATTCAGCCAGGATGCGAACAATCACGCCATTCCAAGCGACTAGCGAGTATCTGTGGAGGTACTAAGTTTACCTATTGTCACCAACAGACCAACATGTCTTCAGTCGTGTCTAGTTCACGTTTACACATGATCCAGCTGGTTCGCCTCGGGCGGAAATCCCGTCCGTTGCAATGACCAAGCGACCACATCATCGCGTCATTGCTACACCGCACGCCAGCCCGGTATTCCCGCACGGTTGTGCTCTTGTGTTTCTCCGCTGCAGTCGCGGCGCCCGCACTGCAGCGGCGTTGTGTTCTCCACCGCAACTGTAATGCTGCAGTGCAGTTGGTCGGGTCCTCCTGGAACCGTCTCCGTCTCCCGGCCAACGTCACCGGGCGGCCATAGGCGACCGTCACGCTCCCCGTCGCCCAGCCCTCTCACCAGATCGGTATGTCCGTGCGGAGGACCCACCCAGAGCGGGCCGAGATCCGTCACCGCGGCCTCGTCACACCCGCCACCGGAAGCGGCCCAGCTTCGCGCCACCCGGCGGAGGGTCACGTGACCTGTCAGCTGCGCGGGGGGACAGGGCAGAGGGTCGTGCGATGCGACTGTTGCATCTGACAATCTCTGCTCGAGCCAGCCGAAACACGAACACACTTGCGGGGACCCAGCCGCAGGCGCCCTGCAGCGACGTGTTCAGATCGTCACGGAGCCACAGACTGCTGCGGGACCGACCTTAGACTGCCGCGGGATCACAGACTGCCGCGGGACTGACCATAGACTGCCGCGGGACCGACCTTAGACTGCCGCAGGATCACAGACTGCCGCGGGACCGACTATAGTTTGCCGCGGGACCGACCACAGACTGCCGCGCGACTGACCATAGTCTGCCGGGGGACGGACCATAGACTGCCGCCGGATCGACCTTAGACTGTCGCGGGATCACAGACTGCCGCGCGACTGGCCATAGTCTGCCTGGAGACCGACCATAGTCTGCCGGGAGACCGACCATAGTCTGCCGGCGGACTGACCATAGACTGCCGCCGAACCGACCTTAGACTGCCGCGGGATCACAGACTGCCGCGGGACTGACCATAGACTGCCGCAGGATCACAGACTGCCGCGGGACCGACTATAATTTGCCGCGGGACCGACCACAGACTGCCGCGCGACTGACCATAGTCTGCCGGGGGACCGACCATAGTCTGCCGGCGGACTGACCATAGACTGCCGCCGGACCGACCATAGACTGCGACGGGACCGTTCACAGACTCCCGCGGGACCGACCACAGACTGGCACCGGATATCACTGTCGCGGTACCACTGTCACAGACTGTCACAGACTGTTGCGATATCACAGGCTGTCGCGGCACCACAGACTGTTGCGATACCACATTCTGTCACGGGATCACAAACCGCCTCGGTACCACAAACTCCCGGTACCACAGCCTGTTACGCTACCACGGACCGTCACGGTACCACGGACTGTCACGGTGCCACAGAATGCCGCAGTATCATGGACGTATCGCGGCACCACATAATGTCGTGGCACCACAGACTGTCATGGGAACCGGGCTGCCGCTGTACCACAGACTCGAGTTACCACGGACTGTCTCAGTACTACAGACTATCGGGGCACCACATACTCTCATATGATCAGACAGCTGCGGGACTACAGACTGCCGCGGGACCACAGACTGCCGCGGGACCACAGACTGCAGCAGAATCACAAACTGCCGCAGGATTACAGACTGTTGAGGCATTCTAATTTATTCCACTGTATAGCGTTATTATATTTTGATTCACTCCGAACAGTAAGTACGCTGACGTGTGACGGGGCAGGATGATAGTACCTCGCATTTGCGTGTGCTTTCTCGATTTGTTGGTGTGTTTCTTCACTGACAATAGATCAGCAAGTTGGATGAGATTATGAGGAATTGGTCGGCACAAATGGCAAGAAAGAAGTTTATTGACATCATAATGCAGCAAGAACAATACCAGAGGCATTCTTTCTGTCAAGAATGATGCGAACTGCGTAATACCTAATTGTTGGAAATAATTCCTCAAGATGGAGCCTTGTGTGTTGTGACAGGCAGACGCATTGTTCTACAGCCATCTAAGATAACTAGGATACGTCTGGACAGTTGATATGTGGCCCACCCAACTGAGTTGTGGTAACTTTACGCATGCTTCAACTCCGGTTATATTCTCTCGCTGTGCATCGGCTCGACATCTGTGAAGCTCCCAACAGAAAACTGCACCATGCATGCTTCAACTCAGGCTGTATGCTCTCACTTTGTTTTGACTCGACATCGGTGAAGCTCCTGACAGGAAGCTGCAACCACACTAGATTGTGCCGACTGTAAGGAATTTTCCTCGGCTAGCCCCACCTCTCACCTGGCTGGCGAGGTCCCACATCCGGTCCCCCACCCCACCCCCAGTGAGCTGGTACAAGCATCAGCATGGTCGGGCATCGCGGGCAGAGAAGAAAGGGAGAGCCAAGTCTGCAATTCCTCAGCGATGCACACAACACCGACGCAGTTTTGGATAGAACAAGATTCTCCTTCGAAGTTCCGAAGGCTAAGTATTGGGAGTGGAGTGTACTCGAATCCTCGTTTCGAATATTCGAAGACTCAAAGCTGTGCCATTCCTTTGGAATCCTCGAAATCCGAATAGGTAAGAATAGTGGTTTGTATCCCAGATGGACTATGACTAGATGTCAGATGACTGGCCGGTGCTGGTGCATATGTGATCCACATGAAAAGTGACGGAAGTAGAAAGATAGGAAACAAATACGTGCGGGCACAAGTACATACATTATTGATGTATGTACTTGTGCACAAAATGTACATTTCGAAAAAGCACCTGTTCTCCACACTGCTCCTATACTTTACTTGGGACGAGGATATAGGGATGGTAAAACATGCATTCACATTAGGTTAAGCAAGGGTGAATACACCATACCTAACAATAGATAGAGCCATGCAATAGAATAGTTTTAGGAATAGTTTTAGCAGCACAAATGAATATAATAAATAGCCATCATTTAAGCCTTTGTTTGTTAGTTTTCTATCAGTATTCAGTAGATATTACCTGACCTAAAGCCAGTGTTTTCCACACTTTTCCCATAACTTTCTTTGGGGTTTGATGGCTTACATGTATTTTCAATGCCCGATGTGTTGTATTGGTTCCCTGACGTAATTAAACCACGTTTGTTGTTTAACCCGTCCCGTCTCGGGGGGGTCATCAACCGCCCCCCCTCAGGTTTTTCGCGGATAGCGGACGAACGGCGCGCGGTAGCGCACCCAAATTTTCCATACCTTTTCCCACATCAATTTGACATGCTGATTCAAAATTGTTAGGTCAGGTCATCTAGGGTCAGCGAGTTATTCAAGGTCAAGTGAGGTCACCTCCAAAAACGTTCAACCAGTCGTCACGCTTTAACGGATACAGATATTTTAATGAAACTTTCAGCGTTTGCTTATCTTTACGGATGCAACAAAACGTACCGGTTTAATTTTGCATTTTGTTCGTTTTTGACTACATATAATTTTGCGTGCTTGTCATATTGCAGTTTAAACACAGGATTCTGGCTAAAGTAAGCATTTTTATTAGGGCAAGTTGACTTCCAACAACATTTCTGAGCCTGCTCTATCCATGGGAGAAGGAAAATTAAAGAAAACTTGAAAACTAAAAATTCTGAACTTTCGAAAAAATAAAAATGTTATTTTGGGGGCAAAAAAAAATGATAGCCCTGGTCGATTTCGCTGTCCTTTTCTCATTCCAAATAAATTTTGCTTTTTTTTCATATATCCCCCAAAATGAACTCCCCAGAGTAAAAAGCATAATGCAAGTCGTGAAAATTCTTGAAAATCTATCCCCCCTGGAGACGTTACTTTTGGGGAAAATTTTTTTTGGGGGTGAACCCGGACCCTACTCGTGGAGCGCTTTCCGATGACACCTCTTTCGTTTTCGTGCACTGCTTAGTTTGGATTTTAGAGGGGGGTCTTCAACCGCCCCCCCCCCCGAGACGGGGTGGGAGGATTTGACAGGAAACACCGCGCGGGTTAATGTGACTTGGATTTATTTCATGTTGATTTCTTGATGAAATAACTGTGTTCTGATATATTCGTCCTTGAGTACATACTCGTGTCTTAATATTTGTTATTTCCACGACAAATATATATCATGTCAATTTAAATGACGTCAAAATACACAACAAAACTAGTTGCGGAAAAATGGGACCAGGGTGTGCCGAGTGGCAGGTCGTGTGCGATGCGATGCCTTCGAACAAACTGAAAGCCATCCAGCACATGGACCATGGAGTTCGTCCTGTCGTAAGCTTAGACAATAGAAGATGACACTCTGCTGCTTTCGCCACATCGGGAACACTTCTGCCACTCACGATCATCGGCTATGTGGTGGCGACAATCCACAGTGTTCCAGATGTCGCGCACACCACTGACAGTTCGCCAGGCTATGATTTGGTGCCATTTTTTGCTGACAAACGTAGACGTTACCTGGAATTTTCCAGGTTACTTTCCCTAGTGATATACTGTCCGACAATTCCTGCGCTGTTCAATGGGGACGACTAGTGAATTTTTTATCTGAAGTGTCGTTCCCAGCGAAATATGCTCCTCATTGATGTGCGTTGCATGCAACGTCCGTAGCACTGTAGCACCACGTAGAGGGTGCCTAAGATGTGAAGCCTGGTACTGCATTTATCAGCATTTCCATGACCGTCTGAGCTAGATGATGGGCGCAACATAACCGAAGCAGTCGAGGCGTCCTGAACGCCAAAGACATAACTAATGGATACTGGCTCACGGGACACGTCGAGGTATTATGTAATATTTGACATACAACCATGACGTGTTCACGGATGTTGAAGTGAAAAGCAGCATTGCAATACTGCAGTATGAATTTTAAGCGACAGTGCCTTACCTAGAAAGCGATAAATCCTGAACAATCTTGCTTGACCGCCCAAGCGACCATAGGCGGTTTGTTGCCCGTTTATGACCGCTGACAGCACGACGAAGAGTAACTGATGATTCTATTGTACACAGGCTCTGTTCATGCGTCAGGGAAGGTATTTTGTCTTCGTTGAGTTGTTTATCATCTTGTTTTCAACGAAATGCAACCATGCTAATGCAAACAGAAATGAATAGGTTGCATTAATTGTCTGACTTGCGTATTACCAGAGAGGCAAATAATAAAGATGCACATGTTCTTAATTGAAAATGATGTACTCATAGTCAGATTTCCATACCTGTCATACACTTGAGATGTTTGCTCTGTTGAATACCGACGATAGTCAAGGTTACCGATAGTGAGCTGCTGGCCAAGTGATTCATCGCTACACCTTACACTGAAAAGAATATACAGAGTCAGACTCGCAAGACTATTAAGGGCATGCAGTTACTAACTGCACAATAATTCAGTCTCATGACCTGCTATGATTGCATAGCGAGCAGCTGCTAACAACCACAAATCACTGTTGCGGTGTTCGGAGTTATGCTGGAATGCAGAGTGGCATTTACCATGGGAGATCTTATGCACGCGACATTAATTGGCACTCGAGCTCGTGCAGACAAAATAATCAACATACGAGAAGTTCCGGCAGTGTGCGGAGACTCGATACGCTCCGTGTGTGGTAACGTGCACTGTCACGTGCCCCGGCGGCGGCGGCACGTGGTCATGACGTCACGAGGACAGGGGGCTGGCGGGACGTCACGACGCGCTACAGTCACCTGCGACACCAGCGGGAAAAAAAGCGCCCATACACTGGGCAAACCTTTCCGAACCCTTCCCCGCTTCCGCGCGATGTTGTTGCAGCTGAATTGACCTGACCTGACCCGACCACCGCAAAATGCCCACCTCGGTCATGTTGGAGTCGGGGCCGATCTGACCTGACCTTATCGAAGTGTTGTCTGTTTTCGTCAGGTGGTGTTCACACCGGATGACTGTGACCTGACCATCTCACTGTTCCCAATCGCGACCATGGTACGGTAGGAGCTGACCTGACCTGACCTAACCTGTCACATCCATCGCAACACGCAGTCAGATGCAGACGCATCCAGACTACTCTGCCGTCCCCACCTCCCCACCAAGGCGGCAGCTTAGCATGGTTCCATCGGCCCGCTTTGCCTGATAAGTGTACTTCAGCGGCACTTGGATCTCCACTGCTCCTGAGTGGCCATTTCTAGCGGCTGTCCCAGGCAAGGTCAGTGGCAATAAACCATCGTTTATGATCATTTCTCCACCCATGACGCGTCTGACGTCAGCAGTGTCGAGTCTGCACTATCTGCACTGTGCCGCCGTCTCAGCGACAATGCACTGGGTTAGGCGGTCTGCATGGACTGGACCGACCTTGGAGGCGAGGCTGCGGAATGGGCCGTGCTTCCGCCGCGACCGGCCGCCAGCTTCCCCATGGACATCGAATTTCGCACCTTCCATCGTTCGTTGAATACACGGCCTGCTGAAGGCACTGGGGTGTGTGAAATGTCGCCGTCCTTGGGTCGACGGGTGTCCGGTGTCCCAGCCCTCCTGTGACGGGTGTCCGGTGTCCCAGCCCTCCTGTGACGGGTGTCCGGTGTCCCAGCACGTCGTGTGACGGGTGTCCGGTGTCCCAGCACGTCCTGTGACGGGTGTCCGGTGTCCCAGCCCTCCTGTGACGGGTGTCCGGTGTCCCAGCCCTCCTGTGACGGGTGTCCGGTGTCCCAGCACGTCCTGTGACGGGTGTCCGGTGTCCCAGCACGTCCTGTGACGGGTGTCCGGTGTCCCAGCCCTCCTGTGACGGGTGTCCGGTGTCCCAGCCCTCCTGTGACGGGTGTCCGGTGTCCCAGCCCTCCTGTGACGGGTGTCCGGTGTCCCAGCACGTCCTGTGACGGGTGTCCGGTGTCCCAGCACGTCCTGTGACGGGTGTCCGGTGTCCCAGCCCTCCTGTGACGGGTGTCCACCTCAGGTGTCCCAGCCCTCCTGTGACGGGTGTCCGGTGTCCCAGCCCTCCTGTGACGGGTGTCCGGTGTACCAGCCATCCTGTGACGGGTGTCCGGTGCCCCAGCCCTCCTGTGACGGGTGTCCGGTGTCCCAGCCCTCCTGTGACGGGTGTCCGGTGTCCCAGCCCTCCTGTGACGGGTGTCCGGTGTCCCAGCCCTCCTGTGACGGGTGTCCGGTGTCCCAGCCATCCTGTGACGGGTGCCCGGTGCCCCAGCCCTCCTGTGACGGGTGTCCGGTGTCCCAGCCATCCTGTGACGGGTGTCCGGTGTCCCAGCCCTCCTGTGACGGGTGTCCGGAGTCCCAGCACGTCCTGTGACGGGTGTCCGGTGTCCCAGCCCTCCTGTGACGGGTGTCCGGTGTCCCAGCCATCCTGTGACGGGTGTTCGGTGTCCCAGCACGTCCTGTGACGGGTGTCCGGAGTCTCAGCCCTCCTGTGACGGGTGTCCGGTGTCCCAGCCATCCTGTGACGGGTGTCCGGTGACCCAGCCATCCTGTGACGGGTGTCAGACTCCCCAGCTCGCCCTGGGACGGGTGTCCCAGCCCTCCTGTGACAGGTGTCCGGAGTTCCAGCCCTCCTGTGACGGGTGTCCGGTGTCCCAGCCCTCCTGTGACGGGTGTCCGGAGTCCCAGCCCTCCTGTGACGGGTGTCCGGAGTCCCAGCCCTCCTGTGACGGGTGTCCGGTGTCCCAGCCATCCTGTGACGGGTGTCCGGTGACCCAGCCCGTCCTGTGACGGGTGTCCGATATCCCAGCCCTCCTGTGACGGGTGTCCGGTGTCCCAGCACGTCCTGTGACGGGTGCCAGATGTCCCAGGTTGTCCTGTGACGGGTGTCTGGTGTCCCAGTACGTCCTTTGACGGGTGCCAGATGTCCCAGGTTGTTCTGTGACGGGTGTCAGACTCCCCAGCTCGCCCTGGGACGGGCGTCTCAGGCTGCCCTGTGATGGGTGCCCGGTGCCCCATCCCGTCCTGTGGCGGGTGTCAGGTGTCACAGGATACCCTGAGATGGGTGTCAGGCAGGGATGCGGAGCTGGAGCCGGAGCCGGAGCCGGAGCCGCCGAGACATTTTACTCGGAGCCGGAGTCGGAGCCGGAGCCGTAGCCGTCAAAAGCAGGGCGGCTCCGACTCCGAAAGAGGTGTAAATGAAACAAAGTTAGCATACGTGAAATGAACACATTATACCTAGTATGGTATGGTATGGTATGAAAACGCATTTATAAAAGCCAATATGCTTGAATACGAGCAACATGTAAAACTATCATCAAACAATGGTAGAATAACCAATAACCATATTCTAGCCTCAGTAGTGGATGCAATAGTTCTATGTTTAGTTTAGTTAAGTTCATTATTTCCATCATCAACGGGTTGTTGTACCTTATTAGAGATGAGGTCAAGCATTACGATTTACAACAATGGTGTTCCTTGGACCGTTCACGGGATGGGGAGTGTTGTGAATTCGAGGCTCCCCTCTTCTGATTGCCCCAATACGGCACGAAGCGAGTGTCAGTTTACGACGGCATAACATCAAAAAGTGATTTGGGCGGGGGCGAGCGTTTATCTAAAAATAGATACAGGGTTTATATGGGAAAGTTGCTTATAATTGTCTGAAGTTTGCGTCTCTGAGTGGTCGCGGCTAACTTTTTTTTAAACATCCCCTAGCTCTTATTTAATGGATCGATCACGTTTGGGGTGTACGGAGCCGGAGTCGGAGCCGGAGCCGCCGGAGCCGGTACATTTTGCCCGGAGCCGGAGCCGGAGCCGGAGCCGCCGGGACATTTTACTCGGAGCCGGAGCCGTAGCCGGAGCCGGGTACTTCCCCGGAGCTGGAGCCGGAGCCGGAGCCGTCCGAAATTTTCCCGGCTCCGCATCCCTGGCGTCAGGTGCCCCATCCAGTCTTATGTTTGGTGTCGAGTGCCCCAGCCTGTCCTGTGACGGATGTCAGTTGCTCCAGCTCCCCCTGTGACGGGTGTCATATGCTACAATCTGTGACGGATGTCAGATACCCCAGCTCTCTCTGTGACGGGTGGCAGATACCACCCGCTCTGTGATGGGTGTCACGTGCCCATGCTGACCTGTGACGGGTGTCAGATACCACCCGGTCTGTGAAGGGTGTCAGGTGTCCCATGCTGACCTGTGACGGGTGTCCGGTGTCGGTCGGGACTGCAATTGTCGGTCTAATGTAATGTATCGGAAGGTGTCACCAGGGTGTGAATGCATTGTTGATTCTGGGTACTGAAAATATGTAAATTAGTGACGTTTGAGTTCCCATGGCAGTTTTTGCTTCATCGTTGCTTGAATGTCTTCTTTGCCAGGTTCATTGGTCGCCATTTTCCTGATGGTCATCATTTGAAAATTGAACGTCTTAATCGTGTTCCTTGGTGGCCCGGTCCAATGCTTCTACGACCGACAGTCTGCGTTCTGCACCCCTCACGGCAGTGTTCTGTACCCGCACAACCATGGGTGGAGGATGTAATATTAAGCAAATACCACAGCTCACACGCCAATGTACTGTACCCATACGACCATGGGTGGAGGATGTAGTATTGAGCAGGTACTGCAGCTCACACGGCAGTGTACTGTACCAATACGACCATGGGTGGAGGAAGTAATATTGAGCAGGTACTGCAGCTCACACGCTAGTGTACTGTACCCATACGATCATGGGTGGAGGAAGTAATATTGAGCAGGTACTGCAGCTCACACGCCAGTGTACTGTACCAATACGACCATGGGTGGAGGAAATAATATTGAGCAGGTACTGCAGCTCACACGCCAGTGTACTGTACCCATACGACCATGGGTGGACGCTGCCTTCCCGTGACACACAGTCTGACACCATCCTGACCTCGGCGGACAAGCGGACCCCCGGATCCACCGAACCGATGCACTGCCTCGTTCGCGTAATCCGGAGGTTTGCGTGATCCGGAGGTTTGCGTGATACGAACGTTTGCGTGATCCGGCGAACAATTTGTCGGAATGCCACTCTTCCCTGAATTGTTTTGCACGCCACTTCCGTCGCCGTTGCACGTCATCATCAAATCACTCAGTAGATCCACGTGTCGTCCCTCTTCACGAGACAACCCGACTGGTTTCATAACCACCACCAATTCTCAAACGATCACGACATGTTGCCGATGATATAGGAGTGTGCTCAAGCATGAGGCAACAAACGCGCACGATCGCCGTTCTTTTCCCCAGCTGAGCAGGTTCGACGCGATGATGACTCAGCGGACGCGACTCGGGCACTCCATCACAGTACCGCGGTGTCCAGTCAGATGACCACTGGCGGCTTACATCTGGCAACAGATCCAACTGTAGCGCGTGAAACGATACGGTGCTTCGCCGAGTGTTCACCGGCGGTGGTGCATCGACTGAAGGCTGGCTGTCTCTGGATGTTGACGAAGCCCGTCACACATCCACCCGTTTTCATATCGTTGAGTTTGTGGCACTGCAGTGGCTAAGTGCCGTTGGTGGCACTGCAGTGATGAGCATCATTGGTGGCATTGCAGTGACCAAGTATCATTGGTGACACTACAATAACTAAGTGCCATTAGTGGCACTGTAGTGATAAAGTGCCATTGATGAGACTGCAGTGACTAAGCACCATTGGTGGCACTGCAGTAACTAAGTGCTTTTGGTGCCACTCCAATGACTGAGTGCCGTTGGCGACACTGAATTAACTAAACGCTATTGATGACACAACAGTGGCCAATGCTATTGATGACACTCCGATGACTAAGTGCTGTTGGTTGCACTGCACTGAAGAAATGCTGTTGCATGCCAAACACAGGGTGGTGGTTCTCTTTCCCCGGTTAAAATTGTCAGCCATTGATTGTGTTGAGAAACAAACAAAACGAGGCATGTTGTGATTCAGTACCTCATACATGAACTGTCACAATATCTTCTTGAGGTACAATGTTCCGGAGGTTCTTTGGTCGACCACCAGCAAATTGGCGCTGACGCACGCCGTCTGGCCGCACCAGGCGTAGCTAATGGCGGATCCTTTATCGACATTGTGATGTAAAACATCTGAAGATGTCATTTTCAGTCATTGACCTAAGACGTCATAGGAGGGAACACGTTAAACCGCGTGTCGTCAGAATCACGGCGATTTATCTCACATATTGCACCGAAATTACTGTTGATGGATGTCGTATGGTGATGGACTACTCAGCTAGTTAGTCCACATAGGTCATTAACCTTTCTTTGGTCTATTTAGGTAAAGAACATAGGTTGACCTCGGATGATAATTTTCGCGTTTGTAATCAGTCTGGGGCCAATGTTGATGTTAGAACTGAATTTGCCTCCAGTTTTACCTTTGGATGCTATAAAATATTGCTTTCGGACATTGTTTCTGAAATCTATAAAATTAGTTTCGACTCATCTGAATTGACCTTATCTGACCCCATTCGAGTTGTTCGAAATGTAACAGGTCCTACGTAGTTAGCATTTCAGGGCACCAACGAGCATGCGAAGCGCATACATGCTGCTGTTTTCAGACAGATAGCGACTGAACGTGAAGCTTCTCGATCTTGGCGGCAGGTGACCGCTAAAATGACATCAGCGGTCACCCAGTGATACAAAGCATAACAATCTGGTGTAAATAGAGAGAGCTCGTGACACGGAAAGCCCCGATATTGTGGATGTAGTTAGCTCTCTCCGTTTGGAAATGTTAGGGGTGGTAGCAACAACTCCTCCCTCCCCTACACTGGTGAAGGTGGATAAGTACAGTGAACGGGTGACGGTGAAGAGGGATGAAATGTATGCTGAAGTGTAGGTATATCTCGCTGAGACACCTACCGCACTCTCGACATTCTGCACTACGGTGGGCTCGCTCCTTGCATATCTGGCAACATATTAATATGGATGTTGCTGTGTGAGAGAGGGGCACAGGGAGGGTCTGAGATGTATTATTTCTTAATGCGATCGACAATAAATGTACTGGGACACGTTCAGATAAGATAATTCCTCTTGCTTAGCACTTCCTGAATCAAACGGCTTGATCTCGAACGCTGCATTGGCAAGGTACGTTTGCTAAGCCATTAAGATACACATTGTACACTGACAAAATGAATCCAGAGCAGTGCGTTGACGATCACTGCCGCGACCAATGAATCGACATGATGAACCATTGTGATTAATTTCGGCAAATGTTAGCATGCTCGCCAGTAAATACTATTCGCGAGCGAGTCTGATCCAGTGCAGGTTTAGGCGGTACAAGCCGGCATGAGCCTCCGACCGGGCCCGGCCGGTCACAACCGTCACGGCCTGTAAGCCGTAATAGCTTTTTTGTTGCAGTGTTTCGAGTCCTAATCCATCCAATGGGTGGCATTCCTGTTGGCTTACGTCGCTCCCTTCAAGAAGGCTTGGCTCTTTGTCTTCTTCTTGTTTTGAGTGGCACTTGAAGTAATCCACATATCTCCGACAAGTAGCTTCCATGCTTTTAACAGAACATTTGAACATGTTTTGTCTGTGACCTTACCAGTACATGCTTCTTGCCATACTCTGGAAAATACCCTGTCCCCGGCCTTATCAGTACATGCTTGACCGGCGCCATTTACCCATTCATCATGTTCAGCTGTTTCCGCTTGGAGTCAGCTCTGAACATTTCAAGATGATGGGATGAAGGAAATGGAGAGAGAAGGAAACGGAGAGAGTGAGAGAGAGAGAGAGAGAGAGAGAGAGAGAGAGAGAGAGAGAGAGAGGGGGAGAGAGAGAATCGCCAGGATATCGTGTAGTGGTGGTCAAGATGTGGTTGGTGGTTATTGCTAGTTGAAACTTTACGAATTTCATACCGATCTTGGATCATCTCCACTTCTGATAAAGGTTTCCTTCTGTTCCTGCAACACACACTGGGGCACCCGGATACTCGAGAACCTCACTCAGCATTAGCCATGGCCATTTTATTTGTATTTTTAGTGGGTGAAATTGCAATAATTCCTTTGTAGTTCTTACATTTTTTAATCCACGGTTTCACGGCGAACATAATCGCTACATGTCCAGCCGGCATGGACTAAGTTCTGCGGCTAGTTGTTGGTCGTGCAGTTACGTGCATGTCTGCCACATGACATGCGTGGCCCATGTCAGTCCGATGGAGAGTGTCGCAATAAGAGGCTATGCGCGGCATCAACTGAGCAGGGAGGCTGTTGGATAAACCCGTCGCGCACCGTGGCACCCACGCTAATGAGGAAACTCGGCGTATAGTGCAGGTTAGGGATGGTGCACGTATACAATGGTTGGATACCGCTTACAATATTAAGATAGATAAGCCGTGTTCGGTATGCCAGCCAAATTTCAACAACAGTAACAACGAATTTCGGGTGAAGCCGATTACTTCACAATGCCTATATCCAGAAAATTGTGGTGACTTTCTGCAATTCGCTTGCCGAATATGGGGAACGCATCTCAAACTTGAATGCACTTTGCTGCATCGTCGAAATAGGCTGCACTTACTGACCGTCAAATTTCTGCACTTCGATGAGAATTTGACACAACATGTCAACTTCACGGATTGCCGAGAGAGCGCATTCGCAGTCGGTCCAAAGTCCTCTGCCGCGGCATGGTGCCTGATCACGTGCCTGCAGCGCGAGAGCCTCATGACCCGCATGCTGTTGTAAGGCGCCTGATCACGTGCCTGCAGCGCGAGAGCCTCATACACTGCATGTTACCCTCGCTCATCCAGTGTCTAGTTAGTTATTAGGGTTTTATGGCGCATCAACTGCAGTGGTTATACAGCGCCCATTCATCCGGTGTCCTAATGGCGCCTAAGCTAGGATAAGAAATGCTTATATTTTGGGTTGGGTAGTGGTGTAGACACTGTCCAAAGCATATAAAGAGCTCTTCGAAGTTAGTTTGTCCAATGCACTGTCACCTGGCAGATGCATATGCTTGCTGAAATGTGGTGGAATGAAAAATGTCGTCCATGTGACATAATATACGTCATTTCCCAGGCACCTTAGCAAAACTGCGATGAAAACATTTCAGAATCTGGCCATGTGTCCTTCACAAATACGATAATTATCAACACACATTAAACGCCCCGAACACAATGGTTGTCCTCATCCGGCAATCATTCTTGAGGTAAGGGGAGGATTTGGCCGCAATCCTTGCATGCATGCAAACCATGCACCGAGTAGTATACGGATGCAAAGAGTGCATGTGACCTCTCATGAAAATGTTGTGCTTCTCTGAGAGAGAAAGCCTTCTCAGCGATAAGTGCGAGCACACCCTCTATCCCACCAGTTCAATGGGTATGTTTTTGTTCAGCCGGCGTCCCTCCAATGACTCGCAGTGGCGCCAGTCCGAGGAAATAGCGTTCCTCCAGGCGATGCCCCATCTGAAACTTCCTAGATCCACTCATGTCCCTACCCGACGGACATTTTGTAAACGTATTTTTGAAGAACCATTTATTGCGCATCTGAGCTCCCCTGATAGAGATCTTGACTACTCCACAAGGCTAGCCACGCTACTGTCGCATAGTGAACGCACGCTTTGGTCGTCTGTCCTCGGAGACTCAACGCGTCTGAACAATAGCCCCAACAGCGGTAGCTCTGAAATAGACAAATCGCACCAGCGCGCGTGCGATGGAGATGTGGTGAGCGTGGCAGGACGGCCACACAGTCGGTCCATTTGTCACGCGCGCACGCTGTCGTCTGTTGAATGCCGCGCGTCAGCAGCAGTGGGTGGTGTTGCGCCATGCACACGCCGCGTGACCTATTCCGGTCACGACCAGAGCACACGCGCAGACAGACGCCCGCCGTCGTAGCCGGCTTTAATCTCAGCCGCTCAGCGCAACGGTGGCCGTCAGTTACTCAACGGACGAGCCGACGTGACTCAACGGGCGGCAACAGGTCCCTGTACCGCCTCCTGCTGGGGCCACGGGGTCACAACAGGTCACTGTATCGCCTCCTGCTGGGGCCACGGAGTCACAACAGGTCACAGTACCACGTCCTGCTGGGCACACGGGACCACAACAGGTCACAGTACCACCTGACGGGGCCACGGGGCCACAACAGGTCACAGTACCACCTGCTGGGGGCACGGGGCCACAACAGCACAGTACCACCTGCTGGGGACATGGGGCCACAACAGGTCACAGTACCACCTGCTGGGGACACGGGACCACAACAGGTCACAGTACCACGTCCTGTTGGGGACACGGGGCCACAACAGGTCACAGTACCACATGCTGGGGACATGGGGCCACAACAGCACAGTACCACCTGCTGGGGGCACGGGGTCACAACAGGTCACAGTACCAAGTCCTGCTGGGGACACGGGGCCACAACAGCACAGTACCACCTGACGGGGCCACGGGGTCACAACAGGTCACAGTACCACCTGACGGGGACACGGGGCCACAACAGCACAGTACCACCTGACGGGGCCACGGGGCCACAACAGGTCACAGTACCTCCTGACGGGGCCACGGGGCCACAACAGGTCACAGTACCACCCGACGGAGACAAGGAGTCACAAGGAGTACCACTTGACTGGGACATGGGCCGGCAGTGAAAGAGCGCGGAAGCAAGGACAAATTCGCTTCGAATGGTCAATCGCTTTATCGCACCAGAAAACAAAATCCCAAGCCCTATGATTTTGCTTGCACATGTCGGTTCTTGAGGTCTGTCAAAGTATATTTATTTATTACTAATATCTTGATTCCATTTGGGCGTCTGGCGGGTGGTAGCACAACTTACCACCGAGGCTGAGTGGCCGGCCAACACTAGCCGAAGCGTACAGTTAGAGGACTAAGCGACACACCGCACCACCCATCCGACGGAGATAGCAGGCTTTAACGTCGGCAGACCACTCAACACGGCCAATGCCCGTCTCTCCTAGCGCATTGCTCTGCGGCAGCTTTTACCTCATTAATTCCAAGGCTACGCCCGCCCGCATAAGGCGCCTAACGGTAAGACGTAACAGCTTTACTATGCAGGACCGAAGCTAACTGACACAGACACCTCAGCTCGTTGAACTGTGACGATCGATTACAGTGGTGTGATGATCGACGCCAGTGATGTGACGATGGACACCAGTGGTGTGGTGATCAAACCAAGTGATGTGATGATCGACGCCAGTGATGTGACGATGGACACCAGTGGTGTGGTGATCAAACCAAGTGATGTGATGATCGACGCCAGTGATGTGACGATGGACACCAGTGGTGTGGTGATCAAACCAAGTGATGTGATGATCGACGCCAGTGATGTGACGATGGACACCAGTGGTGTGGTGATCAAACCAAGTGATGTGATGATCGACGCCAGTGATGTGACGATGGACACCAGTGGTGTGGTGATCAAACCAAGTGATGTGATGATCGACGTCAGTGGTGTGGTGATCGACGCCAGTGATGTGACGATGGACACCAGTGGTGTGGTGATCAAACCAAGTGATGTGATGATCGACGCCAGTGATGTGACGATGGACACCAGTGATGTGGTGATCAAACCAAGTGATGTGATGATCGACGCCAGTGATGTGACGATGGACACCAGTGGTGTGGTGATCAAACCAAGTGATGTGATGATCGACGCCAGTGATGTGACGATGGACACCAGTGGTGTGGTGATCAAACCAAGTGATGTGATGATCGACGTCAGTGATGTGACGACCAATGTCAGTGATGTGCCGATGGACACCAATGGCGTGACGCTCATCGCCAGTGATAGAGCGTTCGACGTCAGCGATATTCACATCAAACATGCAGACCACCGGTGGCCACCGCTTCCAGACCGGACGCAGAGCGTGTGTGTCAGAGTTACTGAACTTCGTAGGACACGACTGCTCTACCAATCATCCGGTTACGCTGTCAGCTTTTCTAGAAGGAAACCGATATGTACATTAGCTGAATTTGATAGGTCTCCTCTTCTACTATCTCTACCCTGCTTGCCGCCCTTCTGCTTCCTGTCCTTCTACAATAGGATCCTGATATCTCCTGCCGTACAGCTGCTGCTACATCCTGACATGCAGCTGCTGCTACTTCCTGCCATGCAGCTGGCGCTACCTCCTGCAATGCAGCAGATGCTATCTCCTGACATGCAGCTGCTGCTACCTCCTGCAATGCAGCAGATGCTATCTCCTGACATGCATCTGCTGCTACCTCCTGCTGTGCAGATGCTGCTATCTCCTGCCATACAGCTGCTGGCACCTCCTGCTGTGCAGCTGCTGTTACTTCACGCCATACGGCTGCTGCTCCTCGTCGCCGCACGGCTGCCACTCCGAGGCCGGGCGACGGCTGGTGACGTGCTGCCGAGCCGCAGTGCGGGTGACTCAGTCAGACCACGTCACGTCACGTCACGGCCGCCGGCGCAGGTCGGGCGGCTGTCGGTCGTCGGCCGGCGACGCGGGGCCGTCCAGACACCAGGGGGAGGGGGCTGTGGCTGACCTTGTCGACGACAGGCCGCTGCAGATGCTCCTGGTGGTGGCAACGGCCGTGCTCGCCCAGATACGGTTTGGACGCGTGGCCAGCGGTACGCGACGCCGGCACTCGAGCCACGGCTCCCACGAGCGCGACACTCCAGACCGTCTGAGGGCGTACTGCCGGGCTGGCCCGCGATGGACCAGTGATCGACACGTGACAGGTCCGCGATACTCCACCCCGCGATGGGCCGCCGGGCATGCAGCCTTGATGAACTGTGTTCGCGATCGTGTTGGTCGACTCGCACATTGATACTCGGAAAAAAGCAAACTTCCGAGTGACGCGAACTTGCAGCTTGCAAGCTCGATGAAGAGCTTGCAAAGTGAGCTCTTCGCCTGACAACAACCATGCTTTTCGACTGTTTGACATTTGCATGTGGTTCGAGTGGTTGTCAGCAGGGCAGAGGATTATTGAAGGCAGAACTCCAAACAAATAAGCCATGAGAACACAAATTCGAGGCTTCCTCTTTTTAAACAAAACGGACACATTTGGTGAAGATGATTCCATGTACTGCGCTTCATCGGTGCGAAGCATTTCCCATAGGTGCATACATATGGAGGCCAGGTCAATGTCCTTCACTCTTTGTGACCTTAACCACTAGCCCTAAGGGATACAATGCCGACGGCTCCTCCACTTTTCATCAGTTGTCCTACCATTCTGAAATTCCAGATCTCTTGAGACTGAAACAAAGGGAACAGACAATGATGCAGCCTTAGTCGTCTGGGGCATGTCTCTCCTCGAAGAGAGGCTTGACCTTCTCGGAACAATGCAGCTGGATCTTCAGGTGAGCTTTGGTGGAAGTCGTTAAATCTTCAACCCTGATTTCTCTCACGTTCGACCGCAATTATCAGTTTTTACAAAACCATCATACGTGTATCAAGTTCATTCCTCATGCTAATGTGACAAATGCACTGTTTACCTCGCGAACAGTCTGGCCATTGCAGGTGGTGCAGCATCAATCTATCCTTCCTCACCCTCTTCCTAGCTCCCTTCTTGTGAAGTTCCTAGAGGGCTGACCTCCCGGAGCAGACGTGATTCGAGAAGCACCGGCGCATTTTTAGCGAGCCACGGTACTGGCTGGCCGTCGGCTGTCTCTTCAATATTTATATAATGGGCACCCACTGGCTATGGCCCATGGAGATAAGTGGCCGCGCCGCCAATGTCGGGCTTCTGTCATCCGAGGCACTCCTCCAGCAGCTGCACTGTCGGGATCCTCAAACGGAGCTTCCCACCGCCAGCAGCGCACTGTCGGGGTACTCAAACGGAGCTTCCCGCCGCCTACAGTCGCACTGTCGACGTACTCAAACGGAGCTTCCCACCGCCGCCAGCAGCGCACTGTCGGGGTACTCAAACGGAGCTTCCCGCCTCCAGCAGCTGCACTGTCGGGATCCTCAAACGGAGCTTCCCGCCGCCAGCAGCGCACTTTCGGGGTACTCAAACGGAGCTTCCCGCCGCCTACAGTCCCACTGTCGACGTACTCAAACGGAGCTTCCCGCCGCCAGCAGCGCACTGTCGGGGTACTCAAACGGAGCTTCCCGCCGCCGGCAGCGCACTGTCGGGGTACTCAAACGGAGCTTCCCGCCGCCAGTAGCCGCATTGTCGAGGTACTCAAACGGAGGTCTCCCAACCGAAAACTCAGAGTGTAGGGTACAGACTGCAAGTCGCTCGTGGCAGAATGTTGGACATTCAGGTTGTCTGTGGTGTGGTGTGG
This sequence comes from Imbricaverruca yamaguchii, assembly GCA_034440575.1. Classification (NCBI taxonomy): domain Eukaryota; kingdom Metazoa; phylum Arthropoda; class Thecostraca; family Neoverrucidae; genus Imbricaverruca; species Imbricaverruca yamaguchii. Next base: position 445,079 of record JAOTOL010001471.1, on the reverse strand, counting down.
TTTCGAGTCCCATAGGGCCATATGTGGAGACCTCTCCGGGATTCCAGGGATGGAGCGGGGGTCCAACATTTCCATTTCGTAGGTAAAAATTCCAACTTAGTATGAAGAAGAAATCGGTTTTTTAGTTATCTCAGCACTTCACATTGATTGCATTGCATTTATGTTAATTTTCTTGCAAAGTAAGTATATTCCAGGGAGGACCCAGGGAGGGTCCTACGTTATTTGGTCCGGAAGGTCCGACTGTCATCTGGATGAAGAGGAGCCCGGGAGGCTGGCCACGTCTGTGCACGGGTTGTGCGCCTCACCACCGGCAAAGGGCACATAAAAACGTTGATGTGGAAGGAAGCAGAATGACGGCGCTGCAACTGCATGATGTCATAGCCGTTTTTGTCACCAAAGCCGGTGTTGAGACCGCCACATCTGTCACGTATCGTTCTCCAGCCATATCAAGCCCCGGATCAGCCAGCGATTACTCAGACGCTGTGGTGGGGCCGGGGCGGGCGGCCGGCGCCGGAGGTTGTCATCTCTGTCAGGAGCGCTGCCAGGTCCGTAGGTGATGTATGCGGTCGTCAGGCAGATCGACGCTGCAGACACGCAGGAGCCGGCGCCGCCGCGTGAGGCCGGCCGGCTGACACATCAGTGCACCGGCGACAAGCTGCAGCTGCAGCACCTGCAGAGGACCGCCGGGCACGTACCACCCCACCGTCCACCGTCCACTGACCACCACCGGACACGTGCTCCCATTGACAACCACCGGACACGTGCCACCACGCCGTCCATTCAATACCGTCCGACACGTGCCCCCCTCCCCCTACCCACCGTCCACTGACCACCGTCCGACGTGTGTCACCTCACCATACCCTGACTACCTCCGGGGGTGCGTGCCGCCCCACCATACCCTGACTACCTCCGGGGTGCGTGCCACCCCACCATACCCTGACTGCCTCCGGGGGTGCGTGCCACCCCACCATACCCTGACTACCTCCGGGGGTGCGTGCCACCCAACATACCCTGACTACCTCCGAGTGCGTGCCACCCCACCATACCCTGACTACCTCCGGGGGTGCGTGCCACCCCACCATACCCTGACTACCTCCGGGGGTGCGTGCCACCCCACCATACCCTGACTACCTCCGGGTGCGTGCCGCCCCACCGTCCACTGACCACTATCGGGCACGTGCCACCTCACCGTTCCCTGGCCACCATCGGGCACTTACCACCCCACCGTCCACTACCGAGCCCATGCCGCCTAATCGTTCATTGGGGACATCCGGAAGCCTGGCACTCTGCAGTCCAAATGAATGTCTTCGTCTGCGCCAGGCTCAATCCGAATTATTTCCCGCAGGTCAGGATCGACTTGAACTATACAGCTATACAGCTATACAGCTGGGTCAGGACCGATCTGGAGCAGTGTCAGGCTGCAGATGAACAATGTACCCAGACTGGGAGCCATTCAAATCCGGCGAGGACGGGTAGTGGGTACGCGCTGATAACTGACGGTTTGTTGACATAACGACGGTGTTTGGTTTCAGGACTGCGACCGAAGTCTGACATTCCGGCCTCTGGCGGTGTCATGGAAGTCCGCCGTCGTGGCACTGCAGCACTCGGTGAAACAGACAGCTGAAGCATCTCGGCGAAGGTCCATGATAAATGGTGTTGTCAATCCAGAATACGTTATAACTTCGATTATGAAATATGCCACAAAACACGACATCAGACGGATTTACTGAACCATGTCCAGCGTGAGGAATAGGAGGGATGACTAGGAAAGCGGCGTTCCACACCCTAGTTGATTATAGTCGATAGTGTACACCTCAGGGCCCATGGCATCCATCCCCGACACCTTGAGCTGCTTTGGTTATCTCCCTATGCACGTCAGGACGTCGCTCCTCGGAACTGCGCATACTGCTGATGTTCACTGCACACAAGTTCGGTTAATCAGCGCTGGGAGCAGAGGTGATTGATACAAAGAAGTGATGCAGGGTGCTCAAGTTCGCTTACATTCGGTGTGTAAGCCCACACGCATTGGACAACTCAGTTGCTAGAGCAACACAGATAGCTCAGGTTGCAAGGCCCTGACCTGCACTGGCCTCCCCCACGTGTCCTTTCAAGACAGCGTTCCAGTCAGTGCATATGCACTTGCACTCCCGGGGCTGAATAGGTGCCGGTGGCAGCCGGTCAAATAATGTTGGAAATTCGGCAGCGAGGCATGGGCGGAAAAGATCACAAATTCGGCGCGCTCTTCGACACCAAGCCAATGCCAATATGACCGAGTCGGAAGATCAATTTTGAGATAAGCTTTCGGTTGATATTTCATCGTTTGATTATAATTTCCAGTTCGAATGATGGATTCAGGGTTTGCTTTTGTTGCTTTCGTCAAATTTCTTGGTTTGTTCCTTTCTGTTATAATTGCAATGGTTAGGGGTTCAAGCGAAGCGCTGTCCCATAGCACGCTATATTGAGCTTGCTTATGCACCAAAATATGCAGTCTCCGCCCACTTTGCACTACGTCCACGTCACACCATGTGCACGTCATAACACGTCCACGCCGCACCACATCCACGTCACACCACGTCCGACAAGTGGGACGCATGGCTGGCTACATGGCAGCGAAAAATCTTCCATCACATGCCCTTTCGTCAAATCAAACTGAAGTGCCACTCGCCCCCTTGGTTGCAGCATGATGACGTGCGTGTAGCAGGAGCAACACTGAATCAGAATCTCGAGCACAGAGATTCAGCACGAAGTGAAGAAGCCCAGTGGAAGCACCGTGAGTACAAGAACGCTCTTCTGACGGCTCAACATCACCCATGTGCGGAATACTTCCAGACTGCTGGTGCTCGCACGTCGTGGGATGACATTAGTTAATTCATCATCGCCTCCAGCAAGTCAACGATAAAGTGAGATTGGCACAACCATTCAACCGCCTGATTGGCATGAAGGGTTCAACCCGACATTTCACCAGCGTTGGCGCTGTGGTAGTTACCGAACTAGCGACTGCGCCGCCCGGAGAGCCCCTCTGACCGAGGCTACCACGTGTCTGTAGCGGCGTCTTTACACCGTATCCTGGGGCGATGCCAGAGCTGTCAAAGACACAGCAGCGCATGGGTGGCTCACGAGCGTCCGGAGCTGACGGCATCGCCACTCAGATGCTGAAGATGACGTTTAGTGTGATGGGGCCGTACCTGCTACTCACCATTAACTCATGCATTACGAGCTATAAGCTGCCACCACTCTAGAAAACGCCGATGGTCGCACTCATGCACAAAGGTGCGAACGCAAGCGACACACACGATTACCGGCCAATATCGATTGTGCCAGAGGTCGAAAAACTGCGAGCATATCATCCGTACTCAACTGATAGGCCATCAGACTAATCATCCCTCATGGTCAACCAAGGTGTGATTATTTCGCTTGTAACAGCGTGCATCTTAAAGGCGTTCGACAACATGGAGGTCTGATTGAAGGTTTGTGACGTCTGGCAACCCGTCACGAATGCATATATGTATTTCATCTGCATCTCTATATATTTACCCATGTATTTTATCTGTCATATAATGCGAAATGTGCTACATTCACTACTTCGAATACATTTATCCGATGTTCACTGATCAATTATCAAGTTTTTGCAATACTGTGGTACAGCTTGCAGTTTACCATGCTAATGGAATGCTAGTTATGGAACTAGGTGTAAGCAGCTTCTGTTTTACTGAAGGAAAATTCATGGTAATCGTTCAACTTAGACAAACATAATTTATGCCATTGCTTCTCCCTATGTTTCATTATTTCTACTCATCTGGCTCATAGTACAGACCTTTGCTCCGCACAAGACCGCGGTGCGCCGGATTTGAAGGAAAATGGCTAACTGCTGCATAACCACCGTGATAGATTACTCACACTTGCAAGCTTCATATATTCTTGAAAATTGTGAACATTTTGGAATCGGAAGCCCTCACTTTATTATCCATGACACGAGTCGGTTGGAAAACTTGGTGCGAAAAATTCAACCTAGGCTTCCCGCGCATTTCGTGCTTGGTCACTTGCAGACTCATGATGTGTGACGTCATCGTCACACATCATGTTTCATCTATATATCTTATCTGTGAAGTCATCAGTTTTATCTATGAAATATTGGTATCACTCTTTTACAATAAAAAAACCATTGCATTGAAACTTGTCCATGGCGTCTACAGCTAAATGTTCCCTGTATGTCAGGCCCTTGTCCGGCCTCGATAGATTGCCAGGTGTGTTATCAGAATGCGTGGCTGCTCACCATGCCCCTGCTTCTCCACTCGCGCTGGTCACCGGAGCACAGGTCGTGCTCAGCCGATCCGAGTGCAGGGCCTGTTTGGCTTTCATACTATGCTCCTCCCGGTCCCCCATATCAAGGGCGAGGTCAGATGCATCCGTAAGTTCCCATTCCAATGACCTTGGTTTCCCAGTTATCTTTTCGTTCACTTTATTTTCCTTTTATATATTTTTTTTGTAAGTTCCCATCCCTATCACCTGGTATATCAAGAGCGGATTATCAGTGTCGGAACAGACAATTTTGTAGTGTTGTATTAGCAGTGTTCTGTATGTATATGTTGTGTGTAAATGAGTAATGACATTGTCAGTGCAATAATTGTCCAAACACGTAATATCATAACGCTACTGTGTGATGCTGAGGAGACGACAAGACGCCATGACATGTTTGGAGACCATATGATCAGTTGGACAAATATCGGCAAACAAATATGGGCGTGTGGCAATTTTTAGAGGTGAGAATCATGTTTGAGGCTTTATCGATCGCTTACAATGCACACAGCAAGACCGGCTGTTAGTTCATATAGCCTCCGCCAAACTGAAGCCGAAAACCTGAAATGTGTATGTGTGTGTGGGGGTATATGGGTCTAATTTCAGCCTATCATGCCCTTCAGTCTTCTATTTGTTATATTATAATCACCAGCCGAATTCCCTGTGAGAGAACGAAAACACTCTCACAAATGCCATTTGTATACATTGCATTCCACTGATAGAACAAATGTTCAGGCTATGTTCTCTTCAGGCTTCCAGATTAATGGAATTCAAGGGAAAACATCACGTGCCGACAAACAGGACCTACATGACCACCTGCCCTTCCTGGATTCCTGAAATCGTAAGCTAGATCCATCAGTGCCACTCTGACTCCATTGTTTCACAGTAGCCTTACCAGCCACCTCTATTTCGGGACATATAGCTTCTTTGCACATTAGCCTGTGTCGAAAATTTTCGAAGTGGTGTCATCAAAAACGGCTATTGTTTTTATTTTGCCCTCACATGTGCCTAACAATTTGGCATAAAATCTATACCGCTGGGCAATCAACATTTTTTCTTCTTCTCAGAATGCGTTTGAAAAAGACTATTTTCGGCTTTCGGCGCCATATTGTCTGTGAGAACTAATCCAGATAAGTGCATCAAATAGTACCTTTTTATCGTCTCGACGAGCTGAGTCGATTGAAATGACGCAATATTGTCAAAAAATCGATAGTTAAGAAAATATCAGCTATCATATGTCTTTTAATACACTAGCAAATGTCCATTTCGGGGCATACAAGGAACTCTGAGGTTTAAACAAATAAGAATCATGATACAACCGTGGTTTCTGCACTTCATCATTTGAAGACTTCAGCACAACTCACTGGACATAAAAATATAGACAAAGCTTCACATTTATTCGCTGTTATAGCAGCATGACTGAGGGATGCTGCTTTGTACGCATGTGCATCACATACCAAATACCTACCTGTTCGTTGCATGTTGAGTCATTCAGGCAGCCTTTCCACATCATGTTCAGACGAAAATCAGATACGTTGGTGATACAAATAATTAAAATTCGCCGTGATTATTGAAATTCGCCGTGATCACCATGAAACCATCGATGCCTATTTTTTCCCAAAGGGACACATGTCAAGACATCAATCAATGAACACTGGTATAGCGCGAAGGTGCGGAGCACAACTTAGTGCACGGCATAGAGCACCCCAGTTCTATCTTGCATGGAACCCACAGTCGTTTTAGCATATTCTCCACGTCCCTCTTAGTTGCTAGCACGGCAAAAGCTCCCGGTGAATGTAGCCAGCCAGGATGTAGCCGTCCCTACTCTCCTTCCCATACACGGTTTTTGCAGCTAGCGACACCTTTTCACGCATCGTTCAACTGACTGACCGTGCACGTGAAACTGTGGAACTGACATTGGCATGTCCGCATAGCCACGAAGTTCAGAGCTTGGCGTGTGGCTCGTGAGGGCCGGTTCGAAGGCGTCGTCCCAGGATATCAACTCCTGCAGACTCTCCGCGGTCTCATTTAGTCTCGGAGTTCTCCTGGGACGGACGCTGGGGCCTCCACGCTCATCTTTGCCGCGGATGCACCTGATACGTTCAGCAGCGAACTGGCGCTCTGCTCTGTCGTCGCTACAGAGAAGTGTCTGGAGCGCCATTTCGCTGTGAGCATACCAGGCACTGGAGTGGAGGTACGGCATCAAGATGCTCACGACTTCCCCATGCTGCAGCCGAGTGAGCTACAGCTGGCACAGCACATGCCGCGGCCTATCCAGCCAGTTGTGCTGCACCTTTGCGCGAAACCGCATCGGATAGCAAACCCCTACAATGAATTAAACGATACGCCGGAACTTTTTGTTTTTGTATGCAGTGTCTCCAAGACCATGCTCTGACACGAACACTGTGCGTGTCAGGTCATGGTCTATGTAGTGCATATCATGCTGCTATGTAGTTGAAGCAGCGAATAAATATGAAGCTTTGTCTATATTTATATGCCCAGTGAGTGATGCCGAGGTCTTCAAGTGAGTATGTGCAGAAACCGCGGTTGTATCATTATTTATACTTCCTTAAACCTGGAGTTCCTCGTATGCCCCAAAATGGATATTTGCTGGTGCATTAGAAGACATAATGTAATCGATATATTCTTAACTATTGATTTTTTCGACTATACTGCGTTGTTTTAATCGACTCAGCTTGTCGAGACGATAAAAAAGGTACCAGTCGATCAACTTATCTAGATTGGTTCTCACAGCCGATATGGCGCCGAATGCCGAAAACAGTCTTCTTCAAACGCATTTTGAGAAAAATGGCGATTGCCCAGCGATCTAATTTTATGCCAAATTGTTACGGACATATCAAGGCAGAATAAAAACAATAGCCGTTTTTGATAACACCACTTTGAAAATTATTGACACAGGCTACTGCACATATAATGCTGTATCTGAAGCTAGCTCTGACTTTTCGGGCGCAGAACAGCGGCATCAAGTGCCACTGCTAATAGTGGTAGCTATTGGTTTTGCGACGCAGCAACTGTTGAGTCACAAAACGTCGCCAATCGCTTGTGCTGATTAGTCGCGGGCGATGCGTAGCGACAGGTAAAACACGAACCTACAAACTTTCGATTCAAAGACCGACATCTTAACCCTAGACCACTCCTCGCTTTCCACTGCTGCTCACTACAAAGCGTGCTTGATTGGCATATTGTACGGGCTGTAAATGAATGCACATATTTGCAGAACAAGGTCAATTTACGTCGAACAATGCGGTGTTTTCATTTCACATGACATTCTATTCCAGCTGTTTGCATTAATCACCTGCCCCTGCCTGGTGGGATGAGAATGGGAACACTGCGTCGAGCTAATCAAGCAGCAACCTAACCGCTCTGATAAACAGAAACAGTGACCTACTGCCGACAGTACCAGGGGACATGTGTGTGTGACCTACTGCCGACTGTAACAGGGGAAATATGGGTGTGGCCTACTGGCGACTGTAACAGGGGATATATGGGTGTAGCCTACTGCCGACTGTACCAGGGGACATATGGGTGTGGCTTACTGCCGACTGTACCAGGGGACATATGGGTGTGGCCTACTGCCGACTGTACCAGGGGACATATGGGTGTGGCCTACTGCCGACTGTACCAGGGGACATGTGGGTGTGGCCTACTGCCGACTGTAACAGGGGACATATGGGTGTAGCCTACTGCCGACTGTACCAGGTGACATATGGGTGTGGCCTACTGGCGACTGTAACAGGGGACATATGGGTGTGGCCTACTGCTGACTGTAACAGGGGACATATGGGTGTGGCCTACTGCCGACTGTACCAGGGGACATATGGGTGTGGCCTACTGCCGACTGTACTAGGGGACATGTGTGTGTGGCCTACTGCCGACTGCAACAGGGGACATATGGGTGTGGCCTACTGGCGACTGTACCAGGGGACATATGGGTGTGGCCTACTGCCGACTGTACCAGGGGACATATGGGTGTGGCCTACTGCCGACTGTACCAGGGGACATATGGGTGTGGCCTACTGCCGACTGTACCAGGGGACATATGGGTGTGGCCTACTGCCGACTGTAACAGGGGACATATGGGTGTGGCCTACTGCCGACTGTAACAGGGGACATATGGGTGTGGCCTACTGCCGACTGTACCAGGGGACATATGGGTGTGGCCTACTGTCGACTGCAACAGGGGACATATGGGTGTGGCCTACTGCCGACTGTACCAGGGGACATATGGGTGTGGCCTACTGCCGACTGTACCAGGGGACATATGGGTGTGGCCTACTGCCGACTGTACCAGGGGACATGGGTGTGGCCTACTGTCGACTGCAACAGGGGACATATGGGTGTGGCCTACTGCCGACTGTAACAGGGGACATATGGGTGTGGCCTACTGCCGACTGTACCAGGGGACATATGGGTGTGGCCTACTGTCGACTGCAACAGGGGACATATGGGTGTGGCCTACTGCCGACTGCAACAGGGGACATATGGGTGTGGCCTACTGTCGACTGCAACAGGGGACATATGGGTGTGGCCTACTGTCGACTGCAACAGGGGACATATGGGTGTGGCCTACTGCCGACTGCAACAGGGGACATATGGGTGTGGCCTACTGTCGGCTGCAACAGGGGACATATGGGTGTGGCCTACTGCCGACTGCAACAGGGGACATATGGGTGTGGCCTACTGTCGACTGCAACAGGGGACATATGGGTGTGGCCTACTGCCGACTGCAACAGGGGACATATGGGTGTGGCCTACTGGCGACTGTACCAGGGGACATATGGGTGTGGCCTACTGCCGACTGTACCAGGGGACATATGGGTGTGGCCTACTGCCGACTGTACCAGGGGACATATGGGTGTGGCCTACTGCCGACTGTACCAGGGGACATATGGGTGTGGCCTACTGTCGACTGCAACAGGGGACATATGGGTGTGGCCTACTGCCGACTGTACCAGGGGACATATGGGTGTGGCCTACTGCCGACTGTACCAGGGGACATATGGGTGTGGCCTACTGCCGACTGTACCAGGGGACATATGGGTGTGGCCTACTGTCGACTGCAACAGGGGACATATGGGTGTGGCCTACTGCCGACTGTACCAGGGGACATATGGGTGTGGCCTACTGCCGACTGTACCAGGGGACATATGGGTGTGGCCTACTGCCGACTGTACCAGGGGACATATGGGTGTGGCCTACTGTCGACTGCAACAGGGGACATATGGGTGTGGCCTACTGCCGACTGCAACAGGGGACATATGGGTGTGGCCTACTGCCGACTGTAACATGGGACATATGGGTGTGGCCTACTGCTCACTGTAACAGGGGACAAGTGTGGGACATGTGTGGGGCATGTGGGTGAGCGCCGGACAACAGGGTGTCATTAGCACCACCGTGGAGGTGGTCCCACACTCGGCCGTCTGAGAGAGGCGTGCTCCATGATCCCCTGGACAGCCGACACAATGGCCACGGTGCCGGGCACCCACAGCATCGCTCACCGCTCAGCCTGCGCTGGGGCTCGCGGCGCCCGGGGCGACTCACCGCTGTCCGCCTGGTCGGACATGAGTGTGTGGTTCCCGCGCAGCTTGGTCGGCCGGCGCCCGGGGCGACTCACCGCTGTCCGCCTGGTCGGACATGAGCGTGTGGCTCCAGCGCAGCTTGGCCGGCCGGCGCCCGGGGCGACTCACCGCTGTCCGCCTGGTCGGACATGAGCGTGTGGCTCCAGCGCAGCTTGGCCGGCCGGCGCCCGGGGCGACTCACCGCTGTCCGCCTGGTCGGACATGAGTGTGTGGCTCCAGCGCAGCTTGGCCGGCCGGCGCCCGGGGAAACTCACCGCTGTCCGCCTGGTCGGACATGAGCGTGTGGCTCCAGCGCAGCTTGGCCGGCCGGCGCCCGGGGCGACTCACCGCTGTCCGCCTGGTCGGACATGAGCGTGTGGCTCCAGCGCAGCTTGGCCGGCCGGCGCCCGGGGCGACTCACCGCTGTCCGCCTGGTCGGACATGAGTGTGTGGCTCCAGCGCAGCTTGGCCGGCCGGCGCCCGGGGCGACTCACCGCTGTCCGCCTGGTCGGACATGAGTGTGTGGCTCCAGCGCAGCTTGGCCGGCCGGCGCCCGGGGCGACTCACCGCTGTCCGCCTGGTCGGACATGAGTGTGTGGCTCCAGCGCAGCTTGGCTGGCCGGCGCCCGGGGCGACTCACCGCTGTCCGCCTGGTCGGACATGAGTGTGTGGCTCCAGCGCAGCTTGGCCGGCCGACGCCCGGACGTGGCCGGGTGTTTACCGCTGGGCCGGCTGTACGGCGCGTCCGACTGGTAGTCCATGCTCAGGTAGTCCAGCAGCTGCTGCACCTGCCGAACACGTCGTGCCAGTGGTGACGACAATGCCACAGGGACGGCTCCTGCTGTAGACCAGGACACAGCCGGTGACGCCAGAAAGTCAGAAGGGCCAAATATGACCTTCTTCGGTGGCGAACGTTCCCAATCTCTTCTGTCGAAGTTCAGTTGCCGACTGAAGCATTAACAATTGATGCATTTGAATCTTTAAACCGTTCTGAAATCCTTCAAAGACTTTCTTTGCGCCGTCCAATTTCGTCTCTGATCCCCTTTTGCGATTCCTGGCTACGCTACCACACCGCATGGGTCATCATACAGCGGTCAGGCGGCTCATGCAAAATGTTTAGTTAATTAAGGATTGTTTACAGCATAGCTGCCAAATTCCGGTGTTGCTGTCCATGTCATGAGAATGTTGCATGCACCAGCGCACCCAGTTCCATAGTGGTTTGCACACAGCCCCATGGTGTACACCACTGCACAAAGTAATGTGGCATGCCACTGTCCGAGTCACATGATGCACATTGGCTAATGTTTGTCATGGCACAAGCACCCAACCACAGCCGATCTCCTAGCAGTACGCCACTGACAACGCATTCGTGACTTCAGCTAAAGTTGGGGAGGCGAATCTCTGTTGCATTCAGGACTACAGCAAACGCTCACGGCAACTATATTTCAACAGAAACGCCTGTTTCCTTCCATTTTCTGTGTCTCATTCGCCCATGGCCGATAATCACGCAGTGTTAACATTGCTTAAGGCCGTGTTGCTACGCTTATGATCTCATTTCCCTTCCCGATTCATACGTTTCATATGTACACGTGGTAGAGTAATAAATAAGACTGTAGTATGGTAGTAATAAGGCTATTACGACATTGGAGAGCTGAATCGAGAGACCACAATACGCGGGGTCATCTACGACATGGTCGAGTGCTGAACACTCGGTAGCGTGCAGTTGGCCGGATCGATTCAGCCATGTGACAGCTGACGAGGGAGAAGTCTTCAGGTCTGCTGCACACCCACCAACCGCAGGTTGGACCGACTCAGCCACATGTCAGTTATCTGATGCAGATCAAGTCTTCAGGTCTGCTCAGCACCTACCTCACTTGTAGACTAACACGCAGCAGAAACACTGTGCGCGATGCTACGTGCAAATACTTAGGCTAAGCAAAGCAAGAAGTCTTTGACATTATTGCATTTCATGTGGGAATGTCGTACGATACACATTGGAAAGCCTGAATTGACGAGACGTGATGTAGAGAAAGGAGGGTCACCCAAGTGAGAGTTAGAGTGAGAGTGAGAGTGAGAGTGAGAGTGAGAGTGAGAGTGAGAGTGAGAGTGAGAGTGAGAGTGAGAGTGAGAGTGAGAGTGAGAGTGAGAGTGAGAGTGAGAGGGGACAGAGAGAGAAAAAGAGGACCCTCAAACATGTATATATTAAGCATTTCGCCAATGAGTATTGCATGCAAAATTTGGACACAAACCACCACTTCCCCCTAGCGTTTCAATGGTGATGGAGCGTCTGAATGTATTTGGTAAACATTTAGATGGCCTGCCACACTGGACATGCTTACTAATCACTCTGGCCCTACTCACGCGGTAGTATGCAGTGCTACCAGAGACTGACCCCCATGATGAGAAGGCTTAACTAAGCTAAAGACTGTGGTTCCCATACGGTAAGCGTATTTGGCACTCTGCTACCATAAATACAAACAAAACGCTTGGGACTTTGTGGACAACCCGCGGGACCTATGGTGCCCTCATTAGCCAGCCAAGACGGCCGGCTGATTTGCTTCAGGTGCAGTGGACTGATGCGGGCAGTGACCGGCGGTGGCTCGGGAGTGCCGCAGGTGGCTCGGGAGTGCCGCAGGTGGCTCGGGAGTGCCGGAGGTGGCTCGGGAGTGCCGGAGGTGGCTCGGGAGTGCCGGCGGTTGCTCGGGAGTGCCGCAGGTGGCTCGGGAGTGCCGGATGTGCCGCAGGTGGCTCGGGAGTGCCGGCGGTGGCTCGGGAGTGCCGGAGGTGGCTCGGGAGTGCCGGAGGTGGCTCGGGAGTGACGGCGGTGGCTCGGGAGTGCCGGATGTGCCGGAGGTGGCTCGGGAGTGCCGCAGGTGACTCGGCGGGGCGCGGCCCTTGACCGCCAGCCGCGCCGACGCCGACCTGTTGCAGTGTGCGTGCAGTCCGGCCCGGCTCTCGGCAGGACGTCGGGGGCGGAAGCTGGCGGGGGTCTCGGCATCACCGTTACCGAACACATCCATCGTATGGCCGCCCCGGGAGACGCTGACCATTTGTGCAGTCTCGGCCTTCCCGGCCAGAGGCCACTGCTCGCGCCAAGGTCGTCGCGCTTCCGGCGGGCGTCCGAGCAAAACCAGCGGCAGCCTCACACGGCACAAAACCGACTGCCACCGTTCAAACACACACAAAGCTCAGAAGCACTGCCGTACAAAGGCTGGACCGGCAGAACATGACGGTTAGGAGTCTGTACCGACTGAAAGCGGACTGCCCGCGTCCACGGAACGGTGGACGCGCCGTGCCGAGCCAGCACCCACTGCACACACTGTCGAGTCATGCCAGCACCCACCGCACACACTGTCGAGTCACGCCAGCACCCACCGCACGCACGGTCGAGTCACGCCAGCACCCACCGCACACACTGTCGAGTCACGCCAGCACCCACCGCACACACTGTCGAATCATGCCAGCACCCACCGCACACACTGTCGAGTCACGCCAGCACCCACCGCACACACTGTCGAGTCACGCCAGCACCCACCGCACACACTGTCGAGTCACGCCAGCACCCACCGCACACACTGTCGAGTCATGCCAGCACCCACCGCACACACTGTCGAGTCATGCCAGCACCCACCGCACACACTGTCGAGTCACGCCAGCACCCACCGCACACACTGTCGAGTCATGCCAGCACCCACCGCACACACTGTCGAGTCATGCCAGCACCCACCGCACACACTGTCGAGTCATGCCAGCACCCACCGCACACACTGTCGAGTCATGCCAGCACCCACCGCACACACTGTCGAGTCACGCCAGCACCCACCGCACACACTGTCGAATCATGCCAGCACCCACCGCACGCACTGTCGAGTCATGCCAGCACCCACCGCACGCACTGTGGTGTCATGCCAGCACCCACCGCACGCACTGTCGAGTCATGCCAGCACCCACCGCACACACTGTCGAGTCACGCCAGCACCCACCGCACACACTGTCGAGTCACGCCAGCACCCACCGCACACACTGTCGAGTCACGCCAGCACCCACCGCACACACTGTCGAGTCATGCCAGCACCCACCGCACACACTGTCGAGTCATGCCAGCACCCACCGCACACACTGTCGAGTCACGCCAGCACCCACCGCACACACTGTCGAGTCATGCCAGCACCCACCGCACACACTGTCGAGTCATGCCAGCACCCACCGCACACACTGTCGAGTCACGCCAGCACCCACCGCACACACTGTCGAGTCACGACAGCACCCACCGCACACACTGTCGAGTCATGCCAGCACCCACCGCACACACTGTCGAGTCACGCCAGCACCCACCGCACACACTGTCGAATCATGCCAGCACCCACCGCACGCACTGTCGAGTCATGCCAGCACCCACCGCACACACTGTCGAGTCATGCCAGCACCCACCGCACACTGTCGAGTCACGCCAGCACCCACCGCACACACTGTCGAGTCATGCCAGCACCCACCGCACACACTGTCGAGTCATGCCAGCACCCACCGCACACACTGTCGAGTCATGCCAGCACCCACCGCACGCACTGTCGAGTCATGCCAGCACCCACCGCACACACTGTCGAGTCATGCCAGCACCCACCGCACACACTGTCGAGTCATGCCAGCACCCACCGCACACACTGTCGAGTCATGCCAGCACCCACCGCACACACTGTCGAGTCATGCCAGCACCCACCGCACACACTGTCGAGCCACGCCACCACACACTCCATAGAGATGTTCATTGAGGTCTGCACCCAGTCCACACTGAGGTGTGAAGGTGTGCACCTACTCCACAGAGGTGTGAACTGAGGCCCGCCTTCACTGCACATAGAGGTATGAATCGAGGCCTGCACACACTCCACACAGAGGTGTGAACTAAAATCTGCGCCATCCCACACATAGTTCCACACCTGTGTGTGGAGTGGGCGCAATTTATGTGTACAGAGTACATCCAGTCCGTGAGTGAGTGGGAACAGAGGCTCGCACCCACTCCACACAGAATGGTGAGTTCTGCACTCACACCGCCTTCCCGGAGGGGCGCCTTTTTCTCACGGAGGGGCGTCTCCGGCTGAAAAAAAAAACTTGGGGGGGGAGAGAATGCACTCAAACCTTCACGAAGGGGCGCCCTTTTCCGGCCGCAAGGGCGTCATCTCACAAGGGGGTGAGGGGGAACATGCCCCTATTCCCCCCTCGTATCCGCTCCTGATACTCTCCGGGTAGCTTAACGTTACTTCGGGGGCACCTTGGAGCAGTTGGAAAGAATACATTTAATACGGACAAGATCATCCAGTGTCAATCCGAAAGTGCAGCTCCTATGGCAGTAAGAGCCACACATGGACAGGACGACACGCTGTAGACAACACACTTCAGGAGTGATGGGACGCACCGCAGTCATACTTGGATGATGAAGACGTGGTACGCGTAAATGAAATATTACATAACAATTCCTGGAGATGCACAATTAATACGTACATCGTGACTAGGAACATTATGTTTTGGACTACCTCAATGCTCCTAGTCATGTCAGTTCCTCAAGTCATCACTCAATGTTCCTAATCAGTTTTCTGCGACCCTTCATCCCATTTACAGATGCGTTAGGTGCATGAGCTCCGTCATATCATGATACGCTTGGAGAGTTAGGCCACCAGCGTAACCGTACGTCATTATTAGCAGTACGTGACGTCGCATTGTGTCGTACCAGGTAGCATGCATCAAGAACAATACAACATGTCCAGTAGTCTGCACAGTCTCGCCGGTCAGTGTGGGTGCCGTGTTTTGATTTACACCAACAGAGATTTTATCACCTGGTGGCCAAACCTGACGGCCAATGTAGGCGGGCAGTTTCGTCAAAACAAGTGCGCCGAACGCCTCACTGGAGGAACACCGACTGGTCAGCCGCACCGCCAGGTGGCGCGCGGAAACGGGCGGCTGTTGCGACGCCGGAAGTCCGGGTCGAGGTCCAACATTCTCCTCGGTCGGCTCTCACACAAAGACCGGCTACAGAGGGCCGTTGGTAAGATCTGCGGCTGTTATTTAAGTGCAATTGATGTTCGGACGGACAACGTCGATTGGCGAGCCAACACTACGCCTCAAGGATGCCACAATCTGAAACATGTTCCGTGTGGGCAGTGTTTGTTGATGTATACGTGCGAGTATCATAAAAGGCACAGGGAGGAGCCCCGTTTTCTGCTTCAATTAATTACGGAAGCTTCAATGACACCCTCCTGCGTAACGGAGCCGCGCTACACATTTAGGGTCACGCCTACAGGGCACCTCCCTTTCAAGAAGCTCAGTGTATTTGCCGTGACCCAAATCACAACGCGTAATGGGGCTTTGCTACATTAGACGCACAGACCGAGCCGAATTAGGAAGATCAGATATAGCATGTAATTTGTCACTTGCCAAATGTGGTGTCGCACATGCAGCTTGCGCCATGCGAATGGAACAAGGTCGCCCACACTTTGGCGATGGTTCGCACTTAGTTACTACATTATGGCCCAACGGCTCTGATGGTAGAGCGACGGCCGTCAGTCTCGTGCGACCTGACAACGCGGGGCCCTAGTCACTGCACGCACTGCGGTTTGGCCCCCGACTGAGTGAGTGTGGTGGCGACTGGGCTGACAAGATAGGGCACGTGTCTCCTGGCCGGGAATGATGCGTATGGATATGAGATGAGCATGCCACTGACTTTGATCAGATTAGCAATACGCGTATACTGACTACGAAGTAGTCTGTTTAATGTGACTTCAAGTCAACTCGGTTCATCCAGGATGAAAATGTGCATTAATAATGCCAGGTTGGATACAACTAAGGTGCGGGTAAGACAGGCTCAAAGGAATAAACAGGTTACCCACCACCCATAATTGCTAAATAACGGTAATTGCACAACTTAGAGACTCTAAATGACTAATATCGGGTATGATAGAGCGATGGACAGCTCAGCTAATCTGCTTACATAGGCTACCATCACTTACAGACCCTAAATAACTAACTTTGAGTATAGTAGGGCGACGAGCAGCTCAGATAATATGTTTATATAGGCTACCATCGCTTACAGACTCTAAATGACTGACATCAAATGTGGTAGGGCGACAGATAGCTCAGTTAAGGTCAAAGCATCAATGCTTGAAGACATGACCCCAAGTCAAGCTGTCAAGGGCAAAAAGTAGAGCCTGAACTTAAAAAAAGTAATATACGACTCTTGATAATGAAACTAAATGTCTGTGCATTTTCCTAAATTTTCTGGTAGGGTGAACCTATGCCATGTGCTTGCGAAAAGCGCAATGGCCGAGTTGGCTTGATAGGCAGCATAATTTAATCGTATTCTGTGAGTTTCAAGGGACTTCCAGTTGTATAGTACAAGTTGAGATGGTGAGGTGGAGATGTAGATCACGAACAGGTGGAGATATAGATAACGAACAGGTGAAGCTGTAGACCACATTGCGCTTATTCAGGCGGAGTGCTTATTGTTGGCCAACTCGGCACCGTTCCCTGACGATTCCCTTGTTCCAGTTCCCCCAGATGACAGGAAGATTCAGTCGGGTTACCCCAGTTAACTTTACCAGTGCTATTATCGCTCGCCAGTATCGTTCGCGCCGGCCGATCGGCTTGCGAACTGTCCCCCTGCGACAGCAACAACAGCAGTGCGTTCACATGGCGGCGTCCGGCAGTGAGTGGTATATTGATGGTGCATATCGAATGCCACTCGAGGCTCTTTGCTCTGGAACAAGGCGAGATCGTCAGTTGCGCTGTAATATATTTATAGACAGTGTTATCT
Source organism: Imbricaverruca yamaguchii (assembly GCA_034440575.1). Taxonomy (NCBI): domain Eukaryota; kingdom Metazoa; phylum Arthropoda; class Thecostraca; family Neoverrucidae; genus Imbricaverruca; species Imbricaverruca yamaguchii. The sequence goes on along the minus strand of JAOTOL010001471.1, from coordinate 427,403 downwards.
ATACCGGATGTTACTACATGTAAGATACATGGGTCATACTCGGTTTCTGCGGCCTTTTTGTCATTTGTCTCGCCTTCGTTTGCTGTCGTACAGTCTTGCAGTCAGCAGATCATTCTGTATGGCTGGATTCCCTGTCTATTCAGTGCTCAAACATGGAGTGTTCCAGTATCGATAACAGGCGAACTAACAATAAGTCAAGTCAGATACGTCAATTATTCATATTGAAAACCATAAATGTTCATTTTACGTTCGGCACAAAGTTTCCCGGTGTCAAATGCTGCTTGGAATGTGTTTTTCGAAAATCATCCACAACTGGAACAGTCCCCTTGAGATTAGTCTGTTTTACAGCGGAAATTTTCTCCCAGGTCCGTGGTCTAAGGAACGAGATAGAGGGAGAAGACTCGGCGTAATGATGCGTATAAATTATAGGCGACCACGGATTATTATTATCTCATCAGTTTTAACAGCCAAATTGGCTTTGCAATTGACGCTGTTGAATGTAATTATAATTAAACTTACGAACATCTGCAAATTGTAACATGTTTTCTGATTTACGTGGAGACTGCACACGCTCTACGGAACATGGCAGCCAACGAATGACTGCCAGATAACACATTGGCGCTGTTGTTAAATTAGCGAAGGATGAGGTTATAAGCCAACTTCCCGAGCAATGGTAGATAAAATTATAACAAAAGTATACTTAATCGATGTCAACCAAGTTTATAAACCCATACCTGACTCCTGACATGCTGACACCGCACAACTTAAAAATATTTACAACACACCCCACGAGTAGGACGTCCGTGCACCGACTGATATGTTGCCAGCCGACTATTGGGATATAGGCTTCTGAATATATAATGGTTTCAGGAAAATTATACTAAAGCAATCCGTCTAAAATCGTTTTATTCTCACCACGAATAACAATTTTTTCCAATGACAAAACTGAGAAAATTGATTGGAATCAATTGTTATAAACATTAAAAGCTCTTCTATGTACTTTTTGGTTCATGTCTGGAATGCTTAGTTGAAGGGCGGAATGAATTAGAAGGCTCAAAAGGTAGTAGACAGGAGAGCAACTTGCCGACGCTGTAAACCCGACTACTGTCTCGGCGTACCACATCTCTCGCGATAATGTTCAGCGGTTCATAGTTCGGATAAGCAAACCAGCCATAAAGCTGCACGTGAGTGACCGAACGAGTGGATTAATGGAGAGGAACGTCAGCTATGTTGCAGCCGAATCAAAGTCCTGCTGACATCACGAGGCTCCGGGCCTCTGCAGCTCTCCGATTACCGCCGAGTTGATTCAAGACAAGTGGTCTGTTCCCCGAAGGCGCAACAAATACATTAGATCATGCTTGTCGCCGAGAAATTGACTCTCAGTTACGTTCGACAATCCTCGTTTCATCGCGATCATGTCAGGTGGCTTTTGTTCCTGCGTTATTGTTGCATCTGCTTGCGCAGGTTAGCCGCCAGGGAATTGTCCGTCTCTCGGATACACCGATATACATTATTACCTCAAACAGCATAAATTCATGTACAACTTCATACAGATACAAATAATGAAAACATTAAGTCAGTATACATGCAGTTAGACAGTGTCCACCGACAGGTAAGTGCAAATATATTTAGACAACACTGAATTTTCTTCTTTTATAGCGCCTTCTATGCGTGCACTTACACCATCGGTGCTTAATCGATGAAAATGTATGGATAATACTGTGAGTTAATGAATTGGCTTAATAGAGTATTGTTTCGAATAGTATGATGATGAACTTCAAATTGTATTTCAATCTGTTACAAAGTAGAAGCTAAAATTGAAGTTATTTCTCGACGTACCTACCGCATGCTTGTCATCGACGAAACAGCTCGTGGTACATCAGTCAGTCGAAACGTGGGGAAATGTCATGAAAGTGAATAGTTTGAATGTGAGGCCTTAATACATAATTTTGCAGCAACTTAATTTTGTTGGGACTGCAATCAGCTAGTTATACTCCGATCACTACCCACAATGTATTAATACCTGTAACTTGGCAGGATAAGTATGGCAGTGACTATATCGTTAAGGCTAGACACAGGGTTGGCAGCTTGGTGGGCCATACCGTTGGGACCTCGTTCGATGCTAGGAAGAGTGAAACCCGGCTGACAAATCGGTTTTGGTCAGTTCAGTTCAATTCAGTTTGCTTTGTGAAGGAGTTGAAAGAACATGATGAGATCTTCTTGAAATACCCTGTGTACATCAGATTTGTCTGTTTTAAACTTCGAATTGGGAACAACCGACAACAGGTGGCGGGATACGTGGTTCGAAGGTAGCATACAACAATAAAGCGCTATAATAATGTCACTCACTCACCCCGCAACTACTCATCATGGACGACTAGCCAAAGCTGAAGCACAGGTCCACAGGTCCACCCCGCCCAAACCGGGGAGAAAAAGGGCTGCAAAGGCGACAAGAACGGCGTCGTGTGCAGTGCTTTTTCCGGGGCGGGAATGGCCGAGTGGTTAAGGTGTCGGGCTATGGGCACCAAAGGTCCCGGGTTCGACTCTAGCGCCACTCAGGACATTTCCCAATCCCGCGGCCCACCGGCGAAACAGTGTGGGCGGCGCCATTAGCCGTGACTGTGCATAAAGTGTGTCGTGAACCAACCAATAAACAAACAACAGTGCTTTTTCCACGTCAGCAAATACTCCGAAACAGAACTACAGCTGAAAAGGCTTCCACAACAACACAGACGTCGGCACAGAGCCACAGTTGTAACATTTTCCACAGCAACAAAGACGCCGACACAAAGCCACAATATGAAACGGTTTCCACGTCAACAACGACACCGACAAAGAGCCACAGTTGTAACGGTTTCCATGGCAACAAAGACGCCGACACAGAGCTACAGTTGTAGTGTTTTCCACGAACAAACACGCCGACACAGAGTCACAGTCGAAACGGTTTCCACGGCAACAAAGACGTCGACACAGAGTCACAGTTGACGCGGTGGCTGGTGGTGACCGTGCACAGCGCGATGCCCGAACAGCGCCACTATCGTCCCATCAGATGTGTGTCGGCTGATTGTGGTGGTCCAGACTAGGTGCACATCATTAGCGAGGTGCAGGCTGTACGTGCGCAATTAGGTGAAGGCTTAGCTGTAGAAATGAAACAGAGAGTGCTGTGGATTGATGGGAACAATTAGAAGGAGAATGAGAAAGTAATGGAGAAAGAACACATACATATATATATATATATATATATATATATGTATGTGTAGTTTGGTATCAAATCATTTCATATGCATGTTTCGTTGAATACCACTGCGAATTTAGTGTTGGTGATCTATTTGCTTGCCGATTCATTTGCTCATATTATTTGTCTTGTCTCTGTTGCGTTTGTGTAGTGTATCGGCGTAGTTCATGATGGTCAATATTACGATTTGCACATGGGTCATCTCTGTATTTTATCGACGTTTCGTCTTAACCTAGGACATTTTAAGACGGTACGTTGAGAAAGTCATATCTATGAAATATACAAACATGATATTTATGCATAGAGTAACAATTCGCTTGCGTTATGTGAGTGGGCGCTGGAAGTACTAGAAATGTAAATGTCGGTCCAGTATTGCACTACAAGACACGTCACTGGGGAGGGGGATGTCCCTCGTATGAGTATTTCACGTGAATCGATTTGCTTCTTGATGACTGCATCGATGTGCCTGATGTATATTGCATTTAAGCCAATAAGGCGTCGTTTGTTGTGAGTGGTTGCGATTATTTTGGTGTTCTGTATTAGTAACTTCCTTGTCAGCACTGTGTTCGTGTGTATGAGGTAGTAGCCCGCCGTTGTGCAGGTACATTGTGGGTCTTCAACTGAGTGTGGTGGTTGTTTTCCGGTGTATCCACTGTGAGGTAGGAGTGAGACGTATCCTAAGGTGCAATTGTAGTGGTACACCATTTTCTTGTTTGTTTGAGTGGCGATAGGTCATATGCGTCATTGTTTTCCATCAGTAGTGATGCTGTACCTGGGCTGTTGTAGTATATGTAGCATATATATATATATATATATATATATATATATATATATATATGTGTGTGTGTGTGTGTGTGTGTGTGTGCATAGAGAGAGAGAGAGGGGGGAGACGAACATAGGAGGAGCAAGAAGGTGGCATGGACAAGGGTAAGTGGATGCACATATCATGTAGATAGCGAGTAAGGAACGTCAAAGGAGTGTGTGTGTGTGCAAGCTGGGGCAATTATGCAATAAAGCAAATGCTTTACGTCAAGAACATTTGGGGCATGACCTTCCCTTCCGACTGTACTGATTCACATGACTAGGAGTCTAGTCACGTCCCACCTCCATTGGCTAATGACGGATCAGATGGATGTGTTCTCGTTTGATCAGTGGCGACTCGAAGGGGGTGGATACAGAGGGAGACAATGTAGATATGTGTTTTTCACCATGGAAAAGTGGCGCCCTCTCCTGCCGGGAAAGGTGGCCCTTTAGGAAGGCACGCGTGCGCACCCATCCACCTTGATCAACATGTTTTTTTTTCAGCAAGATCGTCCATATTAGAGGAAAAGGTGTCCTTTTGAGACGAAACCCTCATCTGCAGAGTGCTCCAGTCTCTCCACCCCCACCACCACCACCACCACCACCCCACTGAACGAATTTTGAGGAAATGTGTCCCTCCCCATGATGTTTCCTGAATCCGTCCTTGAACTCTAACTACGTCCCCCACCATGTGTTGCAACGCGGGTGCTGCAGCGCGTTGTTGCCAGCGCTGGTGCCGGCTCTGGGAACTGTTCTCCGTCGCCGCCCCACTGTTGGTGCCTCAGTGTATCGTGTCACGTGTTGTGTTGTGCTGTGTTGTGTATGCTGCCTGCAAACTGTCCTCCGTCGTCGCTACACGGTTGGCGCCACAGTGAATCGTGTTGTGTTGTGCTGTGTTGTGTATGCTGTTTGGGAGCTGTCTCCCGTCGCCGTCACATGGTTAGTGCCACAGTGCAGAATGTTGTGTGTTGTGTTGTGCATCGTGTTGGGTGCCACTGGTAGGTACGTTTGCAGGCTGCATGCCGATGGGTGACTGGTGTCCGTGGAGTTGAGCTGCGCAGTTGGACTTGCACGCTCCGCCTCGACAGTAACCAGGGGAATCCCACCGCTAATGCCCTTGGCAGATGACTCAACCCATAAACACTGCAGCCTAGTCGATCTTGTGTTCTTCAACAGCTTCCCATACACCGCAGGCGCAGCAACAGGAGGACGAATGGGACCAAATGTTAGGGGACAGCACTTAAATGGAACGGCTACTACCAGCTCGAATATATTTTATCGCTGGTCCTACCTTTTCGCATGTTTGACATTGCAACTGCTGTGTCCCACCGATGGACAATGCAAACAAATGAGCTCGAAATGTCTCTGTCCTCTCACCAGCGGCGAAATTGTTCCACGTCCCTGCTACCCACCACTGCGACAAACCGTTAATGCTTTGGATGTCTGGTATGCTGAATCTGCGCAACACAGGATCTTCAACCGCTTGAATAGTAATTTGTGTAGTGAAATGTTGACTGTAAGCTCCGTTTATGTATATGGCTGCAAGCGTTCAACGCGGGACCACTTTTTGTTCTTTTTTGTTTGTACTATGGACGCTAAGTTATATTTTCATTTGGACAAATACTTCACCGCCACTCCTATGTAATATCTGAAAGTGTGTGGCACACCATCCAACTTTCAGAACATTTTTTTCAATTCCAGATTTTCAACCAAGAGATTTTCGCTATCAATACTCGGCTGATCCATACCGGGTGGCTGATATTTGTGTAGGCGCCAGCTCTTAGTCTATAAGCTCGGACACCCTCAGTCAGGTCGGACTGCTATCTGGCAATGTACGTAAGCACCTACTATATCATGTTCCTTTCCGTCCATTTTTATCTTATAAACAACCCGGAAGTTTGATGCAACTCTTGCGCGAGGAATCCCGGGGCTGGGCCAAATACCGGACACCACACCCTCACTCGTGGATTATGACAAACAAGGAGGCAGAAAGGAAGGTTGAGAAGAAAAAGACATGTGCCGACATCTCAAAGCATGACATCACTGAAAACCCCGATGAGTTCCTCCAATCAGACACCAGACGAGAGCCGGGTGTGTGCTGGGTGCTGGTCGGCCAGTCTGTCACAACGCGATGGTGCTGCGTACGGTAACGCGGCAGCTACCGCCCGGCGGAGATTCCACGCGCCGACGAGAGAACAACACGTAATAATTGCGTCTGTGCAGTGTTTACGGGAGTGCGGCGGTGGACCCAGCCACGACTGAGAGCCGACGTCAGCGTGGGATTAGGCACGTGCGTGAGTACCGCCTGCTAGCGATATTTCAGTGCGTGCACGTGGCCAGTCACCGCCGAGGTGCCAGTTTCGCCACACTGGGGACGGGCTGTGTGTCGGTGAGCTGCTCCAGGCGATGCTCCAGCTTGCTTGATACCAATCGCCGGTGGGTTGTGGCCCAGCAGGCGGCTCCAGAAACAGTGGTGTGTGCGTGTGCGTCGGCTTCCTCAGCTGCGGGTGAGGCGGCACGCGCCGCTGATCCTCAGCCCCCTGTCCGAGACCAGTCGCCGGCCTGCACGGGCAGCTGCCACGCGACCAGCGTGTCCTCACACAACGTTGAATCAGTGTTCGCCTCGCTCTGCGCTGAGCGCACGGTGAGCGTCGAGCGCCGGTCGGTGGAAGGGGCACACGCCTCCGCGGCGTCATAATAGACCGCGTAGTGCAGCTGCTGTGAGAACGTGTCACCTCCCGGTGCTTCCTTCACCTCCAGAGTTGAACGCCTCCGGGCGAGCGAAGGGTCGGATACGGGGCGGACCAACCTGAATCGGCGTGGCGCGGAACTCAAGTGTGCCAGTGGTCAGCGAGCCGAGAACACGTGACAAGACAAGGTCACCGACCCGCCTACGACAGAGGTGACACCCATCTCCACGCCGCCACTTCCCTGGCAACCAGTTGCTCAGTTAGCGCTCCCGTACCTGAACCGGCTGGGAGATAGGTCGCCGACAAGCGTAACAAACGAGCCCACGTCTCTGGCAGCTGGCCAGCAAACACAAACCACTGGTTGGTGCTCCACGGCTAATGACTTGGAACCGATCTCCATCAACCAACAACCACTGACTAGTCAGCAGTAGACGCTATTGATTTGCCAGTCGCCAGCCGGAAGGCACGAGGTAACTCAGCCCGACAGATTGGCTCTCTCAATAGTTCTCTCACTCCGACTCCGGCTGCCATCTCTGCTGCTCGGAATGCACGATTTGCCGGCTGCTGTCCATCGGCCTGGCGATTCATCATCCGTCTGCCTCTTCCCGATGATCATTGCACATGCAGGCGGCCGACGCGAGTCCTGCACGGCGTCTGCAGACAGAGGCGGGCGTCGCTCCCACGACTCCCCACTCCCTCCTCCCCCGCCGTCGGCATTCACGTGCAACTCGAGCCGTCTGGATCGAGCCGTGCCATGATCGGCGGTCGGGCCGCTGCCGGCTGTCCATCCGTTGGCAGGCGGCACGTGACGCGTCACGCAACGTCCGCCGCCGGCTGCGCAGTGCGTGCCTCGCTCGCCGCGGACCGAACTGGATCCGCCGCGGCCGCCCATGTCTGGCCGCGCCGGGTCTGTGTCGCATGGAATGCGGGCGGCTGTGACAGCGATGTGGGCGTTATGTTATGGGCGGCGACCCTGGCCGTAGCGGGCCATGCCGGCATGCCGCCGCTGCCGCCGGCCGGCGTGTGTACCCAGGTGGAGATGCCGTGAGGGGTGTCCGCCACCGTGGTCGCAGCGTCCCCGGCAGTCCCCGGCTCCGGCTGCCATTCCGGTCGTGTTTGCCCATCGCCTACGGTGCCTATGGACTGTTGTCCCTTGGCCGAGCTACAGCGTCCCGATCCTCACCCGATAAAGCGGACATGGGACGGCCCGTCGTCGTGTATCTCGTCTGGACTGCAGCCGGAGTCACAGGGCACACCGAGTTGCCTGTCAGTCTAGTCCGATCCCCCCCCCCCCGCTTATGACGACATGTGTCGGCTCGCGCACACCAGCCTCATTCAGGTATCGCTCACACCACACACACACGCGACGGCATGCTCCGGCTGGGCTCCATGGTACTGCAGGCAGTAATGGTGAATCGACTCGCGGCGACACAGGAGGTAGTTCGACGTCTCGTCATCTCGGCGTCACGAGGCCCACACAGGAGCCAGCTCGACGCCACGGGTCCTGTTCCACCAGTCCGAGTGATCTCAGCGACACAGAGATTACCGAGTGACCGAAGGTCGTCGCGAGACCGACAGTGACCGACGGTCGTGACGAGCCCGCCAGTCACCGACGGTCGTCACGAGCTCGGCAGTCAATGACGATCGCCACGAGCCCGGCAATAACTGACGGTCGTCACGAGCTTGACAGTCAATTACGATCGTCACGAGCCCGCCAAAAGCCGACGGTCGTCACCAGCCCGGCAATAACCGACGTCGGCGTGGATAAATATTTGGCTAACAACGAACGGGCAGGCCGGCCGCCAGTGATGATATCACGGTTTGGTGTTCTGTTCCTTGGTGTAATACTTCGCATAAATGGTGTGCATATATGTATGCTGCCCTGTAAACTCACCCTGGGGTAGACGATGAGTGTGCTGACATCACTTCTATCCATCACATCGCAGTAGCGGCGGAACACGAGTGCAGCGGCATTGATAATGTGTCGGATTTGTGCCGACTGGCCACGTAGATCAAGACCAGGCTGCGATAGCTAACTGTACCACTGCGGGCGTATCGCCACCCATGGCCTTGAGCATTGCGCTTTGAGTAAAAACCCCATGGATAAGAGGAAGCTTCTTGCATGGCGGGAAGTTGAGTGCAGAGCACGGAGAGGCCAGAGAGGGGAGTTTCACCCAACCTGTTCGGAGTTCACGCCGCACGTAGGGCTTATCGGACACGGATGGGTGTCCTGAGCGCTACCTGGCGAGGAAAGCCAGCGCGGGTGTGTGCCGTCACCTGTCCGCCCAGTCCTGAGGGAGACACGTGTCCGCCCAGTCCTCCTGAGCGAGCCACGTGTTCGCCTGAGGAATGCACGTGTCTCTCTGATCTGCCGCCTGAGGGATGCACGTGTTCCTCTGACCTGCCAGAGGGATGCACGTGTTCCTCTGATCTGACTGGAGATGCACGTCTTCTTCTGGCCTACTGGGGATGCACGTGTTCCTCTGATCTGTCTGGCGGATGCACGTGTCTCTCTGACCTACCGGAGGGATACACGTGCTCATCTGATCTCCCGGAGGGAAGAGGGACGTGCCCCTCTGACATACCGGAGGGATGCACGCGTCTCTCTGATTTGTCTGAGCGAGGCGCACGTTCGCCTGACCGGCCATTTGCCGTGTCGCCAGGTGGAATGATGGATGGCGCAGACAGACGAGACCCAGCGCTGGGTCGACGACAGGTCACTCGGCATCGGACCACACCGCGACGATGGCTGCCGAGACGGTGATCAGTCAGCTGGCGATGGGCGCCGGACGGGGGGCGGGGTGGTTGCGGGTGGTGAGTGGGACACAGGACCGTGGGTGTGATAATGAGCGGTGAGTATGACAATGAGCGGTGGGTACGGGAACGCAGGCTCGTGAGGAATTGGTGACGAGTGTCAGAACGTGCGGTGCGTGCCGGAATGTCCTCTCCGAAGCGGCATTAGCGGTGTGTGATAATAAGTGGTGGGTGCGGTGATGGGTGGTGGGTGTGGAAATGGTCGGTGGGTGTGCCAATGGTCAATGGGGGCGTGCTCAAGGTCTCTGGTGTCCGGATGCATGGTGAAAAGGTGGTGGACCTAATGATCGTTTGCTCAAAGATCATGGATCTGGCGAACTGTTGGTCGGGCCGTCGTCTGCAAATCGTTTTGATATGTGTCCGGCAGCCTGCCTGATGGCGTTGTGATGACGGCCTGAAGACGGTGTGGCGGTGGTTCGATGGCATCCTGGGATGACCTACTATAGCGTCTTAGTGCTCTGACATCACTCAAACTGTTTTTTTCTTCATTACAACCTAGCGATGACATACCAGGCAGTAGTTGCATCTGATAGCGGTAGGTGGAGCTGTTGGCGTGTCGGAGCCGTGTGTGGCGCAGATTGGACGAATGTTGGATTTTGGGCGTTGGCCGTGGCGTTAACCTCGTGCAGTGATGGGCGAGGTGTTCGCCAGTTGAAGTGACAGTGGCGGCGGAGTGTGTGGTCGTAGATTCTAGCGGCCTTTTTAGAGTTAGGACCCTAGCTGAATATTGATTGTTGCGGTGGGACAGACCGACGAATACAGGGAACATGGAGAAGTCGTCATTTTATCTAGCAGATAGAAACAGAATAATCCGTATCACTGACCGACGATATGATGTCAGTTTGATGGCGGTTTGATGACGGTCTGATGACGGCCTGATGATGGTCTGATGATCGGATGATACCATAATGAACGGCCTACATTGTCGCTAGTGCCAACAGCTACAATCCGAGGACAGAATCGATACGCGACGGTGACTGGCGACCTTCAAATTACGCTAGTCTGCCATTGGTGACAAGTCGTGGCAAGCCATGGCATAATTGTAGTGGAATTGATTGAAGACACCATGAGAAATTCTCCCTTTGCCCGCGTTACTCCACTGCCTTAAATACCTACTTTTGCATTGGGCGTGACAGGATTTGCTCCGACTTAACGCAGCATGACGAGTAGCATTTGTATTAGTGTCTGTCATCGCCGCACCCGTGTGATAGCACACTTACGCTATCATCACGCCGGTTTGGTGGGTACCGGTCCTGACTAGTTGAGGGGAGGTCAGGTCGCAAAATGTGCTGCCGATGTGGCACCTGCCATGTCATTCATTCATACAGACGTTGCACGTTATATAATGATGCCCACGCCGTTCAGTGCGGTAATTACGGGCGCTAATTTGTTCCGCACACACTGAGCTCCGAGTGACCCACATGGTCGTGAGCAGAACAGAGAGCGGACACTTGCCAGCTTCTTTATGTAGGCGAGACAAACAGACGCTTGATTTTCTAGAGCGTATTTATCGCATGAATTAATCCTCGCTCGTTCTGTGACGAGCGTCGTTGCGACCCACCACACGTTTTTCTTGGCCGCGGAAAAACGATGTACATCGCCGCTTGACATACCTCATGGGGCATCCTTCGCTGATAGCATGGTATGTATTTTTTTCATACGTCTTGTCAGACCACTGATCTATAAGAGGCCATAAGAGGGAACATACAAGGTTGTTTTTGGCTGAAATCGTGAATTATCGGCAATTAATATCATTTGTTGTCCATTAATCACCAATGGTGTGTGTGGTAGAATCTAATAAAACGCTGTTGACTTTTCCAAGGTCATCCTAGGTTGTTAATTTAGCTTCACCTACGATGACCGTTTTCTGGTTGGGTATCACCCTGAAATTAATTTGGATTCTAATGCTGAATTTTCCGCCAAGGTTGCCCCTGGGTACTATAAAATTGTGTTTTGGGGCACTATTTCTTGAACGCAAAAAATGAGGATAACACTCTGACCTCACCTGACCCATGGGTCAGGTGTAGATCCCATACACCTGTGTACCTGTACCCATGCAAGTACACTGTACCCATATACCTGACTAGATATGACCCATACCTATATCACACCTGTCCTATGGATCAGGTCAATTCGACCTATAGGTCGAAATGTAACACATCACACATGATCACTATCCAAATATACTGAGGAAGACCAAGGTCGGCACGCGAAGCACGTATCCGGTATTATGTTCACACAGACGACGATGGAAAGGGAAACTTTGATTTGCGCGAAACATAGATCTTAAAATTGCCTGGGACGTTACCTAATGACCAAAAGCATGCAAGTAACGCACCAATTTCGCATCCCCTGACTTACAACACGCTGACTTTATTGCATGTCGCTAGCTGTATGGCTCAATTTTGCTGCATCGCGCGTCGCTCGATTTTTAAATGCTAGGGAGTAGGCCGTATCGTCCATTCCATCCCCTTGCAACAGCGAAGGTGGCGACATGCCAGGGAGGGAGTCGTAGCGACCGCCCCTCCCCTTGCGTTGGTGAAGGTGATGAAATACTGTGTACGGGCCAGGATTAATACCTGAAAAATGAGACCGCGTCCGTGAGGAGTCATAGCACTTCTACAGCGTATCAAAATCAAACAGAACCTAACGCTGTCCTTGTTGCAAGTGGCGCACACTTGCGCCCACGCTTTCCTTTGACCATGCAAGCGACATAAGAGAACCGCAAAGAAGCAATAATGGCGAAGTTATGTGCAAAGATACATCAACGGACTTCCAAGCCCAAAGTGGGTCTTTTAATTCCTGCACATATCCCACTGGTTGCGGCATCGCTTTGCACACGTCGTAGTAGTTCAAACACCGTCCTTGATGGTGTCGGATGGCATCCCAGTCGAACTGTGCAGTGCACGTATCTCACTATATCAGCCAGTATCGTGGGGAGGGGTACCAGCCACAGTGCGTGAAGTGGGACACCACGAATGGTCGGTGTCACCGCTCGTGCTGGATCGCCGAGTGGGCGGCCGGCGGCGGACAGTGCAGAGCAGCAGCCGCTCAGCCAGTGGGGGGGGAATGCCAGGAAGGCAGCACCGTAACCATGAGTGACAGTTGATGGTCCGTTATAGCCATTCAGACTCCTCGTCGGGTGCCATTGGTTACGCGGATCGGCAGATAGTCCACGCATGGGCGGAAAGTCCACACGGACAAGAGTAAGGTATGCCCCAGATGTGACATGGCGCCCACTTAGCATTCTAGTCTGTATTATCAGCATTAAGGTTGATTTTAGCACTCGCGGTACGGCGAACTTTCCCACACCTAGCAGGGCAGGGCTAGATTTGACCCTTCACTAAACGCTGCTTTTGCCAGGATAAATATACAGAAACGACAGCTGGGGCGAATTCAGGAAGACCGAGGTCGGGTGATGCACGTGGCATTTTTACTCTTTTTTTTAGCACCACCTCAATATCATGCGCGGACTATGCAGCCTGCACTTGATGTATGTGCATCCCTTGGTACATATATCAAAGAGAAAAAGCTGACTGTAGCCAGCAGAGCGTCTTGGTAAGAGATGGAGGGTTGGAGGGGGTCCTCCAGACATCGGTGCATGTGGCCCTTAAGGGCCCCTGGGCCGACCCGAAGGGTCCCTGGAATGACGAAAGGGGTTCCGGTCTGACGGAAATGGTCCCGAGCCGATGACGTGGGCCTCGAGTCAACGAGGAGTGCCCTTTGAGGCACTTGGCTGGGTCAAGGTGAACGGTTTCTCGATTGGCGGAGTGTCCGGATATTTGGAAGGTCATCGGGGCCGACGGAAGGGACCGGGCCCCTGGGATTGACTGCCAGGAGTCCAGGCCAAAGAAAGGGTCACTGACCTGATGGATAGGGCCCAAGCGTATAAAAACGGAGAGTGCCATCGGGAAGGTGTCGTGGGCCCTTGGCTGGGCTAACATGAAGGACTTCAAGATTGACGGAGGGGTCCTCGGATCATTGGAAGGGTCCTTAAACTGATGGCGGTGTCCAAGCCGAAGAAAGGGCCCCTGACCTGATGGATAGTGCCCAAGCGTTTGAAAAGCGTTTGGAAAAGACAGTACCCAAGCGTTCCCCGTCTTGCCGGATAAGGTCTTGGATCGTCAAAGAGACGACGGAGGGGGCCTGGTCGCCGAGAGAGACCTTTGGCTGTCAGAAAGAGCACTTGGGCCGACAGGTGAGGCCCAAATGGTACAAGGGCCTCTGGCCTGACAGAGGCCCTTCATCACTAAGCAGGGCCCCTACACCGACAAAGAGGACCCCTACCACGGGAAAATTCCAGGCCGTCGTAGAGGGTCCGGAGCTGGCATGAAGGGCCCAGGTCTAATGGGGACCGAAACTGAACAGGCCCCTTGTGTGATAGTGGAGGCCCAGGTCTGATGGGGACCGAAACCGAACAGGGCCCCTTGTGTGATAGTGGAGGCCCAGGTCTGATGGGGACCGAAACCGAACATGGCCCCTTGTGTGATAGTGGAGGCCCAGGCCTGATGGGGACCGAAACCGAACAGGGCCCCTTGTGTGATAGTGGAGAACCAAGCCTTTGAAGAGGGTGCTTCGTCCGGACTGATAGAGTCCTGAGTCGTGAAAGAGGGTCCTGGGCCGCCGACGGATGGGGCCCTGGGTCGGATGTGCAGAGCCTTCGGCTTTGGCTCACGCTGATGGGAAGGGGCTCAGAGCTGACAGTGGGCCTCAGGCCGATGAAGAGGCCCCCGAGCTACGGAGGAAATCCGGGCCGAAGCTGAGGGTTTCCGGCGCTACGGGCATCTAAGCCCATGGAGCACCTGGGCTGTGGAACAGCAGTGGCGTTTCAAAAGGGTGAAGTGACACCCTCTCATTGGTGAGTCACATGGAGCCATCCAGGCAATCACCCCGAGGGGCAGAGATATAACTGATTAAAAATTTCGATGCATCTAACCTTGTGTGAAAAGGCCCCTTGTGAACTGAAGACGTCTACCATGAGGGCTGGGATGGGCCGTGAAGATATCTGAAAGACCACCCGGGAGCTGGAATACCCATGCCAGCTGGAAAGAGTAATCTCGGGTGGAATTGACCCCCTAACAACTAAGAAGTAAACAGGACGCCAGTGGGCCAGAGAGGGCTGGGGTGCTCTTTGTGTTTAGAATGGTCCCTGAGGGATGAGCAGGACCCCTAAGAGCTGAAGAGGACTAGTGAGGGCCCATCTCAGATATGAAATTCCCCGAGATGAGAGCTAGACAGGACTATTGAGAACTGTGATGGACTGCTACAAGCAGGAAATGGTCTTGAGTGATGCAAAGGATCTCGTGAGAGTGAGGGAGTACTGGACTGGGATTCTTCTGAGGTTGAGAGCGGTTCCTAACGAATGAATAAGGTCCTCTGAAAGATACAAAAATTCATGTTGACCGGCGATTGACGTAAGGAATACCTAGGACCAGCCTCAAAGCTGGAAGGTTCTTGAAACCACGAGAGCTGTCGATAACTACACACGACGTTGAGCTACCATTGCACATACGACTACTGAGTCTGCCCTGGCACGCATTTACTAACTACATGCACCCTTCAGCTTCTGTCAACATTACGGAGATCATACCTTAACTCCTAGATCTCAACTCTATTGGTCTGCTCCGGAATCGGATTCGCAAAGCCGTGCCTGATCCCCGTCGGTGTAGTACTCCACCAGGACTGCGGCCGGGTTGTGTACGTTCGGAAAACGGAACGCCACCCGCACGTAATCGGCATACCACGCACCCATATCGGGATTACACCGCCACAACGCAATTGGAGAAACCACTTGATCGCGCGCTGGGTGGCACCTCAATCGAAATCGCTGTCAGGAATGCCGGAGCCATTTCCGGCTATGTCGGCCTGTCAAACCGCATCCGTCACTCTGGGTATTCGACGAGCATCGCAGCTCCGGGCAGACGTCTCAGCTCCACCTCCACCCTGCCACTCTGCGGCGGGGGGGGAGACAGACGTCCCAGTTCCACCTTCACCCTGCCACTCTGCGGCGGGGAGCGGGAGACAGACGTCTCAGCTCCACCTCCACCCTGCCACTCTGCGGCGGGGGGGGGGGAGACAGACGTCCCAGTTCCACCTCCATCCTGCCACTCTGCGGCGGGGGGGAGACAGACGTCCCAGTTCCACCTTCACCCTGCCACTCTGCGGCAGGGGGAAGACAGACGCCCCAGCCGTACAATCCGGCTGGTTGGTGTTCGGTCACGGATCGAGACAGCGTGGTATTGTGGTGTCACCGCCGACTGCCCGCCACGCACACCCCGCCCCACACGGCCGGCCACACTGATGGGCCGATGGCCGTGGCTCCGACGGACCATCCGTCATGGCTGTCTGCTGCCACTCGCCCCTTACCGCTGTCACTCCCCCCCCACCTACTGCTGCCACTCGCCCCTTACCGCTGTCACTCCCCCCTACTGCTGCCATTCGCTCCGTGCCACTGCAACTCTCCCCTTGCCGCTGCTACTCGCCTCCTGCCACTCGCCCCTTCCCTCTGTCATTCGTCACTTGCCACTGCTACTAGTCCCTTGCCTCTGCCTCTCGTCCCTTGCCACTTGCCGTTGCCACTCATCCCTTGCCTCAGCCACTAGTCCTTTGCCGCTGCCACTCACCCCTTGCTGGTGCCACTCGCCCTTTATCGGTACCTTCTACCTTTGCTGCTGCCTTCTGCCTTTGCTGCTGCCTTTGCGTGGGCAAAGCATCTGCCCGCGCAGGGCGCTCCTGGATAAATCGTCTCGGCGAACGCTTGGTGATGGCATTTCCACGAAATGTCCACACCCACTAAGTGACCACACACGAGGTACCTGCAGTCACACCCACAACGTGCCTACACTCAAGAAGTATCCGCACATACGAGGCTACCGTACACACGAGATACTTACAGCCACACCCACAACGTGCCTACACTCAAGAAGTATCCGCACATACGAGGCTACCATACACCGAGGTACTTGCAGTCGCACCCACAAAGTGCCCACATACCACGGGCGCCCGTAGTCGTGTTCACAAAGCGTCCACATCCAGGAGGTGCCAGTAGTCGCATCCACAAACTGCCCACATTCAAGAGGTACCCGTAGTCGTACCCACAATGTGCTCACAGCGAAGTCAATATATCACATATATATATAAACATATATATCTATATATATATATATATATATATATATATATATATATATATATATATGTGTGTGTGTGTGTACATGTATATATATCCATATATTTATATATGTGTATATATATATATATATATCTATATATGTACATGTATATATATATCTATATATATGTATATATCGTATATATATATACATATATATATATGACCAATATATAGTTACAAACATCTAAGAATTCAGTGTTTTCGTCAATGCATTTGTGCTGAGTCACATATTGGCCATGCAGTAAACAAATCACACCAAGCTTAAACTAGGATGTCATAACGAACAGACGACACTTCTGATTACGCGCAGCCAGATAACGCTACACCTAATACCTGACATATGAGAAACAGTATCGTAAGCTAATATTTGATGGCTACAAGGTCTAGTGTAAGCGGTGCTGAAGTAAATAAGGGAAGTCCTTCTCTCATATATCACTGGCATGAATAGTACGGATGAAGGGGAAAGCGAAGAGCATGAGGTAGAAGACGCATGGGCAGAAAGTAAATGGTGCGTCAACTGAAAACAAAGGAGAGAGCAGCAGATTTATCGCTGTTGCAACTAAAGCGCCGAAAAACATGGGACACATGCTACAATACAAGCTTCAACAGTAATAGCCGTCTCGTTCAACGTTAGATGAGCTGGTGTCGTGAATATAATCGACGGGCAGCCAAATTGTAAGTATAGTTTTCAAGTTCCCATGCAACGGATGCGACAAAACGTTCATCAGAGAAACCAGAAGAGGTCTGAACAGTCGGATTATCGAACACAAAGCTGCGCTCCGATATCATTGAACCATCTATATCGAGATGTTGTGGTACTTTACCCGCGCACGTCCGTGGGGGCCAGATATCTGCCCCCTTCCGGTTTTTCCTCATTTGCCGCCAAACTAATCGGGTTAGCAAGGCCAAACCTTGCATAGCTGTTCATTGGTTCTTTCCGCATATCCTCATACATTTTTAATCCTGGGTCATCTCAGGTCAGGTCACCAGGTCAGGCGAAGTGACCCAACTACACTCGGAGTTCTAGGTGGCATAACTTCCACAATCATTGGGCGATTGATTTCAAACTTATAGCATGTCATGATCTAATTAGGGACCATAATATGTATATCGGGGTTTTTCATAGCATTGACCTTAGGTCAGGTCGCTGCCATGGCTTCCCCATTATAGGGCTATCGTAAAATATACAAATGTGTCCCGGTTACAAATTTGCGCTCGGAATGATCTCATAACGGTTGTGGCATGTAGATGGAAGCTATGCTCAATGTTACCGCTGACATTTTTGTTCAGTGACCTCACCAAGGTCTCTGAAGTCACCTGAGATCACTACACATTTCTGCGCATTATATCGCACTGCATTAAGCTATAAGGCTGAAATTGCCGTCATTGTGCTTGTATCGCCAAGACGTGTCGATTGATACATTACATGACATTCCTAGGCGACTTCATGACCTTGACCTGAAGTCATGACTTCATGAACTTGAATTGAGTTTAGGTTGACCTAACCTTAAATTGCACCGCCTATTGTCGGTAGCGCATTTCAAGGACTGTCGAATAGCGTTCGCCGTTTGTTTCTGTCTGTTACAGGTCCTGAGATATGTGTGAATATCTGAGTCCCACCCGATCTGGTCGAATTTGACCTATGAAGACCCAGTGACCTGACTGTTGACCTGAGCGAAAGAATGACTCAAACACTTTCGGTAGAGCCCATCACCAGCTATCCAACGCCGTTTTCCGTTTGTCGCTAGCTAGCACAGTTCTAGAGATCTTAGGGGGCAGACATCTGTCCCCCGGACATGCGAAGTTGGCACGGACCTCCGGGCGTGCGAGTGTTAATGAGAATTGTGAAATTATATCGCAGAAGTTTACAAGCCTTGGTGGCTAACTCTTCACAGTGAAGTTGCGGTTCTTTCTGTCATTAAGCACCGGTATCACTTTGGACCTCAGACACTCTCTCGATAATACCTTCTGGTGAGCCATTTCCTCATATTCCTTCAGGGAGTTTCGGAGCCCTCCAGAGCTCGCCGAGCTAAGTTCTCGCCGTCATAATTTCTGGTATTAACATGGTACTCAACGAAACAATGTGTTTAATTCACCTTTCAGTGTGTTTTAGCTTTTAAGTACCCTTCAATGTGGTTATTAGGTCACCCTTCAATGTGCTTTGTAAGGTCATCTCTGCCAATATCAGGGGCTATCCACAGATGTACAATCCATGGGCCCGCCCTATCCCGTCCCCTGAACGAAAAGCTACACTTGATCAAACGAGAAATTTGGAGACTTGCATCGCGGCAAACCAGAAATTTGTCTCGATAAAATGTGAATTATTTGTGCCGGGTCCCACCCCGCTATGGAAACTCTGATTGCGCTGCTGGGTATACCACCACACAACATTTCTTTTAAGCTCTACCAGTGGTGGCCTGATGCTTATTACTGAATCTATCCGCCCTTTCCCTCAACATTTTTTTCCGCGGGACATGTAGCTACCTGCTAGTGCGCATTGCACTTCCACAATGGAAAGAAAACCGCCCTGTCTAAGATTGCTCCGTGACACTTACCCGTGTAGTTGTACGCTCCGGATACAGCTTGATCTTGAACTGTCGGGATCCGAGTCTGTAGCAACACATCGCACTGTATACACAGCTATTCTTATGGCGACGTTATACCAATGAAGACCGTGTAACTCGTGAACACCACGTGTTTACGGCACTGACGCTGCTCGGACAGCATCCCAGCGTGGCTTCTCCCCGTGTACCGTCACGTTCACTCTGCCGCTGCCGTGCCCGGTGTCACTTCGAGAAAATTTGGCACAGATTTGTAGCGCCTATTCAGATATGCCCTCCAATCTTTGTGTGCTGTTTTGCTGTAGGATAATTATGAAGAACACGTTTTGGTTCATTGTTCAACATGCTGGAGCTCTTTCGGCATCATGACAACCGTACGTGGGGAGTGTAGTACGGAATATTTTTGCAGTTGCAGTACCAACTTTTTCAGCTCCAACTCCAGCTTTCTCCATAACTTACGTACGTTGACAGCACATTCTCTTGTGCACATGCATGGCTATCAGCACCAAAGACCAGGGCATATCAACGTATGCCCAGAGTGAATGGTCAATATACTGTCAAATACAAGACCAGTCGTGCGGCCCGCCCTCAGGATGGCGTCCAAGTACTGTTCTGACTGGGCTGTACTGCACCATGAAATGTATCGCATAAAACAAGTCCTGGGGAACAATGGAAATGTCAACAGATGCGTGGACAAAGAAACCAACGCGTTCATGGACGGGCACCCGGCGACCGGACAAAACAAACAGACAAAACAGCATTCCGTTGTTCTACCAGAACCAGAAGAAGCGCAGCCCGCCAAACCAATGAGAGTGTTATCAGACAAATACTCCAGGAAAGTGTTACATCTACCAGGAAAAACGACATCATCAAGCTCGTAATTTACTACAAAAAACGTATAAATCAGTAATGCCGTCATGAAAAACCGTCTCTTCGCCAAGTTCAGTGCACCTGAAACAAACCAACGTTGTCTACAGATTTTCATACTCAGATGAAGATTGCTTGCTTGAGCAAAAATCGGCTACGTGGAATCACTATATATTTGTCTTGAAGACTAACGATGCATTTCGCAGACGGTACACCCAAGTACCACATGCGAATGAAACAAAACCGAGACATGACCTGACAGAGCCTGATGGAAAACACATTCATAGTGACATCACCCGACAGGAAAAATACTTATGATTCTCGAAACCATCGTTACTAAGAGCACGTATCCATTACTAAATCAGCGAACAAATCCGTCGATGACCCTCGAACTATTCGAAGAGGGTAGCCATATGTTAACGACCAGGCATCCATCCGCTCCTTTTTTGTCATAAACTGCGACCAAAAGTCGCATATTTTCTCCTGACTTAAGGAGCAAGTCCATTAAACAGCGTCGACGCAATTGTGCCATCGTTTTTCTTCTAAATATGCGATGTAATTAAGTGTAAACCCCGATGTCACCCTTAACAATTTGTGTTATTTTCTGAAGACGGAATAAGAATTCCAAGACGTTGGGAACAACACTGACACGCGCCGAACATCGGAGACATCACTTCCAACTTGAAACGAACGGGAAATGAGCTACTACAACATTGGAAGGAGGAATTTATAAAATGATTACATGTCGATATGCCCTGATCCTAACCGTATATATATATATATATATATATATATATATATATATATATATATATATATATATATACATATATATAATATATCATTTGCATATATGTATTTATACAAATATTGCTCTAATGAAATGTTTAACAACACCATTATATCTTCCGATACACTCATACACAGTTGTACTCTGACATCCAAGTATGCGAGGTCCACATTTCGGTGCACCTCCACTCGATCAGCAGGTAGCCACTTTCTCTGGTACAATACATTCCACATACATCTCAAGGCTGGTACATTTCTCCATAGCGTGAGATCCATCTGGTAAATACCTCCCGCATACATTACAGGGCTGGTAGTTCTCGCTCGTGTGATGTCCCTCTGGTACAATACTTACGCGAGCTTCACGTTCCTGACACGCCTTCCTTCAAATAATCTATCTCATGCGCAAGATGTAAGGTGGGTCGGTCTCACACACCAATATCTACAACTCCGGCATCGGCACCGTTCCACCTGTCCTCCAACACCTGACCCCAGCTTGGCACACCATCCGTGAGATTGACGGCGGTGCGGTACGGTACCTTCAGAGAGTGACCGAGCAGGTCCGGAGCGGGGGTGGTCGGGCCGGACACCTCCGGCACGCTGGGCCGTCGGTGTCGACGCCGGTGGTGTCGGCGCACGCGCGCCTCCAGTCGTTCCACCCGGCCCGGCATCTGACTCAGACTGTCCAGCCAGTCGTGCTCGCCGGCGCCGACGGCAGCACCGACACAGAGCACCGCGCACGCCAGCCGCACCCAGCCGAGCATGGTGGCGCACTGGCCAGTGGCGCGTGGTGGCGCCGGCGGGAGGTGCCGCGCCGCCCCTGCCGCCACCTGTCGGGGCTGCGCCGCTGTCCTCCGCCGTCCTCTGCGCCCCAGCTGTCGCCACTGTACCCTGCACCCCAGCTGTGGCCACTGTACCCTACACCCGAGCTGTGGCCACTGTGTCCTACACCCGAGCTGTGGCCACTGTACCCTGCACCCCAGCTGTCGCCACTGTACCCTACACCCGAGCTGTGGCCACTGTACCCTGCACCCGAGCTGTGGCCACTGTACCCTGCACCCGAGCTGTGGCCACTGTACCCTACATCCGAGCTGTGGCCACTGTACCCTACACCAGAACTGTTGCCCGCACTGTACCCTACACCCCAGCTGTGGCCACTGTACCCTACACCCGAGCTGTGGCCACTGTACCCTACACCCGAGCTGTCGCCACTGTACCCTACACCCGAGCTGTCGCCACTGTACCCTACACCCCAGCTGTGGCCACTGTACCCTACACCCCAGCTGTGGCCACTGTACCCTACACCCGAGCTGTGGCCACTGTACCCTACACCCGAGCTGTCGCCACTGTACCCTACACCCGAGCTGTGGCCACTGTACCCTACACCCGAGCTGTGGCCACTGTACCCTACACCCGAGCTGTCGCCACTGTACCCTGCACCCGAGCTGTCGCTACTGTACCCTACACCCCAGCTGTGGCCACTGTGTCCTACACCCGAGCTGTCGCCACTGTACCCTGCACCCGAGCTGTGGCCACTGTACCCTACATCCCAACTGTGACTACTGTACCCTACATCCCAACTGTGGCCACTGTACCCTACACCCCAGCTGTCGCCACTGTACCCTACACCCCAGCTGTCGCCACTGTACCCTACACCCGGGCTGTCGCCACTGTGTCCTACACCCGAGCTGTCGCCACTGTGTCCTACACCCGAGCTGTCGCCACTGTACCCTGCACCCGAGCTGTGGCCACTGTACCCTACATCCCAACTGTGACTACTGTACCCTACACCCGAGCTGTGGCCACTGTACCCTACACCCGAGCTGTGGCCACTGTACCCTACATCCGAACTGTGGCCACTGTACCCTACACCCGAGCTGTGGCCACTGTACCCTGCACCCGAACTGTGCCCACTGTACCCTACATCCCAACTGTGGCCACTGCACCCTACACCCCAGCTGTCGCCACTGTACCCTACACCCGAACTGTGGCCACTGTACCCTACACCCGAGCTGTGGCCACTGTACCCTACACCCGAGCTGTCGCCACTGTACCCTACACCCGAGCTGTGGCCACTGTACCCTACACCCGAACTGTGGCCACTGTACCCTACACCCGAGCTGTGGCCACTGTACCCTACACCCGAACTGTGGCCACTGTACCCTACACCCGAGCTGTGGCCACTGTACCCTACACCCGAGCTGTGGCCACTGTACCCTACACTCGAGCTGTCGCCACTGTACCCTGCACCCGAGCTGTGGCCACTGTACCCTACACCCGAGCTGTGGCCACTGTACCCTACACCCGAACTGTGGCCACTGTACCCTACACCCGAGCTGTGGCCACTGTACCATACACCCGAGCTGTGGCCACTGTACCCTACACCCCAGCTGTGGCCACTGTACCCTACACTCGAGCTGTCGCCACTGTACCCTGCACCCGAGCTGTGGCCACTGTACCCTACACCCGAGCTGTGGCCACTGTACCCTACACCCCAGCTGTCGCCACTGTACCCTACACCCGAGCTGTCGCCACTGTACCCTGCACCCGAGCTGTGGCCACTGTACCCAACCCGAGCTGTGGCCACTGTACCCTACACCCCAGCTGTCGCCACTGTACCCTACACCCGAGGCTGTCGCCACTGTACCCTACACCCGAGCTGTGGCCACTGTACCCTACATCCCAACTGTGGCCACTGTACCCTACACCCGAGCTGTGGCCACTGTACCCTACACCCCAGCTGTGGCCACTGTACCCTACACCCGAGCTGTGGCCACTGTACCCTACACCCGAGCTGTCGCCACTGTACCCTACACCCGAGCTGTGGCCACTGTACCCTACACCCCAACTGTGGCCACTGTACCCTACACCCCAGCTGTCGCCACTGTACCCTACACCCGAGCTGTGGCCACTGTACCCTACACCCGAGCTGTCGCCACTGTGTCCTACACCCGAGCTGTCGCCACTGTGTCCTACACCCGAGCTGTCGCCACTGTACCCTGCACCCGAGCTGTGGCCACTGTACCCTACACCCCAACTGTGGCCACTGTACCCTGCACCGAGCTGTGGCCACTGTACCCTACATCCCAACTGTGACTACTGTACCCTACACCCGAGCTGTGGCCACTGTACCCTACACCCGAGCTGTGGCCACTGTACCCTACATCCCAACTGTGGCCACTGTACCCTACACCCGAGCTGTGGCCACTGTACCCTACACCCATATAGTTCATATAGTTCATATAGTTCATATAGTTCAGTTCATAGTTCATATAGTTAGGCATACAGTTCCTCCACCCAACTCAAGGCCTTCTCCGCCAGTTGCCACCCATTCCCGTAAACTCTGTCTGTCTCATCCGGCGCAGAGAGCCTCTTAACCCGAGCCCAGAGGCTCTTCCCGCTACAAAATAATCTGCACTACCTACAACGTTCCAGCACCACCGTTTGACATTCACAACGGACAGCACAACGCCAACGTTTCGCCCAAATGCGGCGACGTCGTCGGGAATATTTTTAAAAGTCAAGTTGTCTGTTCAGTTATCTTTAGGGGTAAATGGTAGGAATTAACAAACAATAACCTCAGCCAGCAGCCAGTGCTTTGAGGAATGCGTGCACATTGCCGTTTGTAGCGGGACATGTGCTGGCACTCGGTACGGGATTCGGCAGTGATTTATCGGTCAGACATTTATCGGCCCGACAGTGACATCTACAGCGGAGCATTTCGTGCCGCCTGGTACGGTGAAGGGTTGTGGCCTACCGGCGTGGAATTTGCTGCCGCTCAGCATGGTGTCCGTTAGTGACATCTGCAGCGAGGTATTTGTTGCTGCCCGGTACAGTGTCCGGCAGGGAGATGGGCAGCGGGGCATTTGTTGCTGCCCGGTACAGCGCCCGACAGTAACTTCTCGGTGGTGATATTGTTGCAGCCCGGGACGGTGCCAGAAAGTGACATCCACAGGCGACAGTCCCCGATAATGTCGGATAGTCACCGAAACTAGCCGGTAAACAACTCCAGCGCGCGTTATGCTCACAGACCCGCAATAACTCCCCGAAACGTCCTCTCAAGCTGTGGTATCGTGCTTTAAGGCGGTCTTGGAGGCAACGACCCCGACCCTCATGTGGTGAAAGAAAGAAAATGGAACACGGTTGGGTGCAGAGGCGTCACCACCACTTAGGATAGTGGGTCCACTCAACTCATCAACTAACATTCCCTTTTTATAGAAAGTTGCCCAAAACGGGTTCCAATCCACCATAGAAGTTCACGTCAGTGTCCTTGGGAGCCGGAAGAGAGTTCGCCAGCTGACGGGGAAACCCAGTTGGGACGCACAGGCAGGTGTGACTTTGAGCCCGAGGTGTTCGTTGGCTCGATCCAGACAAAAATTGTACCTTCAACACACAGCAATTCCTTGGTGGTCTATAATCCGTTTGCCTGTTCCCATAGTCCTTGCAGCTGTTGAGGCCATCTGACCAGCGGCATCGCCGTGGATTTAGACCAATTGACGTCTAATCCACCAGGACCAAGCCATAATCAATCTAGGAGTATTGCACCTACAGGGGGGTGGAAAACTTGGAATAAGAGTGGGAAAGGGAAGGTCTAAAGTTCTCACTCACATTGTCTATGATTTCAATAAGGAATGTCTGGAGGAGAAAAGCCAGAACTTGTATGACCACAATGTATACAACACATCATTTCAGTCGTATTTGTATTATACCTTTGAGCCCATAAAGCAGTGGTGTCATTCCATGAAAATGATTGGGATGGCTCAAATTCCCTAAGATTTATGGTGCAATGCATATGCGCGGGACATGGAAAACGTGCACTAAGCACATAGATAGGGAAAATGTTAGCTTGCGTTAGGAGTGGATACAGCATAGAGGCACTGCCCCACCCATCCACGGATGGAAAGGTGGACTCCTCTAATCTGGAAATGGTGCCTCTCTGGGGAGGCTTGAGTGCATGCACACAACCCCTCGCACAACGGATTTTTCAGCCAAAGATTTTTCAGCCCCCTTGGGAAAATGGCCGCCCTTCGTTATGTGTATATGTATATATATATATATATATATATATATATATATATATATATATATATATATATATATCTATATATATATATGTATATACATACATATATATATATATATACATATATCAATTAGTTATAGGTATATCCGTTATGTACTGAAATAGCATAAGTTTTCTTTTGAAAACAACAATTATGGTAAAAAGACGCAAAATTTGACAATTTGGCTTGCTCTGCCACAAAACCTGTTAGTCTGATCGAGCTGAAAATTTCTAATACGAAATTGAAGCCATGGGTTACCCCAAGACCATATCCAATAAAATCCGAAAAGATGGTGAGTTAATTGGGGTTAACAAATTAACAAACAATTAATAGATTATTGGGATAACCAAGTTTTCGCAGACGATAATCTTTGGTCCTGCGCAGAATGGCTGTCCAAAGTGAAGACAACTTTGTGGTGTCAGTTTTCTACTATTACTATATATGTTGTTGCTGCGCAAATGAATTAGCTGAGTATTGATGTTGAATTTCATAGCAAGATGTATCTTTCTGTATTGAACCTGCTGACGGATGGATTATTTAGGCACTGGGGAAAATGGTCTAAAAATACAGATAGTTCTTTCAGTGTGTGTGCGTGTATAATATATGAGTATTGGGCACCTTCAAGATTATTTTTTTAACCGATTGCACCCCATCCTGTCGAAACCTCATTACTTGTCAGTGGTGATAACATCGAATGTCACATAGTCATATAGCCCTGGTAGTGTGACAACCGAGAATAGTCGACGCGTGGTTCCGACCTTGTAACTTCCTATCGATCCCGCCCGAGGACGAGTCAAGTCTCTGGACCACTCACACACACACACACACACACACACACACACACACACACACATACACACACACGCACACGCACGCACGCACGCACGCACGCACGCACGCGCACGCACGCGCACGCGCACGCACACGCACACGCACACGCACACGCACACACACACACACACACACACACACACACACACACACACACACACATACATACATATATATATATATATATGTATATGTATATATGCATATATACTCACACTACCTCATTCGATGCGGCCCGGTCAGCACCCGTCCCGTCACACCGCCGGCCAGAGATTTGTTCCCGCTCGATGACGGGTCGGTTTATTGGACCACTCTCCATCACCCAACGTGACCCGGTCAGCATGCGTCCCGTCACACCGCCGGCCAGAGATTCGTTCCCGGTCGAGGACGGGTCGGTTTACTGGACCACTCTCCATCACACAACGTGACCCGGTCAGCATGCGTCCCGTCACACCGCCGGCCAGAGATTCGTTCCCGGTCGAGGACGGGTCGGTTTACTGGACCACTCTCCATCACACAACGTGACCAGGTCAGCATGCGTCCCGTCCCGCCGCCGGCCGGAGATTTCCGGCCCACCAAGGCCGCCGCATCCAAATCGCATTCGGGATCACTGGTGGCGCACACCCGGGGCGAGAGGAAGTGCTCGAGATGGCGACTCCGGTGAAGACAAACAACAATTTGGGTTATCTCTGACAGCGGTCACATGTCTTCGTCGTCAGCCGTTGAGGCGGATCGTCACACGTGGTTCAGTCATGGGGCGGCACACACCGGCATCACCAAGTCACCAGGGAAGCTCATTAGGGCCGCGGGCTCGCACCCTATCATCATAGCCATCTGCCGCCATCACCGCAGCCGTCACCATTACCATTGCCACCCTCCCTGAAGATGGCGAGCATGACGGCACAGCCAGCTCGGGACCAGCATGCTGACAGGCTGTCTGCTGGACTGGCCTGTCCAGCCAACACGGGTCCGTCCGGATGGAAAAATAAAGCATAATGGAGCGAATATGCGAACAGAGTTAGATACCGTCAGTGGAGCGGGACATAGAGCGATGGAGGAGAGAACGGGGAGGGTGGCTGGATAGATCGACAGTGAAACGGGGACATGGAGTGAGCGATGAGAGGGCGAGGGAGGGTGACTGGATGGACAAGGGGAGGGAGATGGAATGGAGAGGGAAAGGAGACGTAGAGAGAGAGAGAGAGGGGGGCAGGGGGAAAAGAGGAAGAACAGCAAAGTGACAGAGGGACAGAGGGACAGAGGAGACAGAGAGACAAAGGGTGAGGGACAGATGACGACGGACAGTAAAGGGGAGAGGGAGAGGACCGAGGATAGAGAACTTGTACCACGAAAGACATTGTAGTTGCATCTTAGGATATTTATGTGCATGCATATGAAAGTGTTCATGTTACTGTCATGGCTCCCTCGCTTGTCGAGTTCTGAGAAGGAACATATTCGATTTAAGGCTGACTGCAATAGTTCCTGTTCTTACCTGTCTGGAAGCTGGCTCACATCTCTGACTGACGAATGTGTTCAAAACTGGTCGTGATAGTTTCGTCAACTCTACCTGAGGATGTGAACCCTACCATACCTCAGGATGCCGCATCAGTAGCTCAGTTGGCGAGAACGCCAGCCTGCGCTAGTCTCCTCTGTTCTAGCAAAACAGGGTTCGAGACGCCTCGCACGCTCGTATTTAACCCCCGGCTGGAAGGGTCAGCTGGTAACTGGCCCGGTAAGGCCGTGAACAAGCTACCGTGCGACCGTGTCAATGCATTCACGGCACGTTAAACTCCCGGTCAAAATTTTGCCGTTGAACTGGAATTCATTGACTAGGTGGTGGGGCCAGGGTTCACGCAACGAGCTCTGCTTAGCAATGGAACCCTGGTTCATACAACCACACCAGCAATAATTGTGGCTAAATTTCTTTAAAAAAAAGAAAGGATCTCTACGTGGGCCTAATGGTCCTTCCTCTCTTATTCGAAATTCGCACACCGCACGATCTCGTGGACAGCTAGTGACAAGCTAAATTTCATCGCCAAGTGAAGATTCAGCAACTGGTTTCGTATATTCGTACTGGTTTCGTAGCTAAGGGGGACCACCGTTTTCACCAGCCGATTGCAGACGAAGGGCTATCCACGGCAGTTCGTACTGGATTAATGAAGGAAGCGTATGATAACTAAGGTATGTAACAACATCAAACCCATTCTACGAAGACAGAGGTCACGTAGCACTTCCCAGACGGATAAATTGCACCAAGTGAAGCCAAGTCCAGCCGTTTGTTTGTGTTGAGCCACCGCCAACTGCGCGATACAGAGCGAGCGCTGGGCTGCTGGTGCAGATGGCCAGTTCTGAGAACAACTTAGGGAAGCCCACATAATAACTAAGTAGAAAGGCTCTTGAGGTCGAACGCTAGCCGGCCGTGGAATTGAGCACGGAGAGGCTCCAGCTCGCTTCTTGTATATGTCAGCTGTTCTGCCGGTTTCGACCCTTCAAGGAGCTTGAACGACCCGAGCAGACTGACCTGTGCACTGTCTGGCATCAAACGTCTATCGCTGACAGCTTTGGCAGCATTGGCTCGTGACCAAGCGGTAAATATTTCCTTCCGCATAACTGAGCAAATACGTATTGACACAGCTTAATAGTATGTCAGTTTGACCTATGGCTGCATTTATGCCTCATGTTCATGGAGTACAAACGTTGGGCACACGGTCACGGCCAGCTCAGGGAGCACGGTCTCTAGCCCATAGTCCATGACCGCCACCACACCTAACGTGGGACACACGGCCACGGCCAGCTCAGGGAGCACGGTCTCTAGCCCATAGTCCATGACCGCAATCACACCTAACGTGGGGCACACGGCCACGGCCAGCTCAGGGAGCACGGTCTCTAGCCCATAGTCCATGACCGCCATCACACCTAACGTGGGACACACGGTCACGGCCAGCTCAGGGAGCACGGTCTCTAGCCCATGACCCAACCTAAAGTGGGACACCCCGCCCCCCCCAGCTCAGGGAGCACGGTCTCTAGCCCATAGTCCATGACTGCCATCACACCTAACGTGGGACACACGGCCACGGCCAGTTCCGGCAGCACAGTCGACTTTAGCCTACCGCCTATGGCCGCCATCACACCTGACGTGGGGAACGCGGCCACAGCCCCAGGAACAGCATCGGGGGGGCACTACGCAGCAGCTCAGCACTGAACATAGGGCAAGCGGTTGGTGTCTGGCATATTCCATACCCACCCCAGGGTGGTCGAGCCAGTCGAGACCGTGTAAGCTGACCGCAGCCACCACGTGCTACTTTCAGTGTTGTTTAGCGAGCCGTCGGCTGCGAACAAACTGCCATTCCGCAACAAGCACCTCTCAGATCTGGCCGCCAAAGTGTAACCGTCCGATAAAGCTCTAATCGACGGCTCTGCATGCAGAAGGCGAACACCACGACCGATTTGGCGAGCTACTCGCAGCGCAGCGATGCTACAATACAGGCATGCCGTTGAAGGTGATGTTATCAGCGGCTGGAAAATTATATTTCACCCAGTAACCAACAGTGCATTGGAGGCTTGCCGCTGGATCCGGTTATTTCTGATCTATACTCGTGACCCGACGAGCCGTTTATCTTGGAACCTTTCGTTCTTTTACAACGCATTCAACTACTAGGCCACATAATAGCGTCGGCAACCTTTCAAACCGATTGGTCGCGGTGGACTGGGAAATTCCGCCAGTTCTAAGATTCGAACCCACGGTCCTACGATGAAGAACTTAACGCCATACCGCCTGGGCTGCTTGTTGCACATTATTTATGCAAACGATCTGCGCCTTTATGCATCATAATTATAAGAATCCATACAATTCACAACGACAGATCATTATTAATCTCGGGCCATAAGCAGAACTTGCCGGCGGTGCTACGCCCACTGGGTTTAGCCATCGGTTGTTTCATGAAAATGATTACGGGATAGGGATGCTACAGCATTGATGTAGGCAATGACGAGCCTGCTTAATACGGGCGCCAAGGGGGGGGGCGTGACCCACCCTCTTTTCCAGTTTTTTCCCCGTTGTCTCATGAACGGGCGTCAATATTGTAATGCAACCTTGTTGCTTCGCTAAAAGTCGATGAGCGCATCATTGGAACACAAATTTTAATCCGTTAGCAAATATAGGAACTACGGTGATGCCAGATCGACCGACCGGGCGGCGGCTGCAGCGTTCAAGGTCACAGAGGCGTTTTCGGTGCGATAACGACAGCGTGGTGTGGCGGCCAAACTCGACCTCTTAACCCTGAAGGCGTTAATCTAGTGTCATCAGTGAGTTAGCAACATCCGTAGTCTACTCTCCAAATTTTATGCCAATAGCTTCAGTAACTTCCGAAATATTAGGGCCAGGGACCGATTATCCCTCCTCCCTCATATGCACGATGTGAGAGACCCTCCTGAGCGCGTGTCATTCAACCCTGCCCTCAATTACGTTTGCATGCTAGATATAGGCCACTTAATCTGCTGATAGGAAGAATTTGCATTTGATGTGATACTCAAGATAAAGAAAAATACAACCATGCGTCCAAAACACCAGATTATCACTTAAGAGGAAGGAAATTGTCCGACTCAATTGGAAGCCCAACAAAACAAGTGAGTGCAATTTTCGTAATGCCCCGTTATATCTGTGCACAAAGTGTCTTTTTCCTTTCGAGGGCAGCCTGTGGCTGCCCAAAAAAAATAGAGAGCAATCCATTTGAGCACTCTGAAGTTGCCCCTTTCTCCCGGATAGGTGCTTCTGACTAAAAAAAATTATAAGTGGTTCACTCGAGCTTTCCGGATGTGCGCGTTTTCCCAGCCGGAGGAGCAGCCACTTTCCATGGGAGGAAGGCACATGTCTCCAGTTCCCTCCCCTTTCATTTGCTCCTGGCTCCTTAATTTGCAAGCCAGCAGCTGGCCGCGTTCAGGCTGTCAGGTTTAAGACATCACCAAGTTCGACCTGCTAGCGGCGAGTCTTTCTGTGTCGATCACCATGCAGGTGCGAATATCATCAAGGCCCAGGCATCCCGGTTCGCTGCATGCCCATTTACATTTCATATTAGGGGAGGGGGAAAAGTCATTATTGTAGGGAAAAAACTGAACATTGCGGGGGGCATATGCCCTCCAAAAATATACAAAACAACATCCCTGGAGCCAGCATTGGCTCGTCTGTCATGCTGGTTCTGTGTGAATAATCGCAGGATTAAAGCGAACAAAACGCAAATGATCGTGCTTAGCAGCAGAGCAATGCTAAGGGACATGCATAAAATTACTACCAGCTTCAATGGAGCGATTACACAGGAATCGGAAAGTTTTAAAATGAGGTTTATACATGGACAAACAAATGATCTGCATTGGCAATGTCAATAAACTGACAGCCAAGAGCAGTGACAGCCGGCCTGTACTGAACCATTTCAGCTGATTAAGCCTGTCATTGATGCACCTGCTAAGCCGACCATCAGATAGTGCGTGTCGATTTCCGGCACAGCGAGCAAAACCCAGATGCACATAATTCAAAAGACAATCAATCTCGCAACATGTGTGATCAGTGGTAGAAGAAAGCACGACCACACACCAGATGCCATAGGTGACCTGCTTTGGCTAGGCGGAAACTGACAGTATATCATCGAACATACCTAGTGCATAGTGATCACGAGAAAAAAAGACAACCAGAAACACTGCATCAAGCATTAGCAGTCACCAACAACCAGCCATGCGCCACCATGCCCACCACTATGTATATAGTCATTCACCACTGTATGTATAGCCAAATATCGCTATCCCCACCACAATGTATGCCATCTTAGTCATCCACTACTATGCCACAGCTGTACCAGCCAGACACCATTATGCACGCCTTGCCACATTATCATAGTTACCTTTACCATCGCCATCATGTATTCAGGTGATTGGGATGCGAACGCGACATCTTGAAGGGCCATGCCATTGGGGCACTGAATACACAGACGTTAACCACGAGGCCAATGTTAATCACCAACCAGTGCGCAACGACGATTTCACTTTTCAAGTGTACAGCTCAATGCAAATCCTCACTAGTTTAACGAGGTTTAAAAGCGGTGCACCGAAGGGGGCATACATCTTCCGAGACATAGGTGTAAGAATATTTTCACTGGAGGCGCGTAAGCCTATTTTATGTCGCTGGATCCCACCATCCTCTATACAAAACCCATAAGTTGGTAGAATGGCTACCTGGTACGAGTCATCCTACCAACATGAAACGTCTTTGCAATAATTTATGCTAGCATCACCACTTAAATCACAGCTAAAAGAACATCAGGAAGCCTGCGCACTCGCACGACGCATGCAGCTGCGCACGTCATGCGACGTCATCATCCCACGACAAATGGTAGCGGAGGGATCAAAGCAGGTGGCGAGACTTCAATCGAAGGCCTTACAGTTACGACACAAGCGCGCTATCTTCTGGGCTGCCGGATCCTCACGATTACTGCGACAGCGAACTGTACCAACATCACCACCAATGGGGTGGTGGCTACCCAGCAGAACACGCAGACATACGACTGGACACGCCGGGTAAGCTGCCCCGCCAAGCGACCGAGGCGCCCTCTATCCTAGAGACGGTGACGGCGTCCAGCGCCCGCCAGTCCGCCACCATACGACCGCACTGCCGGCCGATGAGCCAGCTGCGCTGTAGTTTACGACAGCTGGCACCGGCTCGAAAATCTATATTCACCGGCCGCTCGGTTCGGCAACACTGCCCGCTCGACTCTGGTCCCCGCTGCACGACCACGTCTCATGGACTCGGGCCACCTGACGGGGGCCGAGGCGACTTGACGAGGACAAAGGTGACCCAACGGGACGGAGCTGATCTGACGGCGAGAGCTGACCCAACGGGATGGAGCTGATCTAAAGGGGACAGAGCTGACCCAACGGGAACGAGAATGACCTAACAGGGACAGCGACCCTGTGATTTAGGTGGACATCACTCAGAGGGGGGATGAAATATAAATAGAGTGGACATTGTATGACGCGGGCGGAAGGACATTGCATGTCGAGACCGGATACGACATGCGAGAGACAGACATGGAATGACACAGATGGACGCGACGTGACGAGGGAAGTGGACACCGGATATCTGATGATGGTGGCCATGTCTAGCATAGCCGGAGGTAAGATCGTGGAGGGGACAGACACCAGACATAGGGAGAGGCGGACATGGTGCATTTCTAACGACGATGAGCATGAACAGACGACGTAATATACCGGAGTCAGAAGTTAGATGGTGTGGGGATATGGCACGACAAAGAGGAGCAGGCCGCGACAGGAACGGCCATTATATGGCAATAAAGGACACGAGACAGGCGAAAATACCTTATAAAAAGGCTGAGACCGACACCAATATCTGGCGGGAACGTGTGATGACCAAGAAGGCGACCCGACATGACCCGACGATAAACGACACATACCAGCGGGCGGGGAGGGCGACTTGACCTAATGCCAGATATCAGCTGTTAAGCGCAACAGACTGTGGCGGTCGACAACACACGGGCATTGCGTCAGCGTGTATTCTCTGAACGGTGGCACCGACACACAGACACATACACAGGATGAGTGACATGACATACGATCACGGCGTGAGCACAGCGGCGGCGCTCGCCTCCCACGAGACGCTTCCGACGCGGCGCGGTAACACAGACGAGCGCAGAGGTGGCGTCGGCCGGCTCAGGTCCTAGGCGCGCCCCGGCCGCCGCCCCAGCTGCCGTCGCCGCCGCCCCGACCGCCGCGACCGCCGCCCCGACCGCGGCCGCCGAACCCTGCAGACACGGCCGCGCGGCGTCACGCGGCAGCGAGTCAGCTGCCGCACGGCTGCCACGTGCGCAGCTGACACACAGCTGTGGCTACACCCGTACCGCTCTGTTGTCCAAAGGCAACACGACCCATGTTTGTTGGTTGCTTATTTGGGCTTAGGGGCGCATCGACTGCTTCGGTCATACAGCGCCCATCGACCCATGTTTGTGAAAATGAGGATATGTATAATTCGAACCGTCGAAAGACCTATATTCTCCAAGAATGCTACTTTTGAAAGAACATTCTTAAGTAGCCTAAGACGTGCTCAGTCACCATTATACGTCTTTTTGCCACTTTTTGCGTCTTCCTGTCCGAGATTTCCTTCCATGTTGGTTGTTGCGAAAGGACGTATCTCACGAGATACCTCCTTTGGGATACGAGATACGAGATACGACACACAGACACACGCACCCACACACATTATTGTGGAGAAAAAATAGGATGACAATATTTGGACAACACAAGTTTGATGATATAAGTTTGCCCAACTAGCATTTGAGAAAATGGCATCGACACAAAAACAGCTCTCCTGGACATCTTCGAAATATGAGTACGTCGTTTTGACTTTGGACGGCAGTGCTGTGGATCAAATCGCGAAGTTGGACGGCGGATTGGTGTTTTTTTTTTTTTTTTTTCTTTTGTATCGACAGCAGACGCTAAACGCAATTCCAAAAACGCAATATAACCTGAGACGGCTTTGGATTCCCCCATAAACCATATAGCGGAATACGTGCATTGTCTAACCCACCAACAGAATCGTTCGACATTCATGGAACTCCGCTTCAGGGAACTTTTGAAAGGCCTGCTCTTGCGTTGAACAAATTGTTCAAAAAGTTTAGCAGAGCAATCATTTATCGCTTGATCCAGAGACATGATGATAACACGGTGACGGTGTAACAGTCGCCAACCCTAGCACCGAGCAGCCGGACGGTGTAACACTCGCCAGCTCCAGCGCCGGGCGGCCAGCCGGTGTAACACTCACCTGCACCACGTCCCCGTCCTCGTTGACCGCCGCGGCCCTTGCCGTCGCCGCGACCCCGACCCTTGGCCATCACCTCCTCCTTGACCATGTCGATAACCTCGTCGGGAATCCGCAGGTACTTGATGGTGGAGCCGCGCACGTAGCACTCT
The DNA here is from genome assembly GCA_034440575.1 of Imbricaverruca yamaguchii. Classification (NCBI taxonomy): domain Eukaryota; kingdom Metazoa; phylum Arthropoda; class Thecostraca; family Neoverrucidae; genus Imbricaverruca; species Imbricaverruca yamaguchii. The sequence continues at coordinate 391,614 of JAOTOL010001471.1, read as the reverse complement.
GGCATGCGCCAGAACTTGTCGCCGTCCTGCGGGCAGCGGTTGTCGTCAGCTGGCCTCTCAGTGGCACCGCCGGGCGTGCACCTGTCATACCCGCCCCCGTCGGCCATCCGACTAGGTAGCCACCGTAGGAAGGGTACTAGGTAGTCACCGTAGGCAGGTGTCCAGGCCGTCACCTGTCGTACCCATCGGTCAGACGACTAGGTTGTCATAGTAGCAGGGCGTCAAGGTAGGCACCGTAATCAGACATCCAGGCCGTCACCTGTCGTATCCATCAGCCAGGCGACTAGGTAGTCACCATAGCCAGGTACCAAGGGAGTCACCATAGCCAGGCGACCAGGTAGTCACCATAGCCAGGTGCCAAGGCGGTCACCGTAGCCAGGCGACTAGGTAGTCACCATAGCCAGGTGTCCAGGCAGTCACCGTAGCCAGGCGACTAGGTAGTCACCATAGCCAGGTGTCCAGGCAGTCACCATAGCCAGGCGTCTAGGATATCTCTGTGGCTAGTTGTGGAGGGCGGTCCTACGGATCAGGCGTCTAGGGTGTCCACGATGAGCCAGCCGTCCGGAGGATCCCCGTGTTCGAGGCGTATAGAGCATACCCTGCACTAATACAAGGTGGCAGAAGGACCGTACCACCCACCCTCGACGTGCAGATGACTTCTCTCATGTTGATGTTCATCCAGTTATCGCAGCTGACGAGGTGGCCGTTGTAAGTCTCGCCATTCTTTAGCTCGACCAGCTGAAATAAACACCACCGTTAGTTACACACTACAAAGCTCCATGGGAGTCGAAGTCTTCACGAGGCTAAAAGAAGCCTAATGGTTCGTGGAATGGCATCATTAGACAAAAGACCATTATGCTGGGATAGTTCCTACACACTCCAGACATCATCAGCTGTTTTCCGAAGACTAAATGAAAACCAAATCAATACCAAAATATGAAAACACATATATTGTATAAGTGAATAGCTTCTCTTGGAAAAATATAGGCAAACCAAATTATCAAAGTTCTCAAAATAGTTAACAATTGATCGGGAACTCGGGTACATAGTCAATAACTGCAAACAAATTACCTTGTCTTGCTTTCATTTTCATAACAGTCTCACACCACAACACTGTCCCACACAACGCATGATGCATTGATAGCAGTATGCATGATCTTAGGTTTGAGAGACGAGTGCGTGGGGCTTGGTGGTTAGAATGATTAATGTAATTAAAACGACCTTGAGATCGAAACCTCGAAACCGCTGGCACGCCTCCCATCTTACAGTATAACAGAATCAGATATTGGTTAGGTTAAGTCGGTCTTAGGAGAATACATCGCAAAAAAGCACGGCCATCTGAAATACCTGAGGCATATTTCAGTGCGTTTTTCTTTCTGTGCTTACATTTATCATCAATGACTTTATCTACACAACACATCAGCACACCCATATCATGCTAATCACTATAACTGACACACCCAGTCCAGCCAATCGGCCTTCTACAACTATGACAATGTCAGATCCATATATTATCATAATGACACATGGCCCCAAGTCCAAACAACTCGCCCATAAGGCCTTTGCGCTCTAATGAGGTTTTGCAATGTGATCGTGATGGCTGTGGGAATTTATTCGTGAATTGTAAATTCCCCTTATGTATAGTGCCCGGAAGTTAAAAGTATGCACTTTTAATAATTGCACTCATTGATGACTTACCAATGTTTGGCATGTGTCTCACTTGGGACTAAATTGCTAACTAAATTAACTGTCTTACATCAACCAATTTCTTATGAAGCATATCTATTTCATTCGATCTTGCAGTGTAATGTTAATTATTTCAGTTGTAGATACATGATGTGTAATTTTTGTATCATTTATTGCAAAATTACAAAACATATACTCCTGGATACGTTTCTGGATCAACAGCTCTTTATTTATTTTATCAGGAATGAAGAGCTGCCGATCGGGCTACCATTCTAATAACATGTGCATTGTTGTCCACGAAACTCCTAACATCCTCATGCCACTCGTCATTCAGTGAAATACAGTGTGATGCATGCTAGACAAGAGTAGAGTCCTTACCATTGGATGACTTTGGGCAGTCCTCAGTAGAGATAGTGGCAACTGAAATCGCAGGAAGTGAAATTACTAAGTGAAATTTCAAAAATGACAATTATGAAAGCTAGGTCCACCATACGTCACATTGTTCTAAAAGGTTGTTCAATTATGCAGGGTTAGCATGGAAAGTACAAACATGATACATTATAGTCATGTATTACACATTTACACTGACTAGTACTGCTTTGTCTGTTGAAACTGTACAGATTTCAAGCACTTAAAATGATAGAACCACATGTTATAAATCAACAAATAACTAAAAAGTATCTGATAAGAAGCTTATACACATGTATCCCCACGACAACACTCTGCTGAATGAAAATCAAAGCAGAATTAGTGACACAAATCCACAATTGTTCTTGATTCCAATATACAGGACTGGCACATTCTGCCAACAGTGCAATGGATAATAACTACGATTCCCTGACGACCACGCTCACCGATCGGACAGTGACGACCGTGGTGCGAAATGTGAACCGAACGGTATGGATGTGGGAGAGACCAAAATGCAAACATCTCTGAACAAGGATTCCAGGTGATCCAGACCAAATACAAGTTGGGGAACGTGTTGTCACACTGGAGTCGGTTGGCTCGTGCTTTGGTTTCGGTCGTAACCATTATGGTACAATCATCCAATGAAACTGCCAGTCAGCTATAATATCCAGAGTACACCAATGTACACAAATGTGCACCAGCACGGTGCACATAAGGAGCAGTTCACGAATGTTTGTTGACCCATTCTGAAAATGGCATAATTATATTGCAATAAAGTGAATCACACATTAGTCCATGAACACTACTGCAACCATATGAGCAAAGATGCATCTTACTATAGAAAACTTAGCACACTGATTATAAATCAAAGCAAAGTAGTTCCACTAACAGATACTTAAGACTTCAAGTACACTATCTGGCACAAAACAACCAACCCTATCACCAACACAGTAAATTTGTCATATACAATGTTTGAAGAAAGGTGAAAGGTCAGAATGCTTACCATTATTCAATCTGTTTATTCACAGGTATCTTGCTGATGAAACCTATCATGTGCATACAAAGGTTTTGATCCTCCTGAAAATAAAGGGCCAATCAATACATACATGTGTCTCAGCTAGTCTGGCAATTGACTCCCCTGGCACTGCAAATACCAACCATTCTGAATTTCAGCACATATCGTGACCTGGTTTACCAAAGGCCCTTGCCCAATTGCCACATGGCTCCCTTGTTACATTAGTCAGAAGGTCGGTCAAGTGGTAGCATGCAAATTGGGATTCAGATACTTTTGTTCTCTGGAGCACACCCAATAATTTCTAAGTTTTCCGACCATGACGGTACAGTGAATCATTTCAATTTTTGCAATCTTTGGAAAAACAATAAACAAATCCAGTCGTACCATAACTAACTGACTACGGCCAATAATTTATATCTTTCTATCTTGAAACTTACGAACATTGCGCACACTATGCACATCTTACTTATATATTCAAACAGTGCAGTACTCCGGAACTCTTGCCGAAGTACACAACGCACAGAGTGGTAAGGAGTCCACTTGTGATGCTATATGGTGTGATGGCACAGAAACTGAGATGCAGTGAATAGGAGATTATTTCATCAAGGGCCATAGGTTTCCCACAGAGATACACTTTCAAGGGCAAGGGTGCGACACATGAGCCCGCGGTTGTCAAAACTTAATGAGAATTAGTATATTTGAGAAGAAAAAAACAACAACTAAAAACTGTACTTGAACAGGAGAAAGTATAACTTTGCATGTGTTCTCAACCACCCGATTGTGAGGTAATGTTACTGACTATATCACTCTATATGTGCATTTTGCACAGTGAACCAGTTAACTGATTAACCAGCCATTGGCCAGGTGAGGTGATGTTCACCATGCCTTCAGAGCAACTAGAAACCATCAAAAAGCAATGTGATGAATGAGATGGTAGAGATTGGCATTCATTCATTCATGATTATGTGTCCATTCATTCATGTGTTGTTGATTTGTGGGTCATCAAATAAATATGTCCTTTGTTGAATGTTGAATGCATGTACTTCTGAAAACCTGTTGTTGGGGGGTGAGCTGTGTGAAGGAGGTGTTGCAAGTGTCATTTGTTATTGGATCGGCCCAGTGAAGATGGAGATGTAGCAGGTGTTGCTGTTATTGAACCAGACTGGGTGATACAGTGTCATCTCTTAGCAGTACTGTCTCTCCACATTCACAGCTCTCAGGTTGTCTCTCCATGCATGTCCATGCAATCAGTCCCATGCACTGCAATTCAGAGTTGCATGTCGCCATTACCAGATAGCATCATGAGTAGATCCCACCAGATACCAGATAGCATCATAGCACCAGATAGCATACTGTGGCCATGTGGTGCAGTGTTTATCTCTGGGACAGCTTCAAAGGACTGTGTGGGTATTTTTTAATGTGATTTAATGTGTCTTACATGGCCAATGATTACTAAATGGCCTTTGATGCATAGCGGCACATATCCTTAACAGCATTATTGTTTAAATGAACCATGACTAGCTGAAAATGGAAGCAGAATTGTGTCAATGTGGCCTGATTCATTGTTTGGTGAAAACAATGACCTAATTAATCTGATCCATGATTTGCAGATGTTGGTCATTCCATGACAAGATATGCATAGATTCCTTTAGCAGGTAGTAACAGGTCCTGTGGTGGCCACAAAACTTGAATTCTGTATTCCTGGCTTATTGCAGTTTTTTAGTGTAAGAAACTGCACTCTCCTTAATACTACCCTAGGGCTGGTTCAAATATGATCTGTCCACATGCACAATAATAAATTTTCCTCCAAATCGCAGTCAGGCACCAGACTGCAAAGTATGTTAAATTGTTATATAAGGCTCACCAGCCACTGAACAATATGCACTGCTACACACTGGGGGGGGGTGAAAATCTGCACCAGGAAGATTGAATGCATTCATGAAATGCAAAAAAAAACAAGAGGAAAGGAACTCAAGAAGAAATAAAACAAATGCCTTGTTGATTGATATAAAGGCATCTTTCACATCCAATAAATAAAAAATGCACATATGACATGACTGAAGTGTAAACAACTTCCCACACATTACACCAAACAATGTAAAACCACACAGGACAACCACAAACTGCCTATTGTCCTATGTGGTAATAGCAAATGTAAAACCATATAGGACAATATGCAGTATTACAGTGACAATTTGCTGTCCTGTGTAGTCACTTTACACCCTTTCAAGCCATTCTTGGCTTTGACTAAAACATTCCAGACATGGACTAAAGCAGATATCACACAGTATTGAATATTAATGAGAATTGATTTAATTGAGTTTATCAGGTTTTTCATGGACACCAATTGTTGCTTGGTGGTAGGAATAAAATTATTTTAGACAGTGCATTTAGTATATTTTTAATTAAACCATTTAATATTCTGAAACAAATACCCTGATAGGTGGCAGGAAATAAATAGGTTGGTGCATGAGCAGGGTGGGAATCAAGGCACTTCTTTAGAGATTTCATCTCTTAAAACATTTTTGCACTCCAGGTTCATACTGGAAAGAATGGACTCCACATGTTCTCTGACACAAACATGTAGAAGGAACAAAAATGCCACTAAAAACGAATACAAGATTAAAGAAAACGTCCACCAAACATGTTATTCTACTTACGATTACCAAATAAACAAGCCACTTTTTGTACCATCAAGCAGACAGACAACATCCAAACACACACCACACCGAACCAGAACCAATGGAAATGCTGACAATAACTCTCCAAACTGCATGCCTGCACACTGAACAGTGGCCTCTGGTTGCTATGAATTTGGCTGATGCATCTCCAGAAACCTGCATTTGAGCCACCCTATAGTGGGGAAAACTGACAGTTTTAAGAGATGTTTTCCAGTCCCAGAGGATGTCCCAGAGGACAGAATTTGCTTTGTTAGCATTTTCTGTTCTGAAAACTGTCTTTCAACCAGTTGGTGGAGGGTATTTTTTATATGACATAACCATTAGCAACTTTGAACACATGTTCAACAGTGCCATACTGCAAGCACAAGACCTCAACTGATCCTTTGCTTTGCACTCCACTATCACATCTGACTGCCATGAGTGGTAGTGGTGTTGGGTCAGTATCACACAGGCTGCATAGGTAGGTAGGTATGAGCTCTGAGCTGAGGGTGAAGTGCAAATTATTTGTGTTTGTTTTTCATTTGGCTAGCCTTGTACTGAGACAACAGTGAAAGGAAAGCACATTGCTCCTGTGAGTTATGAGAGACGAAGCTGAGCTGATCATCACAACTTCCTGTCTTGTGGTGCCATCCATTGTTCACTTCTTTGTTTCTATGCTTTGATGTGATCAAAAATACCAAGGTGTATTACTTATGCATATTACATAGGTAGGTACTGACTAGGTACATGGGATTTTCTGTTGGTTACCAGTAAATAGATTCCATGCATAAAAAAATATGTCCATGAAAATGTACTCCAGAAGAAATCTGTTTGCAATCTGACTGCAAACCTAAGGTAAGTTTCCCACTCTGTGCATGAGCTCTGTGGTGAATGTCTGGAGTATCAGCTATGTATTTATAAGCATGGTTGACATCAATTAAGTTTATTTTTGCTATTATTTTCTGTATCAGTGGTCCATAAATTGGCTTAAACCTGCACCCTTTGCTAATTTAACCATAGCTCCAATTTGTCATCTAGCAGTCATTCATCAGCTGCCAGGTACCATAGAACCAAGTGCAGTCTCTATGTAAACAACAAAGTGAATTGCTATTTGCTGATGCTTGTAAGTGTAAATATACTGAGTTCAACAGCATTGATAGCAAACACTATTTTCCTACTCAAACTGATGTAAGAATTATACTTAGTACACTATTAATTTATGCATATCATTACACCAGGTCCCAATCCTCTATCCTGTTTCTGATAACACATAACCTGGAACCAAAAATCTGCTGTAAAACCACCTACTGAACTAAATTTTACAGCAGGGTATGTTCGTGCAGAAAACAAATGTTGATGGCCATCAAATGAGGCAAATGTAGCATACCCTAAATATTTTGTGGGCTTCTGGGCAATTATTGCAACTTTCTTCTTCTTGTGATTTTTGAAGTTGTGTATGAAGTATTTATAGCCTGCCTGCACCAGTTACCCAATCCTGCACCACATCTCCACCACCAACAGCTGCCCAACTGCCCTGCACAGACAAGGCTTTGTTGAAAGTGCATACTGATACCTATTTTGCAGTCTGGGTCAGGCTGTAGCTACAAATTTGCAGGTTATTTTAGGTTAGGCTAGGTTACATAGTTGGAGCAATTCTGTATTGCTAATGCAAACTAAAGATATGCATTTCCTGTGATACTGAATGGTAAATGCTACCTTAATTATGTTCCGACATGTGCTTCTACAATATTTTTTCCCTTTGAATCTCATCAAAGGCCACAAAAAATACTCCCTGCACATCACCATTAGTCAGTTTTACGGCAAAAATTTTCTTACAGGTCCCAGGTCTCAGTAAAGAGACCTGGGATGAGACAGAGGCAGAAGACCTTGCATAATAATCCACATACAGTAAAAGCGACCACCAAATATAATTACCACATCATTTTTAAGAACAAAACAGGTATTAATGTTGATGATGCTGAAACAAGTAAAATTAAACTTACAAACATCAGTAAATTGCAATACACTTTTTGATTTACATGGAGACTACACTCAGCTCTACTGTATATGGCAGCTGACAAAAGAATGCCAAAGAACAAATTTATGGTTACATTAGCAAAGGATGCATTTGTAAGCTAACCTCCTGAGCAACACAAATGAAATAACAACAAAAGTATACCTAATCAATATCAACCAAGTTTATCAATCCATACCTGATACTCCTGGCAAGCTCACACCACACTAGTAAATATTCACAACACACCCCATGGGTAGGATGCATGTGCACAGACTGACTTGTAACTTGCCATCTATTGGGATGTAGGTTTTGGAATATAAAATGGCTGAAGGAAAATTATACTAAAGCGATCCATCTAGTCGTTTTATTTTCACCATGAAGAACAATTTTTTTCCCCAAGAAAATTAAATGAAACCAATTCTTATGAATGTTAAAAGATCTTCAATGCACTTTTTTAGTTCAGGTCTGGAATATTTAGTTGAAGGGAGGAATAACCTGGAAGTCTCAAAAGCTAATAGACAGAAGAGCAAATTGTCTCTGTAAAACCGACTATTGCTACTCAAGTTTTAAGGGACATATAAACAACCTAGATAGGCAGAACTATACTTACCTAGTGAACACCTAGCAATACCTAATTAGGTACATAGGTAGGTAGTACCTACCTATTTGCATTCACATAAATTTCCCACTCAAATCGACCACAGAACATTATTCAGCGAATACCTTTTCTCTATAAATATGAACACCCCGACCAAGCATCATAATCAAACAACTTAACAAATATCTCGAATAACGTTTGCTCCTTTCAATGCGATACCTAAATAGCAATATCATATAGGTATGGATACCCACCTAGTAGCTACCGTAGCCAAGATAACTAGAGACAACAGGTACTCCAATGTTGGCTGTTCTAGTATAGTTAGTTGAAACTAGACAAAACCTACGCCAAGTGACGTCATATACCAGAAGCGCTTTTTTTATTCCGGAATACTGCTGAATTATATTCTAGTTTTGGACTATACCAATAAATATACTAAATATGGTGCTTTCATTTTAGCACAATTATGGCGCTTTTCTCACGATTAGTTTCCCCGTTGGTTGTAAAGCATATTAGTCATTCATTGAAGCTTGAATATTTTTTCTTATTCTGCTAGCGTCCTGGTGGCTTGGAAACGAAAGGCACCATACCCATAATTAATTTATCCATGGCGCGGTTGATATTGAGAACGCACCTCAGACAATTTATGCGAATTAAGGCCTTATACCCACAATGTCAACTTGGTCAGCATGTCATTGATGCAATCTGGTGGTTAATGTTAGCATGTGCGTTGACCCCCTGTCAGTTATCAAATTGTTTCTGTGTGCTATATGTAATCATGCCATACTGTACCATTCACCAACTTGTGGACAATTTGGTAATTGCTTGCCCATTGTATCATGGCTGGGCAGTAGTGGTAGTAGGGTAAGAGGGAGTTTCCAAACACTTAATGCATGGAACAAATTGCTCTACTGCTGCTTTTGTGTGGCCAAACCAGTAATTATACTGTTTACTGAATTAAAAAAAAAATGAAGATGGTATCCATATTCAGATGGTTCTCTCTATCAAAGTCGTCTAACCACTCACATAGAGCTACTTTAAAACATATAATTGTTTTGTAGTGTTGTGCCATATTCTGAACATGAAAGTGGTTGTGCAGGATTACATCACTGTAGCTGTTGTGGTACCAATTATTAGTAGCCACTAAAAATACTAGTGTAATTGCCAACAAAAATTTCAGACTTATGATATGCCTTTCCAATGCAAAGTTGATTGATGTGAATAAAATGTGACCACTGTCACCTGTACTGTGTGAGATGTGATTTAAGGGTTCATTATTGCAGTTTTGAGTGTTTACAAGTGACGTTTTGCACATTTTTACAGAGGCAAAGCTAAAATGAGGTTGGGATAAGTTAGGCATTTCTTTAGCTTCCTCAATTTTCAGATCGAGTTGTTCATGAATGTGATTATTTTTATTGGAAGCTAATTTATGTTCTCTTCTGAAAAGAGGCAAGGTTGGAGCTGTGTGAGGTTTTTACAATTGCACCTGCAGAAGAAGATTTGCATTTTAGTTGAGGTGGCATTTCAAGAAAAAATTGTAAATGCATGTTTCTGAAAGTCATTAAGGTGATATGACCATTGTATTCCAGCGCAAATGCACGCTTTTCAGTTCGTAAGTGAAGTAATGCGAAATGTGTTGCTTTGAGTGGGTAATTGGTAATGAAGGATAATGTTAAATGTATAAACAGTGTATCCAAACCAATGTCATCCATTGAATATCTTTGATATCACATATGCAACAATGCTGGCTGAGTTATCACCACAATCCTTCCCCTGTCCAAACCTAACCTACCTCTTTTTCAGGAAAAACACTTTTGTTTCTATTCTATCCTCCAAATTCCCAAAACCTTGGTATTTATATATAAGAAGCCCCAATGAAGACAATTTTTTAGACAGATGTATGGACTGAACTTCTTGAAGCTTACTAGCAACTTCTTCCCAGTATCCTGAAAATAATTTTCCATAAACTGTGTTGAATGAAGAACAAGGCTACTTGGGAGTAGGGAAAGATCGGAAGAAGACAGGATACGCAATCATGCACGGTAAGCCAAAACCAGGTTTAATTATACGAGCAAAATGAATACATATATTTGCATGTGGCTATTTCTAACATTTTTATAATGATATTCCAGCAGAATAATGGCCAGCCCTTTCTACATGGAGTAATGATAACAGATTCAGCCTAGGATACAAAATGTATGCTTCCATTAACTGAGCTTCCATGTCAGGAGGTTAATTAATATACGGTGCACAATTGATGCGAGTGTGTAATTAAGGTACAATGGATCTACCATTTCCTTCGTGAATCACGTTCAACATCCAGCATACAATAGCAGTAGGTTTTAGATGACCGAACATGAGTATGTTTTAGGAGGTCCAACATCAGTTGTTTAGGTTAGATTCAGCTAGGATATTTTTGTAATTTGACATCAGTGTTCTTTGTTAGTCACCAAAAACCCCATTTCCCCACACTTTCCATATTTTACATGTTATTCCATATTCTCCCCACACTTTACATAACCTCTTATGTCCTATGGCGTGGGGGATAGCATGTACTGTCATTGTCAACATTAGTGTTTTTCCTAGCGTTTGAAAAAAATCTTTGTTGAATGATATTAATATGATTTTTTAGTGAAATTACTTTTTTATAGATATCAGCACATGAACTTGAACTGCCGATTTGCTGAGATTTCATTTCCCATAGAAATGAACATCAGCTTACTTCAAATCACATCAGATAATGATGTGAATTGAAGGAATGTTAAATGCTAAGCGTGGCGGTGGGGGGGAATGATATGTGGCTTGGTCCATGGCCAGAAAGAAACCAGCGGACCGATCGCTGGGCACCCATTTGCGCATCCCGAAGATGAACCACGAGAAGCGTTCTGGACTCGCCTCCTAAGCATTAGCGGCCTGACGGTTCCCACAGAGGAATTCTTCCACACATTCAGACAGATGAATGCAGCGTTTTGTGTTCACCATGCCCAAGAACCCAACAATCTCAGCAGACATCCAAAGGTCATTGAAAGTTTCCGCCAGGTGTTGGAATCCAGATTCAATTCCATAGATAGAATATAATTAAGTGCTTTGCGAGGATCCGGACATTTATTCATCTCGGGCTGGTGAACAAGGTGAACGTCGCCAAGCTCGCAAAGCGGCAGCAGCGGAAAGCCGAGCAGTTTGTTCAGTGACTGTGAAGTATGGGCCGCACTTGGGCGATACTTCACATTCAGATCAGTGTTTGAATCTTTCATTGTTTGGACGTAGGTGCATAACTTGCCGTTGATCATATAGCAGCATATCAGGACTTTCTACACAAATATTACACGAGACTAAACGTGCGTGTTGCAGTCGCACCGAGCGTATGTCAAGCTCAACAACTGATATGTGCCTGTGTTTGTGAAGTCGGTAGAGAGTAGCCTGTAGGTTTACACGTACTCATCGTCCCACTACGGTGCTCGTGAGTAGTCTGTGTATGTATGCATGTCGAGCTGTTCTCAGCCACAGATGTCACGATGAGGATGTTCCATCTTTTCTTGCCAGTTCGTCCGATTTTATAAGGTGCCTGATATGTACGTACTGTAATGTTAGGTATTGTAATGTATTGTCGCAATGCAATCTCATTAAGTACCGTGGCTTATCTGCACCTGCTACCGATAACTTCTTATGTCACGCGTTTGGTGGAGCCGCGGTAGCTTAGTCCGTAGGGTGTTGGGCTCTTGACCGCAATATTATGGGTTCGAGTCCCGCAACCAGCGGAATTACCGAGTCCACCCGCGACCAATCGGTTTGAGAAGTTGGCGACGCTATATGGCCTAGCAGTTAATTGCGTCGTAAAGGAACCCAAGGTTCTTTTTCTGCTTCATGTGTTTGCTTCTCCCAATATATGTCTTGCGATGTGCTTCCTCAATATATCGTTTTAATACGCACTCTGTTGGGCGCCGGAATATATATATTCATGTGCGCAAAATGACGAACGCAGTCAATGCGCCTAAATGCACATTCACTTCCACCACAGAGTACACAACCGAGAAACAATCGGCAGTGGGAGTGAGGGCCTTCCTCAATCTTGACAGTCTCGTCTTCTCCAGATGCATGCTCCTCGTATTAAAGTCTGATTGATAAACAACTTTTTTGTTGCCGTATTTATGTCGTGCTGTACTGCAAAATACGTGATTTTTATTATTTAAAATTTAGTCCCAGTTGTTGCTGGCGTAGCTTTAGGAACCAGGGTTCTATCGCTAAGCAGAGCTTGTTGCGTGAACCCTCGCCCCACCACCCGATCCACGAATTCCATTTCAACGGCAGAATTTTGATCGAAAGTTTAACGTGCCGTCAATAACACCGACACGGCCGCCCGGTAGCTCGTCCCCGGCCTTATCGGGCCAGTTGCCAACTCACACTCCGTGCCGGGGGCTAAACGCGAGCGCGCGAAGCGACTCGAACCCTGTGTTGCCAGGACAGGGGAAACCAGCACAGGCCAGCGCTCTAACCAACTGAGCTACCGGGGTGGCATTTCAGGTCGCACGACGCGAATAAAGAAATCATATTTTCTTTAGTTAAAAATAGAACACATTTAATTAAAAAGATGTATGTTATTGCATGGTAATTTTCCATTCCAACCGCAAATTAAGCTGTTATTAAAGTTGCTTCCGAGCTGGTCTGGAATAGAAATTGCTGTTACCCCTGCAATATTGCATGCATGACAGAAGTTGGTTCACATGGCGTTAGCGACGCAGCCAATTCATTTCGACTGAAAGTGCCGAATAACGGTGTGCGAACATGGGCAAAGCCACGGTGGGGAATGAACGGGGATGCTTCCCCAATCTTGCCAAGTTCCGGGTTAAGCCTTTGACAATGCATGATAATCGAACCGAAATCCTCATGCGGGCATCTAAAATCCGTCTTAGCGCTTACGGGTTCCACAAAGTTGTTGCCGAATCTAAATCGAGCTTTCATGGTACGAAATGCGTGATTTTTTAATTTCGCGCCGGCACTCCAGAATGTTCAGGATTGTCACCGAAATATTTTAGCAAACGTCTGCTCCTGTCAAAACAATGCTTCTCGCAGTCCTGGTGGCGTGTGTTCGCCGTGTATAGTAAAAGGCGTGGAGCCGAGCTTAGAACTGGCATCGCTCTGACTCCAGCTCGGGTCCAGTCATTTGACTGTTCGGCAGCATGCACAATTGTTGGTTTTGTCACTTTGATAATCATGTACTGTTATTATATGCACACCTCGAGGAGCAGGGACTAATGTTGGTCGGCGTGTACTGGTGGGAGGGGAAAGGGCAACCGTTAGTTTTTAGCTCAATATTTGCAATGCACTGCCGTAGTGCCACAAATGATTAAATTCAGGGGATCCTGTCTCCTGTCCCACCCCCGATGTTCCGCCGCCCGTGTCAGGAAGGGACTGTGGACTGGACACTGTCATAAGCGGTGACGTGTTCCGTATTTCCTATGCCTGGCTGATTAGAAGAAGTGCCCAACCATAAATTTAAGGTGGCAGAACCCCAGCCTTGCAGAATATCTGAATATTGAATATTGCAGAATATTTCCCTTCTCTTTATGAAAAAGATCCTCCCATGTGAACAGTGTCTTAATTCACTGTCGCTTATTAGAAGGAGTTCCCACGACGCGCACAAAAAGCTGCCAGCCTCCAGGCTCGAACCGGCCACCTCCGAGTCGGCAAACCGACGCGCTACCAACTGCGCTACCAACTGCGCTACCAACACCGGGTCGCTCGGCCCGCTTAAGTTAAATAGTGTCGATGGATATGACATGGGTCTAAATAACACCATTTTATACAATAACTAGCACATTCGTGTGAAAGTCTCCCATGATTATCGAAATACCATGAAAGAAGCTTTCAGATGACGTATAATTTGCACCACTCACGTATACTTGTTAGCCAGGAACGTACGCGGAAAAGTACCATTTCTTGCTGTCGTGATAATGTGCTAAGCCCAAATCAGCGCCCAAATGTCGTCCCCGGCTGCCAATAGACATTGACAGGGGCCGACCGTAGCTAGCCACCTATATTTTGCTTTGAACGTCTCCGCGCAGGTTTCCAAGAAAGGTGAAGAATTACCAACAGATTACTCACATGTGTTTACAACATGATTCGATGACGTCACCGGTTCCCACAAGCAAAACGTTTGAAGTGTAATCTTTGACTACGAAAAAGCTTTGGTTCTCGCTAGTCAAATTCCTTCATATGGTGTCTCTGAACTTGGATGATATGCGGCGAACTATCCGCCTGTGATGCAGTTCGTCCCTCCGGGAAAAGGAGCAGAAGCAGCAAAAGGAGCAGGTCGCCAGATAATAGGTATCTATTATTGATGTATATTTCACCTCGAAAGTAATTGTATTCAAGGCCCCTAACAGCCATATAGAATAATAGCCATGCCGTTGTATTGCTCGTCATTTGTTTATGACATGTGTACTCTCATAAAACGTCATTTTTCCAAAGGAGGTCGTGCCATTCCTGCAATAAGACACTATTTTGCATGGAATGGCTCAATATACAGCCCTATCGTGAAATATATTTTTGCAGAGTACAAGGCTAAGCTATATAATAGCACAAGTAGATGCTAGAGTGAATGACAGCAGGTGGGAATCACCCCTTATCAATTGAAACAATTTGGCAATTCAATAGGACAGTGGGAGAAAGTGATGTTTATGTACAGGTGAACACCACACTTGATGGCAATATTGTGATGACAAGGATACCAGGAATCGAGTAGGGTGAAGAGCAATGACATTTATGAGAATAAACCCCTCAGTGCACATGGGTGAACAAAGATTAATGAAATAGACTTGCTGAAGATTACCTTGCAAATTTGGTGTTATTCCAATTTAAGGTAGCCATGCCTCAAGTTTTACATACCTTTCACTTCCACCAAGGAAATAGACTGGTGAAACCTGAACATATTTTAGGTTTTGTTTTCAAATTAAAATTTTGTATCTATTTATTTTATTTAAAAAAAAGAATGTTCATGCATTGAATGCCAGACTAGTTTGTTGAATTTGTAATATTGAATGTTACTTTTTATACTATATTACCAAACTCCAAGCCTCCTTTTGGGCATAGTTTTGCCTTCCAACTCAACCTAACCAAACTTATCCTTCACATAGCAAATGATGTGACTGACTCCTTTCATGACTAATATTATGAGATCCAACATGGTAGGCTTTCAGCCAGCCTGCAAAGTATGGCAAACTGTACTACAAGTTGCACCAGCCATGGAACAAAAACTGAAACACAACAGGACTACACAGATCTGCACAATGGGGATTAGCAGTCTAGGGGTAAGTTGCTCGTCTCATAATCAAAATGTTGTGGGTTCGAGTCCCACCTGTTGCTACTCTTCGCCCGCTACCAATCGGCGTGAGAGATTGGAGACGCTACATGACTCAATGGTTGATGTGTTATGAAACCAATAACCAACCAGATCTGCACAATGGAGATTGAATACAAACCAAATGCAAGCAAAGCACATGGATAAGAAGATCAAGAGACTTAAGGCAACACCTTTTCCATATAGATGCATGTTTTGCATCTAGTCAATACTATAGTTTGCATATAACATGATTAAAGCACAAATAACCTCCTGCATGACATCCAGCGATTTTGAGCAGCATGAGACACTGAACTGAAATTGCTGGCACTGACTATCAAGCAAGGAGGACCAACCGCCAAGGATGAATTATTTCCAGTCATCCTCAGGCTTCTGGCTATGCTCATGGCTGATGCAGGTATAAAAGAGCTGCACCATAGTAGGGTTAAAACTAGGTCATGCTTGTGAACTAGGTGCCATCGTCCCTGGTCAATCAACATTAATCCCTCAGCATGGTGAACACACCAGTTATTGCCATCTGGACAGCAGCCAGTCTGTGAGTAGTCTGAATGTGGGTAGTCTTAAACCATTGCCCTCCCACAGACAATACAGAGGTAATGTCCACATACTATGCACATGGCTAGCCTGGCCAGTGCTTGCAAGCTATGAGCACTTCTGGAGGTTGAGGTGGAGGTGCCAGTTGGCATGAACAAGCACTCAGACAAGTTAGATCTGCTTGTAGTTGTGGAAAATCCTGTGAATTGGTTATGGCTATCAGGCAGAAAATTTTGAAATTGTCTGTATGCCATGCACACACATGCAGATGTTGTGGGGACAAAAGGCTAGTCATTGTTGAAAATGGAGAACAGCATGGGAATCAATACAGCTTCATTCAGAGATGTTGAAATGGTTCCATGATCCACTCTGAGGTACTATTGCAGGTAGACTGCTGAACAACTCCCAGACATGGGATGAACCACTGGCAAATATTTTGTATCATGTCATATCATATGATTGATTTCATACCATTTTGTCTTATTGGAAGATGGTAAGAAGATATACAGCACTGAAATCCTGTTGCATTGTGTGGACCTGCACAGTTGGGAATATATATATATATATATATATATATATATATATATATATATATATATATATATATATATATACATATATATACATATATATATACATATACATATACATATACATATACATATACATATACATATACATATACATATATATATATATATATATATATATATATATATATATATATATATATATATATATATATTATATGTGATATATATATATATATATATGTGCGTGTGCGTGTGCGTGTGCGCGTGGGTGTGCGTGTGCGCGTGCGCGTATGCGTATGTGTGTGCATATGTATATAGCTGAATTTCTGTCAGTCATGGTGTATGCAGCTATCTGACCATGCTCTCCTTTATCACTAGGTAACAATGCCGGGAAAGGTCAAGGTTCGTGTGTTAGCTGGTAGGAATCTGCCAGTAATGGACCGTGCCAACGACACCACGGACGCATTTGTCGAAATCCGGCTGGGAGCTGTCACACAGAAGACTGATGTGTGCCGCCGATCATTGAATCCGCAATGGAACTCGGACTGGTTTCGTTTTGAAGTGAGTTTGAGCCAGGTGGTAGCTGCAGAAATTAATTGATTGCCAAATCTTGTTCAAGTCAATATTCTTCCACATATTTTGTCTGCTTCAATATCGTTTTGAGGTTTAACAGGGAGATCAAATGGGTACAGGAAGCATATTTAGAGTACAACATTATGCATGCTGGCCAGTTGAGCTAGAGCTACCGGCAATTTGGTGGCTTCATTTCTGGTATCATGTTGGATGTTGCTGGTGTCAGCTGCTTTTGGCCTGCTGGAGTGGATTACACAGCCACTGGGTGTATGTTTGCAGGCAATAGGTGGTGCTGGCCTGACTGTGTATTCTGACAGCATCCACAGGTTTCAGGGTGATGTGAGGCGACCTGATGTCATCATCTCTGATATTACCTGATGACACAATGACTTAGTGTCCTTACTGGGATGGAAAGGTGCTCTTTTCATTGATTTTTTTTTTGCTCGGGACCATGATACTCTCCGGGTCTTGACATTCTGATTCTCTTTCTAAGGATGAATGGTGCTGGTTGAAATTTAAGTGGTGGACACAGTTTTTGATAAATGCTGTTCATCCCTGCAAGCTGTTTAAACTCAGGCTTCCATTCGAGCAATCTAACACGGTGTAGTTGGCGAAGCAATCTGGGGTACATCTCACCCTTCTACACTTGTGATCCAGCACTTTTCATAATCACATACATGTTTTAATGATAATCAAAAGTAACTACCAAAAAGTCTCGAAATACAAAATAAACGTTTAGAGTTCAAGAGGAAAATCAAAATGCCTTCTTCGAATTTGATGGCCGGAAAATTGCCTTGTCAGATCCTTGGTTGCAGGAAGTGCAGGTTTAGACTTGACTCATGAACCTGATCAGTTAGGTGAAACAGTGAAGTGACCTGTCTCGTTGTTCAGGTGCAGGACGACGCCGAGCTCCAGGACGAACCACTGCAGATTCGCGTCATGGACCACGACACGTACTCGGCCCACGACGCCATCGGGAAGGTGTACCTCAGTCTGAGCCCTCTGCTGGCGCCCGAGCTGATCAACCGCACCGACACCTCACAGTCCGCCGGTGAGGTCACGGCCTCGAGGTCACTGGCCACGCTGACCCTTACAGTCCGCCGGTAAGGTCACGGCCCCGAGTTCACCAGCCGCACCGACACCTCACAGTCCGCCGGTGAGGTCACGGCCCAGAGATCACCAGCTGCACTGACATCTCACAGCCTGCTGGTGAGGTCATGTCCCAAGGTCACCAGCCGCACTGACACCTTACAGCCCGCTGGTGAGGTCACGTCCTCGAGGTCACCAGCCGCACCGACACCTCAGTCCGCCGGTGAGGTCACGTCCTCGAGGTCACCAGCCGCGCCGACACCTCAGTCCGCCGGTGAGGTCACGGCCTCGAGGTCACCAACTGCGACGACACCTTATAGCCCGCTGGTGAGGTCACGTCCATAGGTTACCAGCCGCACTGACCCTTACTGCCCGCTGGTGAGGTCACGTCATCGAGGTTCCCCCGACGAGGCATCACCTTTTCGTGGTGGTGGGGGGGGGGAGGGGATTGCGTGCCTCAAAGATCCGGCGGCGAGACCACCAGGCAGCCGGGGAAAAGTCAGACCAAGAGTGCCTCACTGGTCCTCCCATTCCTACGCTCTCAAATCAATGCCCATTTCATCCCAAAAATCCATGTCCTTCACCTATCTCTGAAATCCGTACTCTCCTACTGCGAGCAGGTAGGACAACTTCCCCTGTCCTACCCACCAGCTCACTTTTATCGGGGTAGTCATGCCCCCTCGGCCTGCCCCCGCGGTTGACGGAGTCCTGGAGGTTGAGGTCCCCCGTCGCACGGAGCTAGTTGTGACGGGGGACCAACACATCTCTTCGGCCCTGATATCCAGGAGGGGCGGGCGGGCCCGTATGACCTCACGCGGACCAAGTGGCTGGTCGCCTCGGGCCGGGGACCTGGGATTATTCCCAGTGTGCCGGCTCGGCCGGCTGGAGTCAGGGGGTGAGCGGCGCTGGATCCCGGCCGGGGTGGTGAGTCTCTTTCTCCCGTCCGGGTGATGGCGTCGCCTGCCCCGTGCCCCTTGGGCGCCTGGCGACCTCCCATCCGCGGGATCTAGGCGTCCCCCAGTGGGGCCCCCGTGGGGTGGGACGCTACGAGGAGCCGAAACTTAAACACAGTATATGGCATTCACTACACAAACAAACACTCCTGGTCCTTCTCATAGAGACCAGACAAGACACTTTTCTACTCCTCGTATCCATATTCTTCGAGGAAAAAATAGGTGTCTGGCCTCATTATCACCCTTTCAGAGGCGAGACGGGTATGGTAGACTTGGCAAGGCTATACGGTGCGAAAAATGTAGGGATGGTTCCTTAGAAGTAGAATTTGCGCGGGCAGAAGAGGCAGAGAACGCATTAAAAATACCCGACTTTGCGTGCGGTGTCTGAAAGAATCAGAGCAAAGTAGACGAGAATATCCCCATCGCCATAGAACCGCACAAGACAAAGAATTACTTCACGAGGCCTTATAAACTGCTTTGACCTAGGGGACATTCCGGAGGATGAAATCGTGGACGCCTTATCGGAGTTTGAGGTGACTGAGGCAAGGAATTGCTTACAACAAACAACGTGATTTTAGCATTCAACACCACCGATATTCCCCCCCCCCGAAATACGTGGGGGCTACGTTCGAGTGAAGGCCCGTGTTTTTCTCCCCAATCCAATGAGATGTTTCAAGTGCCAAAAGTTTGGACATATTAACCAATTCTGCCGGAATCGCCCTGCATGTGCCAAGTGCGCTTTCCTCGAACATGTTAGGGAAAACTGCACCTCAGAAACCCCGTTTTGTGTTAAGTGTGGCGCAGGGCGAGATTCGCACACTTCCTTCAACCGAACTTGCCCGATCTACTCCAGAGAGAAAGAAGTAATTGCAGTCAAACACACAAAATCTAACGTTTCGGGAGGCAAGGGATGAGTACGAACAAACTCATTCCAGAATGTCGTACACATCCAAAGTTGAAAACAGCACAACTACTCAACATCACGCACAGCTCGGCAGAGCCTCTGAGGTCATCGCCCAACTGACGGCCCTTCTTCGCTCCCTTGGAGTACCTCTTGCATCGCAGGCGAGGCAAGGCCAGCAAGCCCACTACCAACCCAATAACACAGAGATGTGACCGAGGTCACACCCTCGACGAGTGACGCCGTCCGCCCCCGAGAGGCCCCCTCCCGGTCGACGCCCGATGGTGGGGCGTGGACGGTGGCCCAACGATCCAAGAGGCTTCGTCGGTCCTTTCCACCCAATCCTAGCCCCTCCCCATCTATCTCGAAATCCCCACCCTCAATCTCCATCCGCCCTCCAGCCTACTCTTGCCTCTCACACACACCACCACCCCTCCAAATAAATCCTATCCACCTCTTCCCTGCCAAACCCTTGTCCCCTCCCGATGAGCCAGACCTCACCACTACCCTCGACTTCCGCTTCCGCATCAGCATCCCGTCCCGTAACACCCGACCAATTCAAATACCCGACTTCAACCTCAATTATCAGGAGGCCGAGAGGCGCGCCCGCGAGGCGAAGAGGGCGCGCCTGGCCCAAATGGAAAGGGCCAGGGCGACGAGCCGCCAAGGCTCTGACAAGGCACATTCCCAAAGGCCGGCTACCCCATCGCCACGAAGGCATATTGAGGGACCGGCGGTAGTCCAGCCTACCCATGACATGTGCCCTACCCTGCCTCCTCCCAGGCTGGGAGCACAGAAAAGAGGCTTGCCGCCTTCTAGCTCCCCACCGGGCGAGGGATCGCCGAACACTCGGCCCAGAACTCATTCCCTCGCACTGAGTGGAGGCTCACCGCCCGAGCCGCCGGTGATGCCCTCCCTGGCACGGACCACAAGACCAAGTTTAAAACCGCACGTTCCCCATTCTAGTCACTCCTGAACATATTACTATGTCATCCATCCTCATTAGTCATTCATGAATCTTGTCGTCCCTAGTCACCACTGAAATGCCATCCTTAGTTTTACAATGGAACATACGTGGTCTTAGAGCCAATTTTACAGACCTTCAGGATGTTTTATCCAAGCGAAACCCCGCAGTTATTTGCCTACCAGAGACGAAACTATCCCCTGGAGCCTACTGCTCAATAAGTGGATACTCCGTCTACCGCAAGGACGTACCTGCTGAAACAGTGGCCAACGGAGGAACCATGCTGGCAGTCCACCATAGCGTGGCAGTTCACGGGGTATCACTACGCACATCACCCCAAGCGGCTGCTGCCCGTGTCAACCTCGGTGCCCGCCCAGTAACCTTCTGCTCACTGTACCTACCGCCGGGACTTCCTCTCTCTTCGGCAGAGCCTGGACTTTTAATGTTGGTGCTCCCCCCGCCGGTTCTACTTCTAGGAGATTTTAACTGCCACCACACAGCCTGGGGCTGTGACACTACTAACGCGCTGGGAGGTTTTCTGGAGCGTCTTATCCACGCCGAGTCATTATTTCTTTTAAACACAGGCTCGCCCACATATTTTACTTCATCTTCCGGGGGAACGTCAGTCTTAGACCTGAGCCTCTGCTCTCCACAGCTTGCCCCGCATTTTGCATGGTCGGCTGACGACGATCCACTAGGAAGCGATCACTTCCCGGTATGGCTGGACTATAGATCTGGAGCCGTCCTGGGCAAGAGACCCCGGAGGTGGAACTTCCACAAGGCTGACTGGAGTGAATTCGAGGCCAACTTACAGGCAAGGCTTACTCCTGCTCCCAACACTCCACCTTCGGTGGCATGTGTCCCGATGACGTCTAGGACCCTCCGTCGTACCCCAGTCCCGTGGTTGACCCCGTAGTGCCAAGACGCTATTCGTGCCAGGAAACGAGCTTATCGAGTCTTTAATCGCCAGAGTTCAACGACCAACTTAATCGCATATAGGAAACCTAGAGCTCTTGCCCGTCGGACAGTGCGAGAGTCTAAGCGATCTTCCCGGCAAAGTTATGTCGGAGGCCTCACCTCATCCACCCCGTGAACTGAGGTGTGGACACGCATAAAGCGAATCTCCGGCAAATTCTCTCCCGCTCAACTGCCCGTCTTACGAAGAGCCGGCGACACAATTTTTCAACCATCTGAAGTAGGAAATGAAATCGGCAGCATACTATCACGACGCAGCAACCTAGGAAACCTTAGCCCACATTTCCTTCGATACCGCGCTCAGTGTGAGAAGTCCAGACTGGACTTTGCTACATCAGAAAGGCTCGAATACAACGAGCCATTCACTAAGGCCGAACTGATGTCGGCAATTTCTTCGTTGTGGGACGTGTCTGAGGGTCCCGACAAGATTCACATCGCAATGGTGCGTCAATTACCACGATGTGCACAGGACGTTTTACTGGCTACGCTGAACTCACTGATGGAAAATGGGCACCTTTCCGGACGCATGGAGAGAGGCCACTATTATGCCTGTTTTAAAGCCAGGAAAGGGTGGACAGGATCCACTGCACTATCGCCCCATTTCCTTAACATCGTCTCTCTGTAAAGTGGTAGAGAAGATGGTGAATGTCCGCTTGGGATGGTATTTGGAAGAAAAAGCATCTTATCCCACAGCCTTTTGATCGAGAGAGCATCCTGTCACCAGAGTGTTGTGGGTGGGGCCGCGGGCGGCCAGCGTGGCAGCTCCGGCACTGCTCGGTGCCGTCACATTGCTGGCGTCACCACCCGCGCGCGCACCAATGGTGGCCACACGCTGGCGTTGCAGAGTCGTGTCGCTCATGATGCAGTTGGTGTGGTTCTAGTGCTGAAGCGCTCCGCCATCCAGTGGGTGGGACCGGTGAGCGGCAGTAAATGTCGCATGTTACCCCTGATTATTTTTCCATCTAAGTGCTATGTACTTAATAATTTTATTGTCCAACAGCCAATGTAGGATTATTTTTTGTCAATTACAATTATTGTCCTACAATGTCCAGCAGCCCATGTAGGAAAAGCTGCTCTGAGATGCTGCATTTGAAACATAGCTGACAAATTATTTTTGGGAATATGTTGATTCTTCCCCATTTTGCTTTACTTTATGACACCAGGACACGAATTGTGCCATCCGGGTTGTGTGACGCTAGTAGCAAATTTGAATTACGAGTATTCGCATTAATTTATGTAACCTCAGCTTAGATGGCAGAAAAAATGTTTGCCAACTCCGAATGAACGACCACACCAGCACTGTAACCAGCCGACTTCTCATTCACCGTTGTGTTTTTGTAGGACCCTCACTGTATGGAGTACGAATCATTTCGGTGGAGATCCACCGCTGTGTGTAGCGCAGTGCTGAGATGCCATGTGGGAGAGGATGGGGTCGGCCATGTATGTGTCAGACAGGTTGCAATGGGAGGGCCGTCGATGTACACAAATAACACGTCGTCACGTTGCAGTGGGACCGTCTCTGATCTCCGGCTGGATTCCCATCTACGATACTCTGCACGGTATCCGCGGCGAGATCAACGTCATGGTCAAGGTCGACCTGCTATCCGACTTCAACAAGTTCCGCCACTCGTCCTGCGGCGTCCAGTATTTCTCCAGTGAGGACACCAACACTCCCGGGACGATAGCCCGGCACTTTGGACGTAACTTGCGCCCCCCCACTCCCCCTCCCCACACCCGTCCTGCTGCCACTCTGCAGGCACATGTGTGTAATATGTGTCTCCCGACGATTGGCGTCTGGATGTGGACTGGGCAGAGCGCCACAATCCGCTTGCTCTCAGCCGTGTGTGCCTCTTGTATCCGCCTCACGTTCGTTATGTACAAACCTGCATTGGAATCGCTGTTCGCCCGCATCCGCCGTGCTCGGCCCTTATTCGCGGTGTCCGGTCCGTATCCGCGGTGTCCGGTCCGTATCCGCGGTGTCCGGTCCGTATCCGCGGTGTCCGGTCCGTATCCGCGGTGTCCGGTCCGTATCCGCGGTGTCCGGTCCGTATCCGCGGTGTCCGGTCCGTATCCGCGGTGTCCGGTCCGTATCCGCCGTGCTCGGCCCTTATTCGCGGTGTCCGGTCCGTATCCGCGGTGTCCGGTCCGTATCCGCCGTGCTCGGCCCTTATTCGCGGTGTCCGGTCCGTATCCGCGGTGTCCGGTCCGTATCCGCGGTGTCCGGTCCTTATCCGCGGTGTCCGGTCCGTATCCGCCGTGTCCTTTCGCGGTGTCCGGTCCGTATCCGCGGTGTCCGGTCCGTATCCGCGGTGTCCGGTCCGTATTCGCGGTGTCCGGTCCGTATCCGCGGTGTCCGGTCCGTATCCGCGGTGTCCGGTCCGTATCCGCGGTGTCCGGTCCGTATCCGCGGTGTCCGGTCCGTATCCGCCGTGCTCGGCCCTTATTCGCGGTGTCCGGTCCGTATTCGCGGTGTCCGGTCCGTATCCGCGGTGTCCGGTCCGTATCCGCGGTGTCCGGTCCGTATCCGCGGTGTCCGGTCCGTATCCGCGTGCGGCCTATTCGCGGTGTCGGTCGTCGCTTCCGGTCCGTATCCGCGGTGTCCGGTCCGTATCCGCGGTGTCCGGTCCGTATCCGCGGTGTCCGGTCCGTATCCGCGGTGTCCGGTCCGTATTCGCGGTGTCCGGTCCGTATCCGCGGTGTTCGACGTGTCTTCATTTGCTGCCGACACCCGCCCCGTGGTGAGCGGCGGGATGCTGTTGGCCACCCCAGCTGTCGTGTCTTCTGTGCACCCCGCGCGCGCGCGCGTGCGTGCGTGCGTGTGTGTGTGTGTGTGTGTGTGTGTGTGTGTGTGTGTGTGTGTGTGTGTGTGTGTGTGTGTGTGTGTGTGTGTGTGTGTGTGTGTGTGTGTGTGTGTGTGTGTGTGTGTGTGTGTGTGTGTGTGTGTGTGTGTGTGTGTGTGTGTGTGTGTGTGTGTGTGCGTGTGTGTGTGCGTGTGCGTGTGCGTGTGTGTGTGGGTGTGGGTGTGGGTGTGGGTGTGGGTGTGCGTGTGCGTGTGCGTGTGCGTGAGCGTGAGCGTGTGCGCGTGTATATATGTATGTATGTATGTATGTATGTATGTTTGTATACATACATACATGTATGTGTGACGTGGCAGGCATGGTGTGGCGACAGGCGCGTGCATCCCGTCCGGCCACATCGTGCAAAGTCTGCTCGGCTTCGTGCACCAGCTGGTGGTGAACCACGACCCCGAGTACCAGTGGATCGACAAGATCCGCACGCCGCGCGCCAGCAACGAGGCGCGGCAGACGCTCTTCTCCAAACTGTCTGGCGAGCTGCAGCGGCGAATCGGCGTCGACGTCATCGAGGCTGGCGGAAACGCCGTCATCGGGTCAGTGCGGCATCGGCCACGGCGGCCGACGCGTCGATCTGAGGCCACTTGATCTTGGCTTCACGGGGCTCCGGCGCCGGCCGCGGCATTGCGCCTTCGCTGTGGCTGATGTGTTCGAGTGTGAGAATCGGGCGCCCTCGCTGTGGCTGGTGTGTTCGAGTGTTTATGCATCAGTGGAGGTTGTGCGCACCTCGTCTAATTTGGTGGTCGCCACTGCCATATTTGGGTGCCACTGAATGTCCCGTTTAGCGCCACTTGCTGCCCGCTTGGTCGTCACTGAATGACTCGTTTTCCCGGCCGAGACTGGTGGTGAGGCGTGCAGGTATAACTCCGTCCCCGGGAGATGACGGGGCGCCGGCTGGCCGGCAGTTACCGGCAATGTTTTGACCTGGAAGGCGAGACGGGCATCGTGGTGCGTGGGATCGGTACGGCCGTCAGTCTGGTGCGGACTGAGCAGCGCGAGTCCAGTCCGGGGCCGCTCAGTCGGCGCGGCGGCAGCGTCCGCGACAGGTGAGTGCTGCCGGCAGCGCCGGTGCGGCTCCTGCCGCAGTGTGGCCGGGGGCTTCTCCGCTGCCGCGTCACGCCTCCGTCAGAATCCAGAGACCCGAGTCCTGTAGTCTGGGCGTCCAGTTCCGTCATCTAGTTACGTTCCAGAGTTCCGTTTTCCATTCCAGATTTCCAGCCTCAGTACTTCAGTTACGCTCTACTCTCCGTTCTCCAATCACACATAGGCCTAGTCCTCCAGTTCCCGTCTTCCAGTTCCCGTCCTCCAGTCCCTTCCTTCAGTCACTGTCCTCTAGACCCTACACTCCAGTCCCCGTTCTCCAGTCCTCGTCCGCCAGTCCCCGTCCTCCAATACCGCCGAATAGTCCCGTTCTTCTATCCCCATTCCTCTTTCGATGTCACACTGCCGGCCTATGATCCTGTCTCGAAGCTATGTTTTGTTGCCTTGTTCCTTCGAATCCTGTCGCGGATGACTGACGAATTTCCGCTTCCTATTCAGTCGACACAGGTTAGCGGTCAGCGAAGTCTGTCGCGAGTTTTGCTCTAACGGCCTGACCGGGAATTTCTGGAATTCTATAGCGAGTCTTCCCGACCTGGCCCCAGGTGAATTCGCTTGGTGGCAGCATTCGAATGCGAACGGTATTGAGCATTCAAATTGGCAAATGTCAACCCCGGCGTTGGCCAACAGCATTCCAAGGTATTTTGCATGATCCGTCGTACTGAAAGGGACAGATGCATCTGTCATATCACAGGTTCCGACACGTTGTTCCTTGTCATGCTACATGCTGTCGTGTTTACAGTTGCATTTTCCATCGGCCGGCCTAAGGCACAGTCGTCACGTGCTTCCGTCGGCCGCTGCCGACCCCCGTGGCAGACGTAGTCGTGGTGCTACATTGTGACCGGTGCCTGCGGGCGACCCCACGTGCTGTACAGGCTACCGTCCCTGCCCGCTGGCATGCTGTCTGCTGCCTGGCTCGCTGCTGGCTGACTCGGCTTTATGCCTGCCGGTGCACTATGTGCTAGCACAGTGCTCGCGCCACAATATTGCGGCTGTTCACCGGTGCCGCCAGGTCGCCACAACCTCTGGGGGCTACAGCGCTGGTGCTTTGCTTGTTGCAGACTAGGGCGGATCGCATCAAGCTTTGTTGAGTACTGTGTTTTGGCTTCACGATCGGAATCTTGTTTGCAAACCATTCGATTTTCGTACTTGAGTAGAATACCTGTACCACCAGGTGCAAGTGATAGTATAAATGCAAACAGCCGGTGACTGCTCGAAATCCGAACGTTTTTGGGTGTACGTATCGAACGCTGAAATCGCGTTAGAGGGGGAAATTCAATATTTGGCAGAAGAAATTTAGGAGTCCTTGATGATTGTATAATGGATGCTGTGCAACATGGCGACTTTATAACGTCAGAAAGTTCCCGAGCTGATCACTAATTTTACAGAAAAACATTCGGGGAAGCGACAAACATACAATAGGAAATGTTTTATGGTAATTCGGTTCCAGTGAGCACTGTCTGCGATGCAATGAAGTGTGTGTAAGGAAGGGAAGGCTGCCAAGCACATGGAAAAACGAAAACCAGCTGTCAGAATGACGGATTATGGAAGAGTATGGTGGTAAAAGCGATAAAACAGAAGGTAGAAATGTCTCAGATGGCTATTCTCAGAATATTAGGGTGTAGCCAGGCGCCTGCCCCCCCCCCCCAAGTTATGAAAGGAGCCGGTTTCAAGTGCAGAAGCAGACAAATGACACCTCAGGTAACAACGAAGCAAAAGAATTCGCAGAAAACCAGGATCCGTTACATCTCCCGTAGGCCTGGCTGGCTGGCTGGGGATGGACGTCAGATTGAAATAGACGATGAAGCGTATTTCACTGTGAGCGAGATGTCGGGTAAAGTGGGATTCTACACTGAGCCTGGCGGTGATGTCATGAATGAAGTGAGGCTCAAGCCCGATGGAAGTTTCCGAGGAAGGCCCTCGTCTGGATGGCCATAAGCCCCGATGGATTACTAAACCGTTGTTCTGCAAAAGTGTGAAGACGATCGATGGGTGGTTGTATCTGGAAAAATGTGTCGGGGCCGTCTTAGCTGTTTTTTGTTTGTTTGTTTGCTGATGGGTGTCGTGGTGCACGCTGAGTCCTCACTGTCTGCTAGCGATACACTGATAGATCACGGTCTCTATATATTCACTGTACACGGCCTGACTATGCACGCTGTACTCTCTGGCCTTGTCCTGACGCCACTGGCCCTGTCGGGGCGAACAGTCGGGAGTGGGTCGCGCGTCCGTGGTGCCATAACCATAAATCACGGCCCGCACTCCGCACATGCGACGCACGCACAACAATAAGTACTCCGATGGAGACTTCCGTGGCCCGACCTGGTCACGGCTCACTACGCTGCTGAAACCATCGCACGCTTCGAGTACTTGTAAATTAACTACGTGAACAAGACAGACAACCCATCCAGCTGCCTTCGGATTCGACCTGTTGAGGACATGCGAGGCATTCTGAAACAAGCGGTGTACAAGGGCGACCGGCAGGCGAAGTCTAAGCAACAGCTGATCTCGCGGATGCAGAGCGTCATCCGATCTCTGGACCCGGAGGTGCCGCGGGAAATGATGATCCTTTCCACTCGCGTGCGCCTAGTCGACCACCGAGGCGCTGCAGGAGCGGGGCACTACAGATTCGAAAGATACAGTGTCTGAACTCCAAGATGGTGTTTTTTCCGATCCATACCACAACTTTTGGCAGCACCACATCGCCTTTAAGTTTGTCCGTATTTCAAATAATCACCAGCTACTAATTGCAATTTTCTTTCCCTCGTTATCTTTCGATAAGCATTTCGGCAATTCATGCCACAACAACACCAAAATTCGAGATACTGCACAAGCTTCAGCCATGTTGCCAGTTGGAGGAATCCCACTCGGATGAGGCTCGCTCTGGTGTGAAGGTCTCTGTATTCGGTTTGGCTTAGTTTGCTTCGATCCGCCCTTATCTAGCCTTGACTACATATGTGGCGAGGGGGTCTGCGTCGGCCTCGCTGTAACGATCCGTGCAGGACGCGACACATTTTGTTCATGATATAAACACCCCATACCTGTCCCAATTTCCGTCTTCATTCATCCATGGCATTGGTCTCCCGCTATTATTGTATTCATGCTGGATCATTTTCGGCGATCATGCTCCAATTCTTCCCTGCCGCTCGATTACTTCCATCTAAAAAAATCCGTTTTGTGTGTAGTCGCCGGTGGTGAGAACTTGACATCACGCCTATGCACCGCCCACGGAAGGCAGGTGGTGGGGTTGCAGGTGTGTCGCTGTTCTGCACGGTCGGCGGCGCGGCTCGACCCGGCGTTGCCGCTGCTGAGCGGTCGCCTCTGTCGTGTGTCTGACAGCGAGCGAGAGCAGGTCGCCGCGCCGGCGGCGTCCTCCCTGCAGCTGCAGCCGGCCTCGCCGCTGGCCGAGGCGCCGCCAGCCGGGCGCGGCCTCCTGGCCGCCGCGCAGCAGTTTGTCCGCGAGCGGCTGAGCTTCCGGCGCCGGCTGCCTCGACCTGCCACCGCCTGCGCTCTGAGCCGGGAGGCGTTCAGCTCGACGGTGCCGGAGCCGGCGACGGAGCCGGCGGCAGCGCAGCCGACCGGCCGTCGGCCGCGGTCGCGACGCGCCTCCTGCGACGCGCTGCCGCCCCAGCCAACCCTCGACTCGCTCACCACGGTCACGTCCGACGGCTCGACCGGCCTCGCCGAGTCGGAGCCGCCTGACGACGACGACGACGAAGGCGCAGCACAAAAGCCCATCATGGTGATCAGCTCGCTGGAGGACATGTGCAGCGGCGAGGAGGCGGTCGGCGCCGCGCACCCGACCGGCAGCCTGCCCAGCTCCACCCTAAACCTAGCGCTGTGCAGCCTCGACGTGCATGACGTGGTGTACATCTCCAGCATGAACGTGCTAGTGGAGATAGCTGCCGTGTACCCCAGCCTAAGCACGGACAACGCTTACGACGACGAGCCCGTGTTGGACCTCGACAGCATGTCGCAGGACTACTTGGATACGCTCGCTCCCTGCCAGCCGGTCGAGTCACGCCGCGCCACATTCACGCTGTTTCCGGATAGTGCCGATAGTCTCGCTAACTCTGAGCCGGCGTCAGGCGCCCTGAACCCGCCGCTGTCCGGATCCGACCCGTTCCCGCCGCCTGACAGCAGCGACCAGCTGACGCACGCCCGGTGCGTGAGCGGCGTGTGCCGGCTGGCGCCGCTGTCCGACGATCTATCTGGCCGCAGCTGTCTCGACTGCCCGGCCAGCGGTGCCGACGCCGTCTCGCAGACGGACAGCGGCAGCGACTTGACCTCGTCTCGGCCGTTCCACCTAGGCGAGATCACGTGTCTGGCCGATGGTGGCGCGGCCGTGCTGGCCGAGCAGCGCGACAGTTACGGCGCGCTCGGCGTGCCTCATCGGGTGCTGCGCTACGTGGCGTCGGCGCCGGCGATGGCGTGCAGGTCGACGCCGCCGTCCGTCGAGCACACGTCTCCGCCGGCCGGCCACGATCCCGCGTCCTGCCACGCGCCGGCCCAGCCGACCGCGCTCCCCACCCGCCCATCCGCCAGCGACACGTCTGATCCGCTCCCGCCCGTCACCAGCGTGTCCGAACTGGCGTCGCTGCCGAGCCGTCCGTCGCTGGACAACATCCCTGAGCTGACGTCACTGCACAGTGTGTCGTCTGACCAGCTGGTGCCGTGCGCGGCCGCCGCCGACCGTGCCCACCCACGGGCGCCTGACGCCGGCTGCCCCAGTGTTGCGTCCGCTGGCGGTCGCCCGCCGCGCGACGAGCGCCGCCGTGACGGAGCGTACCTGCGTTGCAGTGAGCTGTCCTCTAGCCCCCACCCCCCGCAGGCGCCGGCCGCCGCTGCCGCCGACGCCGCCGACGTGGACCGACTCAGTCGCTCTCTGGAGAACGACATCACCTTCAAGGGTGAGTGCTGGCTCGCATGGAACGCCGCAGAAACGAGACTCGCTTCGCGAAGCCCATGTCGGATCTCAGAACGGAAGCATGCGGATGCAGATCCAGGGATCCATGTTTGTCAGACACCCGTATCCAGGGATCCGTGTGTTGGGTGTCCATGTCCAGGGAACTTCGTGCTTCAGATGTCGGTATCCAGGACCTATATCCGTCAGATGTTCATAGCAGGGATCCATCCGTTTTAGGTGTCCGTATTCAAGGATCCGTACGTCAGGTGTCCGCATCCAGGGATCCGTGTGTACCAGGTGTTTGTATCGATGGGATCCGTGTATGTGGGTTGTCATATCTATCAATTTTGCTGATAGATACCCATGATTTCTCTACTATGATCTCGTGATCGTCCAGTAGCTATGTCAGGATGCCTTTGGTTTGCGAGGACGACGTCAGTGTGTTTTGAGTATTGTTGATGCGTACCTGCGCTATCCTATCATGCTAATACGGAGGGCAGGGAGGTGTGGCAAGTGTAGGGAAGTGTGCCCTTTTCTGTGCAAAATGTAGGAACCGAAACATGAGCTTTTTATCCACTAGACTCTTTCCGTTTTATGCTTATGCGTGCGTGCGACCATTGCAATCCCTATTCTTGCACAATAGGCTATGAGCCTCATACCTGCACTTCCTAATTAGCAGCTGGTCGCTAGTTTCCGTATTGCTGACTGGCCGCTGCTGACTATGGCTGGCAGCTACTGGGTAATTCCACCACCAGCGGCTGCTTAGTTCCTCCCTGGCCGGCAGCTGCTGAATATCTATCCGTCCGACAGCTGCCGAGTATCCACCGGATCGTCAGCTTCCGGGTATTTTCCCGGTCGGCAGCTGGCGTTATCTGCAGGACCGTCAGCTGCTGAGTATCTGTCCGGCCAACAGCTGGGAAACTACAGGGTGCTGAGTTGAGTTGGCGACGCGCCCGACTGAAACTGTATCTTTCTCTCTCGGCAGCTCCCAGCAGCAGCACATCCAGCTGCGCCGACACCAAGCTGACCCAGCTGGTGACCACGTCTGCACACCAGCGCGGCCAGCAACAGGACAGCTACGAGTCGACCGAGTTTCCGTTCATCACGCTGCGAGTCTTCTCGCCGGGCTTCGTCACGCACCTGGGTACGGACGATGTGTCGGTGCGGCGCGGGCCGAGGCTCGGTGCTCGGGACGTCTCACGCCCTGCACCAGATTTGGTCACTCCCCCTCCCCCTCCTAGGACAAAATACCCAACACGGGACTACTCGCTGTCTTCAATGCGTGGCGAGTCTGCCAGGATTCAGCACTGTGTCGAAGGCCATTTTCGCTGGGGCGCTGGGCGTCAGATGGAAATGAAAATATGCGGTTTTGGCTACCTAAGTTGCAAATATTCAGAATTGGTTGTGCACAAAGTGCGTACAATTGTACAATACAAGTACAGTCGTATGCACTTTTTAAAATCATGCTAGCCGTGAAGCTGAGTGGAATCAATGTTTACTTGCTCTGTTACGGGTGCTAAGAGGCATTCAATATTTTACTAATGAAGACAGCAATAAAAAGCAAAAGAGCTGACACAAGACGCATTTCCTGTTAAGTATTGCTTCCGTTTTTCTGAAATTTGAACACTGGCTCGGTGATCAATATGCTATTCCTGTGGCGTACACGAGATGGATCAAGCCGCAAATGCACCGGGTATTCAAATTGTCGCAATAGGACGTCAATCGTCGGCGGGCCCTAAAGCGCCAATCTACCACTGCCACCACAGGGGTATTCAGTGTGTGAGCTGGCAAAGGAGTGGGAGAATGGCCGAGAGAGTGGGGAAGGGCAAGAGGATGGTGTGCGGGATACGCGGCCGCAGACTGGGTCAGCTGTGAAGGAGGCCGCAAAGTCATATCCACCACTGAACAATCCAGCCATCGGATGTGGGGTACTAAAATCAGTGTGGGGTGTCAAGCATCCCCCAAATGGCTTGCATGACTAAGTATCCTTTGATTCCATAACATTAAATGAATATGTATTGCTTAAGGCATAAAACAAACCGTAGCTGAACAATAGTATGAAGTTATCGATACAATTTATAACATTTGATTCAGCTTTGTTGGTTTAAGGAAATAACCTCAAATTTCCCTCTGGTAGTGGTTATGCCATTGGCCATTGCCAACCCGGGAGTATGCTGCCTTTGCCACATGCTGGATGTTGGTCGGTACTGAGCCATCTACTGAAGTGTGTGGTCATTATGTGTGACCTGATTAATTTTCCTGGCCGAAAATTAGCACTCAACTCATGGTCATGGTAGAGTATGTTAATTCTGGTGAACCAAGTTAGCCTTAACACTGCGAGATGAACCGAAGCCAATCCTCGCATTTTGGAAAAGTTGGCCGATTTGATGACTTGCCTCGTTTAATATCGTCCAGGGTGTGTTCTGACCGGCTACTTTATTTTCAGCACTGGTAAGGCAGGATCCCCACCCACACCCCACCATATTAAGGGCATTATATTTCAGTCTCGTGTTATGAAGTGACCAAGGTCTGGCCCAGACCTTGGTGTGTTGCATGTATGTGGGCAGTCTCATCGAAGGAAGTATGATTGGGGTATGGGGAGAGGTGCCCTTGGCGACTGTGGGGTCATAATCCGAGCCAACGAGACTTGATCTCCCCCATTAATGCTGAACCAATTGGGAATAGTCATTGTCTGTGAGTATCGAGAGGGTACACTGACCCCCAGCTTGCAGGTCAGAGGAGGCCCTGTGTGCGGGTGCATGCGCGCATGTGCGCCAGTGAGCGGGCACACATGCGTGTGAAGGTAAGGGCGCCATTGAGCAGCAGCGTGGTGCAGTGAGCAAACGGCGGCCGTGACGTGTCCGCAGGTGGTACGGTCAGCGCACGCTCCGTCAAGCTGCTGGACCGCATCAACCACCCGGAGGAGAGTGAGAGCAGGGAGAGCTGGTGGGCCGAGGTGCGCACCGAGGTGCGCTCCCACTGCAAGGCGCTCGCCTGCAACGTCGTGCTGGGATACGAGGAGGCCACCACGATACGGTAACAGTCTTGCTGACCTGTGGTGGATCCACTGTGTGGTCAGTGTTCTCCCAGCAATGCATGGTGGGTCTGCTGTCTTAACTGCATGGTGAGCTCTCTGTCCCACACCAGTCTGGGTGAGTCCCCTGCAGTTCATCTCAGTATAGTAAGCACGCTGTCTCACCACTATGCAATATGCAGTGAGTTTACTGCCAGCACTACATTTAAGTCCACCTTTGCATCTAAATGTGGTAAGTCCAGTGTCATGCACCTGCCACTATATAGTAAATTATTCCTCACCACTATTGCGAATCCACTGCACTACCATTATCCCCAAGTCTGCCCCACTCCATCACTATGTGGAGTCCCATGGGCTCTGCCACAGTGGTGGTGGTGGGGTGGGTTGGGGGGGGGGGGGGCAAATTGGATGCACTCTCTTGTCTCATTTCATTCTTGAAATGAGACAAGGGAGTGCATCTCTTGTCATTTAACTTGTCATTTATCATCACACCTATTAATGTTGTGTGGAACAAATCAGCCTGAAATTGTCAATATCATCCCAACTTTTTCATTGTGGTGGATCTCACGTCCCACATTATGCCACTGACTAATATTTAATATTCCTTGCACTGCCACACTGCCAGTTTGATGTGCAGTTTGATGTGCTTCTACATAAAGACATAAAGACATAAAAGATTAGTGCAACTATGAGCCACAAGGGCCCTTCTTGGCTGCACTCTGTACACTGAACCAGTTGCCCACCAAATCTGTCTATCAGCCCTCCCTGTAATACTGAAAAGCAAGCCCTCTGTTCTTATAATGATTGTCTATGCTGTTTTTAAAGATGTTCAATGTGCTGCTTCTGACAATGTTTTCTGGCAGCTGGTTCCAGTGTTCTACTACCCTGTTGGTGAAGAAAGTCTGCCTTAACCTTGTTCTGCTGTGGTTAACTTTAATTTTGTATTTATGACCTCTAATTGCATCATTTCTGTTCAATTAAAACATTTCCCCAAGATATCCCCTCTCCAGACCATGGACAAATTTAAAGACCTTTGTTGACCTTAAAGATTGTATAAAGATACAATATGGTGATCCATGCTACCACACTCCTATGCAATGGGTTATCCATGTGGCCACTGCTGTGCGTGCGATGCCTGTGTGTGCACTGCAGCACCATTGTAATTAGTATGTATAGTTCCATGGGACTATACCTTGGATGGTCCATCATCCATTGGTGATGACCAACAGTTCAAATGGTACTGGTCCATGCTGTTATAGGCACTGGCGGATCTAGCCCTCCGGTTTTTCGCACATAACTCCAGATTCTACCGGCCCATTTGCGCCATTCCTAGCGCACTTTCTTAGAAATGACCAACGCATTGTTTAAAGCCAGAAAAACGGAAATCGGCCAAACATTTTTTCGAGTTAGGGGACGTTAATGTCAAAAACGTTCGCATCGCCAGACAACAAAAATCGGCGCTGATGGGCTTCCTGTATATTGGCAAAATTGAAGTGTTCTTGGGGACACTAGCGATTTATTTGATGTGTATTGCTATGCTATATAGTTTCAAAGTCATGTCTGGTTACCGAGGTCAAGTCAGGTCAAGTTCATGGCAGGTTCATGGAGCCAAACTTGGCCAACTGGAATGTTGTCATAAATGCAAATGACCGTCATGCGATAGATGTCACTTTGCATGTTACTCCCAATACATCTTGAAAACTACTGCTTGCCATTGTGTACCTAAGCGTTTCAATCTGTATTCATGTACTTCACACCTTTCTTTGCGAAGCCGATTGCGCTGTATCACACCCCGTGTCGGGGGGGGGTAGTAACCTTCCCTCTAAAATCCAAGCTAAGCACCGTACGGAAACGAAAGAGGTGTCATCGGGAAGCGCTCAACGAGTAGGGTCCGGGTCCACCCCCAGAACAATTTCCCCCAAAAGTGACGTCACCAGGGGGGCTAGATTTTCACGACTTTTCACGACTTACATTATGTTTTTGGCTCTGGGGAGTTCATTTTGAGGGATAAATAAAAAACAAAATGTATTTGTGATGAGAAAAGGACAGCGATATCGACCAGGAGTATTATTTTTTTCCCCAGAAGTAAAAATGTTATTTCTTTAATTTCAAAATTTTTAGCCTTCAAGTGTTCTTTAATTTTCCTTTTCCAATGGGTAGAGCAGACCGAGAAACGTTGTTGGAAGTCAACTTGCCCTAATAAAAATGCTTACTTTGGCTAGAATCCTCTATTTGAACTGCAATTTGGCAAATACGCAAAATTTATATGTAGTCAAAAACGAACAAAATTAAAAATTCAACTCGTACATTTTGGTGCATCCCTAAAGATAAGCAAACGCTGAAAGTTTCATTAAAATATATATCCGTTAAAGCGTGACGATTGGTTGAACTTTTTTTTGGAGGTGACCTCACTTGACCTTGACTAACTCGTTGACCCTAGATGACCTGACTTAAAATTTTTAGATCAGCATGCCAAATTGATGTGGGAAAAGGTATGCCAAATTTGGGCACGCTGCCGCGCGCCGTTCGTCCACTATCCCCGAAAAACCTGAGGGGGGGGGGGCAGTTGAAAACCCCCGAGACGGGACGGGTTAACACGCGCCCTCGAGGGCCTATGGAAATTACGCGCACTGGAGGGGGGATTCCGCCCCTGCCCCACCCTTAAGATCTCGGCTCCTATTAAAGTTGGAGTAACGAACTTCGCAGGGTGGATGGGTACGGTAGTGAACTCCATTGTGTGCAAATTACATGCCCTTAGATCAATATCTTCAAGGCCAAATGAGGTCAACATTGGGATTGAAAGTATGGAATACTTTCACTCCTAACAATAGGAGTGAAGTTCATGAATAAAGTATGGAATCGTTTAGGCACACAATGACAAACAGTAGTTTTCAGGATGTGTACGGAGTAACATGCAGTGCCATGAATCAGTTGGTCGGTTGGTTATTTGAGTTTTAGGGCGCATCGACCAGGTTTGGTCATTTAGCGCCCATGTGACATCAATCGCATGACGGTCATTTGCATTCATGACAACATTCCAGATGACCAAGCCTGGTTCCATTAACCTGTCATGAACTTGACCTGACTTGACCTCGGTGACCTAACATGAAACTATATAACATAGCCATATACCCAACCAACAAGTCGCTAAAACTTCAACATCCCCTAACTAGAAAAAATATTCGGCCGATTCTTTTTTTCCTTCTTCAAACAACGCGCCGGTCATTTCTAAGCAGGTACGCAAACAATGGCGTATATCGGCCGGTAAAATCTGGAGTTATGTACGAAAAACCGGAGGGGGTGGCGGATTTC
Organism: Imbricaverruca yamaguchii; assembly: GCA_034440575.1. Classification (NCBI taxonomy): domain Eukaryota; kingdom Metazoa; phylum Arthropoda; class Thecostraca; family Neoverrucidae; genus Imbricaverruca; species Imbricaverruca yamaguchii. The sequence continues at coordinate 354,152 of JAOTOL010001471.1, read as the reverse complement.
GCCCCCCGCCCCCTCAGGGCGTATGTTAAGTGCAATAATACCCAAAACATATGGCAATAATCACAAGATTCTAGGAAGGTACATATGTACCTACTTAGGTATGTACTAAGTAAGAGGCAAAGCTTGTCTGGTGTTATCAGATTTTGAACTTTTCAGAACAAAAGGTGATGACGCTTACTAAAGGCCAATAGTTCAAATACTTCAAAGAAAAGATTAACCTATTAGCAGAGTATTTCCTTGTTGAGCATGATCGTCCAAATCATCTTCCAGGCATGCAGTGGTAACACCATATGGTTAAGCTTGCAGTGGAAGGTAGTTTTTGAGTTCTTGGAATTTCTTTTTCTGACGCAATGCTTATAAATATTGTTAGCATGATGCAACCACTTATTTCCTCTGGAAGTGCATACTTTTGTTAGTTGGGAAGCAAAGCAACACCAAAAACTGGGCTTGGATTTGGGTAAGATAGGATTAATAGTGATGTTCAAAGTAACAAAAAAAGTAGCATAACTTAACCCAACCTTCCATGCATGAAAACAAATTGTTTTTAAAAAATGGGAAAATTTCAACCTAGTGAGCAATATTCTTTCGAATCTTGCTCACTAGGCTTGCTGGCCCGTTATTGGCTACACTAAATTCATGAAGCTATCTGACTAAGGAATAATGAAAACTGTTGATTTTGTCAACTCTTATTGTAGGCAGAACTTAAACAGCATATAACCCCCGATGTGCGGCAGAATCTACTATGCTACCATATTGGGCTTCCAAACAATTTTTAAAATACATTTAAAATTGGAGATTCTTTCACGCGGAGCGCTATTTTCAAAGTTACCGTATTTTAATTTAGTTTACTTCTCTTGGTTTCGGGGGGGGGGGGCATGGCCGAAATGGCCCCCCTTGGATCCGCCAGTGGTGTTGTAGGAGTGTAGACTTGGATAAAAAAAAACTTGGGTATGGCAAATTGGGTTTGCTTAATAAAAATTGGGCAGATATGGACCAGAGCATTCCTTCCATTGTGAAGAAAATAAAACTGTTGAATGGGGCAGGAGATGCTCCAAATGTTTTGTCTGTCTTGAGTCGGCACAGTGTTTTTGAGGATAGATCCAGAAATTTGATTTGGAGGAGGCCAGCTGTTCTGGACGCCTTTTCTACTCTGAGGGTACCATTGACTAATGAAGAGCTATTTGAGCGGGGATGCATTCAAGCGTGCCTCGGGGAACATGCCTCAAGTTACCGCCTGGACCCGCCAGTGATGTTTTGTCGTAGTTATAAAATATTAGTGTGACGTTGCACATTAATATTTTTGGTGTCAGTTGTCATATGCATTATGGAGGTCTACTACACGCTCGGATAGTCCGAAACTAGGGCTTGTGGTGGATGCACTCACCCTTCCCTATCCTACCCACTATTATACAGGAATCCGCGTGCAGGCCGCCTTAGCTCAGAGGCAGAGCACTGGTCTCGTAAACCAGGGGTCGTGAGTTCAATTCTCACAGGCGGCATAACTTTAAGCGTCGGTCACCTTTTTCGCTCGATCTTCCTGTTGTTCGGATTATTTTTATAACACTTTTCTGCATGTATCTATTACCCGTTGCTGCCGGCCGCCTTAGCTCAGAGGCAGAGCACTGGTCTCGTAAACCAGGGGCCGTGAGTTCAATTCTCACAGGCGGCAAAGGTTTAAGCGGCGGCTATCTTTTTCGCTTGATCTTCCTGTTGCTCTGATGCTTCTTAGACATAAAGACATAAAAGACATAAAAGATTAGTGCAACTCTGAGCCACAAGGGCCCTTCTTGGTTGCACTCTGTACACTGAACCAGTTGCCCACCAAATCTGCCAATCAGCCCTCCCTGTAATACTGAAAAGCAAGCCCTCTATTCTTATAATGATTGTCTATGCTGTTTTTAAAGATGTTCAATGTGCTGCTACTGACGATGTTTTCTGGCAGCTGGTTCCAGTGTTCCACTACCCTGTTGGTGAAGAAAGTTTGCCTTAACCTTGTTCTGCTGTGGTTAATTTTAATTTTGAATTTATGACCTCTAATTGCATCATTTCTGTTAAATTCAAACATTTCCCCAAGGTATCCCCTCTCCAGACCATTGACAGATTTAAAGACCTCGATGAGATCTCCTCTCAGCCTTCTATATCTAAGTGAAAACATATTCAATTTCTTCAATCTTTCCTCATATGGCAGGTTGCTTATGCCATTAACCATTTTTGTAGCCCTCTTTTGTACTCTCTCTAAAAGCCAACAATCTTTTTCATAGCTAGGAGACCAAGCTTGGATGCAGTATTCCAAATGTGGCCTGACGTATGCACAGTAAAGCTTCCTGATCACTTCCTCACTTCTGTATGATACATTCCTATTTATTGCCCCGAGCATTCTCAGTGCCTTCTTCCTGGCTTCCTTGGTCTGTTCTGATGCCCCCAATTTTGTGTTTAGAATAACACCTAAATCCTTCTCCTGTTGAGTCACTGATAGCACTTGGCCACCCATCAAGTATGGAGCCTCCATATGCTGCTTACCTACATGCATGATTTTGCACTTATCAAAGTTAAATTTCATTTGCCATTCTTCGGACCACTTCACAAGTTCGTCTAAGTCTTTTTGCAGCGAGATATGCTCATCCTGACCTGTTATTGCCCTAAAGACCTTCAAATCATCTGCAAATTTCAAAACTTTACTGCTTAGGCCACTTTCAATGTTATTTACAAATATAATGAACAGTAATGGCCCTAGTACTGACCCCCTGGGGGACTCCACTAAGAACATTTTGCCATGATGACTTTGTACCATTTAGCATCACTCTTTGCTGCCTATCTGAAAGCCACAACTCTATCCATTTTAAGATGCTACCTGCAATACCATGTGACTGAAGCTGTATCATTAACCGTTTATGGGGTACCTTGTCAAAGGCCTTACTAAAGTCAAGATATGCTACATCAACCTGATTTCCCTGATCAAATTGTTCTGTGGCGAAGTTCAAAAAGTCCAAGAGGTTTGTGAGACACGATCGTCCTTTTCTAAATCCATGTTGAGTATCTTGAATCAATCTGCTACCTTCCAGATAACTAACTATTCTTTCCTTGATAATTGATTCGAGTACCTTGCAGACTAGGGATGTGAGACTTATTGGCCTATAGTTTTCAACTTTCCCTCTTTCTCCTTTCTTGAAAATAGGAACTACATTTGCCCTTTTCCAATGGGTTGGAATTTCATTATGTGAAACTGATCTACAAAATATTATACTAAGTGGAAATGCCAGTTCCTTTTCAGTTTGCCGCAACACCCTAGCATAAATATCATCAGGTCCTGCGGCCTTATTTGGCTTTATTTTCCTGATTTGATTGTAAACAACATCACTACCAATGAAATCAACATCATTTGTCAGATCCCATGTAACTGAACTATGGTGTACGGTCGGCAGATTGGTCATATCTTCCAATGTAAACACTGATTTGAACTGCTTGCTCAGCTCCTCAACCATCTCACTATCCTCACCCAATGTAGTCCCGTTTACTTCCAGTGGACCAATTGTGCTAGAAACTTTACTCAGCTTGTAGAAACTAAAGAACTTTTTACTGTCCCCATTACAGTTTCTAGCTAAATCCAGTTCCTTTGCTCGCTTTGCTGCTCTGGTTTTTTGCTTCACAGTGTCTCTAGCTTTTTGATACGCCTTTAGATTAATGACATTTGAGGCTTCTTTAAAAACTCTAAATGCAGTTTTCTTAGCCCTAATTGCTTTTATCACGTCTGGTGTAAGCCATGCTGGCTTTCCTACCCTTCTTTTGCGTCTTTGCTTTTGGGGGACATGTCTAATCTGAGTTTCCTTTAAGTAAGATTTGAACTTTTCCCACATTTCACAGGCATTTAGATTGGAGAATTCTTCTTCCCATCTGATGGCACTTAAAGCCGCTCTCATGCCGTTAAAGTCTGCTCTGTTGAAATTTGGAACCTTTACCAAATTATCCTTGATAATTTCCCCTACATGTGCATTGAATCTAACTATGTTATGGTCACTTTTACCCAGAGTTTCGCCTACAGTCAAGTCTTGAACCAAGTCACTTAAATCCGAGAATACAAGGTCCAAGAATGAACCATGCCTGGTAGGTTCCGATACAAACTGGTGTAAGAACAGGTCCTCTTCAAGGCATTTCCTGAACATTTTGCATGATGGGGAGCCAACACCAGCATTTTCATAACCTTTTAGATTAAAGTCACCGAGAATAAGGCACTTCCTCTTAAAGTTTCTACTGATTTCCTCACAAATCACCTTGTCAAGCTCCAGTTGCTGAGAATGTGGCAGGGTTCCTGATCGGTAGAAAGCTCCTATCCTAAGAGTATTGCTGTTGCCTTTTCCCACAGTGACATCAAGCCAAATGGACTCCACAGACACATTTTTATCCCCACCTGCTACTTTTTGAGAACTGAATAAGCTATTCACATAGAGCATTACACCACCCCCTTTCATTGCTGGACCCCTATTGCACGAAAACATATTGTATCCCTGGATCTCATAGTCCTGTAAGTTATCTCCAAAATATCCTTCACTGACCCATGCCTCCGTAATGCAAACAAAATCCGGTTCCTCCTCAACAACATAACACTTGAACTCATGAAATTTGGAACGGATACTCTGAGCATTAAACATCATACACTTAACAAATGCTCCATAACCACCTTTGGCTTTTTCATATTGAGGAGTTCTTTTATCACTAGATGAACTATAACTCTGTCCCCTTGAGTTGCTGCTGTCCCTATTTGCGGACTTTGAGGTTCTATTGCCTTGGCTGACACTATTGGAATATTCCTGAGTTGGCAATGCAATTTCATCCCTCCCCACCCCATTTCCTAGTTTCCCTGAAGGACATGCTCATATACTTTGCCTAACACATGGACCCCCTTCTCAGAAAAATGCAGGCCATCCCTCTGATAGAGGTCTCACGATGCATAAAACCTGCTCCACTCGTCTACAAATGTAAAACCTAGCTCCTGGCAGAGCTTTCCTACCCTGGTGTTAGCTGCCAGTGCCCTAGAGCTCCACTCAGGGGAAGCTCTAGCCCTAAATAAACCTTCATTTCTTTTTAAAAGCCCTTTTTTGGTACCCTTCAGGGTGGCCAGAAGGGCCACCCAGAAGGGCTTCTTATAGCACTTCTCTGCATGTATCTATTATCTGTTGCTTCTCCTTAATGCGGTGTTCCAATCTTATATGGTAGAGTTCTTCCAGTGCTCATCTGGCGGGTATATATTATTTGCTACTCCTCCTTTCTGCCGTGTTGTCGATGAACAATTGAGCATAGCATGGGGACTCCCTGGTTTGGATCAGCCATCAGAACAAACAAAAACAAGACACCAGCACTCGTGTATGCCTGCGCTGTGGTAGCCGAGGCGTGAAAGTTTCTTTGTAGCCCAGTTGAAGCATGACGTTTGAAAGGTCCACATCTGGTATAATGTCTGCTGATATATTTTTGGTGGAACATTTTTGGCCTGTTTTTCATGCCTGGGAAACAGGGGCAGGTGGATTCAGCCTTTTTACCTTTTTGAGTTCTTGGAAGCTCACCAGCTTACTGTGTGCTTGCTTTGCAAAGTAGTGCAGACAAATGTAGCACAATTGCATTACTACTTTGCATGCTACTGCAACAAAATTGCATTACTTTGCATGTTTTTTTATATGGGACCAAACAATTGCTTGAAATGGAGTTCTCTGCTAACAAATAAGGAAAATGTATGAAAATAATAGCATGGGACGCCATTAATTCATGTGATCAATGGGGGTCATTGTCCATGCGACGGTTCGTCACCACCTGGAAGTGGGTGGGGGGTGGGGGACATTTCGAGTCATGTCCCTCGTGATTTGGCCAGATATAAACTGGAAACTTGGCATACTTATAGAAGGCATTGTCCTCTACCACATATATTCCGTGTCTTGCGTCATCCTTCCAGCCTCGAACCGCTTGGCCCTATATTTTAAATAGAAAAGCAAAACCTAGTTACCTGATCTAAGGCCACTCAAGTTTCTACCAACCAAGTATCCATTGCTGCAAGATTCTTTTGCACACTATTTAAATACATTTTCTTTGGAAGATTTCAAAACAGCACGTTTCGGAACCGATGACCTGACTGGTCTCATCTGACTCCGGAAATTAGGGTCACTAGACAAACATGTTGTCGCCAAAAGATCTGCTCTTGAATTGTGAGAAGGTAGACCAAGTGTGGGCTCGATCGGGGCGATCGGGCCCACACTTGGTCTGCCTTCTCACTGTTTGGGAGGTAGTCTGGAATACAAACATCAGAGAGCAATGTTGGCGCCCTGGGCAGATCTACAGATGAAGTAATGGTCATTTTTGGAACCATGAAAGTAATTTAAAAATTCGTATCGCATATTAAAAGAACGCCCAAACAGGGGGTGATGTCACTATGCAAATATACCTATAACCAGGCTTAGGTCAGGTCTAAGGGGTCAGAGTCCGGGAAAAGGGAGGTGTAAAAGTCCGGGTTACGGGCGAGCGACTGATCTATGTCGCCTGCCGAGAACATTTGGCCCGCTCCTCCATTCTAAGTGACAAGGTGGCTGCCATCTTGTCACCTTATCGCTATTTCGCCCCGAACTGGGAAACAGCCACTGGGAAAAAATCACCGCGTTGTTCGTAATACAATAGACTTTATGGTATCCATTGTGTGTACTTTTGGACAAACAGCAATCCTGTACAGATCAAATGTCAAATTATGTAAAAAATTATCGCATCGACAACTTCAAACAAGCCAAACATATTTGAGGATGACTAGTATAGCACGTGCAGCTTAGATGTGTAAAGATCACAAACATTTAATTTGACCTGGCGACAGCATGGCTGACGAGCTAGGTCATGTCGAACTCTTGCATTTGACACCACGTCATGTTAATATCTCGCAGTTCACACCAGCAGTGGTATACAATAGATTGCAAAAGGGCTAGCACGCAACTACAAAGCATGACTGTATGGTGGTAAAACAAAATGTCCACCATATGAGCTTAGCAACACTAAAACGCAAAAATCGAATTCAGCAACAAATACGCCAAATTGGAAAACATTCCTAAAAAACACGTCATAACCCGGTGATGTGCTCCCTCCCATTGCAGAATTAGGGGTATGAACTGCGGGCGGCAGTTCTAGGGTTAAGTCGGAGTTAAGCAGAGTATTGCATTATGATGCCATCTGTAACGAACACATAACTACGTCAGGTAATGTGACGTAGTTTCCCGAGTCACGTGTGACGTCGGACTGGTGTGTCACATGTGACAATGTATGTGTGCCGCGACACTCCAGTGTCACGTGTGAAGTCGGATTGGTTCGCCACATGTGACAATGTATGTATGCCGCGATGCTTCCAGTAGCATGTGTGACGTCATACTGATGTACCACATGCAACGATGTATGCGTGCCGCGACGCTCCAGTGTCACGTGTGACGTGTAACTGGTTTGTCACATGTAACGATGTATACGCGCAGCGACGCTCCAGTGTCACGTGTGACGTGTAACTGGTTTGTCACATGTAACGATGTATTTGTGCCGCGACGCTCCAGTGTCACGTGTGACGTGTAACTGGTTTGTCACATGTAACGATGTATTTGTGCCGCGACGCTCCAGTGTCACGTGTGACATGTAACTGGTTTGTCACATGTAACGATGTATTTGTGCCGCGACGCTCCAGTGTCACGTGTGACGTGTAACTGGTTTGTCACAGTGACGACGTCTGTGTACTGAGCGCGTCTGGCACTGCGGCCATCGTGAACTTCGCCTCGTTGGGCCTGGCCGAGCCGACCGCCACCGCACGCTGCACCTCACGGGATGTGCGGTCAGGACTCCGACCGGACACCAGCCTCGCCAGTCAGGTGAGCGGTGCACACTGCCAGCTAGAGTCCTCCCTCCCCCGCTGCACCTCACGGGATGTGCGGTCAGGACTCCGACCGGACACCAGCCTCGCCAGTCAGGTGAGCGGTGCACACTGCCAGCTAGAGTCCTCCCTCCCCCGCTGCACCTCACGGGATGTGCGGTCAGGACTCCGACCGGACACCAGCCTCGCCAGTCAGGTGAGCGGTGCACACTGCCAGCTAGAGTCCTCCCTCCCCCGCTGCACCTCACGGGATGTGCGGTCAGGACTCCGACCGGACACCAGCCTCGCCAGTCAGGTGAGCGGTGCACACTGCCAGCTAGAGTCCTCCCTCCCCCGCTGCACCTCACGGGATGTGCGGTCAGGACTCCGACCGGACACCAGCCTCGCCAGTCAGGTGAGCGGTGCACACTGCCAGCTAGAGTCCTCCCTCCCCCGCTGCACCTCACGGGATGTGCGGTCAGGACTCCGACCGGACACCAGCCTCGCCAGTCAGGTGAGCGGTGCACACTGCCAGCTAGAGTCCCCCCCCCCTTCGCCCTCCCAATTTGTACTTAACGTGATGTCTGCTCGAGACTGACCGATGCAGTACAACGCAATGTAATGTGTAAATGAACCGTTATTTTCAATTCTTGTGTGAGAGATATTGCAAAACTGACCAGGGATTGTATTCGGCGAGATATCATGTACCTATTAGCGACATTAAGATGATTGTGGCGAATCGCATTGCGGCACTAATGTATACTAACACTCGCACGTCCTGCGGTCCGCACCAACTTCGCATGTCCGGTGGGAGGGGGGGGCAGATGTCTGCCCCCTAATATCTATAGAACCATATTAGGTAGCGAAAAACGGAAAACAGCGTTGGATAGCTGGTGACAGGCTCTATCGAAAGTGTTTGGATCATTTTTCGCTCAGGTCAATATCAGGTCACTGGGCCATCATAGGTCAAATTCGACCAGATCGGGTGGGACTCTCAGATATTGACACATATCTCAGGACCTGTAACAGATAGAAACAAACGACGAACGCTATTCGACAGTCCTTGAAATGTCCTATGGACAATAGGCGGTGTGATTTAAGGTCAGGTCAACCAAAACTATGACCTCAGGCCAAGGTCATGCAGTAGCCTAGTGAGGGCATGCAATATATCAATCGTCACGTCTTGGCGATGCAAGCACAATGGCGGTAATTTCAGCCTTCTAGGTCATGCAGAGCGGTATAATGCGCAGAAATGTGCAGTGATCTCAGGTGACCTCAGATGACCTTGGCGAGGTCACTGAGGAAAAATATCAGCGATAACATTGAGCATAGCTTCCAACTACATGCCACAACCGTTGTGAGATCATTCCGAGAGCAAATATGTAACCTGAGTCGATGCGCCCCTAAACCCCAATAGCCAACCAAATATGTAACCTGGAAACATTTGTATATTTTACCATAGCCCTATAATGGGGAAGCCATGGCCGCGACCTGAGCTAAGGTCAATGCTACGAAAAAAACGATATACATATTATGGTCCCTGATGAGATCATGACGTGTTGTAAGTTTGAAATGAATCGCCAAATTATTGTGTAAATTATGCCACCTAGAACTCCCAGTGTTGGCTATTGGTTTTACGACACATCGACCGTTGAGTCATGCAGCGTCGCCAATCTCTCACGCCGATTGGCCGCGGGCGAAGAGTAGCGACAGGTGAGACTCGAACCCACAACCTTTCGATTGTGAGACGAGCAACTTACCCCTAGGCTACTCGTCCCCTAGAACTCCCAGTGTAGTTGGGTCACTTCGCCTGACCTGGTGACCTGACCTAAGATGACCCAGAGTTTAAAATGTATGAGGATATGCGGAAAAGACTAATGAGCAGCCACGCGAGGTTTGGCCTTGCTAACTCGATTAGTATGGCGGAAAATTAGGAAAACCACAGGGGGCAGATATCTGCCCCCCGGACGTGCGCGGGCTAAGGTAATGTATGAAGTTCGTTTCATTTTCTTCTCTGTCTGTTTCTCGCTCTCTTTATATTCTCGTCCTCTCCCCTCTCCTCTCCATCCCCATGTGCACCACCCGTCGTCCTATTTTCCCTTCCACCACTCTCTTCCCTCCATCTGCCATCTTCGCCCGCAGTTCTCCTGGTGTGCTGTTCCGACTCTGAGCGTTGTCTGCAGGCGCTCACCATACTGCAGGAGCCCGAGGTGGGCGCCAGCTGTGCGCCCTGTCACCTGCCGTACAGCCAGGCCAGCCTGCCACTGTCCACCCTCCAGGTCCGCTGCGCCGTCTGCAGGTACGTGTCTCCAGCCTGCCACTGTCCACCCTCCAGGTCCGCTGCGCCATCTGCAGGCTACGTGTCTCCAGCCTGCCACTGTCCACCCTCCAGGTCCGCTGCGCCGTATGCAGGTACGTGTCTCCAGCCTGCCACTGTCCACCCCACCCCCAGGTCCGCTGCTCTATATGCAGGCTACGTGTCTCCAGCCTGCTACTGTCCACCCTCCAGGTCCGCTGCTCCATATGCAGGCTACGTGTCTCCAGCCTGCCACTGTCCACCCTCCAGGTCCGCTGCTCCATATGCAGGCTACGTGTCTCCAGCCTGCCACTGTCCACCCTCCAGGTCCGCTGCGCCGTCTGCAGGTACGTGTCTCCAGCCTGCCACTGTCCACCCTCCAGGTCCGCTGCCCTTGCATACGTGTCTCAGCCTCACGTCCACCCCCAGGTCCGCGCTCTGCGGACGTGTCTCCAGCCTGCCACTGTCCACCCCCAGGTCCGCGCGCCATCTGCAGGCTACGTGTCTCCAGCCTGCCACTGTCCACCCTCCAGGTCCGCTGCGCCGTCTGCAGGTACGTGTCTCCAGCCTGCCACTGTCCACCCTCCAGGTCCGCTGCTCCATATGCAGGCTACGTGTCTCCAGCCTGCCTCCACCCCCAGGTCCGCCCCATAGCAGCCGTGTCTCCAGCCTGCCACGTCCACCCTCCAGGTCCGCCCGCAGGTACGTGTCTCAGCCTGCCACATCCACCCCAAGGTCCGCTGCCGTGCAGGTACGTGTCTCCAGCCGCCACGTCCACCCTCCAGGTCCGCGCACATATGCATGCTACGTGCCCAACCTGCCACTCCACCCTCCAGGTCCGCTGCGCCGTCGCAGGTACGTGTCTCCACCTGCCACGCCACCCTCCAGGTCCGCGCCCATATGCAGGCTACGTGCTCCAGCCTGCCACTATCCACCCTCCAGGTCCGCGCCCATATGCAGGCTACGTGTCTCCAGCCTGCCACATCCACCCTCCAGGTCCGCTGCGCCGTCTGCAGGTACGTGTCTCCAGCCTGCTACTGTCCACCCTCCAGGTCCGCCCCAAGCAGCACGTGTCTCAGCCGCCACCCACCCCCAGGTCCGCGCGCCGCCTCAGGACGTGTCTCCAGCCTGCCACTGTCCACCCTCCAGGTCCGCTGCCCATATGCAGGCTACGTGTCTCCAGCCTGCCACTGTCCACCCTCCAGGTCCGCTGCGCCGTCTGCAGTACGTGTCTCCAGCCTGCCACTGTCCACCCTCCAGGTCCGCTGCGCCGTCTGCAGGTACGTGTCTCCAGCCTGCCACTGTCCACCCTCCAGGTCCGCTGCTCCATATGCAGGCTACGTGTCTCCAGCCTGCCACTGTCCACCCTCCAGGTCCGCTGCTCCATATGCAGGCTACGTGTCTCCAGCCATGGCAGCTGCACATATGCTTCACTGAGTGCCGGGCGTAGATTGAAGAATTGGGAGAACGCTCGTTTCATAGGTACCAACAAATTCATTGTCCAATTACACAAATTAAGAAGTTTGGAATGGCAAAGCATGCTGATCAATGCACAACGTACAGAAAAAGCTGATCTTGCCACCACGAGGAAATGGTGCCGTGCAATGGGCATGCAATACCTACACTGCTGCATCATCCGTCCATGGTGCCAGGTGCCGATACCACAACTGCTCGATCTGTGGGTGCATCAGCCCTCACCTGCTGTACTGGTGCTACCGTGTCGTCCCGTCGGCCAGCGGGCAGCTCCGGTGCTGGGCAGGAGCCAGCAGCTGACGGATGACTGGTCGTTTGTCCGCTGTATCGCGTTGTCGTGCCTGTGTGGCCCTCCCTCAGTGTCAGCGGGACGTGCCAGTGATACTGCGACTCTGGTGTTGCAGGAAGAGCAAGGTGCCTGATGTGATCTTCAGTACCATAGAGCCTCCCGGCAACGTGCCGATCACGGGCCGTGGCTGCCTGGTGCAGGTCAGTGAGACATCCAGCCCGTCATGTTACCGCCACCACTATCCCGCAGCGTGCTCCAGGATAGGTCAGTGAGACATCCAGCCCGTCATGTTACCGCCACCACTATCCCGCAGCGTGCTCCGGGATAGGTCAGTGAGACATCCAGCCCGTCATGTTACCGCCACCACTATCCCGCAGCGTGCTCCAGGATAGGTCAGTGAGACATCCAGCCCGTCATGTTACCGCCACCACTGTCCCGCAGCGTCTCCAGGATAGGTCAGTGACGTCCAGCCCGTCATGTTACCGTCACCACTGTCCCGCAGCGTGTTCCAGGATAGGTCATTGAGACATCCAGCCCGTCATGTTAACGCCACCACTGTCCCGCAGCGTGCTCCGGGATAGGTCAGTGAGACATCCAGCCCGTCATGTTACCGCCACCACTGTCCCGCAGCGTGCTCCGGGATAGGTCAGTGAGACATCCAGCCCGTCATGTTACCGCCACCACTGTCCCGCAGCGTGCTCCAGGATAGGTCAGTGAGACATCCAGCCCGTCATGTTACCGCCACCACTGTCCCGCAGCGTGCTCCAGGATAGGTCAGTGAGACATCCAGCCCGTCATGTTACTGCCACCACTGTCCCGCAGTGTGCTCCAGGATAGGTCAGTGAGACATCCAGCCCGTCATGTTACCGCCACCACTGTCCCGCAGCGTGCTCCAGGATAGGGAGAACCACCATCATGTTACGCAAGTCCTCCAAGATGTATTGAGACATCCAGCCCGTCATGTTACCGCCACCACTATCCCGCAGCGTGCTCCAGGATAGGTCAGTGAGACATCCAGCCCGTCATGTTACCGCCACCACTGTCCCGCAGCGTGCTCCAGGATAGGTCAGTGAGACATCCATCACATCATGTTACCGTCACCACTGTCCCGCAGCGTGCTCCAGGATAGGTCAGTGAGACATCCAGCCCGTCATGTTACCGCCACCACTATCCCGCAGCGTGCTCCAGGATAGGTCAGTGAGACATCCATCACATCATGTTACCGTCACCACTGTCCCGCAGCGTGCTCCAGGATAGGTCAGTGAGACATCCAGCCCGTCATGTTACCGCCACCACTGTCCTGTAGCGTGCTCCGGTGCCGGTCGGTGTTGTGTCCACCTCTCCGTATCGATGAGCTGATCGCCTTGTGGTTCGTGCTTTGTTCCGTGATCGTAAGACCGCGTATTCGACTCTTTCCAGGACACACAGGGTTGAATTCCGACAGTCTTGTCCCATATTATTTGTTTACCTGAATATTATCGTCGCTGAAAGATTGATATTTCTTTTCTTTATGTGTAAATGTTCAATGGTTTTGGTTGACAGTTAAATGCTATGCAGTATCACCGTCTGATAAAATATACAAAACTGTTGGTTCTTTAACGCGGAATTGTGTTCCCATAAGAGCACTTCGAACAATTTTGGAAGAAAGCAAGGGCTGCATCCAATAATCTTATATTTATTATCTTGTTCTTTTTATATTCCTAGTACAACTATTTCTAAGTTGCAAACCAAGATTAGGTAAGCCAAGAGTCCTTAAGTCCTGATGCAAGACAAAAACGTGGGAGTACTATCTCCCAGTGTGATGGCAAACAAAAACTACGCTCTCCAAATCCATGGTCATGAGAACTCCAACCGTAGCCTGATATTGTGACCTGACCTGTTATACAAAACCATGGGCGCCGTGAGAATGCTGACCTGACCTGAACTGGCCGGCAGGCCCACGTGTGCCGGGAGAGGGCTGACCTGGTCTGAACTGATCGACAGGCCCGCGTATGCCGGGAGAAGGCTGATCTGAAATCTGAGTCGCTGGCCAAGGAAATATCTGACCGTATTCCGTTCCTCGAGTACGAGCTGCACCGACAGTTGCTCAACAAGTTGCGCATGCTGGGCATGAACGCGCTCTTCGGCCTCACGGTGAGTAATGCCAGCTCATTGTGTGTGCTGCAGGTGCACGGTTTATGTGCGCTGGCAACCCCATTGTATCTACTAGGGACCACCTATATGCTTCTGATGTTCGGTGTACGCACTAGAGGTTTCATTGTACCTAATGGAGACCACATATTTGCCTCTGGTGTTCAGTGTATGCTCTGTAGCTGGGCTGTGTGTTCATACTGGAAGCCTCATTGTATCTACTTGTGACTTATAATTGAGCTCAAGTCATCATCTTTTTAATATCCTATTCACTGAGCGCTCTGGGTAATCCTAAGAGGTTGCGTTGGTTTACTTCAACTAGTCTTTTATACTCGAAAAAATGTACCGAACGTTTTCTAAAAACAGTAAATTTAAGCTCAATGTTGTTGGCCATTTCGAGCAGTCATTTGAATGATGAGTTTTGTTGGGTCTTATGATGGTTGGTGCCCGTGCGGTGACGTGAGCGCTGAGTGCGATGTGCCTTGTCCACAGATAGAGCTAACGATCGGTGAGGAAATCATGGTTGGCATAGCTACGGCCACTGCTGTGTACCTGACGGCTCTGCCACCGCCCGTGATGCCTCGTGTGACCTCAGGTCAGTGACCTGACCATCTAACGACACACTGACCACTACTCAGGCTTAAAATAATGGTTTTTCGTTAGGTGTGAGATGTCGAAACGAGCCCAGTAGGATGTCGAAATTTGCCATGAAATTAGTGTCATTTAAAATGCTTTTGATGTCTTGCAGACTCAAATTTGAGCCAATGGTGTAGGTACTTATCACTGTACATTTATCATTTGCTTCGAGGTTCATAATTTAAGAAGAGATTCGAGATAGGGAGAGTAAAGCTATGCTATACAGTGGCATTGTATCCCATATCATAGTATAGGTAATCTCTTTACCTGATGATGAATTGGAGTTTAGGGGCGCGTCGACTGCCAGGGTCATTTTGCGCCCAATCTCCTTACCTGAAATTTCATTGCGAACTGTTCGTGTCACCATTCCTTATCGAGAACATGTACATGCTACTTATAAACGAGATGCTGTAAGAAAGGAGACATGAATACTTCATAAGCAGGCATCGAGGAGCAGAATGTCGATACTTCTTGAAGAAGGATGTCAACTAAGTGTTCAGAAAGTGGCATATTCCACCCTATTTCACGAATAATTTATCACTGCCGCTACTGCAGTCGAGACTGTGTGGACGCTTCCCGTCTGCGTGCTGATGAGCCGGTCTGGTGTGGTGTGCGAAGCCGACTGTGTCTGTGAATAGTGGCGACTGTTCGCGCTGCCCCTCTGCGTACTGACGAGCCAGTCGCGTTTGGTGTGCGAGGCCGAGTGTGTTTGGGTCTGGCGGCCACCGTCCGCGCTGCTCGTCTGCCAGTTGATCAGACGACACAGTTAATGTGAAAAATAGCTATGCATCTACTCAAGTTAGGCATATTTCACGTGTACTTAATGCAAATTTGATTGCCGGGGTCATATTTACTATTGATAGATCGGGAAACGTGGTGTGTGAATGTTGTGTGAATGAAATTTAAGTGTGGTTTTTGCTGATGACTGCTGTCAGCTGGATAATATCTAATAGCTGATGTCTTGTTATCTGACGGCCACTGTTAAGCTATCTGACGGCGGCTATTGATATGCCTGACGGACGCTGTCGTGAGATTTATAGACGGCTGTCATTTTGTCTGACAGCGGCTGTCAGGTGTTGTGTTCCACCCGGAGTCTTGCGCTTTGTGCCGCTGGTGGGTGCTGTGTTCCACCCTGACCGTCATGTTATGTGCCGCTGGTGGGTGTTGTGTTCCACCCTGACCGTCATGTTATGTGCCGCTGGTGGGTGTTGTGTTCAATATCCTCCAAATATGTGCCGCCGGGGTGTTGTGTCCACCCTGACAGTCATGTTATGTGCCGCCTGGGGTGTTGTGTCCCACCCTGACAGTCATGTTATGTGCCGCTGGTGGGTGTTGTGTTCCACCCTGACCGTCATGTTATGTGCCGCTGGTGGGTGTTGTGTTCCACCCTGACCGTCATGTTATGTGCCGCTGGTGAGTGTTGTGTTCCACCCTGACCGTCATGTTATGTGCCGCTGGTGGGTGTTGTGTTCCACCCTGACCGTCATGTTATGTGCCGCTGGTGGGTGCTGTGTTCCACCCTGACGTCATGTTATGTGCCGCTGATGGGTGTTGTGTTCCACCCTGAGCCTCATGTTATGTGCCGCTGGTGGGTGTTGTGTTCCACCCTGACAGTCATGTTATGTGCCGCCTGGGGTGTTGTGTCCCACCCTGACAGTCATGTTATGTGCCGCTGGTGAGTGTTGTGTTCCACCCTGACCGTCATGTTATGTGCCGCTGGTGGGTGTTGTGTTCCACCGTGACTGGCACGGTGTGGTGAGCCGGTGCTGGACTGTGGTGATGACGGCGGCGCCTGTTCTGACAGCGGTGCAGGACAGCGGCGACCGGCTGGCGGAGACTCAGCAGCTGATCGCCGACACCGTGGCCGCAAACCGGGAGGCGTTCTGCCTGCAGGATAGCACGGTCAGTGTTGACGAGATGACGTCGGGCACAATTGTGTCCGGGGAAAGGGGGATACTGACATCGCAGCCAGCCGTTGCTCGAAATGGTCCATTCTCTCTGAGGTCGGAGTCGCGAGGTGCAGACAGGAGACAACGTTTGTGTGGCTGTGTCCAATGCTACGGTCCATTACTACATTCAGCGAAGGTAATAACCAATGGTGTTTACTGTCGTACCATTTTCGCTATGATTCTACATTTCACTCACTACAGGGTATATTATAATTTTTAACTTGCTCTTGACAGCACTTCGGTTTCAGAACCACGTGTGCAATATAATCCACATGGGTTGACGCACCCTAAAGCCCCAATAATCATCATCAGAACAACATGTGTGAAGCCGTACGAGACCAAAGATCTCACACGATGAGAAACGATCTGATTGCGTTGTATGTAACCCCCTGACCTACATGCAAGGGCTCTTACTTTGCTGATGCAAAGCGATGATAACTCGTCGTGAAATCATTAGGGCAATTCAGGCTAAAATATTTTACCGGAAGTCGAGAACAAAGGCGGGTGAGGTCCATTCTCCGAGGAACGCTACCCTTCAATGGCTCGAAGCCCGACTTGACGAGCCGCGCGGCTAGTGCACTTCACGTGCGGAAAACATGCCCATGCCGTGGGAGTACACGGTCGGAGAGTGGGTCACCATGCTGCCACTCTGTGGTCCGGCGCCGATGGCTGGCACGGCTGGTACAGCATCGCCGCCGCCCGCAATTTCGGCGGACGTCCCTCATTAGTGTTCTGTTGTGATTACCGGCCAAATGCCCTGTCTGATATAGTGGTGTGTAGTGTGGTGCTAACCTCGTCTGATGTAGTGGTGTGTAGTGTGGTGCTAACCTCGTCTGATATAGTGGTGTGTAGTGTGGTGCTAACCTCGTCTGATATAGTGGTGTGTAGTGTGGTGCTAACCTCGTCTGATATAGTGGTGTGTAGTGTGGTGCTAACCTCGTCTGATATAGTGGTGTGTAGTTTGGTGCTAACCTCGTCTGATACAGTGGTGTGTAGTGTGGTGCTAACCTCGCCTGATATAGTGGTGTGTAGTGTGGTGCTAACCTCGCCTGATATAGTGGTGTGTAGTGTGGTGCTAACCTCGTCCGATATAGTGGTGTGTAGTGTGGTGCTAACCTCGTCTGATATAGTGGTGTGTAGTGTGTTGCTAACCTTGTCTGATATAGTGGTGTGTAGTGTGGTGCTATCCTCGTCTGATATAGTGGTGTGTAGTGTGGTGCTAGCCTCGTTTGATATAGTGGTGTGTAGTGTGGTGCTAACCTCGTCTGATATAGTGGTGTGTAGTGTGGTGCTAACCTCGTGTGATATAGTGGTGTGTAGTGTGGTGCTAACCTCGTCTGATGCAGTGGTGTGTAGTGTGGTGCTGACCTCGTCTGATATAGTGGTGTGTAGTGTGGTGCTAACCTCGTCTGATATAGTGGTGTGTAGTGTGGTGCTAACCTCGCGATATAGGGTGTGTAGTGTGGTGCTAACCTCGTCTGATATAGTGGTGTGTAGTGTGGTGCTAACCTCGTCCGATATAGTGGTGTGTAGTGTGGTGCTAACCTCGCTGATATAGTGGGTGTAGTGTGGCAACCTTGATATAGTGGTGTGTAGTGTGGTCACCTGTGATAAGGGGTGAGTGGGTCAACCGAAAGTGGTGGAGTGTGGTGCTAACGTCGATATAGTTAGAACCTGATAGTGGTGTGAGTGTAAGTATAGTAGTAAATGTTGAGTGGTGCAACTGTGATAAGTGTGTTAGTGTGGTGCAACTGTGTGATAAGTGGTGTTGTGTGTGAACCTCGTCTGATGCATGGTGTGTAGTGTGGTGCAACCTCGTGTGATAAGTGGTGTGTAGTGTGGTGAACCTCGTCGATATAGTGGTGTGTGTGTGGTGAACCTCGTCGATATAGTGGTGTGAGTGTGGTGCAACCTCGTCTGATATAGTGGTGTGTAGTGTGGTGCTAACCTCGTCCGATATAGTGGTGTGTAGTGTGTGCTAACCTCGTCTGATATAGTGGTGTGTAGTGTGTTGCTAACCTTGTCTGATATAGTGGTGTGTGTGTGGTGCTATCCTCGTCTGATATAGTGGTGTGTAGTGTGGTGCTAGCCTCGTTTGATATAGTGGTGTGTAGTGTGGTGCTAACCTCGTCTGATATAGTGGTGTGTAGTGTGGTGCTAACCTCGTGTGATATAGTGGTGTGTAGTGTGGTGCTAACCTCGTCTGATGCAGTGGTGTGTAGTGTGGTGCTAACCTCGTGTGATATAGTGGTGTGTAGTGTGGTGCTAACCTCGTCTGATATAGTGGTGTGTAGTGTGGTGCTAACCTCGTCGATATAGTGGTGTAGTGTGGTGCTAACCTCGTCTGATATAGTGGTGTGTAGTGTGGTGCTAACCTCGTCTGATATAGTGGTGTGTAGTGTGGTGCTAACCTCGTCTGATATAGTGGTGTGTAGTGTGGTGCTAACCTCGTGTGATATAGTGGTGTATAGTGTGGTGCTAACCTCGTCTGATATAGTGGTGTATGGTGTGCTGACCATCTCCGAAGTAGTGGTGTTTGGTGTGCTGACCATCTCCGATGTAGTGGTGTGTGGTGTGCTGACCATCTCCGAAGTAGTGGTGTGTGGTGTGCTGACCATCTCCGATGTAGTGGTGTGTGGTGTGCTGACCATCTCCGATGTAGTGGTGTGTGGTGTGCTGACCATCTCCGATGTAGTGGTGTGTGGTGTGCTGACCACGAGTGCATGGTTCCTCCGATCAGGACGGCGCCGACGGGTCCGACAACGACGAGTCCGACGACGAGGAGGACAAACCTGACCTGGACCTGGGCGCCGGAAACAAGGACGCCTGCATACTGGAGGTGGGTGGAGGCAACCTGGAGATGGAGGTGCCTGCATGCTGAAGGTGGGTGGAGGTGACATGGAGGTGGAGGTGCCTCCATGCTGAAGGTGGGTGGAGGTGACATGGAGGTGGAGGTGCCTGCATGCTGAAGGTGGGTGGAGGTGACATGGAGGTGGAGGTGCCTCCATGCTGAAGGTGGGTGGAGGTGACATGGAGGTGGAGGTGCCTCCATGCTAAAGGTAGTTGGACGTGACATGGAGGTGGAGGTGTCTCCATGCTGAAGGTCTGTAGAGATACCTAGAGGTAGAGGTGCCTACATGCCGGAGGTGGATGGAGGGTGACCTGAAAGTGGCGATGCATGCATGTTGGAGGTGGGTGGAGGTGACCTGGAGGTAGAGGTGCTTGCATACTAGAGATGGGTGGCGATGACCTGGAAGTAGAGGTGCCTGCATACTAGAGGTGGGTGGCGGTGACCTGGAGGTAGAGGTGCCTGCATATTAGAGGTGGGTGGAGGTGACCTGGAGGTAGAGGTGCCTGCATATTATAGGTGGGTGGCGGTGACCTGGAGGTAGAGGTGCCTGCATACTAGAGGTGGGTGGCGGTGGAAGTGGGTGAAGTGACCAGCGCCGATCGCAGCGGTGTTTCGACGTATGTCGGATCGTGGACGTGTGCGTCTCTAGTATGTGTCAGATCGTGAAGTTGAAGTATTGGACGGAAACACATTAGCGTGAGAAGGCGGGTGGGGGAGGTTAGTGCAGCTCATGTATAAAGCGGCACCCTCGTTAACATGAGTGTGTCGAGCGAACAATCACCTTTTGTGTTCTCTAACGCATGTGCATTTTGTCACCGCTACGTGGTTATGATGGTTGCCCATAGAGCCTTGAGTTGCTTAGTGTGACGCCATATTCCTCCTCCGCCTCCAAGAACTGATAATATATTCTTGAAAACAGTTTGGGAAGGGGAACTGATAAGGCTATAGCAGTCATTTTTCTATATTTGCAACGATAAGTAGGCATATTTGTATGCTGAATTTTGCGAACAATCTTCATTCTTCTGTATTGCTATCTGGGTCGTGAAATGTGTAAAAGCACAACTATCTTAGAATCCATGCCCAGTGTTAGATGTGCAACAAGCATTGCGCGCGAAAGTTCATTTGTTATATTTGTAACTAGGCTCCAGCGCTTAATATTTAACCTTTCATTCCCCAAAGGGAATCAGAATCCTGCTACAGGTTGCTCCTGCTAGGCCGTCTCAACATTGCGTCACCAGCTGATTTGCGGTGCCTGTCGTGCGCTGTGGCCGCCTGCTGGCGCCTGGCAACATGAGGCCGTCACTGCTGCCAGATGGACGACACGGAGGACGCCGACATGCTGGTGATGCTGATGAGTCCGCGGCCGCCCGACCTGTTCGAGCTGGTCACCACCGCCGGCGTGCCGGGCGTTCCCGACCGGATGTTGGTGGACGACCGCCAGCTGTTCACGCGCGTGGTGCGCACCAAGCTGACCACCGTCACCAACCGCCACCTCACGCACACCGTCGAGAAACTCATCCAGGTGAGCAGCGGTGACGTCACCGGTCGGTGTCGACACGCACACCGTCGACGTCATTCGGGTGAGAACCGGTGACGTCACTGACCGAAGTCTGACGCACACCGTGGAGAAGTTCGTCCAGGTGAGGATCGGTGACGTCAACAACCAGTTTGAACTTGCAATTCCACCAGCTCTGCTTTCCCCACTATTTGTGATGCATTACAGTCCAAACGCGATGGAGCATCAAATTATTTTGGGTTGTCAGTTAACTCAACTCAGCATCGGTGTGGCCTACATAGCCTTCACCATATTGCCGGCCCCGGTTGCAGGGCTACATGGTCACCAACAATGAATTGATCTTGAAATTAAAAATATGTATTCATTGATATTTCACGGCTGTATTTTTTTCGTCAAAGTCAACCGTGCTTATCCTGGATGGTGGCAACAGCGGTGGCTTTAATGCTGATGACCGTTATGAGCAGCGTCGAGGGGGAAAGCGAGTCTTGCATGCTTTAGTTAGACTTCAGGATTTATCAATGTCATTGGTCCTTAACACGCGCCCTGAAGGGGGGGGGGGCGAAATCCGCCCACCCCTCCGGTTTTTCGTAGATAATTTCAGATTTTACCGGCCGATATACGTCATTGTTTGTGTACCTGCTTATAAATGACCGGCACGTTGTTTGAAGTAAGAAAAATGAAAATCGACCGAATTTTTTTTCGAGTTAGGGATCGCTAAGTTAAAAAAATTTCAGCGCCAGACCGCAAATATCGGCGCTGATGCGCTTCCCGTATATTGGCAAAAAGGAAGTGTTCTTGGCAAAACTATCGACTTGTTTGGTGTACATTGCCATGCTATTTTGTTTCAAAGTCACGTCAGGTCACCGAGGTCGTCAGATCAAGTTTATGACAGGTTAACTCACGCCCTGGAGGGGGATGGCGAGATCCGCCCACGCCTCCGATTTTTTATACATAACTCCATGTTGTCCCGATCGATATACGCCATTTTTTGCGTACCTACTTGGAAATGACCGGCACATTTTTTAAAGTAAGGAAATGAAAATCGGCCGAAAACTTCAAGTTGGGGCCGTTAAAATAATAAAAATTATAAGCGCCAGGCCACACAAATCGGCGCTGATGCGCTTCCCGTATATTGGCAAAATGGAACTGTTGTTGACAACACTATCGACTTGTTTGATGCATTTTGTTATGCTATATAATTTAAAAGTAATGATATGTCGCCGAGGTCAAGTCAGGTCAAGTTCATGACAGGCTAATATAACCAAACTTGGTCAACTGGAATGTTGTCAAAAATGCAAATGACTATCATGCGATTGATGTCACTTTACATGTTACTCCCTATACATCCCGAAATTTACTGTTTGTCATTGTGTGTCTAAGCGTTTCCATACTGTATTCATGCATTTCACTCCTTTCTTTGCGAAGCCGATTGTGCCGAACCGACCAACGGAGCAGTCGGGTGAGCAGCCCGGTCCCGGTAACTGGAGAGGCCATGACCTGATAAAGTGCTCCTATATAGGTGACCTGAAGTCAAATGGCGGATTTGGCATATGTATTGCATCATTAGTAATGTCCAAAACATCTTTAATGCCAATTTTGGAGCATTTTAACACAATCACAGCGATGCATAACAATGACAAGCCAAGCTACGCAAAACCGGACAATTTTGCTATTTTGACCTCATTTGACCTTGAAGAGATATTGACCTAGGGTCACAAAATTTGCACATAATAGGGTTAACGATCGTGCCCATCCACCCTGCGAATTTCGTTGCTGTAGCTTTAATGTGAGCCGAGATCTTAGTGGGGGGGGGGCGGAATCCGCCCCCTCCACTGCGCGTACTTTTCAGAGGCCTTCCAGGGTGCGTGTTAAATTGACGTCCGTGAAATATTACTGCATTCAGCTACATTAGCTCACCGTATTTTGGGTCTCTTACGCCAATTTTGTTATTATGAAAATAGGTTGTTGATAATTGCTATTTTCTCATTTTATTGCTTTAGTCGGCGCGCCCTTGAGCCCAAATAATCATTTTATTGCTTTTTATTTGTAATAGTTTTGCCGTATTTCGACGTCATCGCTGGGTTTGACGTCTTCGACTCACAACCTCCACGCTACTGAAAATTAATTTCATGGCACGGCACCAGAGGCATGATTCAGGGTAGCAAGCCCGGCCCGGTTTTGCGTTGCTCTCGGCGGCCGGCGGCGGTGCCGGTCGATGTCGGAATAGCTGTGGGGAGACGCTATCGCCGCGTGGTGTGGTGCGACGTCCGGCCGCGTCGACGGAACCGACCGACTGCGGTGCCGGTGTAGCCCCGGCCGGATGGGCCACCCGTAGGTATCGCCACATGGTGACAGCGCTGCACACCAAACATAGTTCTGTCGCGTTCCCCTACTAGCCCCACTACATGGTCTATTCCCCCCCCCCCCCCCCTCCTGGCCCAATCACTTGGTCCTGACTCTAGTTTCTGATCAGGACCTCCTGGTCCTGGTCCTCCCGGTCGTGATCCAGTGCCACCCTCCTTGTCCGACCACGTGGTCCAGTGCCGCTTCTCCTGACTCCATCACATGGTCCAGTGCAGCCCATCCTGGCCCTACTGCATGGTCTAGTGCCGCTTGCACTGACCCGACCATATGGTCCAGTGCCACTCCTACTGATCCGACCATATGGTCCAGTGCCGCTCCTGCTGACCCCACCATATGGTCCAGTACCGCTCCTACTGACCCGACCATATGGTCCAGTGCCACTCCTACTGACCCGACCATATGGTCCAGTGCCGCTCCTACTGACCCGACCATATGGTCCAGTACCGCTCCTACTGACCCGACCATATGGTCCAGTGCCGGCCTTCCTGGTCCGACCACATCTTCACTGTTCCCGTGGTCAGATCGATATGGCCCAGTGCCGCCCGACCACACCGCGACCATTCCCGTTGTCGGAGATCGATATGGTGTGGTGCCACGCCTCCTGGCATATTGGCATACGCCATATTGGTGAGTACAATATGTATAGTAGCGAGCACGCACAGTATGGTGTTCCACGTGACGATGTTCTGCAGCTTTTTGGTGCTCCTGAGGAGGCCATCGTTGGAGCACTGTAAAGTCATCTTAATCATGTATAAATAATCCCCGATAATCTGGGCAGGCGCCACCAGTCTTGCGAAGGGTGGCTTCCCTGCTCCCCATGAGTCGGTATTCGGAAAGGACGCTGGAGCAGAATGCTCCTGGGCATTATGTGTCCGTACGTATTATGGCGCGAGCGGGAGGTCGTCACAGTTCCATCACGTTAGGTATGACATCAGGGACAACGCATCGCCGTCAGCAAGGATGTGTTGGGCAGTCAGCTGTTTGTGCGGGTCAGTCGGCTGACTGTGCGGTGTCAGTCAGCTGTTTGTGCTGGTCAGTGAGCCGACGGCTAGTGAAGAGCCGGACTGGGAAAGTTGCTCGTGTCCGGCTACCCCGTGCTTGCCTGCGAGCTGGCCATCATATTCAAGTTGACCTGGATGCTGTGGTCCGGACTTCGGGCTGTGGCATCTCTCCGCTGCATATTTGCACGTTGGCATAGATATGTTGCTGACACGACGGCGCCGATGGGTCCCCAGAGCGGACTGCCTCCTCACCGCGGTTATATACGTTAGCGTAGGTGGCCTCAGTTCTTGGTGGTGCGTTATCAGCCTCACCGGTGTTTCCCCGGTGCGGTGCGGTATTCTTGCCTTTCAGAACACCCACCAGCTGTTGCAGCAGTTCGGTGCTCCCGGTGCGTGGCCGGGCGTGTGACGCAGGGTGTGATCCTGAGCGCGACTTCGTGCGTGTCCCGAGGCGTGCCCCTAGGCGTGACCCTAGCCGTGGCCCTAGTCGTGACCCTGGGTTAGTCGGTGCGACTGAACGTGCTGGCTCGGCGCTCCGGGCTGGCAGTCGCTGTTGGGGCGGCGTGCCTGTTGCAGCTAGCGAGGCCATCTCCACGTGGGTACTTCCCCGGCTGCTGGATTCGATGGTCTGCCGTTCCGACGTGATGGTGGGTAACCTGCCGGACAGCGGACCCTGTCAGCAACCACGAGCGTCGGCTCCCTGGCCGTCTACCGGCCAGACGTTGTAGTGCGGCTCACAGTTTCAATGCAGCAGAGTCCGTGATAGTCCGCAGCATTCGTGACACAAAGCAGAACACAATTTCTGTCGTTTTGTAGCTCACCAGTTCGGATGGCCTGTGGTATACAGCCACGTACACCGATGGCTATGGAACTGATACAGGCGTCGGTAGCGCCTTTGTATGTGTAAAACACTACTCGGGGTTTTACGCTGCCACCACATGCATCAGTTTTTACAGCAGAACTGATGGCTATTGTCAAGGTTCTTTCTTTTATCCAGGTAGGCGACGAGGATTTACGCCTGATCTTATCTGCTTCTCTCAGCAGTCTTTTCGCCTGAAGCGACTTTGCCCCCTATCCCCATGATACAAGACATACTGTTGCTCATTTCTTTCTTAGCTCAGGAGGGAAAAAGTGTGGTACTGTGCCGGATACCAAGTCACGTCCGTATTATTGGAAACGACCTTGCAGACGCAGCAGCTAAACGCTCAGCGAACGCACGATACACGCATCGGTTGCCACTCCCTGCAAGGGACTTCTACCGAAATATATATATGTTTACCTGCACAACAAGTGGCAGTCTTCTTGGGATGCTGTCTTGGGCAATAAACTGAATGTGTTAAAACCTCGCCTGGGTGCATGGCAGTCCTGCTCGCGACGATCGAGACGCGAGGAATTAGGTGCCACCTGCGTTTAGGACACACGTATTTTACGCATCGCTACCTTCTATGCTCGGAAGAACGTCCAGCCTGTCAACGTTGCGGCTACAACCTGTCTGTGGCCCATATTATTAGCACATGTCGTCACCTTGGAGCGGAACGTCGCCGCTTCTTTGGAACCCCATCGCCCACCCTGGTCGAACTACTGGGTGATGGGTCACAGTCACACAATGTCCCTGAACTCTTCCCATTCATTTCTGCGGTTAGATTTGACGTGCACCCACGCCAACAAAGGTAGGATACAAGCGCTAAACATTTTTATTTTCTTCTTTTAAGCACGTTACCATAAAGTACACAAGCGTATTGTGACCCCCAGTCTTCCCATTTACTCCACGTCGATACGTCCACACCTGGTTGTCGTAGTTCTCATTGGCACCGTATAACCTCTGCAGTTGATGCGCCCCAAAACCCCAATAACAACAATAGTTCGGATGGCCTATGCGGCGTCCAATTGTGTCTGTTGCGACAGTGACTGTGGTCAGGATAAGCGACGCGGTGTTCCAGGACGTGTTTCGACTGTGACCGGTCGGGCTATTTTGCCGGGTGACCTACTGTTTCTGTTTCGACACTCACCGGTCAGGGTGGGTGCCAATGGTGTAGCCCTGTCGCAGCAGTCGCTCCTCCATCTGGTGGTACAGGTTGCTGCATGTGGACGGAAATCGCGGCTGTTTTGCCACGGCCGGCGGCACACTGCGCCGGCGCTGCTTTCGAGCACCGCACCGTGCGGCCAGGCAGCCAGCCATAAGGCCGAGCGCCGCCGCTGCCGCCCCCACCACGGCGGGCAGACGCCAGCGCGGCGGGTCCGCCGGCGGCCGCGTCCCCGGCTCCGACTCAGACTCCATGCTCAGCTCGGGTCCTGGCACCGACCCAGACAGATTGCTCATCTGCGTGCCGACACATGTCGTGTTCGCGGCGCACTGTTGCGAACCGATGTGGAGAGGCGCCCGGCCACGGGTGCCGATAACTCTGACGGTTCGCGTGCACACGCCAGCGAAGGCGTCACGCGTAGGGTGTAAGAAGACGCTGTTAGCAATGAACAGCTGGGAGCCTGCCGACATCTGTATGGCCTGGTTTGCCATCCTTCCGATCTTGCTATTGTACAGCCGAAGGCGACATGAGCTGCAGCGGCAGTTGATGGCCTGGCTGGCCAGCCGACTGACCACTGTGCCGATCACATTGATGGCTGACGTGACATCGGAACCACCTGGAGAGCTGTGGTCAGACTCGCTGTGGAAGTACATGCCGTTGTAGTGCAGTATCCCGACGTGGCTGTCCAGCAGTGTGATGTTGGAGAAGGAGCTCATATCGTTCCTGCCCCAGTGTCGCACTGTGGTATTTACCATCACTAGAGTGGCGTCGGTCACGTTCAGGGTCGACACAAAGGTGTCCTCGTCGATTGAATACAGGACGCAGTTGATGATCCTTATCACCATCGTCTGAAATTGGTGCACGAGATTAGAAGCGGTAGCGCCGTGCATCCGCGTGCGTCCGCACAACTACCGGCACTGTGGAACCATGACGTCAGCAACGGTGTCCAATGTGCGTCTCAAATGAGGCATGTAGTCGCACAATAGTTCTGTTTCCACGGAAGTACACTTATTTCATCCCATCGCATTTCGATGAGCAGGATGACCCGCCGGATGCACTCGTACCTCCAACTCAGCATTCTTGCACATTGTCACTTCCCTTTCCATGTCCGATTCACTGGGTCTTTTCCCTTCTTTGAACTTGGGCCCTGATCCCTTACCCGCATTCATCTCTTGAAATACCTGATTTATGTTGAACCTCCGTCCTACGTTTCTGCCTCCGACATCAGTGATATTAACAGTGTAGTTCGTCTGCTCAAGTTCTGAGGCATCGGTTGGCCGCCGCAGTGCCAGCCACAACAACAGCCGTAGCAGCATCCCTGCGCAACAGCACCAGCGTCAGC
This sequence comes from Imbricaverruca yamaguchii, assembly GCA_034440575.1. Lineage (NCBI taxonomy): Eukaryota > Metazoa > Arthropoda > Thecostraca > Neoverrucidae > Imbricaverruca > Imbricaverruca yamaguchii. The sequence goes on along the minus strand of JAOTOL010001471.1, from coordinate 326,432 downwards.
CACGGCAGCATACAGAACAGCATCCTAGTAAACAACGGCACCAGTGTCAGCCACAGCAACAGGCAGAACAGCGTCCCTGTGCAACAGCACCAGGGTCAGCCACATGAACAAACGGAACAGAATCCTCACCTGTGGCAACCACAGCAACAGTCAGAACAGCATCCTTGCGCAACAGCACCAGTGGCAGCACAGCACCAAACAGAACAAGCAATCCCTACACACAGCACCGGTGTCCGCCATACTGAGAAGCTGAACAATTCTCAAGTACGACATTTCTATTGTCAGATACAGGAGGTGTTGACCTCTCAGTGGTCCATTTTGGGTGTTTGACAAAAGAGTTCAGCAGACTGTGTAATCGATTTCTCGGTACGCGACCAAAGGCATAGTGTGCAGTCTAAAACAATCGCAGGGTTGTGGAGCGAAAACATAGGCCATTTTAACGTTGCTTCTTTGCAACAGTTAACAGACGCCATCCGTTGATTGGATCATCATCATCATCTGTTGGCCGGTGCAGGCAACAAGACCGCTGGCGCGCTCTGAATGTCGAGCCGAGGCCGATGCTCGTGAGTGTATGCCAGAGACCTCGTCGCGAATAATCCTGGCTAACCGCGCCGTGCATCGAAGTGACTGAATTGTTACCGTCATGTTGCTATGGCTGAGCCGCACTTACCAGTATGTGTACGTAGAGTATCTGAGGACCTTCACAGACGCACATTGCTATGTTGCAGTGCTTGTACGCTCATGCATTCCAGGGATTCGCAATGGCTCAGTTAGTAAGGAGTTGGATTCTAGACCGTAAGATCGTGGGTTCGAAACCCATAACCGGCAGGATTAAGGAGTCCACTCCTGATCACTCGGTGTGAGAGGTTGGCGACTCAATATGACCTAGCAGTTGAATGAGGGAAGGAAGGAAGTGACGTTAAAATGGCCTTCGCTCCCACTACACAAACCTGAGATTGTCTGTATGGTTCGGGACCAAGTCCAGCTAAGCCATAGCAAGGTGCTATATCACCTCTCACTGCCCTTCCTGATCTCATTATTCCCATCTTCACCCAGCCAGATGGAGCCAAAATTGATTTGGAGCATGCCAGCAAGCCTTCTCTGAACTGGGGATACCTGGTTGGAAAATTTAGATATAGTGTTTTATGCGTTAGGCAGTGGGAGAGTAGGCAGTACTAGACGATTCCCCGTTAGATGTGAATAAAGTCAATCCCAGACCCATCCACCTGTCCCCACCCCACTAAAAACACGACGACAATCCACATGGCCGCTACTCCCAGAAACGTTCTGACAAAGTCCATCCACATGACCGCCTCTGCCACGAACATACTGGCAAGGTCTACTCACATGACCGCCCCTAAAAAAAACTTTCTGCCAAGGCCCATGCACGTGGCCGATCCTCCCAAAAACATCCTGGCAAGGTATCTACATGGCCACCCCTCCCAGAAACATCCTGACTGAACCCATCCACGTCGCTAACCCCTCACAAAGTCACCTAGCCAGGCATCCAATCCGTTGGCGTATGAATCAGAATTGATTTCGTGCTAGGATGGAAAGACAATCGACAAGCTTACATAGTGTTTTTTTTCGAAATCGTTGCAATAGCACTTCAGTTGAGGTATTGATTCATATATACCTGATAGTATATTGTGGCGACTACCTATGATATAATGGATTATGCCTTAGTTATATTTATCGTGTAATTCGACATTTATGATTTTTTGGAACGAAGAATGTAATTTCCAGCGCATATAGCGATAACTACATGGTTCACGCAAATAATGCATCCACAAATGTATTACATTTGTTAAGCCCATACGCAATGGTAGGTCCGTGTATTGACGGAATGGAAATTCGTGTGCCGAGTTGTATGGACTGAAATTGACAATAGCTTGGAGGAACGGGGAACAGTTGATGCATAACAACCTACTACAATTGCAGCGTACTAGAACTGCAGCTTACGACAATAAATTTAGTATTTCTTGGCGGTATTGCTTACGTTAGATTTGTTTGAAACATAGTACTGTCCCTGCAATCCGTATTAATTAGCTGGGAAATATAAGACCAGAATTTCATTTTGTCGGTTGCGATCGCCTTTGGATCAAATGGTCGCAATTTTCGGCGTTCAGCTGCTTCAAAGCACAGTTTCCGCACAGCTCATTTTGGATAGGACTAACCATGCCCATCAAGCCCAAGGAACTAAACCTGTCGTGGTTTGAAATGGCCGCGGCCTCCCAGCTGGCAGGGCCGGGTGTGATGATGGAATGTCACGTGGCATTTCCTGGCGTGGCCAAGGTCTCTTACCGGACACGACCTGGCATGACCACGGCCTCTTACCCGACACGTTATGGCGTGGACACGGCTTCTTACCCGATATGTTATGGTGTGGACACGGCTTCTTACCCGACATGTTATGGTGTGGACACGGCTTCTTACCCGACGTGTTATGGTGTGGGCATGGCCTCTTACCCGACATGTTATAGTGTGGACACGGCTTCTTATCCGACATGTTATGGTGTGGACACGGCTTCTTACCCGACATGTTATGGTGTGGCCAAGGTCTCTTACCGGACTCGGCCTGGCATGACCACGGCCTCTTACCCGACATGTTGTGGCGTGGACACGGCTTCTTACCGGACTCGGCCTGGCATGACCACGGCCTCTTACCCGACACGTTATGGTGTGGACACGGTTTCTTACCCGACACGTTATGGTGTGGACACGGTTTCTTACCCGACACGTTATGGTGTGGACACGGCCTCTTACCCGACATGTTATAATGTGGACACGGCTTCTTACCCGACATGTTATGGTGTGGACACGGCTTCTTACCCGACATGTTATGGTGTGGACACGGCCTCTTACCCGACATGGTATGGTGTGGACACGGCTTCTTACCCGACATGTTATGGCGTGGACACGGCTTCTTACCCGACATGTTATGATGTGGCCAAGGTCTCTTACCGGACTCGGCCTGGCATGACCACGGCCTCTTACCCGACACGTTATGGTGTGGACACGGCTTCTTACCCGACATGTTATGGTGTGGACACGGCTTCTCATCCGACATGTTATGATGTGGCTGGTAGGCACATCTATCCGAGGTGCTCCGTCAGCACACACTGTTGATATGTGACGGCGCTCCAGCTCCCCATCCCTCGCCCCACACCTCCCCTCCCCCAAGCGCCCGGCCACAGCACAGGAAGAGTCGCCATATCAGCAGCTGCTCTTTCCGCCGATGATCCGCCACTCTGCATCATCAGGGCGATTCATCATCACCCTGCGGTGTCTGGGGGAGGGGTGGGGCGGAGTTGTGCTTTTGCCATCATCTGTTGAACTTCCGTCATCTCCGGTGACCTCCAGTAACCGCTGTCACACTTACTATATCTGATTGTTGTACGGGGTGACGCACGCGCCGACTGTGGGACCCATTGTCCCTGCCATGGACCGCTGACGGGAGACGTGGCTTGCATCAGCCGGGCTCAGCAGCAGCCGAGCTCAGCACCATCTGGGCTTAGCAGCAACCCGGGCTATTGTCAAGTATACAGTCAGGATGGCAACGAACCTGGAATTCGAAGTGTAGTAAGCTCAGGGTTTTAAAACCGACACTAGGAAAGTGGCTGTCCTCTCACCGTACCAAACGCCGGGAAGAAGTAATACTCCGCCGATTGAGAATCGGCCATACCTTTGCAACACATAGTTATATGTTGACCGGTGATGACCGACCGCTATGTCCGCGCTGTTCTAACCCGCTTACCGTGTACCATGTTTTAGTTGGCTGTACACTGCTAGATCCTTTACGACGCCAGATTTTAGGATGGTTGAATACCGAGTCTTCTTTACGTATGCTTGTAGGGAACGACTCTGAGGTCGTGGCGTCTGGGAATATTTTCATGTTAATTCGACAAGCTCGCCTTGACGTGATATACCCCCACCCGTGAAGCTGGATAGCAAGCTATGATAGCGCGCCGCAGATTGATTACAATTCAGTTATGGGCGCAAAATGACCCTAGATGTCGACGCGCCCCTAAACTCCAATCCACTACCACCGCAGCCGGGCTCAGCACCATCTGGGCTCAGCACTAGCCGGGCTCAGCAGCAGTCAGGCTCAGCAATAACCAAGCCCAGCACCAGACCAGCCACGCTATGTAATGAAAAACGACTATGCACCATTTTTATAGAATTGAGTTTCTAATGTCATTCGATTTGCCTTAATGAGACCGGTAAATTGTAGTGGTTTAGTATGAAAGTTTGGTAGGTATACACTACCACTTTCAGAATACACTTAGCATGGACGAACCGAAATGTTGAAAGCTAGTATGAGTAGTGCCAGTAACCATATAAAAGTTGTAAATTAACGTTTCAAAATTAATAACAAGGAAAACAAGATTTTAGAACATAATAAGTGTGGACTGAAGTAATATGGGGGCTGAAAGGTAATAAAAGGCCTATCTGATAAAAGCAATTGGAAAAGAGGTAGCAAACGGTCGTCGATTAATTGAATGTCGTAAACGTGACTAAAGCAGGGTCATTTTTGACGCTGATTTCGCTTCTGACGTGCTTGCCATCTTTAAACTTGGTTTTAAAATCATGACTGTAAAAATATCAAGAAGTGAAGCATTTTGTATTTTTCCTCATCATGCTCAGATAAGGGATCAATATTTCACTTTGCTATCTTTAGGTACACTCATTACCTTTCCCTGGGAAAACCTGCCGCGAAAGTCTTAGCTCATTGCATATTTACAGGTACTTAACCTTCATCGGATCGATGGCGTTGACCTTTGCACGTGTAATTGTGTTAGAATGAGTCTTCGGTTAGCATATCTCCGATATTGAAGCCTAAATCGCATGTACTTCACCAAAGTCCGAGAACGGCGACGAAGACCTGGTGACCGACCACCACATATCCTACATGAACGACGAAGCTTCCGAATACGATGTGATTTGAAAATATTGCTAAATGTGTTCGAAAATGATATTGTTTAGCTTTTCAGATGCTTCAGTGCGTAAGAAGGCCGTTTACAAGAGCAATGCTTCCTTACGGTTCCCCAGCCGCATCGTATTCGGAAGTTTCGCTGTTCATGCAAACAGGGTAGTTGACCTGCTTAGGTTGACCTGGACGGTGAATTAAAAAAGGTAGAGGGAAATAAATGAGTCGAGGAATTCTTAAAGTTCAAGGATGAGGGCCTGCCATGACGTATACCTCATCTCTATCTAGCTTAAAACAAATTATGGGCACAAATTTCCTCCCATCCCCTCCCGTCATTGCGAGGGGTAGACAATTATGCAGCACTTGTGGGGAGGGGTAATCATGATGCTGCGTAATATGCGGACACTATGCTGAAAATATGCTGACAATATGCTTACAATGTGCTGACAATATGCCCGACAATATGTTGGCAATATGTCCGATAATGTGCTGATAATATGTCTGACAGTATACTGACATCGCCATACCGTTCGCTCCAAGCGACTAACCAGTTGGTGGCAGTTACGCTCGCGGGCCGGTAAGTTGTGTGTTCTGCGTTGCAGGGGCTCTACTTCAAGCTGCGAAAGCTGGCGCCGTGTGCACTCTGCGGCCTCCGCTTCAGCGTGGACCTCCCCGAGCACGACGAAATCCAGATCTCCGTGTACGGTGTGTGCCCGATGTTCCAGTTATTACTGTGTTTTGCCGCGGAGGGTGTGCTATCGCCGTGGTCAGGTCGCACCGACTGCCGTCCCCTAGCCCACAGGGTAATCCGTGGGTGGTCAATGTATCTTATGGCAGGCACGTTCACCACCGAGGTTTGTCTGTCCATTTCGCTACTTGAGAAACTACTTGGGAATGTGTTATACGAATTTAAGATCCCATGGCCTTCCAACTGATTTAGCACTGACAATAATTAGCATGGGGCAATATGTCTGGTTGCTGGCGTTGTTCTAGGAACCTGTAGCCGATACCGCTGCCGTGATCCATGCCATTGCTCCGTGACATGTGTGACCGGGCCATACTGACTCGCGTTACTGGGTCGTGAACATGTGACCGGGCCGTGACCCGTGTGACTCTGCCGTGACCCGTGTCATTGCCCTGTGACCGGTGTGACCTCGCCAGGCGCCGCTCTCAGTGTGAGTGAGCCGCTGAGTCGGCAGTCCTGGGTACGGTCGGCGGGACAGGACAGCGACAGTCCGGCCGACCGGCCCCCAGCCCGCACCGGCTCCAGCAGCGCCAACGACCGGCTCCAGACACAGGTGAGCCGTCGTGCCAGCCGAGCCTCCATATCGTGCCTCGGCTCGGTCTGACCCAGGTGCGGCCCTCCACCGCTGCTCCGGGGGCCTGTCGCAAGTCCAACTCTCTGGCGTCCTTCTGGGGGCATGCCGCAGGCCAGACCCTCTGCCGCCCCTCTGCCGCCCCTCTGCCGCCCCTCTGTGGGTGGGGGAGGGGGCTGTTACAGGTCCTACCTTCTGCCGCCCCTTTGGGGGTCTACCACAGGTCGACCCTCTGCCGTCCCTCTGTGGGGGGAGCTGTTACATGTCCGACCTTCTGTTGCCCCTCTGGAAACCTGCCTCAGGTCCGACCTTCTCCCGCTCCTCTGAGGGTCCACCACAGGTCCGACCCTCTGCCCCCCCCCCTTGTGACCACGGGTCAGACTCGGTTGTAGTGGCCTCTGAGAGGGTAGACAAATGCCATCTGCCCCCTTGTGACCACGGGTCAGACTCGGTGGTGATGGCTGCATCCTCTGGTGCCCGTCTCCGATCACCTGGTCAACGCGCTCTGTACAGTGTAGACGTGCCGTGATCCGTCAGTGTGGTAACGACACCAGTCTGGTCAGCATGTGCGCTCGTATCCTGTACCTCGCCGTACCCTCGGCCCGGTGCAGCCAAACACTGACTGGGCAGATGTCCGAGCGCCGCATTATCTGGCGACGTCCGTCTAGCTGTGTGGCCACGCCCGGTAACAGAAGGAACGTGGCGGCGTCATCAATGTGTGTGGCGATCCACTGAAGCGGGCAGACTGTGATAGTGTCATCTGCCTGTGTGGTGACGGGACGGTGGCGTCGTCATCTGCCCGTGTACTGATGCTCCGGCGACCGGCAGAATTCTCTGTGGCGGGGAGACTATGACGTCATCATCACCCCGCTGCCACGTGTCACCGGCGGCTGCGTGGAACGTTGGCTGGGCAACCTGAACTTCTTCTTCATCCGCGAGTGCACCAGTCTGCGCGAGGTGTGGTGGTCGCGCCTTGTCTGCTGACACTTGTGGACGGGTGACAGTCTCGGCATGTTTGGCCGTGCTGTCAAAAGCGGAGAAAATAGCGTGGTTGCAACGAAAGCTATCGGCCACGAGGTGGCATGCCACAACGCGTAATGTATGCTCCTATGCTTCAATAATATAGGTTTAGTCACTTGTCACCAGCGCAAAATATTAAATACACATCATACGGTACAGCATATATAAAAAGGAAATCAGACATTGGTCGAAACGGCCTTAAAACATTAAAGCAAGAACAGGAACCCCACAACTACGCGGTGTCCTCTTTCCTCAAACTCCCTTCCCCCTCCTGTTCATTTCCTGCGTTTTATGCTCACGGAAGCTTTGGTGGTTCTATTGTCTTTCATCGGTCACGTAGTGGATCGAAGTAGATGCTCCGGAGTGGTGCATGCTGTGCCGGTGACCAGACAATGACCAGACCAGACCAGAGTGACCAGATAGCCACGCGACAGTGAGTCCGCAATGGCCTGATAGCTAACAGTGGCCAGCTAATGATCCGACGGTGATCCAACGGTGGTGACTCAACAGTGCCCTGTCGGTGGTTCTGCAGTGACCTGCCATTGACGAGACAGTAACCCGATAGTCACGAGGCAGTGAGTCCACGGTGGCCTGGCGGTAGCTGACAGTGACCAGATAATGGCCGGACAGTGATCCAACAACAACCCAACGGTGACTCGACAGTGTCCTCTCCGTGATTCTGCAGTGACCTGTCAGTGATCTGCCAGTGACCTGTCAGTGACCCGACTGACGGGTATGTGGCGGCAGGTCGGTGGTCTGAACGGCTTCATGCAGGACCTGGTGACCGAGGTGCTGGCAGTGGTGCGCGCCCACGTCATGGCACTGGGCGGGAACGCTCTGGTCTCCTACTTCATGTCGCAGTGTGTCCTGCTCTTCAATCCCCACAAAAATCAGGTAATGTCATCGGCCGCTGGGACTCGCAAATCTTACTAACGCAGCCGTCGCTGCACAGGCTCACCTCCGGCTGAGCAAAGTAAGCGGAGCAAAGTAAGCGGAGCAATGCAACTTGCTTCGAAGTTTGCAGCATTGCAACATGTTTAGGGACATCAATTTTTGGATGAATATGCCGAAATTGTTTCTGAAGGTCAAGATTTAGTTTTGAGGAACTGTGATTTCTTGTAACGTTATTTTTGGTGGGTGAAGCGGTGTCGTCATTGTATGCCATGTTCGTGTCACCGCATAGTCTTCCGACAAAGCCCGGTTATCTGGGACAAAATATCAGTTGATGCAGAGCTTGGCCACGCTGCCTTCAGCGCATTTGTGTGTGTGTGTGTGTGTGTCGATGTTTTGGTTACTGCCCAAGGCTGATCTGACCGCCATGTGGCCACCCTCCGGGACACCGCCGCGCGACTATTCTTCTCCACCATTGCGGTCCAGTTAGGGACCATCTCATGCAACTGCTCCAGTATGGACAGCTAGTGACCATGTGCGGCTTCTGACCCTATACACCAGTTCCAGTATGGACAGCTGGTGACCATGTGCGGCTTCTGACCCTATACACCAGTTCCAGTATGGACAGCTGGTGACCATGTGCGGCTTCTGGCCCTATACACCAGTTCCAGTATGGACAGCTGGTGACCGTGTGCAGCTTGTGACCCTATACACCAGCTCCAGTAGGGACAGCTGGTGACCATGGATGGCCTGTGACTCTATATTCTGTAGGGGTGGCGGTTCTGCCGTCGGTGGGGTGGCGGGTATGGGTGCGCGTGTTCGTGAATGTGTGGGTGTGTGTGTGGGAGGGCGGGGGGGGGGTGAAAGTGTGTGGTGGGAACCCTCAACCCCATACTTTACTGAACTAATGGAGACGGATTAAGGGCTTGATCTTAACTAAGACTGCACATTGATACCGCTGAACACTGGCTGACTGTAGACAACTGGCTGAATATTTCATTTTCTGCTATGCCTGTGTGTGTGTGGTGTGTTATGTTTCCCCGCCACCTCCACCACACATTCCCCAAACCCCAGCCGACTTTATGTTGGTTTGAGCTACCGTCCCTAACACGAATTTATATGTGTGCGAGGTCGAAGTTTTGGGAACACCATATAGGAAAGCGAGTGCCTTTAGCCATATTATAATTAATGCATTGTATTAGAGAATTAATGAGAATGTAATTTGCTGTTGGTATCAATGACTTGTTCCAAGTTGGGACTTCTTGGACGCTAGCAGTAGTACAATTTTGTGCAATGTACCACACGAAATAGGTGCCTGTGTTGAGCTCCAAGCGGCTTCCGAGAGTGGGAATGCCAGAGCCCTCCTCTCTAGCTCCGCCTTCTCCACTATCCGGCCACTGCCAGGGCTTCGGACGGAGCTCACGCTCCCGATTGGTGGGATGCATTTTTTCCCTTGGGCCGCGCGCATCGTGAAGCCGCCCGCCCGGGGCCGTCAGGACGGTCTGGAAATATCCACTGAGCGGGGTCACCGACCTCACGGCTGGCCGGGAACCCTTCTGTTGTTTTGGCTCAGCTTGTGTTCGCACATCCGGTGGCCAGCTGGACGGGGTGCCAGGCGATTACTCTCGTTCGCCTTTAGTTGTTATTACAGATGCCGCCTTTGATCGGGACACGTATTGAGGGTCGGGTTCGGCTGCGCTTCAAGGCAAATAATGGGAAGGGAAGGAGGTGGCCGGGATCTGGCTGGGCGTCTGGCGGCCTGGTCGGGCAGGACAATTTTGAAAGCTTCGTGCTGAGCATGTAAGCCTCTTTACAACACCAGCTCCAGTATGGACAGCTGGTGACCATGTATGGCCTGTGACCCTACATACCAGCTCCAGTATGGACAGCTGGTGACCATGTATGGCCTGTGACCCTACACACCAGCTCCAGTATGGACAGTTGGTGACCATGTGCGGTTTGTGACCCTACACACCAGCTCCAGTATGGATAGCTGGTGACCGTGTGCGGCTTGTGACCCTATACGCCAGCTCCAGTATGGATAGCTGGTGACCGTGTGCGGCTTGTGACCCTATACGCCAGCTCCAGTATGGATAGCTGGTGACCGAGCGTGGCTTGTGACCCTTTGGTTCTGACAGCCAAGCTCTCAACATATGCGATACTGGATTTCAATTTGGGTGTGCGATTCTCGGTTCAGAATTTAGCCGCAGTGTTTACAGCGACATTAGTAGGTATTACTGCCGGACCGTGCTGGGATGCCTGTTAACACTCACGCATCAAGGGACAATTACACTTTTCCTTAAAAGAAACTAGGTTACTATATGCGAGCCAGGCTCACCATGCGGGAGTACACTTATGCGGTTCGGCTGGTTATTGGATTTTACGACACATCGACCGTTAAGTCATGCAGCGTCGCCAATCTCTCACGCCGATTGGTCGCGGGCGAAGAGTAGCGATAGGTGAGACTCGAACCCATAACCTTTCGATTGTGAGACGAGTAACTTGCCCCTAGACTACTCGTTCCCTACTTCCGCGGTTCAGGAACAGTGATAACGACTGAATTGAGCCTCAAGAATAGCATTATTGGCAACCAAACTGGGTTGCCGTGGCCAGCCCGAGTTGTCCATAGCCAGCCCGGGTTGTCCGTGGCCACCATGAGCTGTCCGTGGCCAGCCTGAGTTTTCCATAGCCAGCCCGGGTTGTCCGTGGCCAGCCTGAGTTGTCCATAGCCAGCCCGGGTTGTCCGTGGCCAGCCTGAGTTGTATATGGCCAGCCTGAGTTGTCTATGGCCAGCATGAGCTGTCCGTGGCCAGCCTCAGTTGTCTATGGCCAGCCTGAGTTGACCATAGCCAGCCCGGGTTGTCCGTGGCCAGCCTGAGTTGTCTATGGCCAGCCTGAGTTGTCCATAGCCAGCCCGGGTTGTCCGTGGCCACCCCGAGTTGTCCGTAGCCAGCATAAGTTGTCCGTGGCCGGCCTGAGTTGTCCATGGCCAGCCTAGGTTGTCTGTGACCAGCCCTTGTTGTCGGTGACCAGCATAGGTTGCCTGTGACCAGCATAGGTTATCTGTGACCAACCAAATACACGCTGACACAGTGCGCGTTGTGCCGTATCCACAGGCACAGTGCCTCGTAAACGTGGGTGGCGACGCCGCCCAGGTGGACCACCTATCCAGGACGAACGGCTAGACAAGGTGGAGCGACCGCCCAGGTGGATCACCTATCCAGGACCAACGGCTAAACCAGGTGGAGCGACCGCCCAGGTGGACCACCTATCCAGGACCGACGGCTACACCAGGTGGAGCGACCGCCCAGGTGGACCACCTATCCAGGACCGACGGCTAGACAAGGTGGACCGGCTGCCCAGGTGGATCACCTGTCCTGACGGACTAGTAGACAAGGTGGACCGACTGCCCAGGTGGACCACCTATCCAGGACCGACGGCTAGACAAGGTGGACCGGCTGCCCAGGTGGACCACCTGTCCTGACGGACTAGTAGACAAGGTGGACCGACTGCCCAGGTGGACCACCTATCCAGGACGGATGACTAGACAAGATGGACCGGCCTCCCAGGACCCATGAAGATGGACCCATGGCCTCCCAGGACTTGGTGGGCGTACCGGTGCGGTAGACAATCCGGACGGCCGATTCACAGCCCCGCTGCATGCAGGCCCCACTCGTCTGCACGACACGTGTTCTTTGCAGCCGTGAGCTTGTCTCGGTACTGTATCCGGCACGAGAGGTGTGGCGGTCGCCTCACCACCTCACTTCGTCAGGTAGTTAGACGTGCTTCTCCGGCGTCGGCAACGGTCGACGGACGTAGCTGACGTAGCCGTTGTGGGTGGGTGGCAGGGTTGGGAATGCAGCCGTTTGCTGGACTTTTGCCATCATCTCCCGGAACGTATCCCTTTCAGTTCCTCTCTGGAATGATACATGGTGTTCTTTGACAATGGAGCGGAAGAAAGTTTGGGTCGTATCACGTTCTCGGATTTTGTTCCGCTTGTTTTTGGTAATTCCCTTTTGCAAGTAAATTGCAGGCCAAAATTAGGAAACTCAAAGTACAGAGAAAACTGGATGGTTCTGGTGCCAAAGGAGGTGGACAATGCTGCTCTCCAAACGTGATGGCCCGATAATTTGAAGTCCAGGATTAATAAATATGAATTCAACTCTAATGTGTAGTGATGTGGCATCATTATTATAAATTTTCACTAGAACTCCAGAGGGTGGAGTCACTCCCAGACAAGTTGAGAATGCACCAGGCACAAGTTGGCGTTGCAATGTGAACATTTTCCCTGCGGAAATTGTTCAACATATTTATGCCTAGATGTTAGAAGTAGGTCTGGTGAAACTAATGCCTATTGCCCCAGCTGAGTGCTGCGAATTATGACTGATGTCAATTCAGGAAGACAAAGCTATGCTCGCACCAGTCAAAGCTTGCCCGTGTTGTCTTAGTTGGCGTTTTAATTTACCTGAAATTTCGGGGCACCGAGTAGCGTGGATGTGTAGTATGCGTCGGAGCCGGGTCAGGTGCATTAGGCTGTGTGGTGCTGGAATGGCTGGCCCTGGCGACGGCCACAGAATGTCTGGTCATGGGCCGATGCCGAGGCGGCTGCGGCCTGCGGTGTGTGATGGTCAGACACTGCTACCGCGTCGCTACTGAGGCTGCCGAGGCGGCTCCGGCCTGCGGTGTGTGGTGGCCAGACGCTGCTATCGCGTCGCTACTGAGGCTGCCGAGGCGGCCACGGCCTGCGGTGTGTGATGATCAGACGCTGCTATCGCGTCGCTACTGAGGCTGCCGAGGCGGCCACGGCCTGCGGTGTGTGATGATCAGACGCTGCTACCGCGTCGCTACTGAGGCTGCCGAGGCGGCTCCGGCCTGCGGTGTGTGGTGGCCAGACGCTGCTACCGCGTCGCTACTGAGGCTGCCGAGGCGGCTGCGGCCTGCGGTGTGTGATGATCAGACGCTGCTACCGCGTCGCTACTGAGGCTGCCGAGGCGGCTGCGGCCTGCGGTGTGTGGTGGCCAGACGCTGCTACCGCGTCGCTACTGAGGCTGCCGAGGCGGCTGCGGCCTGCGATGTGTGGTGGCCAGACGCTGCTACCGCGTCGCTACTGAGGCTGCCGAGGCGGCTGCGGCCTGCGATGTGTGATGGCCAGACGCTGCTACCGCGTCGCTACTGAGACTCCCGAGGCGGCTGCGGCCTGCGGTGTGTGGTGGCCAGACGCTGCTACCGCGTCGCTACCGAGGCTGCCGAGGCGGCTGCGGTATGCGGTGTGTGATGGCCAGACGCTGCTACCGCGTCGCTACTGAGACTCCCGAGGCGGCTGCGGCATGCGGTGTGTGATGGCCAGACGCTGCTACCGCGTCGCTACTGAGACTCCCGAGGCGGCTGCGGCATGCGGTGTGTGGTGGCCAGACGCTGCTACCGCGTCGCTACTGAGACTCCCGAGGCGGCTGCGGCCTGCGGTGTGTGGTGGCCAGACGCTGCTACCGCGTCGCTACTGAGGCTGCCGAGGCGGCTGCGGCCTGCGGTGTGTGATGGCCAGACGCTGCTACCGCGTCGCTACTGAGACTCCCGAGGCGGCTGCGGCATGCGGTGTGTGGTGGCCAGACGCTGCTACCGCGTCGCTACTGAGGCTGCCGAGGCGGCTGCGGCCTGCGGTGTGTGGTGGCCAGACGCTGCTACCGCGTCGCTACTGAGGCTGCCGAGGCGGCCGCGGCCTGCGATGTGTGGTGGCCAGACGCTGCTACCGCGTCGCTACTGAGGCTGCCGAGGCGGCTGCGGCCTGCGGTGTGTGGTGGCCAGACGCTGCTACCGCGTCGCCACTGACGTGAGAGGTGACCGGTTTGCCGTATTGGCCGAATCTATCGACGATGTTAAGCAATTAAGACTATGCAAGTTGTGCAGGTTGTGAAGGAGTAAAACGGTGTGCGCTGGTGAGCAGTGAGGTTGTAGCACCGATTCAAGCGCCTGCTGAGCTACCATCAGCGTCAGATCTGGCGACTATGGGCTTTCGATGCCAGCAGCGCTGAGTTAACAACGAAGTATGGGTTTTGTTGAAGATGCCTAACGGCAACCGTTCCTGGGCACCAGCAGGATCCATCATGACACGGTGATTGCCTGCTTGCCAATGATCCAATCGCAGTTCATCTGACTGGTAGTTCCTTTTCTCTGAGCTCAGTTGTGCATGATGCTGAACTTCATCGAACACATGTATAGACAGTTTGCACCCGGGTGCAATGAGGTTTGTTTTGTGTGTGATCGTGCGCAGCTAGGGCCCGTAGTTCTGACGCCACACCCTCGACTTGTTAGCAGCGTGACGTGTGTGCCTAGACTTCCGACGATCTTTGTACAAACGGTGTTCACAGTGATTGTCATCGACAGGGTGTTATGCGATATGCGACAGTCATGTGCCATATGTGTGTGAAGTTCCACGCCCCGTTTTTTTTATCCATTACCACCGTATCGGCAAGACAGTCTGCGTGTTGGAGAATAGTGTAGATGGATACGGCTGGCTGGCGGGTCTGTTCTGTTGATGTTAGTATGTGCGTTTGTGAAGCACTTCACGGAGCTTGTGCCGCTGACCGCATGTCACCCCAGCCCTGCCATACCATCTGTGTGTTCCATGACTGCGTGTCACTCAATATGCTAACGAATGGTCGGACTGAAGATAAAGTGCGGTGGCAGGCTCTCCGACACAACGCACAATCCTGGATTCGTATAGGTGGAGGAATAGCCTGGGCACCTCTGCAGACGTGGCCGGTACAGGTGTGCACAATATCTTGTAACATCGAAATACAGTCAATCGGCAAAGCAGACGGTTGTAAACAGTGGCTGTGAACGGCAGCCCGGCGGAGTTGCTCACCGACACTGGCATGTTCTACCACGACCCTCAAACGGGCATTTCGTACCTCTAATGAACCGAGATCGACCCACTGTGTTCTGTGAATATTTCTGTGACGCATTTTTTATCAAACACTGAGGCAGTGAAATATCAACAAGTGCTCGTCCCCAGTGACCTGACTTCACAGCCTGAAGCTGTTGTGGGCTTGTCGACACTTCAGCTGGCGGAGAGCCGCTGCCCCGTCAGCTCGCGGCCAAGGGTGTATCTTCCGACACCGGTGCACGGTCGGCTCGCGGCCAAGGGTGTATCCTCCGGCACCGGTGCACGGTCGGCTCGCGGCCAAGGGTGTATCCTCCGGCACCGGTGCACGGTCGGCTCGCGGCCAAGGGTGTATCCTCCGGCACCGGTGCACGGTCGGCTCGCGGCCAAGGGTGTATCCTCCGGCACCGGTGCACGGTCGGCTCGCGGCCAAGGGTGTATCTTCCGGCACCGGTGCACGGTCGGCTCGCGGCACCGATGCACAGCTGACTCGCGTCAGCCAGACAGGTAGGGTGTACTGGTGTCACTGCAAATTGTTCGACACTTTTCTATCACCATAGCCCTCGGGGAGGGGACAGCGTAAGCCACTGCAGGTTTGTAGTCACAATCTTATGATAATAGGGGGAGGGCGCTGCATGACCGACGCAGTCGGCGCGCCCCTGAACGCCAATAACTAAGTCATGATAGGGCAGAAGGCGGACCAACGGAACTCTGCGGCAGCACGGCCGGCGAGGGTGGGTGTCATCCTGGGCGGCGATATCTCAGTGGTGTCGCGAGATGCACCGCAGGAACGCAGAGGTGTCGGCCCAACCAAAACCTACGGATCAAGTAGGCCAGGCCTGACCCTGGCCGGAAGTGTTTGGAGCTCTAGGGTGAACCAATTCGTTCCAAGGGTTGTGCGTATATTGTTCTTAGTCCCCGACATGGTAAACTACAAACAGTGCGAAATGTTAGCGTCAGACCTCTTCATAGCAGGTGGCAAGAGAAAATTATCACGATCACCGCAGTTATCTGGATCCTTCATTACAACTTCCTACCTTGATGTCTGGTTCACAAGTGCCCATTGGTATTTACATTAAGCAAAGGACCTTACCCTAGCATGAGGGTTCATCGAGAGGGTGCGACTTCTGCAGACATGGTGATTGTCTTGTGTCCCAGTAGCCGATTTGCTGCATGCTACTCGTAGCCTGCGGCAGTGAGCAGGACAAATTTTACGTGAACGTTGTGGCGGCCGGCCAGGATTGAAATCAATTATTTCGCACACCGTGACGCAGCCATCGACTGCGTTCAAAACAAGACCGTCAACGAACATGAACGTCTCTGTATTGCCGATTTATATCAGCATAAGCTCGCTCACTGCGCTGAACTTATTAGCTCAGAATGGTTTCATAAAATGACTTAGCTCGGCTAATCTCCATAAAAATATCAAAAAGGCGACATAGTCTTCACATGCTCCACCAGTCGTAGGCTTTGTACATTAACTGCTGACAGGAGACGCTTGGATAGGACACAACTCATCGACACCACATGGCACAGCATCGTCTCACTCGGCTGGCAGTCTTGGTTAATATCACTGGTGAGATCACGCACCGCTTTGTTTCAGTTCGTGGCTCGCTTTGGCCCCACGTCAAGTACGGTTTATAAACACCGCACCGCCTGTACTTTAGGCCCTGACAAGATCAGAACAACACAACGGCGCCATCATCGCCGCCAATAAATAAACATTAGAAAAAAACGCATGATCACACGTATGACGATGTGTTTCCAGTCACACCCACACGTTCTTCTGAGTAACAAATTACCGGCCATCAGGAAGCATGATCCCATCTGAGTTTTCCCACCCCCTACCGCGCACGCATTGATCATTGTGAGTCATAAATCGTGCGCTGCAATCCGAGCGCTGGCACGTGCGACAGATGACGGTTTCGGCCTTCCGCTCGGCCAGTTTGCCGATGCCGCCACGTGCTGCGGTCTCGTGCTCGGCTGGTTTACCGATGCCGCCGCATATTGCGGTCTCGTGCCCCGTCTCCCGCTTGGCCAGTTTTCCGGCGCCGCCACGTGCTCCAGTCTCGTGCCCGGCCAGTTTGCCGGCGCCGCCACGTGCTGCGGTCTCGTGACCGCCCAGTTTGCCGGCGTCGCCACGTTCTCCGGTCAGTTGAGCACGAGCCCATCGAGTCGAGACGCTGAGCGGCACAGTGGTGTCTGCCAGTGCAACGTTGTCAGCCAACCATCACCGGCTCGACGCCTCTTCCAGGTGCAGCCAGTACTCCTTCATGTGCCGCAGCAGGAACTCTTCGAACAGCTCTTCCAGCTCCTTAAGGTACTTGTGCACTGGCGTTCCCTTCTGCAGGAGTAGGGATGGAATTACGACCAACGCCAAGTTTTTCAGTGTGCATTCGCTCATTCGTCTGTTCGCCAGTTTGTCCTGAATTAGCGCCTGGGTCGAGATCACAAAGCCACCCCTCCCCTGATATAAATTCACATAGGATTATCATGGCCTGGGCTTAGCCTGACACAACTTCACCTGCAATAAAACGCTGCTATGCAGTTTTGCATGAACGTACAATACTCTCAGACTCATAGTAACCAATATTTACTTAACTAGTTGCTAGGGAAAATGGCATATATCCCGGCAATGGCGTCGTTGCGGATTTCCGACAGGGATAGGGGTAGACAGGCTTCTTAAGCTTTCTTTTTACACCACGACAGGAGTATAATTACAGTTTCACGAAGCTTTGAAGGACGAGTCCGACCTTCTGTCCCTTGCAGTAACGCGGCCCAGCACTAATGTGCAAAATGTTGCAAGATGCGTGTGACTGAACAACGTTTCTTGCACAACTTGTGCGTCGACTTGCCTTGAAGTGTGTATTTTGATCCATGAGTTTCTTGAGCGTTCTCAGAAAACTCATCAGAGTGGAGAATCCATCCTCCAGCAGACGCGTTCTAATCTGGTCCAGGTGGACAGGTCGCTCGATCAGCTGAAACTCGGCCAATTTCTGAAATATTAGAGCAGGCTTTCAATGCACCAATAAGGACATAGCTAGCGCACACATGCATGGTAAAGGGCACTCGGGTTTGACCGGTGCTTGTACACAGCAAGATGAACACCTACTTCATGCGCAGCGAAAGTGAGAAGGCGAGGCAACACCGATAAGGTGCTGGAGCGTGTTGCGTTGTATGCCGTGCTTGTGATCAACCTGCTTCTTCACCGTCTGTTGTTTGCGGTTATTTTTGGCGCGCACGGTGGTGTTTTCGTTCGTGTAGCGGACGTCACGTTTCATATGGGGCCACATAGCTACTTGAGAACAAAATCCGTGAAGCACCTCGTGCGAATTCCCACCCACTGCGCAATTAACAAACCGTCTGCAAAGAAAACTTGAACATTAGCGGGCCAATAGTATGTAGAACTGTGAAGTATCTGTTTCATAGTTACCAGCAAATATGCGAATAACAGCCATGTGGGCCTCATCCATTCCGAATAAGAGTCCGGGACATCGATTGGTGTTGGTGGGTGCCCGCACTCCTCACCTTGGTTCTCATGGGATGACAAAGGGTAAAGAGGCCCAAGTGAAACGCGGTCTGCTTGCCAAAGCCATCCGAAACACTTCGCTTGGCAAGCTCCAGTATTTTCTTCAGCCAAGCCTTAGAAAACCTTGTCTGCCCTTCACTGCGTTTCAGCTGCGAAAGACAAGTGGAGTATCACTGCGCTTTTCGCCGAAACCAACTCCAACGGCGACAGCCGGGAACAGATCGGCATCGGCCTTGCAGATTTTAGACCGCGCTAGAATTGTTCCCTTCAGGTGGCGTGGCTTTGCACCAGATTCTAATCAGAAAATATGGCAAAATAGCATCCCGTGAAGGTAAGATTTGTTTGGCCGCTGCCGAAAACTATGCACGAACGCGCGGTCCCATCCTGGCACAACCAACTGGACCGGCTCTGGAACCCCGGCAAACAGAGAGCGGCTAGTGTGGACGTCGTCGCGAGTAGAGAAATGGTGACGCTGGCGCGAGCAGCCACCAGCACATTCATGTCGCTATGGTAACGACTCGAACGGTGTCGTGAAGTACCGCAGTCGCCTGTTAGGGGCGATGCCTAAGTTGGTAGGACGGACGGTTTGGAGTTATGTATCTACACGGCACAAAGCGCTATCACATGGTCTTACTAAGATGGGGTTGTCGCACCGCTGGCTCGCGGGCCGCCGCACCTACAATTTCGACTGACAAGCGGAAAATGGCAGCACCTCACACATTTATTTTCACTCATTCATGCCATGAACTGCGAGAAGATATGGGATTTGTACTCAGAGCTCCTGAATTATAGGGCATAATATTAGAACGGAGAGTATGGTTTTACATTTGCCGAACGCGACATTCTTTTTACCATACTTGGAGTTGGAGCGCAATGCCACGTTTAGGTCTCTAATTTAGCAATATTACTACGAGAAAAAAGTATCCCAGATGCAGCACTAGCTTTCTTCCATATCCATACTGCGCAATACGACATTAATGAAAATGAGGAAGTAACATAGAAATCAGTGGAAGTTTAACTAGTGAAAAAGAAGTTTAACGTTAACGACCACAAAACCTTGAGCAGAATTTTATTTTCAAACCTAATACTTTATCTGGCATATCTGTCGTGAAATGTGATTAATTTTTGGTCGGTCATATTGTGAGTCGTGGGACTAGCGAAGCAAATCGAAGCCAATCGATCGATATGCAATTGATGGTTGGTTTGGTATTGTTATTTGAGCTTTAGGGCGCATCGACATGCATGGCTATGTTGCGCCGATCATGCAATATATAGTTGGTTTGGTTTGGCTGTGATGATTTTATGGCGAATCGGCATCCACGGCCACATAACACCCATAATTCGATGTACGGATGTGATATGACATGCGGGATAGCACACACATTGTACGCAAAGCAAGCGGTCTGAGTGCGAAGGGAAAGAACCTCGACGCTCGTAGCTCCAGGCAGGCGAACAACAAAACAGGGTGAAACACCGCTGATCAAGGACGACCACGATTTGCTGACAGCCTTACTTCACGTCCATAGAAATTACACACATTCTCTGAGAATGCCGCCAACAAAACAGAACCCGTTCACAAGCAGGGCACATGGCTCCCGACGACACAGACCTGGTGATGGAAGTCAGGTATGTTCCAATTTGCACCAGTGTTTTATGAGTCATGGGATCATGAGGGGACAAATATCATACGTGTAATGTCTCGTATATTTCAGCACTTTTAGCACTTCCTTGATCACCGAGCATACACATAGGAGGTGAAGAACACGGTGAATACGAGGAGTACATAGGACGCTAATTCCGAAAAAAAATAAGCCGCAACAAGTTCTCTTCAGATGAACAAAAGTTTACATGTCCAAAGGATGACATTGAACCAGCTCAGGTATGACACTGGACGTTTTGTATATATTCCTTACAAAAGACATCAACATATGATAGTACAGCTGCAATAACACCTCGGGAATGTCCAGCCTGAACAATTAATGTCATACAACAGGAGTGATATGATCCCGCTGGTATACAAAATATAAAATCAACCCCTGACTATAGTTTTGATGGCTCAAGTCTGAAGTGTGCATTTTCGGCTGAGCAAAGCAACCCATATCTTTTACATCTAATTTGGGAATGGCATGCGAATGTCAGTAGACGGCTTAGCAGACTTCGACATTTCAGCACGGTGCATCCAGGTCTTACGTCTGCCGGCCTGTGTCGTAATACCGTGTCCGACATTGAAGCATGCATTTCAGCTAAAACGCAACCGATTGGGGTGTAAACAAAAGCGCATTGAAGGGCGCAACCTTCATCGCGCTCGTGCTGAAATATACCTCACTGGTGCCGAAACCTGGTCCCTCTGTCGAATACCATGCACATGTCCGGAAATCCAACGCACTACGACGAGGTAGCGAAATTCGCCGCACTTATAATTGAAATGGATGCATTTCTACATAAGTCGGCTGTGCTTATCGCTGAAATGAGCGCATTTCTACACAAATTGGTTGTGCTTATCGTTAACGTGGATGCACTTCTACGCAAGAGCCGTAACCAGATGTGGCACCGCCGCTTGTGGCTCGCGCCAAACAACGTAAACGGAGCGCCCAGAAACCATGCCAGACTAGCCGATTGTAGCTCGCGCCAGAGGAGGTAAACAGCGCGCCCAGAACGTAGCCAGACCAGCCGCTTCGGGTTCGCGCCAGAGAAGGTAATGAGAGCGCCCAGAACGCATGCCAGACTAGCCAGCCGACTCCATTCGGCAGCAACGCACAGCGCCACTCCAGTCGGCGCCTCATCACTCACCGACATGTTCTCCAGGTTCTTGAAGTACATGGACGGATAATAGGCCGAGTAGAGCTCCATCAGGAGGCGACGCGCCAGAACCACATCGTGGGCGTTCATTCTGCCGCCGGCGCGGCGCTCCATGGGGCTGAGCGGCGCCGGCAGCGATATACACATCAGGCACTGCCACGGCTGGCTGCAGAGGACATGACGGCTGTCAGATTATATGTTACATCACAGCGGTCCACACAACAGAAATTGTACCCGTGGAATTTGTCTTAGGATAATCATGCCGAACGCTACAGAAATGCATACTAATCGAAGACTAATCTAATATTTTACTAATATGTACATACTAATCGTGTCTTTACTATTCGTCCAAACTGCACTGCTATTAGGTTTTGAATGTGTTGCACCTAGTGGTCAAATGAACAATCAAATAAGTCAATTGCACGGTGCCTTCGAGACGCCAAATTGAGAAAATGTGTATATTGACTGATTGCATTCAGAAGCCAGAAGGCATTCTACTGTCATTCCAGGGACGCCTGAGTAGCTAATTACCCTCAGGGATAGCACGAATGTCCCCTTCCTCTCCACAATCGCTTCCATTCACAGCAGTCGGAGCCAAACGCGTGCCTCAACAGCTAGGTCGCAGGACGTGACATGGCCTCCGTCAACCAGCGCGACGTCACACGTCGCTCACCCGTCCGTGTCGTCGGCCGGGCCGACGTAGCAGTCGCGGTGGAAGGCGCGGTCGCAGCAGTCGCAGAGCAGCAGCTCGCCGCCGTCCCAGCACAGCACGCAGTAGCTGACGTTGGGCGAGTCGGCGCTACGCGCCGGCGGCCGGTACAGCATCTGGCTGGGGAAACAGATTCCGAGTGGGTCGCGGTCCGGCTTCCAGTCGAGCGCCGCCTGGCCGTGCGCCACCGACTTGGGCAGCAGCACCACGTGCGTCAGCTGCGCCGGCTCACTGGCTGGCAGCGTCGTCATCGGCACCAGCGGCTCAGACGCGTCCGCTGGCACACTGTCCGGGGCAGGTGGTGGTGCCGTCTCCGAGACACTGCCAGAGGCGTGTGGTGGTACTGCCGCCGGGATACCGCCCCGGGCAGGTGGCGGTGCTGCCGCCGGGATACCGCCCCGGGCAGGTGGCGGTACTGCCGCCGGCACACTGTCCGGGGCAGGTGGTGGTGCCGTCTCCGAGACACTGCCAGAGGCGTGTGGTGGTACTGCCGCCGGGATACCGCCCCGGGCAGGTGGCGGTACTGCCGCCGGCACACTGTCCGGGGCAGGTGGTGGTGCCGTCTCCGGGACACTGCCCGGGGCAGGTGGTGGTGCCGTCTCCGGGACACTGCCCGGGGCAGGTGGTGGTGCCGTCTCGGGGACACTGCCCGAGGCGTGTGATGGTGCTGCCGCCGAGACGTTGCCCAGGGCAGATGGCGGTGTTGCCGCCGAGACACTGCCCGGGGCAGGTGGTGGTGCTGCCGCCGAGACACTGCCCGGGGCTGGTGGCGGTGCTGCCGCCGACATACTGCCCGAGGCGGGTGATGGTTCAGTCTCCGAGAGACTGCCAGGTGCAGATGACGCTGGTTCAGTGCGGGCGCTGACAGAGACAGCAGCCGCCCCTGTCTGTCGTGCACACCCTTCAAATGGTGCTGGCCGGCTGACTTCTGCCGGCACCTCAACCTTGTCGCCAGCGGTGGCCGGTAGCCTGACAGCGTCGCTCGGCGGCGACAACACTCGGCGGCCTGCCCCGGCGATCGGTGACGTGTCGTCCTGCAGCTGGCCTGCAGCCTCCCGGGGTTCGTGTTTCGGCTCCTGTGTTTTCGCCCGGTCAGGTGTGGCATGATAACTACCCGGCTGGGGTAGCAGTGGTGACAGCGGCGGCATCGCTGTCTTCTCCGCCGCATCAGCCGGCGCACCGGTACCCGGCGGACTGGAGTCGGACGGAGATGCCTCCGCTGAGCTGCTCAGCCCGGTGGCACTGGCACCGGAGCCTGTGGGAGCGGGACCAGAGCAAGTGGAAGTGGGGCCAGGGCAGGTGGGAGTGGGACCAGAGCAGATGAGAGCGGGACCAGAGCTGTTGGGACCGGGACAGGAACCAGTGGGAGCGGAACCGGTGGGAGCGGAACCGGTGAGAGCGGAGCCGGGGCTGGTAGGAGCAGGACCGGCCGAGGCGGGACCGGGACCGACTGAGGCGGGACTGGAGCCGGTGAGAGCGGAACCGGAGCCGGCGGGAGAGGGGCAGGAGCCGGTGGGAGAGGGGCAGGAGCCGGTGGAAGGACTGGAGACGGAGGAGGCGGAACCGGAGCCGGTGATGGTGGGGGCGTGGCCCGATCCGGCCGAGGTTGGCGAACCGGGCTGGGTGGGGGACCGCGACATGGACTGGGCGGACAGCGGTCGCGGCCCGGCGGGCGACTGGACGGGCGACTCGGCCGGCTCCTCGACGCACAGCTCTATGTCGTCTACGCCGCCCCGCGGCACGATGTGATGCCGCGGTGCGCAGTGCTGCAGGATGAACTCGTCCGTGGCTCCGTCAGTCGGCACTGCAGAACACATGAGTGTGGTGGGTAACGCACTCGCCATACCAGACACTCGACACGGCCGATAAAATCGCACACATCAATTGCACGGGACGCAGATACTCGCTAGCTTTGCATAGGTAGGACAAATATATTTTGTTTGTGAGAAAACATCTACAGCGAGAGGGCTGGAACACAGGTGCTTTAACACGTGCATGATCTCAGTGTTAGTATCCAGATTCATTCTGCTCCATCAAGTATGGTGTCTTGCTATCATCTTGTGTCCTGTAGCTGACACATCAAATCATGATCACTATCACCTTTTTTGTGAGACTTCTGGCTCATTGCCTGGATACGCCCCTCTCTGGATACATAGCCGTTAAAAGACAAGGCAACGAACTGAAACACAATGGGGAGACGGACGCATGCACAGCTTCGTTTGGCCCACCATAGCTGTGGCAGTAGCAGCGTGACGAGGCAGCTGAACCGCTGACTGACCTGACACGGATCGTCGGACTGCAGTCGAGGTGACGCTGGAGGCGGCCTGCTGGTCCGCCTCCGCCGACGGCCGCCGTCCGGGCGGGTGCGGCGCGGCTGTGTGCCGCTCCTGCGATACGCGCGCCTGTGTGGCAGCCTTGGCCTTGCAGCGGGCCGGCGCCGGCATGCACCGCGCCGCTGGCCGCCTCTCGTCGGGCGGCGAGCGCGGCAGGTCGGCGCCGCCAGGCCGCGCCTGGCCGCCACACGGTCGGTTCAGCATGAACCGGTTGGGCTGCGTGTCGGCCGGCCGCTGCGCCTCACGTGCGATCTCAGTCCATCTCAGACCGCGCCCGGTGGCCACTGGCGGCCGGCGCGGCGCCGCCTCGCCGGCCCGAGTCGCCGCAGTCTCCGGCAGCCTGGTCTGGTGGGGCTTGTTCGACTGAGGCACGGTCGTGCCACTGAGACCGTCAGAGGTGTCAGGCCGATGTCTGGCCGGCCGACCGGCGGTGGGCGTCGCCTGCTTCCAGACATGCTTGACCTGTGTACCTTGATTGGAGCCATTGGCGACTTCGCTGCTGCGCCAACGTCTGCGCGAGGACTTGACTGGCGTCGCGCCGGCCTCTTCTGCGCTACTGCTGCGCGTCTCATCCGACCGCGGGACTGAGTCCTGTTGTGGCCCTGCGTTTTCTTTTCGGGACGTTTCTTGCCGGGGGCCGGTCGGTGCAGCCGCCACCTTCGCCTTTTTCCTAGCGACACTAGGCTTGTTCGTCGACTTGGTGGTCATATGATTCAGGTCATGAATGATGACCATTGGCTGAATGACCGCATGCGGTGGCCGACGCAGTACATCCTCTTTGGTCTGCAGCGGCACTGCCTTCGACTTGGTGCCGGAGGTGCTGGCGACTGGCGTTCCGTTGCCCTTCCTCATCACGTCCGCACCCGACACAGCAGGGTCGGCAGACAGGGCCGCTGCTAAGGTCGGTGAACGCGCAGATGGGTCGGGCGGGCTGGAGACAGAGGCACGTGCAATCTTGGCAGAGTCGGACGGTTCAGTTGTGGAGACTGGTGGAGCCTGAGAATGCTTGTGCGGCCCGGTGAAGGGCATAGCCGGTCCATCGGCAGCGGATGCGAGGCAGGTCGGTGTTGCGGGGACGGCCGGGACGGCGTCAGGCCGGGCAGGCAGCTTGGCCAGGGCGGCGCTCAGCTGCGGCTCGTACGCCTCAATAGCCGCGTTCAGCTGATCAAGGCCGGACAAATCGGCCGACGGCGATGCGCCGACATGCGGCATCGGGTCGACACTGTCGGCGTTCAGCGAGAACGCCTCGGAGATGCGCAGCTCCATGGCGCCGTCGTTCGGTGCCTGCAGCGAGCTGACGCTGATGCCAGGCGTGGTCGTCGCGTCTAGCTGGACGATATCCACGGCCGGCGGCTGCCGCCTGGGAGCCTTTGCGGCGGCAGCGACCGCCTCCTCCTCATCGTCGGACAGCATACGCTTCCGTCCGAGTTGCACGCGGAACTGTTTGTCGATCGACAGGCCGCCGGGCGGCCGGCTCGGCTTGGGAGTAGCCGGGCTGTGCCAGGAGGCGGCGCTCGGCACCGGCGACGTGGGCCGCGCGGCCGAGTTCGTGCTGCAACGGCGGGCCGACCGCGAGTCGGCTAGACAGCTCGGCTGCGGCGCGACCGGCGGCGGAAGCTGGGGCGGTGGTGCCGTATGCGGTGGACACGGGACTACCATCTGGCGCACCTGGTCTAGTACTTGATGGACAGACTCCGTGGTACAATGCACAGGTTGGCTGATCAGGGAGGGCAGAATGGAGCTGTTCTGCCGATTGTAATCTGTCGGGGCGGTGCACGCCGCGGGAGGAATCTCCTGCACCGCGCTCGTCGTCTGGAACTGGCCGGGAGAGTGCTGCTGCTGCAGATGGTGGTCGTGCTGCCGATGCTGGTTAACGCGCTGTTGTTGTTGTTGCTGCTGCTGCTGCTGCTGAGGATAGTGCTGGTGCTGAGGCACGTTCTGTGGTTGCGGCTGGGATGGCGGTGGTGGTGGCGGCGGCTGGGACTGCTGATGCTGCTGCTGCTGCTGCTGCTGATGATGATGATGATGTTGATGAGTCTGCCAGTATTGTTCGATTCGCTGTTGAGTGTATTGTTGTGGGGCATGCTGAAACTGTGGTGACTGGAATTGATGCTGCTGCTGCTGACTGCAGGATGCCACCGAATATGGTGGAGGTCGCGGCTGTTGCTGCGTTTGTTGTTGCTGTTGTTGCTGCTGCCGCTGCTGTTGTTGATGTTGCTGTTGCTGTTGCTGTTGCTGCTGCTGTTGCTGCTGCTGCTGCTGCCGCTGCGAGAAAACACTGGTAGTCCCCATCTGTCCCGGCATAGACGGCTGAATACGACTGCTGTTCTGAGTGTCACTAGGTGCCACCAGTATGGCACCATCCACCGCCACGACACCCGCGGGAGCGTTCACTGTCTCGGGCGCATGCACAGTCAGTGTGAACGGACCAACCTGGGCGGGAACTAGTGACGCTACGGAAACTAGTGACGCTGCCGGAACCAGTGACGCTGTCGGAACCAGTGGCGCTGCGGGTACCAGCGGCGCTGCGGGTACCAGCGGCGCTGCGGATACCAGTGACGCTGCGGGAACCAGTGACGCTGCGGTATCCGCTGATAAGGCCTCCTTGAAATTATTGGTGACCACCTTGTGGAATTCTTGGATCATCGCAAACATGTCTGCACTCATCTGTGGCATCTTCACGACGTTGCCGAACAACAGCTTGAGGAACCTGATGGCGAACTCCTGGTTGGCCGACAGTTGAGACTGAATGATGTAGCTGGTCATTGTCACGAAGTTATTGAAGAGCTTGACCTTCTCAGCCGGTTGCACACACTCGTCGCCGTCGTACAGGAGGATGCTCATCATGTCACCGACGCCTGGACAGATAGGGAGAACAAGCGTCACACATCTTCCTCTCTAGCAGCACCCGGATCCCATCTCCAAAGAATCAATACCTACCCGGAATGTCACTTGCACCGGGAACCCAAAGATCCCAGAACGCGCCGGGAGCCCGAAGAACCGTACCGGGGCCCAAAAACATCGAGCAGGGGGCTTACAAAAAATAGAATTCGACCTAAAAAAATTGCAAGGGGGCTTCATCGAATCGACCCAAGCACCTGGAAATTTAGAACAAGTCCCGAAAGAATATCTGAAGTGTAGGTGCTATCGGCCACCCACGGTGTATCTCAACCATCTGAAGGGTATAGATGGTGCCACCCTCTATTCTGGACGGCGCCATCGGCTGAAAAAGAACTCCTTCAGCAGCCGCAGTGGCGTACCAAAGAGGAAAATATCTCCCTCTCCCTCCAGAAGGGGCGGGCTCCAAGAATCGCGTCTGGGTTACAAAAAAAAAACGCGGTCGGGCCAATAATTTCGCGTTTGGGCCCACAGAATTTGTGTAGGAGCTCTAAATGAATATAGCTGACACAAAACTCACACCGGGCCCTCGAAAGTTTTCGCCGGGGCCTGCCGAAACCGCACTGAGGGCCTAGCTAAATGCAACGCGCCTCGCGAAGTCGTGCCGAGCCCCCAAACATCGTGCTCGAGACAGAAAACTCCTGTCGGTAGTCCAAAAATCAGTGTCGGGCATCAAATATTCCCTCTGCAAACACCTTAAACAATTCACAGGTCACCTAAAAATTGCATCCAGTCCAGAAAGCTGGCTACAGGTCTGCAAAGGAAACACGCGCCTGAGCATGAAAAGTTGCGCCGGGACCCCGAAAAATAATGCCGGAGGTCCCAAAATCGTCCTGGGATCCCACAAATGTGCGATCAGGAGCTCCAAATAAATACAGTGGAACCCCGAGAGCACAACAGGAGGGCGAAATGTACAGGGCCCTCCAAAACGTACAGTCTCGCAAAAAGCGGCAAGGCCCGCCACACGACCATGCGGATCCACACGCACACGCACACGCGCACAGGCACGCACGCACGCACGCACAGCGAACATGTGTTGTGATCACCAAACTGTCTGATAGCCCCGACGATCCGGCACATCTTCCAGCAGGAACCATGATCAGAGTCAATGAAAGACAGTGAGAAGCATCATAGGTTGGCTGGTTGCGAGACTCACGGTCAACTGCCATGAAGCGTTTCATTGTCAGCTTTGGCAGCTTGTTCTCCAGTTCAGGGCTCATGTTCAGGTTCCGCAGCTTTTTCGTCAACGCGACGACGTGGCTGCAACAAATAAGATGATAAGACCAAACGTATGCATGGTGAGATATTAACAAACTTAGATATTCGTGAAGCGTGGACATTTGCTGTCCAGAGGCCAAGCGAGACATTTTGGAAACAGGCATACATGAAGTCGTTTCGAGGAACTTTCAAGAATTAATTATGTCTCCGAGTCAGTGGGTATTTCCAAGATATTACATTCCATAGGTGCATTTTGCATGGTATCTACACATAGAAATTCGGTAATTAATACTAATTCCTGGCAGTAACACAAGCGAAGCACCCATCTGTGCATATGCATGCCCATGTGAAACGCCAAATCCTTATTATAAAATATAGATTAAAATAGCGTACGGTGTGGTTCGTCAGGCCAAGCATGTGATACAGAGATTAACCACGAATCAGTCAATGCAACACCCAATTTCTCTTCATTGCCTATTGTCCCGTCATTTTGGAGGTGAAGCCACTGAAAATGTAACATATAATCGCAGAACCGTTTTTCAACCGACGTAATTGTATATTAAAGATAATATTTTATATCAATCCGCCCTCCTCTTAAATGACAGACCTACAAGCTGCATTAATACACATAGTAGCAAGATATCATTAACATTCCACCTACACTACTTTTGGTTTAAATGTACCTACCCAGGAGTAACATTTGTACATGGCTATTCAGAAGCGTGAATTCCTCTCATCTGTAAGTCGGTGGCTAGGCACTCATATTGATTTCTGTCTCATATATGTTGGTGGTATATTTTTGTGGGGTACGGTGAATTGGCTCATGTAGTTCCGCTGTAATCAGTGGGGAGGGGTAAAATTGACAAACACAGGCTTATTTTTCGCAATCGCTATGCCTGAGATGGGCCTGGGATCTACTCTTTGTACATGTTGAAAATGACACAGTGGGCTGGATTTCTATTTATGATTGGGTGAGGGCCCTAACAGCGTACACCCAATCTGAATGATAGTGCGCTCATAGGCCGCATGGTTAAGAGTGATAATGATTAGGGCAAGGGGGTTGGCGCTTCAGGCTTCCAAATTATAATTAGAATGTTGATAACGATCAATACCGATCAATATCTCCTCTGCCACTGCAAAACTTTCTTCTTCTCGGTGAAGAAGTGTGTGAAGTGTGAAGAAGTGTGAAGTGAGTCTCTGGGGTGACAGTGATCCCCTCTAATCTTCAAACTAAGCGTCGCACGAAAGCGAAAGAGGTGTCATCGGAAAGCGCTCGACGAGTAGGGCCAGACACCACCCTCAAAATTCCCCCATAAAAGTGACGTCACTTGGATAGGTTTTCACGATTTACATCATGTTTTCGGCTAAGCTAATTTTAGAGATTTGAAGACAAAATATTTTGAATCAGAAAAGGGAAGCTAAATTTAACAGTGCCATACAATTTTTGGCCACCCAAAAAAAAGGTGGAATCTCACAAATGTTAGTTTTCAAGTTGTTAATTTTCCTTTTTTAATGAGTAGAGAGAACGGAAAAACGTTGTTTGAAGCCAACTTGCTCCAACTAGAAATGCTTGCTTCAGCCGTAATCTTCTACTTGAACTCTAATAGGCAAATATACGAAACTAATAAGTAATCAAAAACGTGGAAAATCCTCTGGTATGTTTCGTTGCGTCCATAAAGGTAAGCAAACGCTGAAAGTTCCATTACAATATCTTTATCCGTTAAACCGTGGAGACTGGTTGAACTTTTTTGGAGATGACCTTACTTGACCTTGAGTAACTCGTTGACCCTAGATGACCTAACTTCAAAATTTTGACACAGCATGCAAAATTGACGTGAGAAAAGGTATGCCAAATTTCGGCGCACTGCCGCGCGCCATTCTTTCACTTCGTAGAAAATATTAGGGGGCGGATAACGACCCCGCACGAGACGGATATACAGGATGGATATATATATATATATATATATATATATATATATATATATATATATATATATATATATATATATATATATATATATATATATATATATATAATTACAATTTGGAGGCCTGAAGCGCCAACCCCCCTGCCCTAATCAAGGGTTAACGGATACAAATATTTTAATGAAACTTGCAGTTTGCTTCTCCTTAGGAATGGAACAAAAAGCACCGGAATAATTTTTTTCTCATTAGTTTTGCACATTCGCCCACAAAAAAAGAAGATTCTGGCTAAGGTAAACATTTTGCATGAGAGCAAATTGACTTCAAAGAACGTTTTACTCTTCGCTCTACCAATTAGAAGAAGAAATTAAGGAGAATTGAAAACGCAAAATTTAGAAATGTCCAGAAATTAAAATTCTGATTTGGGAGTGGAAAACAAATTAGGGTCATGGTCTATTTCGCGTTCCTTTTCTGATTCAAAATTATTTTTGTTCGTCAAATCTCCTACAAAATGAACCCCAAGAGCCAAAAACATGTCGGTCGTGAAAAGAGAGAAACCCTAGTGACATCACTTTTCGTCCTGGCCGAAGCGCCCTAAAGCCAAAATAACTTACTGACGTCACTTTTGGGGGATACAATTTCGGAGTGGTTCCTGGCCTACCTGTCGAGCACTTTCCAATGAATCTCTTTCGTTTTCGTGCGACGCTTAGTTTGGAGATTAGAGGCTGCATCAGCCCCCCGAGACGGGGTGGGGATCTGATCGGAAAGACCGGAAAGGATTAAGGAAATTACTACGTTAAACCGGCTTATGTGGCATCAGGAATCAAGCAATCAAGAAAGGAGAGTAGGGGAATGCCGGCAAACAAGAAAAGTGGTGGCGGGGATTGGGTACTTACATATCATACAGTGCATACAGGTAATACAAGACATACAGGCATCCATGCATTGTTCACGGAAGATTTGGACAATTGGAGGCTAACCAGCAACACTGCCTCGGATCAGGCTCCGCTAGCCATCCACGACCTGAAAGCGAAGCGGATGTCCGTCGTCCAGGGTGAGTCGTGGGCGACCGGACACAACCTTGCATATGTTGATGTGTTTTAGTTAAATCGTGGTAAAAACATCTGTAGCAAAAAAAGGCCAGCTGCTTAGAAAACCAGGAGGTAAAAACCAAATCCAAGACATGGGGTAGCCGTTCGTTCTTCCAAATTGAAAGGGTCCATTCCTACCTGTTGGAAAAGGACCAATATGCTTCTGTCATGCGAGTCAAGAGAGGAAGGCAACGCATAGCTCGTGCCGTGTGGCTTGCAACATCACATCAAATCATTTCGAACAAGGTAGAACACAGTCGGTAGATGAAATAAATTAGAAAAGTTTGGTTTGATGCATAAAAACTGAAACGTAAACCGAGGAGCGCTGGGTGCTCATCCTCGAGGAGAGCTCGAAGCGAAATTCTAGTACGAATGCTGATGAAAATACTGGAGAATGGAGCGAGGATGAGGAGCATATGTTGAGCAGGTAAGTAAGATATGTGGGACGGTAGTGTGAACTGGACATGTGTTGCAAAGTGGAGGGGGGCGTGGTTGAATGAAAATATAGTCGTGTGTTAGTTTCGTGTGTCCGAGGCGAAGACGTGCGAACACCACCTTGTTCCGACGCGAGTGTTGGTGCGAAGAGCGAGGGCGATTTGGAGAGTGTAGGCTTGCTATAGTGCAGGTGTGAGGTGTTGTGTGACCAGCAGGCCTGGGTATTTTTTGTTTACAAAGGATGAGGTCCTCGGTGGTACCAGTGCACCCTGGTTCGGGGAAGGTCGATTGCCGCCCGGACCAGACCATCCGCTCGCTCGTTACCCGAGATACCCTTGTGTCCAGGGATCCAGAGGAGGGTGAGCTGAAGGTGTGCGTGATTGTCATGGTAGAGGTGCCGGATGTTATGGAGTGTTGGGTGCGTGGTGTTGTGTGTGACCAGGGCAGGGCAGGGCAATACCCGTTCATGAATGGATCACGGCAATATACATCTTGGTGAGGGTATTCCTGTCTGCACCCCAGTCACGACCGGAGATGCAGCACAGGAGATGCAGGCGCACAACGCAATGCTGCTTAATATAGGCAATATGGGGTCGAAAAATAGAGTCCTTTGTCGAGGACAATCCCGAGATATTTGAAGGTTTGGAGTAAGGATAATTTGATCACGATATCGGAGCGGTGCATTAGGCGAGGTTTATCTGGGAACCCTAGAAAAAGAGCATTGTGACCGATTTAGTGGATAAATCTGTAGCCCCCAGCAGGGACGCAAACAAGATAGGCACCTCGAAGGGTTTGTTTGTTTATTGGTTGGTTCACGACACACTTTATGCACATGCACGGCTAATGGCGCAGCCCACCCTGTTTCGCCGGTGGGCCGCGGGATTGGGAAATGTCCTGAGTGGCGCTAGAGTCGAACCCGAGACCTTTGGTACCCATAGCCCGACACCTTAACCACTCGGCCATCCCCGCCCCACCTCGAAGGGTTGCTACAAGGAAAGGGTGAAAAGAACTGTTGTGGGAAGGTGGAGAGATACAGAATTGGAGGAATTGGATCAGTCGGCCAGAGGCGGGCGCAGTACGAAAGCGCTATCCTTTGACCCAGAAAGGGACCTCTGTCCCGTTCAAACCCATGAGGGATGGGAAACAAACACTGATGAGCTACGCCCTAGAGCACCGCTGGGCCGAAAGTGAGCGGGAGGGGAACTGTCGGGCTAGTCCAACGAGCAAACTACCATTGGGTCGGGTGACTTACCGTCACCCGAGGAGTGGAGCTTCCCATAAATGCCCTGAAAAGGGCACCTACGAGACAGCTGGAGTGAGTGGGAAGGGAACTCGCCTCGACGGGCAGCTTCGTGGCTCGATCTCCGGATGTGATAGGAATCAGCAATCAGGTTTTCTCAAGCCTCCTTTTGGAAAAACTTTGCGGGAGATATTCGTGGTTATCGGTACATTCTTTCCATGGGCGTAATGCTCCAATCCAATCGCCATGGGCGTAACGCTCAACTTTCAAAATACTGATGACCTTCCCGCTTCAACACCAATGGTGGCCGAAATCGTGACAGACACATTGCTTTACGTTTCAAGTGTGAAAGTCAACTGGTAACTTTGGCGTTGGCGGCCCATCAAAGTTCACATGTTGCGTTTCAGGCCCATACGCGGCTGGCGGGCGGGTCGGCGCCGCCGGCAAAATGGCGGATGAGCACCAGATTATAGCTCCATAGGACACATCGCAACACAAAAAGAAATCAATTCATCAGTGTAAGCGACAATGAAATTGACATCTGAAGGGGAAGCTATCTTTAAACAATGAACTTGGCAGCACATATGATGGAGATAAAGTAACATAAATTTGAACTATATTCATCGCAGATACCCTAGTGAGCATCCGGTCGCGCTCGACGCAAACGTGTATCTCAGATTTGTGGAATATTATCCAGATCCTTCCAATTTTCTTTCTTCAACTGGAGATCCTCCATGTTCGCAGTATCATTGCGTCTGATGCGTATCGTGATGCCGTAGTGAAGCACGAAATCCTAGTATACCGTTCATCTGAATATTTGAAGATCATACAGCCTCATTACCATGTGCCAAACCAAGTGCCATCTTCGCTAAGATATCCACGAGACCTGTGTTTCGGCAATAGTCAGATATCAGCCTGGGTGTTGGTTCAACACAGAACAGCAGCTCTCATATCACAGCACATCGTCACAGCTGATAGGCCTGGGTGAGGGATTCGACAAGGTTTGAGAAGGAATGAGAGGAAGATGAGGTTGATGAAAAGTTGCGAAGGGTAGAATGACGGGGAGGTCCGCAGTGTCGAAACGGCTGAGGTCAGTTAAGCGCGCTTCGACAGAGGTGGAGAGGGAAGTTGGCTGAGTGTGGCCGACAACGAGTGACTCGATCCGACCGAGCAACGACTGATGCCATATTTCCTGGAGTTTCAGGATGTCATATTTCGCGTTAATTTTCTCCACTCATGATTTCACAACAATACAACATGCAACTCGTGAGGATACCAGCAATCTGATTGCACAAATTTGAGTCCTGTGCTGACCGGGGGTCTCGCCCTGCCCAACTACATATCCAGCGGCATTATCCAGGGCACACGGCCACCTTACGGAGCGTTGTTGATGATTGTGCGTGGCCGACCGCTGTTCATGAGCTTGTCGGCGAAGTTGTCTAGGTGCTGCAGGCGCAGCTCGACCAGCGAAGCCGTGTTCAGGTGTCGCAGCAGCTCCTGGGAGTAAGTGTCGTAGCGCTTCTGCGCCTCGGCCATCTGACGGGTGAAGAAGGTCTGCACCCGCTGCTCGTAACTGTAATGACAGAGCAGCCCACGGACGTCACCATCGCACACCCGCCATGTGCTATGGAGCGTGCGCTGAAACACGCGCTGCAGCGGGTCTGGCGATACGTCCTGGACACAGTTCGGGCAACGTTCTGCAACTGGCTGTGGACGCAGCCTGGATGAGATCCCATAATATGTTCCCAAAACTTGCCGGCCTATCCGACTGGAGCCGGGATAAATGTTCTGCTTAGCAAACAACGGCAAATCGACCTGTTGGAGATTCGGCTTCCTGGTAATGCCTAACTTGACGCGTTCAGATCAGAGATCAGGGGAAAGATCAAAGATCGAGTGAACACCAATAGAAAAACATCGACCCAATGACTTACAGTGCTGCTGAATCAGCGCATGCGACAGGTCCAACTATGGCCGTCTATCGACTACCAATTCAAATATCACATGAGAGTAACGTGGATATGTTGAAACCAATACTGGCTTGTTTTTCTGGTAGAAACGAGGAGTGCAGTCTGACAATAAGATATTACACGACTACCCAGTCCAACATGTCTAACACCAGGTATATCGGTATTCACTTGGCTATTGGGTTTTACGACACGTCGACCGTTGAGTCGTGTAGCGTCGCCTATCTCTCACGCCGATTGGCCGCAGACGAAGAGTATCGACAGGTGAAACTCGAATCCACAATATTTCGATTGTGAGACGAGCAACTTACCCCAAGACTACTCGTGCCCATATAACAGCAATCAGCACAGGCTTCGCCCACCCTGTCCCCCACCGGAACAGGTCGGCCTGACACACGTTCCCCACTGTCCTACAGACAGGGCACGGTGTGCTTGTGACCCCGACAGGCGCTCCTTGCGCCGACAGGTCAGTAGGGCGGACGGGCGGACACTCACTCGCGGCAGTGTGCGGTAATGGTCTCCATGCCGGCACGCTTTTCCGCCTCAGCCTCGGCCAGGCTCTTCATCAGCGCCTGCTTCCGCTGCTGTAGTCTGATTCGGAGATCCCTGCAAAGCAAGCCCCGTTGCCACGGTGAGTACGGGCTAGTTTACGGGCGGGAGAGATTCAGCATCGTAGCAGACACTCGCCACACACCTACCGATCTCGGAACGGGAAGAGGCAACAGTGACCTGATCTGGACAGCAAATTCGGCAAACACTCCGCCTCCGCCGTTCTCCAACCGTGACAACGCCTCATCGAACAGTGCCAAAGTATGGACTTTTGGAGGGAAATTCGCAGGAAGGAAAATCTCCCTTCTTTCAATGTCATAAATTGTATCGGCCGACGCCTGATTCTACGATGTCTTGCTCGAAGTATGACCGTTCAGCACTTAACCAATTTCTTACGAATTTCATTGAATTCATCAATGAATGGATGGACTGGCTTTCGACCACAGCGACAATGTTGGAGTTTTACGCCCATTCTGGATGGCGGCTGCTGATTTGGTATCGATGATCCCTGTTTGCTGCAGTGCTGCGGTTCCAAAGTGCCCTAAATCACTGTCAGCAGTAAATACACGCTGCCGAGGCGACAGGAAACAGTGGCGAGTGGGTGACGAGTTAGTCACCGTGGTATAGGGGCACATCGACTGTGTAGATCATATAGCAACCATAAATCAAGTCATTTATACATATAAGCGTGTGAAAGCCACTTTGGGCAGCGAGTTGTAAGACGATGTCGAATCTGTTCACAATAAAACTGGTACTAGCCATGTCTACATCAGTATGTTCATGGCCGGTGTAAATCACGGAAAAATATAATTTCCAAGAGCAATTTAACCAGTTGTCCCGAGTAAACAGTGTCAGACTCGTCCCCTAACACTTCCCGAAGCGAGACAGAAGAACGTCCAAAGTGACGTCTCCGTTTGTGGACAAGCCGGGGACACGAAACTAAAATATGTCGCAGACATTGGTGCGATGCATTTCGGGCACAGCGGCGTCTCACCACCACCCAGAAGGTGCCGGTGTGTCGCTTAGGTATGTCCCACGCGCAGGCGACACAGAAAAACCTCGTGATGTCTGCTTGGCTGTGAGCATGACGCCCAGTCACCAATACTGGGCTTCACAGTTTTCAACTTGTTTCCTGAGGAGTCCCAGCATTCCTGCCACTTCCTGAGAATAAATCCCTTCACATGCGAGTGAAAGTCCCTCGCAGGGAGAGACAGGGAACGTGTGCACGGGGCTCGTGCGCCTCTGAGCGGGCGACCAGCTGACCGGAGTAAACTGGCTGTATTTATCCAATGTCACCATTTCCTTCACATACGTAACACAGCCAGAATCGATAAAAGTGCAACTGGGAGTATTGCCTTGATTGCGTGATTGAGAAACTAGCTGCTGCCCGTATTGCAAGGTTTCCCATTACTTAAATTCCAGTCCCAGTTACTAAATAATACACGTCTGACCCGAACGAGACATTCACTTGATGCCTTCGTAGAGACGAACACAATCGGAGCAAACGCCAACAGGTTCGTGAATATCATGATAAATTGTGCTAAAGAAGCAAGTATATATGACGCGAGCGGAGATGGCAGACCAATTCTGCAGAGTTTCCGCAGAGCTTCCGCAGAGCTTATTTTCTCCGGATCTGGAAACCATCGTCAGGAATATCATGTCCGACATTCTCAACACGCATGAAAACCGACCTACCTCGGGACCAAGAGGCACACCTTCCTCGGGACCTAGACATCGGGACCCAGAGGCACAGTTTCATCAGTACCTAGAGGAACGCCTTCCTCAGTAGCTGTGAGTCGGCACATTCCAGACCTGGAACCACACCTGCCTTGCGACCCATGGAAACAGACATTCCTCAGAAGATGGAATCTGGTGACAACCCTGTAAATGATCTGGTGACCGATCATACTCAGAACCAAGAGGAAAGCCTGCCTCCGGTCCTGGAGGAAGACCTGCACACGATCCGGAGACGGATCACACCTGGGACCTAGAACGAGACCTGCATCTGGACCTGGATGTATACCTGCAAATGATCTGGAGACATGTCATACCCAGGACTTGGAAGGATGACTGCTTCGGTATCCAGAGGCAGACCGGCAAATGATCTGGAGACAAATCATACTCGGGACTTGGAGGAAGGCCTGCCTCGGGACCTGAAACCAGAGACTGGTCCGCTTTCCCGACAGATGCGCAGCCGCCCGATTGTCCACACCGGACCCGGCCGGCGCGGGACACCGGCGCCTTTGTGAAGCGTGGTCTGTCGAGAAACCAACACCCATCCGGTGACATACGCCGGGGTCACCGACCCT
Organism: Imbricaverruca yamaguchii; assembly: GCA_034440575.1. NCBI lineage: Eukaryota > Metazoa > Arthropoda > Thecostraca > Neoverrucidae > Imbricaverruca > Imbricaverruca yamaguchii. Next base: position 288,398 of record JAOTOL010001471.1, on the reverse strand, counting down.
ACAAATGTAGCACCACCTGACACCAGCCAGGTGCCCACGACTGTAGAGAACAGCGGTCTCGTACCCGGCTACCCGGCTGTCCAGCCAACTCGGACATCTACTGTGAGAAAAACACCCCGGAATGCAGAGGGACGCCCTGCCGCGGAGTGGTTAATTGGTACCATTCACCGAAGAGCACAAAGTGACCAAATGTATGTGTCGCTTCGTGCAGCAGGTAGGTCGACACAAAACATAACCCTAAAATATTATTGCTGTTGCACACTAGAACTCGCCGCGTCTTTGCACGATAGGTGGATTCAGCTACTTATTGTAGGTGTTGCCTGACAGATCTACCTGACCACTTCATTGCCCTGGCATTACGTGCCAGGGTCTGGTTAGCACAAGGTTCATGTCGTTTCATAAAGTATGCATATTATATTTGCGCCCTATACACTCGCAAAGCGCAAGCTCATGCCGTTAATTCATTAGTCTATATCTACAGCTGTAATGGACTAGATGAAACTATCACCAGTGACGTAACCCGGAGGGGAGGTAGACAGCCACCCACCACCTGGAGGGTCGGATGTGACCCTCTAGGCGGTCACTGTGAGGAACCCGCAAGGGCCCCCAAGGCTTCGGTGTTGGGCGCCATGGACCGACGAAAGTGGTCCCGAGGTGACGGAAAGTGTTCCAGGCCGATGAAGCAGGCCCCGAACAACGGAATACATTCAAGAACATGTTGAGGGCCCTTGGCTGGGCTAGCACGAAGGGCTTCTAAATCGAAGGAGTGGGACCCGGAAGGAGTGGGACCGGCTCCACTGAGGGGGCTCTGCTTTACCCGAGCTAAATAAGATACATGCCTTCATCAGATATGTTAAAGTCCATATTATTTCCGTACTAGGTTTTCTTTTCTTCGCTGCCGTCGGCAGCCAAACGGTTTGTCTTCCTTTCTGGTCTTTACTGGACTGTCCGACGTTCATTGCAGGTATCGCATTCGCCATGATAGCGCGGAGTGCCTATTTTTCCAACGGATCGAACCATCTTTGCAAACCTTCGAAAATAAAGTGGCCGAAATCTGAGGAGATTCGAAAAGGTGGATGGGGGCTCGGTACATAGGGCTCTTACGATGTTCATCCCCCCCGAGCCAAATCCTGGCTACGCCGCTGACTCATCACGTCAAATCGTTATATACCTGCTGCATTCGATCGCAACTCAGGGCAGAGGAATGCATGATGCAACCGGCTTGCAGGAATGGTCGGATGACGCAACCTGGACATAGACGCCGTCAGATATCCTTCATAGAGTTCACATGCATAATTCATGATTAACTATGAATTTCGCCAAGGTTCGCAAATGATGGTTTTCACTCAGCACGTCAAAAAACGAAAGAAATTTCAGGAAGGCCACCGAGTACAGCATGGGCAGGGAGCAACATTTCGTCAACAACAGGCAGGACAACTCAACTCGGCAGACAAGCTCAAGACAAGGCGTCAGGTTCTGGGCAAGGATCAGCTGCGTTTTGCGACCTCCTAAAACTGTATTTTATGGCGGTAATTGTGTGACTGACTCGCACTCCCGACAACCACAGTCCCCTGTTTCGCTCGAGTTCCATTTGATGGTGACCTGCCCAATGGTATACCTACGCAATATTACATGTCTACTGGGGATCACTTTCCCAACAGCTTCCTCATCTCCCCCATATTTTTCTTCTTTTTTGTGGGGTGGGGGTAGAGGGTGGGGTGGGGAGACGTCGCATGCAGTAACCACACACTGCGCACCTCAGGCGTCCTGGCCGACCACACATTGTGTCGTGGTGTGCTCCCAGTAGCACCCTACCACCGGCCAACCGCCCGAACTGTGTCAGCGCAAACAGGCATGTCAACAGGACGCAGGCTTCCCGACACGGTCGTGCCAGGTCAGCAGCGGCACCAGCCTGTCGAGACACCTCGGCTGCGACACAGTGTCACAGGTGTGTACATGGGCACCTGCAGGTCGGCGTGATTCCCACGTTCGTCAATGGCTGGGTCATTCTGCTCCCCCGACCATGTTGCTGAAGATTCAAATATGTGAGTGGAAGGAGATGGGAGAGGGAAGGCAGAGGAAGAAGAGAGGAGGCATAGGGAGGAGCGGAGAGGAAGATGTAGAAGAGGTGAAGATGAGTGAGAAGAGGCGAGGCAGAGGGAGGAGAGGCAGAGGGAGGAGAGGCAGAGGGAGGAGAGTAGAGGAAGATGGAGAAGAGGCGAGGAGAGAAGAGGGAAGAGATGCCTCTCTCCCTGATTCACTTTCCGGCGGCAGCGCTTTCTACACAACACGCACTTCTCACATTTGGTTAGTGCGCCGCCTCAGCACCCGACTGGCATTGAACAAACCAGCAGTTAGCTGGTTATTTGAGCCGACTTGGGTCGTTCGATCGGCTGACTGTGAGAACCAAGTGCAAAAGATACAATTCCGTGATAAAGCATGCGCTTCACGTATATACAAATATATCGCAAGAGTACAAGAAACTTTGCATACATTTATTAAAACAGTTCTGCATATTTTGCTTGCGATCCTCGCATGCTCCTCCACCCGAGGTCTGGCAGGCCAACGGAGCGCCACTGGGCTGGTACAGAGGACTCAGACCGGCGGAGCGGCGCACAACACTGGCAGGTGAGTGGCTGTGGACGGGAACGGCACACGGGGAGCCGGAGCGGAACGGAAGCGGTGCCGGCCGCGCCCCTCCCCGCCCAGGGAGCGACAGCGACGTCGTCCAGACGGAGCACGCAGGAGAACAGAGCCGGCCGTCGGCTGCCGAGGGTGGCGAGGGGCGGGCCGCGCGGAGAGAGGGGTGGCTGCGCAGGAGAGAGCGGACACCGGCGGTGGGGAGAACGGGCACAGACAGAGCGGGCCGCCGCGCGTGGACTTTCGACACAGTTCACAGTGGCGGTTCGTTCACTAGCGCCGTTAGATGAGCGCAACGACCGGCCAAATGGGCGGTCCGGCCAGCTTCGCATGGAGCGCAGGGGAAGAGCTCACATTTCAGACGGTGAAAACTGAATGAAATTGAGTGTGCGAAATTGAGCAACATTGAACGACTGCAAAGCTAGCCATCACTGTCCATATCCAATCAATCCATCTGGAATGTTTAATAAATATTTCACAAACTTACCACAAACCTTTGCCCAACATAGATGTTTGCAAACGTAGGGAGGAATGCAGAGGAGAGATAGGAAATGCTGAAAACGTTTGGACCGAAGCCCGAATCTGGCCAGCCTGTTGTGAACAAACCCGCTTGAACCCGATTAAAATGAACTGAACCCCGGTCAAAAGACAAGTATTTGTTTGTTGTTGAAAAAGTAGTATCAATGGTATTTACTGTTCAGTGAAGGTAAAATATGCAGTTCATATTTCCCTGGAAGGTCTCGATAAATCCCAGAGTGAAGATAAATACGAAACAAACATTCGTTTTGCGTTAGCAGGGACGCACAGGAGCAGCATGATGACTGCAGCAGAATTATAAGAGCACGTAGGTATTCACACCACCTACAATCCTCAATCTAGTATCTAATGAAACGATGCATATTGCTCCCCGATGAAGACTTTGAAAGCTGTCGGTTCTCTACAGTCGTGGAATACAATGGTCGATACTTTCCACGCTATTGGATTTCCGTGTTGCTTACTTTCAATCACATTTGTCTAGAATCGCAAACCAGAATTAGCGATGTCAAAGTCTGGAAGAACAGGGAGTTTCTGACGCAGAAAATAAACAGCAAGTAGTCTATTCAGGATTTTATGGACCGAAAATCACGCCCTGCGAATCGGAATCCAGGATTTCGAAATGTAGGCATACTATTGCCTTTATTACTAAATTGATGGTAGGTTCTAGAAATATAAGCAAACATTGAATATGTTGCCCGACTTTCCAGATGGTTGACATAGTAAATGGATCAAATTTAGTATGACGTCAACGCTGCAACATCAGCGCCTAATGCATTTTTTAATTTCTATTTGGGGTTGTGGGTAGTCGCAAGTCATTATCGGAAATACCCCTCTTGCGATAATTTTGCAATGCTGTGACAGCTTCATACCGCCAAATTTTGCACCCTCTCAGGAGTTCTTTCTTCAGTGCAAAATCCTGACTTGTGGAGATGACCATGGCAACATTTTCCATTTAGTGTCTATAATGCAGATTACCTGTTGATAACCATAACTCAATTTTCCATTCGGAGTCTATAATACATAGGAATCTGAATGCACTATCCCGACTTTGCCTGCTCCGTCAAAAAGGAACTTTCAAAATTGCATAGTCTGCACAAAAGTTCGAACCTCAACACTCGCACGTCCGACGGTCGGCGCCAACTTCGCATGTCCGGGGGGGCAGATGTCTGCCTCCCCCCTAAGATATCTGGAACTATGCTAGCTAGCGACAAACGGAAAACGGCATTGGATAGCTGGTGACAGGCTCTATCGAAAGTATTTCGGTTATTTTTCGCTCAGGTCAATATCAGGTCACTGGGCCATCATAGGTCAAATTCGACCAGATCAGGTGGGACTGAGATATTGACACACCTGTAATAGATAGAAACAAACGGCGAACGCTATTCGACAGTCCTTGAAATGCGCTACCGACAATAGGCGGTGTAATTTAAGGTCAGGTCAACCGACTCTCAAGTCAAGGCCATGAATTCATGAGCTCAGGTCAAGGTCGTGAAGTCGCCTAGGGAGGTCACGTAATTTATCAATCGACACGTCTTGGCGATACAAGCACAATGACGGTAATTTCAGCCTTCTATATCAATGCAGTGCGATATAATGCGCAGAAATGTGTATTGATCTCAGGTGACCTCAGAAACCTTGGTGAGGTCACTGAGCAAAAATGTCAGCGGTAACATTGAACATAGCTTCCATATACATGCCACAACCGTTGTGTGGTCATTCCGAGCGAAAATATGTAACCAGGGAACATTTGTATATTTTACCATAGCCCTATAATAGGGAAGCCATGACCGCGACCTGACCTAAGGTCAACGCTACGAAAAAACCCGATATACATAAGATGGTCCCTGATGAGATCATGACACGTTATAAGTTTGAAATCAATCGCCCAATTATTGTGGAAGTTATGCCACCTAGAACTCAGAGTGTAGCTGGGTCACTTCGCCTGATCTGGTGACCTGACCTGAGATGACCCAGGATTAAAAATGTATGAGGATATGCGGAAAAGACCAATGAACAGCTATGCGAGGTTTGGCCTTGCTAACCCGATTAGTTTGGCGGTAAATGAGGAAAAACTTGAGGGGGCAGATATCTGCCCCCGGACGTGTGCGTGTTAATCGTGGGCCGCGCTATGACCTTTTTCTTGTCCCACTTAAGTGGCGGCCCATGCACTTTTGTACTTGCCATTAATATTGAATTTGGTTGTGGCTTTAGCAGCCCTAGGAAGATGGTATAACTGATCACTCACGGGGTAGGTGATGGTATTGGATGTAACCCACACTGGTTCGCTTCTGGTGAAGTATCTTTCATGTAGACATAAAGGTGGTACCTTTCCATATTTCCCCTGTGCTGTCTGACGAAGCTTAGAAATTTAGCATCAGCATTTCACTAAGAAACACATAATCGCGTTCACAAACGTTCAGTGCACGATTTACTACCATTGGAAACGCAAGGGGTTTCAGCCTACCGAATAAAACACGATATAAGCTGTGAAGTCATCGGTTTGCCAATGGGTCTGTCCGGTCCAACGTCAGTTCGCCGGTCGAATCGCAAGGATCACTGAGGACGTGCAGCACCAGTCTGGTGTTGAGCGGAGCGAATCCTATCCCTACACGGTCGGACTTCCTGTCTGGGATGCCTCCCGTGCCCTTGAGGGCTGAGCAGTCTCCTTTGGCTCTGAAGACTCGTTGACTTCGGAAGCTTGGATTCAGAAAGTTATTTCATTTTTGTTTAGCCAATGCGATCAAGCTTTTTGGCGATGACGCAACAAAATAATTTACTGGAAACTGCTTCAATAAAACGTAGCTCTCACCAACCAGTTCAAATTTTTGTAATCCGAAGAGGATATTATGAGGCCAGTACAGTCATTTGCAATGGTATACAGCAACATCGAAATATTTGTACTCTAATTCATTCAGGCAATTTTTTAGTTAAAACGATTCGATTTCTAAAGCAGATGTATCCCTAGATATTATTTTGTGGAATCGATTTGGATGATTGATCGAGTACACGTATCAATTTACATACAAATCAATATATATATATATATATATATATATATATATATATATATATATATATATATATATATATATATACATATATATATATATATATATATATACTACGATGGCATCAGTTGGTTTGCAGCATGATGCCAAAGTGATACCAGACAACTCGGTAGAGCCGTATCTGACCCTCCCCTTCCCCAATGTCACGTCTGGTGCCGGAGTCCGTTGTCGGATCAACACAATCTTCAGCGTCAGTGTACACGGGGTCAGATATCCACAGAAAGATGGCGTCGCTGCGCTCGCTAACAACTGAAAGACGAATAGAGTGCTTTGAAGTCAAAACAGCCCATCGTTTACGTGGTATTGTCGCAGTCAGACTCCTCTCAGTCACCTGCTCGTGTGCTCACAATGCCTTGGTGAAAGGCTCCAGATGTTGTTTCAGGTCAGTGGGGCGCTTCAACCCTCGACGTTCTGGGACACGGGAGCCACTTCGTCTCAGTGTGCTTCGATATACAGAAACACTCCAGCCTATAGTGCGAAACAGCCCGGTCCAGAAAGCTTCATAAGGGAGTCTCTTGCGGCTAGAGTGGCTTCGGACATGGGCAAATGTCAGCTTCGATGGTGTTCGAGTGTTTGGTTGGCTGGTTGGTTGGTTGGTTGGTTGGTTGGTTGGTTGGTTGGTTTGGTTTGCTTGGTTTCGGGATGCCTGGATTGTGTGGTCATGTGGCGTCGCCAATCTCACGCCGATTGGTAGCGGGCGAAGAACGACAGGTGAGACTCGAACCCATAACCTTTCGGCTGGGGGACGAACATTCTCTCCCTGGCCTATCCACCTCGAAGTGTTTTGAGACACTGTTGATACCTCAGACTTGGATGTCTTGAGGCACTGTTGACACCTTATCCCCGAATGTCTTTGGACATGGCTTGATATATTATTTGGGCTTAAGTGCGCGCCGACTACACGGTTATTTGGAGCCAAATTGGGATATGGTTGGCACCGCTGAATGTTTTGAAACACCGTTGGCATTTGAACCCCCAATGTCCGGAGACTCCTTGACTGACTCCTTGGCCTAGAGTGTGGATACTGTGGGCACCTCAACCCCGAGTGCTTTGATGAACTGTTAGTTTTTTTTTATTTTGTAGTTGCCTGTTCGAATCCCTGTAACCACAATTCCGAGTGTTTTCAAGGGCAATAGACACCCAGCCCCGAATGTCTTGGGACATGATTGACGTCTCAGAGTACATATCGAGTTACTATTAACGCCTCAGTCCGGAATATTTGAGGAACCGTCGACAACTCAGTCCCGAGCGTTTGCGACACACTTGACACCTCAGCCAGATTATTTTGGGGCACGGTTGACACCTCGGCCAGAGTATGTTTGAGATACTGAATAAGTAGTATGTACCCAACTGTCCTCTTATCTAGTCACCAGTCGCATCCCTGTCTCCTCCCAGTATACCTACAGGTCATGCCATTCCACGAAGGACACCATGGTCGACGCTGTCGAGTTGATCACACGTCGTATCGACACTGGTCACATAGCTTCAGTCATTTCTATCGACCTGAACAAAGCATTCGACAGCGTCGACCATGGTGACCTGCGAAAGCTGCAGTGGTACGGCGTCGACGCAAGGTGGCTCCATAGCTACCTCACTGACCGGCGGCAGGTGGTAAGATGAAGCCCTGTATCCCTTCCGCTATCCTACGGTGTCCCTCAGGGATCCCTGGTCAGTCCCTTGCTCTTTAGCATCTTCACGAATAACTTGCCAACGTACCTTCCGTACGGACGTCTAGCATCATATGCCGATGACACCCAGCTGCCAGACTATGCACATCCTGATGACTTACCCGTTCTGAAATCCCGGCAAAACACCGTCCTTGCTCTTCAGTCCTACTTCACATCCAACTCCCTGAAGATGAACATAACATCCCCACTAAATCTGCCCTACTCCTTGTTGGCACAGCCAAATCTCTCAAGAAGTAATATCCTACCTTACTCAACATTAGCAGTCACGTCGTCCTAATTTCCCTTGTTGTCTCCACAAAATCCGTCATCATCTCACACCCGAAGCAGGCAAACTCCTAATTCAGTATCAGGTCTTCCCACACATCCTACACTTCCTCACCGTCTGGGGCGGAGCTGACCAATGTCACCTCGAAAAAAAAGTGCAGAAGGCGATAAATTTCGGGACCAGGGTCGTCTCAGAGGATCTCCGTCGTGCTCATATCTCGCCGACAGTAGCAACGCTGAGCTGGCGGTGTCCGTGACCTCGTCGCCCACCGCGATAACATCGTCGTGTTTAGAGCAATGAATCATCCGCGGGCACCTGAGACCATCAGTTTTCTGTTCCGCCGACGGTCGGACGTCTCCCGGCGCTCCACCCGTGCAACGGTGGCTGGGGCGCTGGAGCCACCGGGTTTTCATCTCAACATGTCTCGCGGAGCTTTTGCTTCCGGGCAGCCCCGTTCTGGAACCTCCCGTCGCCGACCACTTCCGCTTCTCTGACACGGGGCGAGTTCGCAGCGATGCTTAAGGACGTCTTCTAAATTGACTGCATGTGTCCGGTGTGCAAGATACAAATATTGTTACACATCTCGACCAGAGTATTATGTGATGCTATCATACACATTGGCCAGAGTATTTCGCGATACTGCTGCACACGTCTCCAAGAGTATTTTTAACACTTATTAGATACTCACGAGACACCGTCGAGCCGTGCCGTCAGAGCTATTCGGATCTCGGAGTCTTTGGCCTCGAGCGTGCACGACTTGTGGGATCGATGTGCCGACAGAATGCATTCACCGCAGCACACCGTGCGACACGTGTCGCAGTAGTTGTCGACCGGCTGAAACACATCGCCAGGTCAGGTCAGGACAGCCAAAGCAGATCCGGCGACGACGGTTCTGGTGGGTAACAGCCTAGGGCAATTTCGTCTCGCACCAGTGTTACAATATTGTTTTTTTTTGTTTGTTTGGTTTTTGGGGGCCGTGCAGGTGCGAGATGTCTAAACGAGCACAGTAGGATGCCTAAATTCACCGTGGAATCAGTGAAAGTGTAAATATTTTGATGCCTTTTCGACTCAAATTTGAGCGAATGGCATCCTTATGACTGTATCTTTATCATTTGTTCCTCTTATCGAGAGGAAAAGCATGCTACTTATGAATGAGATGTTAGAAAGGAGATACGAAGGCTTCATGAGCACGCATCAAGAAGCAGGACGTCTATACATTTTGGAGGATGTCGATCGAGTGTTCGGAGTACAATCGATTCGGTCGAGTGTTTGGATATATATTTCACCCTATTTCACGAATAATTTATAACACGTCTCGCTCCCAGCTGTTTTCGCGTACTGCGCCACTATCATTTCACGACAGTGGTCCAGGGAACGAAATAAAAAACAGTGGACAAGACTCGACCTCAGGACGACAAGGCTTCGAGGCTGCCCGGTGATCACGAACATGCCCCTCTTCTGGGCGGAATGGATGGGGGGCATCAAAGGCAGATAACGGCCGCGCACCCCAGAGATAATATAGCTAACCGAGTAACTCTTCATAAATACCGCCAGCATCGGACGCCCATGCAAGAGACCTCGAGCCCCCGGAGGGTGCAGGGGGGGGGGAGGAACACCAAAGGCAGATGACGGCCGGACCCCGTAGGTAAGATAGCTAATCGAGTAACCCTCAATGCATACCATCAGAATCAGGCGACCACGGGGGCGCTACACAAGTGAGAGTAAGTGTCAAAAACGCAGTGCAGTCCTGCCATCGTGCATATCAAGCATACACGAGCAGCGACACTTACGAACACGACGCGATTAAGAAAACATTACCAACATATTGTTAAGGTGTGCGGGTGTTTGGTGTGCCAGAAGCCCGTCAGCTGTCACAGTCGCATTATATTCGTCGCTTTGCTGCTCATGTACTATTGGCGTCACAAATAGCTTGGCAGTCAGGCTGGGCGTCCCGGCACCTGGATACCCTGCATAGGTATGGGTGTGGTGGGACGCAGCATTCCTATCCAGGATATCCAGATGCTAGCACGTTCAGCCTGACTGCCAACCCATTTGTTAGATCAATAGTGCGTACGTGTGGTTCGAAACAAAACATCTATACAGGATATTTAGGTGTCAGTGCGCCCAACCTGGCCGCCAAGTTATTTGTGACGCTAATTATACACGAGGAATCAGGCGCACTGCCTCGACTGTTTATACATTCACGGGTTTCCAGGTGTGTATGCAGAGTGCGAGTGATTTCGGGTGCGAGACGGAGCTGAACCCTAAGCGGAGCTGAACCAGTGTTCCTGGAACACCAATCAGCCAAATTATAATCTAATCTAAAATTGGCATATATTCGAATGAAAAGATCAGATCTGAAGATTGGTTGAAACATTAATTTAAAGTGGTGTATGGAGGAATACTTGGAAGTTGGCCGCCAGCCAAAAAGCCGCCGCAAACCTCCTTACTTTAGGAAAGATCAAACAAACTCCGTGAAGACCATTAGGATGCAAGTTGGCAAAGGACTCTTCTGACCACATCTGACCTACAGTGTGCGAACATGCTGTCACACAAGCCGTTATTACGGTTTCCAAAGCGTGGCGGCTAAGCCATCGTGCACAGTAAACACAGCACGTCGCACGGCATTCGACCGAGCCATGTTGCTGACGAGGTCAGTGCCTCGGTCGGTGCGGCCATCTTAGTCGGGTGCGCAGACCCACGGCGCACCACTTCCGGCCGGCGGCTGGTGGTATCGCCCGCGCATCCAGCCGGTTCGGTTTCCGGTCAATGTCAACACACCTTGGTGAGACTGAGGCGAGGCCCGACAGCGGTGGCCGGGTAGCACCGCGGCACATTGGCCCCAGCACACTGCAGCCGTGACGACCGCTACCGCAGATATCTCGGTGTGGAGATGTGTGAATGGTGGTCACAGTCCGCGGTCATACCCAAATTACTCAATCTTGGTAACTTAGAGTAAAAATAAAATAGGAACTGGTGTTCCAAAATAAATATATACTCTCCTCTTCGTACTTGACAGCCCAAGAATTACACTCCCCAGATACATGATTTCAAACTGCAAATCAAATCCTGGTCAGCAGCCATCACACTTGCACCTGCCATGCTCTGAAAACCTTTCAACTAGATTAAATTGTCTCGATGAGTAATACGCCCTAACACGGTAACAGGAATACCGGATATAATTTTTATGAAACAGAAAATCGATCGATTTGCACGGAAATAATTAATATCCAAATCAAGACCCAGACACCGACTTTCTGGAGATTGCGTTGAGGGACAACTCAATTTTGAGTTTTCATTAGTGGTCGACGGAGTGAGCTTGTATGTGTACAGTGTGAAAGTCTCTTCAAGCAGGCACGGAAGAAGTTTAAACTTATTGATGGGTTCACGCTTGTGCTACGCGGGTTCGAGTGAATAGAGCTAGACAGGTATTGGTAGGTGTGTAGGATGTTGGTGGACATTTTTCTTGGAATTTAAGATGCGGTATTGGTTGTGACGTTGAGTATATTGTGTTCTGGCTTACAGCATCGTTCTCTTACAGGCTTGACTCAGATGGCTCGAGTGAATTATGTAATCTGAGCACCATATGACTTTACGACTTGATGTGAGATAGTAACTGGGTGCCAGCTGGCTGAATTAGTTATATCACCATCTTAGTTAGTTCTTAGGGCTTTAGTGGGAATAGACTATTTTGGTCACGCAGCGCCCATATATCACCACCTTTCGGTATTCGCTTTAACATTATATTTCCACCAGATCACCTTGCGAATGTGGGACGCTCGCAACAGTATTAATTCCTACTTCTAAGCTGCATTCATATGTGGAATCGTTTATCAGATTATGTCTGGTACCCGAAGCCTTGTCAACTCAGCTAATGGACCTCGTCACTCGCCATACCGGGCCTGGACCAACCTGCGCCGCAGATGCCGCCGGCAGTACCTCCACACGGCAGTGCGGCACCCGGAATTTGTGTCTCTTTGTACTCGGCGCGTCGGGTCGGGCCGAACTCGCGCGCCCGCACACGTGTGCCGAGGTCAGCGGCGGCGGGGTGCGGCCGGGCCGGGGCCGCACTCCAGGCCACGTATTCCGAGGGTCAGAGCAGAGGGTAGGCGGTGGCCGCGGCTGGGACCGCGCGCCCCCCACCCGCCCACGTGTGCCTAAGGTCAGCGGCGGTGGTGGTGGCGGTGGTAGTGGCGGGGGCGCGGCAGTGCCGAGCCCGTGCGCCAGCCCACGTATTTCGAAGGTCAGAGGGTCGGCGGTGGCCACGGCCGGGCCGGGCCCACTCGTCAGCAGACGTGTGCCGAAGACTAGCGGCGGCGGCGTCGTGGTCGGGCCGGGCCCCCGCGCGCCAGCACACGTGTGCCGAAGGTCAGCGACAGCGGCGGCGGCGGCGGCGTCGTGGTGGTCGGGCCGGGCCCCCGCGCGCCAGCACAAGTGTGCCGAAGGTCGGACGCGTCGGCGGCGGCGTCGTGGTTGGGCCGGGCCCCGCGCGCCAGCCCGTGTGATGTGAAGGTCAGCGGCGGATAGGCTGAGCAGAAATGCATAGTCACAAGGTTCTCAGACTCGTGAAAAGCCCAGAGAACCATCTGGCTTAAGCTTATCAAGGTCCTACAAGAAGAGGAAAAGTGACGCCTCTAATCAATGTTATATCCTGAGCTCTAAAAAAACATTTAGTCCCGTTGTGCTACTATGGTCAAGCAAGCACCACATCCCCGAAGGCCGGTTCTGAACCCACCACCAGACACGCCAGTTACCAACAGAAGTCCCCATCCATAAGCACGACCTATGGCTCCTGGCATCAATCATACTACATTCACTCCAAGGACTGAATTTAAGTTAAAAAAATATGATTCTTGGGCCCATAAATGTATCCATCCAGCGCTCGAATTCATTCAAGGAAGGATTATCCACTACATCACCAGGTGGCTTACTTCATTCATCAACGACCTAAGACTGAAAACTTGGAGCTTAGCTGTTCTACACCTCGACTTGCCTAACCTGAATTGATGAACCATATTCGATGCACTAGCATCTATCCATTTTACCACCATAAGCACATCAATCATAACACATCTTGCTTAAGCTCCTATACTTTAGTGAGTACATATACAAGACAAGAAGCCTCTCTCCATATCCTAAATAGTCTTCTCCACTGATAAACCTCGGGGCTTTGCGCTGTACTCTTTTTAGCAGGGACAGATCCATGAATGTTACACTTCATTGGAGGGGAACCACCGAACTGCGAAACGCTGCTTTGAAAGGGTTATTGTCATTGGGGTTTAGGGGCGCATGAACTCCATATGTTATACAGCACCTATACCTTCGTCAGTCAAACCAGGTATGATCGTATCGACGTGGAGTAAATGAAAGGACTGGGGGTCACAACACACTAGTGCACTTCGTGGTGGCGTGCTTAAAAATGTTTAGCGTTTGCATGCTACCTTTGTTGGCGTAGGTACACGTCAAATCCAACCGCAGAAAGGAATGGGAAGAGTTCAGCGACATGGTGTGACCCGTCACCCAGTAGTTCGACCAGGGTGGGCGATGGGGTTCCAAAGAAGCGGCGACGTTCCGCTCCAAGGTGACGACATGTACTAAAAATATGGGACACAGACAGGTTGTAGCCGCAACGTGGACAGGCTGGCCGTTCTTCCAAGCATAGCAGGTGGCGATGTGTAAAATGTGTGTCCTAAACGCAGGCGTCACAGAATCACTTCCTTGCGTCTCGATCGTCGCGAGCCGGGCTACCATGCACCTAGGCGAGGTTTTAACACTTCCAGTTTGTTGCCCAGGAAAGCATCCAAAGAAGACTGTCACTTGTTGTGCAGGCAAACTATATTTCGGTAGAAGTCCCTTGCAGGGAGTGGTAACCGACGCGTGTATTATGCATTCGTTGAGCGTTTAGCTGCTGCGTCTGCGAGCACGTTTCCAATAATTCCGACGTGATTTGGTATCCGGCAGAGTACCTCTCTTGAGCTAAGAAAGATATGGGCACAAGTATGTTGATTGATTGACTATTTGGGCTTAAGGGCGCATCAACTGCTACTGGTTATGTAGCGCCCAGAGCCAAAGTATGTCTTGCATCATGGGGTTAGGGGGTAAAATCGCTTCAGGGCCAAAAGACTGCTGAGAGAATCAGACAAGATCAGGTGCAAACTCATCAGCCAACTGGAGCTGCCTTTCCATGGATGAGACCTTCGAAGCAGGACGCCAGATGGCGAAGTCGTCCACAAACAACGATCGCCCGATGGTCGTTGGGAGGTTGTCCCCAATGTCGTTAATCATAATTCCGAACAGGAGAACGCTCAAAATGCTACCCTGTGGTACACCATTAAGCTGTGGGTATCGATCACAGAGCCGATTCCCCACTCGGACGCAGAAGAATCGGTCGCCGAAGAAGTTTTGTAAAAAAATGTACCCATATGTCCGCGTATACCGTGCTTAAAACTTTCAGAAGAATCCCGTGTCGCCAGGTCGCATCATACGCAATTCCAATATCGAAGAAGACAGCACCAACGTGTCATTTGCACTGAAATTCTGTTCACATCACTGTCTAGTGATAGAATATGCTGAACTGTACAGCGGTTCTTTCTAAAACCACACTGCGCGTTTGTAAAAATATTTGAGTGTTCCAAAAGCCACATCAGCCGTACGTTCACCATCCTCTCCATGAGTTTGCACAGTGATGAGTTGAGCACGATGGATCAGTAGTGCAATGGATCAGATCCGCTCTTCCCAGATTTCAGGATCGGTATTATTATTGCTTCTCGACATGAGGGTGGACAGCCTCCCCTTTCCAACAGCCGGTTGAAAATTTGTAGGAGAATCTTGAGCGCACTGGAAGGCAGGTGTTTCAGCACATCGTTATGCACGTCATCAGGGCCTTTTTATATTCCATCGCCTCGGTCTCGGCCCAAGAACTACTCCATCTTGGTAAGCCAACCATACTGGGAAGTGGTCACTGTCTAATGGGTCTTCGGCCACCGACCAAGTAAAATACTGGACCAACTGAGGGCTGTACAGTACAGACTTAGATCTAAAACTGGCTTACTTCCATATGGGAGCGCAATATTTATCGGAGATCCTGTGTTTAATCCTGTGATCCTGTGTTTTAGGGGAAAGGTGTTGCACATAGTGAAGCCGCAGCAATGCTGTCATCAACTTGCTCAAGATTCATCCTGTTGATCACGGTTTGCAATGCAACCTTTCTCTTTTGGCAGCAGCAGCCCCGTAACTTGGAACAAAAACTCTCCTGGCGACTATATATGTAGTATTCTAGATAGTACTGCATGACTGCAATCGCTTGGACTTTCTATGTGCACACCAGGTACTTCAGCACCTAGCCTGGACCTTCGTGTCGACAAATCGTGCCGAATCATGAAGCATTCATGGACGAACAGAGGTGCCGTTTGTTCATCTTTGCAAATCTTCGCGTTGGCGGTGAAGGTGATGACATCAAAGGCCCATGGATACGTGACGTAATCGGCTGCCCAGCTTCGTATCGACATGGTTTTCTCACGTCAAACGTTCTCGAGTTTTTTTTTTTTTTTTTTTTTTTTAAAAGAAAAAAAGGAGGAAATTATAAAGCCAGTATCAACAATTAGCGATAACCACAAATGCCCAAGGACAACACCAGGTGCTTCCATTCATAATTTCAAAGCAGTGTATAGAATGCAGCATAAATTGTCCAGGACATCCAATGCATTGCTTATACAGCCATGACGCGCCAATAAACTGTACTTGTTGACTGTCACAGCTTCTCAACGCAGACATCTATGTTCAGATAAAATCACAACAGAAGTAGCCACACAACACAGCTTCAAACACTGCGTACACATGCCATCCACATGCCAAGCAATTCCAGGTTTGGGCCAGAGATCGTCTAAAATTAGCTTACGTACCTTCCGGTGTTCTGAACACAGTTGTTCTGCGAGGGCATCGTCAAACATGGTGAGTTTGTGGCCCCATGTTTGCCTGGTGACCTCGTGCGCCTGAAACACGCACCATTCGTTCAGATTCACAAACTGATGGAAGGGAAATGTACAAGTATGCAGACATAATAAGATCCAAAGTTATTGGAGAGGACAAGACACCATCGGGGGCGGGAGGAAGACCCATCACAAGTAATTCGCAATGCCCTCGAATCAGGGTGCATTATTCAGCCAGCCGAGGGCATGATGATAGCTTCATGACAACACAGTGCTGCTGTTTGTACCCGGATGCATCCGGCGCAGAGGTCGGTGCTGCACTCGGCGCACGATCCTGTTGCGGTGGCGTGGCCTCCACGCTCGCCGCACTGGCCACACGATCGGCTCTGCTGCTCTTGGTGCGCCTGGCGCAGTAGCTCCTCCACCAGCGGGTGGTCCAACGCCTTCGGCGACGAAGTCATGCATATTCGGCATTCTATACCGGCACTGCCTGGGGAAGAAAAGGCAGTCAGAGCACCTGTCTACCGCAGATTTGATGTTCGCTGAAGGAAGTAGTAGCAAAAGACAGCGAAGCACGGAAAACAATGCGATGGAGCGTTGGTCTGATTGGATGAATGGTTAGATTGATTCGTCGAATGATTTACTGGATATAATTATTGATTGACTGATTGTCTGCACTGATTGATTGATACGTTGTTTGGTTGATTAGCTAGGTGTATTTATTAATTCCTTAATTTATTTAATATAGAGATTTATGGTTCGACTTAATGGTTATGTTGTGCGAATTAATAGGTCAAGAAGCGCTGGATTGTCTCGTTATCAATTGATATTCAATAGATATTAAATGGTCTTTAGGAGCGAAAAACGTACAACAAATTGTTCATTTCATAAAAGCTCAAACAACTCGATATTTCCTCAGCTAGAGCACCCTCGAGGGTGACTATCATACGTGGAGAAAAATGAAAACGAAACGGCTTCACGTGATCTCTGCCATGAAAATACCTACAACGAAGGAAAGTTATTACACAAAAACTAGCGTGAAACTATGAATAAACACACGGCATGAGCAAGATGCGACACCACGTTTGGCATGAAGACTCATGGAACCAGAAGCTCAGCGTTGGTTCAAGATTCCTAACCGACATGGCTTCCGGTAGCTTCGGGTACACAGTCCTTGGTGATGGCCAGGATGCGAATGATGAAGCTGCTGCCCCAGTGTATTTTCAGCATGTGTATGCACGGTGACATGCTTGCTGCGTAGGGTGTCAAGCTTACGCAAGCAAGATCTGCTGGGGTACTGGTTGAACCGGAGCCGAACGAGTCTGTTTCTCCAGCATGGAGCTCAGGTCCGCCCGCCCCTCCCTGGCGCACATAGAACAGCTAATTCAGCATACGGCGTTCTTCGCTACGCATCGTCCTTTCAGTCCACTGGCACATGTGTGACAACGATGTTGGCCAGCTGGCCAGCAGGGCAGGACGGCGGCTTCAGAGCAGATCGAATCAGTTTTGGGAGCGGGGTTTGACCGCTGGTCCAGTCGATCCGCATGTTGGCTCTAGAAGCCTGGGCAATGCCTTCTATCAGTCTTGTATGCCACTCGTCGAGATAAGGAATACGAATGTGCAGTGTCAGCTTTATCCATAGTGCGAATGAAGTTGAAGGAAATCCGTTCAATCTGAGCAATCGCAAACCAGACTATTGTTGTTTATTGTTTTTTTCACAAAATATTTTAAATAAAAAACAAAAACGGCGCCCCCACCATTTTTTTCGCGGGGGGGGGGGGGGGGGAGGGGTTTTGTGGGGGGGGGGGGAGAAACCGGGGGCCTTTTTTTCCCCCCCCCGCCCCCCCTTAACCCCCCGGCCCCCCCGCCCCGCAGACCAGACTACCTCCTCAGGGACATCACTGGCTTGGAACAGCAAAGCAACTTCTCCAGCCTTCAGTGCTGGGCATCGCGACCTGATGAAATGTTGATTGCATGTCGAATCTGGCTGTGTACCAGAGCATTATTGGTGGTCATAGGATATGCTGACTGATAATGTTAATGATAGGTGCCGCCATAAGTCTCAAGCAGAATTATGTTTCATAGTTTCCGGAGGGTTGGCTGGTTATTGGGAGTTTAGGGCTCATCGACTATGTCAGTCATGCAGCGTCCATATCATCGTCAATAAAACAATGGCATGTACAGGAGTCAGTCGACCAGACAACTATGTGAAGGGGTCGACGTAAGTGCGACATCATGCCGTGCTACGATCCTCATTTTGTCATATGCAAAAGCGAGTAAACGAGAAACATATTCCGGTGGGTGTGGTGCTCAGGAGCGTATCTAGGAGGGAGAGGTTTCCTGTAGTTCCTGAGGGTTCCCGGGTGAACTTCATAGTAGCAGACCTGGTTGAGTTTTGAGCAGGAAAACTGCTGAGTCCTTTGAACTATTGCAAAATAAACAATGCATTTTAAAATATGTTTTGCTCTTACTGACAATTATATTTCTTGATTGATCGGTTGGTTAGATCGAGTGATTGGCTGGTTGGTTAGATTGATTTATCGGTACATTGATTCATTCATTCATTGATTAACTGGTTCGTTTGGTTGGTTTGCTTAGTTCGTTTCGCTGGTTGTTTTGATTGGTAGGTTTGGTTCGTTAGATTTGTTGGTTGGTTGGTTGGTTGGTTGGTCGGTCGGTTCGTTGGATGGTTGGCTGGTTGGTAAGTTGGATGAGAGGTTCGCTAGCTTGTTGGTTGGTTGGTTTATAACTTAGTCAGGCAGGACGTTAGTTGGTTATTTGGAAACATTCGGCCAAACTTGATCGCTTTGCGATCGAAAAACGACGCGGAAGCTGGCTCGACGCAAATTTGCGCAATCACTAAAAACCGAGCTGTGGGGCCGGAAGGCACAATGACAGACGGGAACGGTTCAGATGTTAAACTTCCAAATACAAAAAGGAACATAATTGCTGGTGGATGGACGCCTGCCGCACTTCCCTGCTTCATCCTCCCCTCACACACACTCATATTTCGTACGTGGGCGAATTGCATTGCGAATAAATCGCACCGGTGATCTGTGATGCTCTGTTTAATGTTCATACTCAATCGTTTCGGTACACCGCATACACACAAACTGGACTTGCATTAACGCAATGATGGCCATTGGTTCAGGATGACATTGGATATTGTTGATGTAGAAAAAAGCCATCGCATTACTAGCACGAAATTGTGCATGCTAGGGCATTTCTTATGAATACTCACTGGGTGGGTGAATTGGTAGAACCCATAATAAAGAAAAATGGCACCTTCATCGAGTAATGACGAGACAACTGAGAGGGGTAGGGGGAAATGACACAGCGCCTGGGTGGCGCAAAGAAATGATTGAGTGGGAATTTGCCACCCGATGACCAAGTTAAAAATGTCCTGATGCATGCAATGCGACATAATACAATACAATGCTGACGAGAACGACAAAAAGGGATTGTAGAGTTAAATACATGTCACATTAAAGGATTTTCCATTCGGTGGTACCGTTTTTCATGTCTTTGGTAACACCCAACAACGACCACTTTGACCAACAGGCTTATGACAATCTTAGCCACACTCATTTATCCCATCTACTTGGCTGAAAATATCTCAATACAACTCCCCTTTATGACGAAATCAGGCACACACTGCTATGAAACAGAAAACAACATCAATTACGCCAGCAAAAGTGCAATCAAATAGGCCTACAAATGCACATTAACCATTTCATGTCTATCTTTTATGATTGCTAAGAACGTGCAAATTGCAGGACAACTAACAGTGAAATATTGACGATGGAAATAATATAATATATTATATCATACATAATATATAATATATTAACCATGGAAGTGATAACTACTGAATACGAGAAGGAACATACTCGGAGCTCGGTTAAAACCGAGCATACCCATACATGGGTACCACGCGGTGGTACCCAGTTATATTTTGGTACCGTGGGTGCCAAAATATGACGCCTTCACCCACGAACCCCTAGTCACAACTCATCCTCTAGCCACATGGGCTAAATATTAATTATAAATTCAGTTTGCTATGGACAATAAGACACGTCAAAACCGGCAAGAACAACACACGTTGGAAGATGAAAAAGGAAGATTTTCGTGCATAGCTACATGGTGCCTTCAGTGAAAAGTACTCAAAATGTCTACAATGTCTTGAAAATGGCATAAAAATGTTACGACGAAGCAAAAGCAACTCACATTTTTTTCAAATATCAAACTAACACAGGTGTATGGAACGTGCGATTATGGTTTAAGGGCACATCGACCATAGTAGATAATTTAACGCCTATACGTGTATGGAGCACAATCAGAAACATCAGCATTGATTTTCCTATGCTAAGCATCGATTTGCTGAAAGTTAAGCTTAAACCCACTGGCAAGCAAACACAAGGACAACTGTGTTTCGCACCACTCGCAAAAGGTAACTGAATAAAAATGATGGGGCCTCAAATTCTAACTGATTGTGTAATAGCCGTGTCTCGGGTGTAAGCCTACTCAAAGGTCTCGCAAGTTCAGAATCAAGATAGAGGAAGCATACATGGCATAATGGTGGTCCAGCGGCTAGATAGAGAATACGGATAAAGCGAAGAAATGTACGCAAATCAGTAATCTGCGAGAAGCTTTACAGCGATGCAGTGTCGTCGTTGGGGCGCTGGTGTTTCCTCCTCTTGCAGACGGACGCACTCACCTTCACGTCGCTCGACGCACACAGAACACACGCTGTGCAGGCAGCTGGGCAGCAGCTTGGGCGTGTGCTTGCCGTGCTGCAGATGGTCGCCGCACGCCGAGCAGGTGAGCAGGCCGCGCGTCAGCGAGGCGGTGCGGGTCGCGTCCTCCTCGACCACCACGTCGTTCGCGTCGGCGTTGGTGCTGGAGCACTGCGGGCCCGGACTGGCGGCCGGCGCGCTTCGAGCCGACACCGGCTGCACCTCGGTGGATGCACTGACCACCATCCGCTCAGCCTCCGGGGAGCTGGCCAGCCGCTCTCCTGGGCAGCCATCTCCCTGAGACATGCCTACGAGGGTAGCACTGCGTTAACCTTACTGTTGCCGCGGCTCAGGGCGGCTCGACTAAGAGTAGCTAGCCCTGGCCATACAGGATGGGGTCTGTACTGGCCGTACAGCACCGAAGACATGATGTGGTCAAAAGGTGGCAAGGCGGCGTACGCGAATCCAAAGCCACACACGTTTCTGTAGGGTTTTTAGTGTTTCATGTATGGCTAAAATTGCAGAATGCAGCACTTCGTTATCCAACACACTGCCACAGCACTGAGAATACCGAACAGCTTTGAACCACCACACATGGAGCTCCCCAGTCCATCACCGCCGACCGGGCGGCAACAGAGCCACAGCACCAGTCAGCACATTCTATGTATTCGCAATGAATAGCTATCACGTACTTCGCATGCATAATTGAGGCGCGTCGACCACCATACAATACAGTGATAAGTTCGCTATCGTAATCCTGGTATTAACCAAGATTCCGGTATCTTCCAAGATTATAGTGTGTGCGTTGTGGCACATCATCCCGGTTCAACTCACTACGCCATACTTAAACCAAACAAAGGAAGCATCAATGATCACCAGTGCCACATCGATATTCTCGTTTACGTAACTGCATGTGAAAAGCACAGGCAACATGCTATGCAATGCAATATCCGAAGTGCCGACTCAATAGCCTGCACAAAAACTGCACAACGGACAATGACAGTCATGAACATCACATTCATGAAACCTATATAAGGTTTCATGTTATAAGGTTTTCTATATAAATAAACTACATAAGGTTTTCTTGCTCTTCCACAACTGGTTCCAAACCGAACAGGTTCTTCCAAATCACCGGCCGTTACCGCCCTTGTATTGACCGGGCTGATGCTTAACCAAACCGCTTCCACTTCAATATATTTAACAGTTCCGACACCAACCGTTCCAACGTCCACACCTTATCCAAGGGCTACACATCACCAGCCCCGACAACACAACTCCGTCTCACCTCTCCGACTGACCAGCCCAGATTGGCCTCGGCTACCCTGAGACGATTGGCCTCGGCTACCCTGGCCAGGACCAGTCTTGCGCACTTGAGAGGCACCGGTCGCAAATGGGGTGGGATGGATTGGCCCCACCGGACCAACGCCCTGGCTTGTCATTGGCCGGCATGACCTATTGCACCACGCCGTGAAGAGAATTGGCCGGTCGTCGCACTCCAAACACGTCCCACATGCACTAACTGTACAATGGTGACACAGCGCAACGACTTCCGACGGTATCATGGCGCAGTGACACAGTACCCGCCGGCCGGCCGCCCGTCCGTCGTCAATGAGAACGAAAACTGACTTGGCGTAACACCCCCAGCCACAGCCGAGAACCGAGGCGTTGAGTGCCGATTGTCAGCGCCGACCAACGGCGACGGCTTCCGCTAGGATTGTTCCATGACTGGACTCGTCTAATCTCAAGACTAGACGAGTTCGGACACAGAAGCAACACATTCCGAGAGGGGGCCCCGAAGTTGGCTTCGCTACACTATGCTGAGCACGCTTCAAATATTGGCAACGAAGAAAATAAGATGGACAAAGGGTTCCAAAGTAGTAGATAATGTTTTCAAAACAGCAGCAAACAACCTATGTATTTCAACTATGCCCGGTGGTACCGAAAGGCATCCACCACAAAGTCCGGGTTTATTTGCACAGGTTCAATGAACATTTGCGGTGGTTGGTGGCTTCAGGGTGCGTTTATTGGCCGGATCGTGATATTCCCACCAACGCCCACTTTCATCTACAATACAATTACTACCAATTAGACTTGAGTTATTCTGTGCAGCGCACCAAGTCCAAAAGCAGCAATGGGAAATTCATCTGTCTCAGTCTTAACTGTGGGTAAATAGTATCAATCAATGGATGAAAAAACGACTCCTAAAGCATGAACGCTAACACACTTCCTGCATTACCACCTCGGCAACGCAGACGGTTATTGTGTAGCCATTGGTTTGAGTCTCCCTCCCAGCTGGAAGAAGTTTTCTTCGCCGACTTCGACCCAGCAGATGGCAGAGCTGGGAAGTGTTCGTCATGCCACTGGATAAACGCGGAACAACCGGCGCCCGCGGCACCGGGTTCACTGGCGATCTGTTTTAGACATTTTTTGATCCGGTGAGACACCCAAAGCCACGACCTCGCCTCGTGTCGCCGGAGCAATCCCCTGCCCACTGACCCGATAAGACTGGATAGCCCTGTCGTTTGCCTAACGTGCTACGGCGGGGAATCTGAGATCAAGCGCGTGAAGAACTATCCTGCCAGGATGTCGAAGGAAGAAACATGTGCCTTGTGCATAGCGAATGTCCGCTGCGTGTGTGTGCGGATTACACAAAAAATAAAGTAGAAGACAAAATGTGTTCAAAAACAAATATGCGTGCCTCTCGCAAAAGGCAGTTGACTTGAACAATTCCAACGACGTCCTTGAACATTCATACCACAGCGCTATCGCATAGTGCCAGTTGCATCAGTTATGAATGCATATTCAGTGGCAGCTCAAAGAACATTTCAGTAAATCGAGGCACCATTGCATAAAGAAAGCGTATTGCCGTTTTGTGCACTACCAATAATTGTTGAACTTCTCCACACGTGGCCGTAATCCTCAGGACATGTTTGAGAGTAGTGGACGTGGTCCGGACCTGATGTGTACTGCTTGTTGTACTAGGCTCAGCTTTTGTAGTGTGACGAAGCAGTTGTATCGATCATGAGGAGGTGGAAGAATGCTTGGTGGTATGAGATCAGACACAATTGAAGAGCTGTGGCAATGGGAGGCTCATGTGTTCGCTCCATCTTGCGGAGCGGTGATGCATGTTGTCTGTGATGATGGATCTGATGGGCGGGCGCTGTCTGGTGTTGAATGATCTGAGCAGAATCCGGATTTGTGAGTGGGGTGAAACGGCTAAAACATATTGCGAAGGTATTCCAGGAGAACCACTTCGCTGTTGCGATTGGTGTGACAGCATACGACCTGCTGCTTGCGGTAGAGATGTGTGCGTGTGCGTGTGTGTGTGTGTGTGTGTGCGTGTGTGTGTGTATGCGTGTGTGTGCGCGTGTGTGTGTGTGCGCGTGTGTGTGCGCGTGTGTGTGCGTGCGTGTGCGCGTGCGTGTGCGCGCGTGCGTGTGCGCGCGTGCGTGTGCGCGCGCGTGTGTGTGTGTGTGTGCACGCTCGCGCGCGTGTTGTGTCTGGTGCTTTTCATGCTTGACTGGCACGATGTCGAATTTCGATGATCTTGGGGCAACCTTCCACCAAGGAGCCGAACGGAGTTTTGGTGTGCTTCTTGGTTCAGTATGTAGTATGGCATTGCGCAGTGGATGTAAGATTGCAGTTATTTGATCTAAAGTGTATCGTTCGATTGATTGATTATTTTGGCTTAAGGGCGCGTCGACTACTAAGGTCATTTTGCGCCCATAACTCTTGTAGCTAACACAGTACAGTATCAAACTTAACATCGTAACCTTCAAAATGGTCCTGTTGTGGTACAAAGTTTACATGCCATGTATATCAGCGAGGAGAATATATTGCGGAGAATGACACTGCAGATAAGAAGTCCATCAATCGTCCCGACTGGACAAAGCTCGAGTTGTCGGAGAGAATATCGCTAAGGGAATCCACCTGGTCAGACACAAAATGACGTCTACGCTCATCAGCGTAATGAGGACACGATATCAAAACGTGGCGAACTGTTAGCGGTGCATAACATCTCGAGCACAGAGGATTGTCGCCACCACATAGTCAATACCCATGAGTAGCATAAGTATGCCCAATACGGATGTGATCTCTTGTCGACGTTTGCGACAGGACGAGCCCCATGGTCGTAAACGTTGTTTGATGGTTCGTAGTTTGTTCGCCGACGTCGCGTCCCACATAGCCTGCCACTTGTCTAGGATGAAGGTGGATATCTCTCGGTAGTGGTCAGTGGCGGGGAGTGGCAGTGCTCGAGAGCACGGTGCCTTTGCCGTTCGTTTCGTCGCAGCATCCCGCCAACTCATTACCAGAAATGCCAACGTGGCTCGGAAGCCAACATAGAATAACTCGTCGTCCAAGGCGTTCCATAACGGTAAGACGTCACAATATCCCGCAGAAGGGAGTTTGATGGATAAAACGTGTTCAGGGCCACAAAACTACTTAAAGAGTCGGAGAAAATGACATGTCGATTACCCCTAGACACTTCGATATAACACAGAGCTTTCGTAATAGCGACAAGTTCCGACGAGTACACCGATGCGTACGTCGGGAGCGAAAACGAGCGGGAGACAGATCCACAAACAAAAGCGCTGCCAACGCCGTCTTCTGTTCGAGGGCCGTCAGTATACGTGGCTATCCATCCCTGGAATGTTTCAATATGTTGAAGAGGCAGTGCACGAAATTCTGCTGGAGGGATATCATATTTTCGCAAGGGATACATCCACCTCCGGTGTAATCATCTCCCATGGAGGGGTCTCCATGTTCTGGACTGTACGAATTCCCGGAAGCTTAACTCGACTTTCCCGCATGAGTCTTCGAATTCGAACACCGAATGGGGCGACACTCAGATTTCGTTCCCCTAGAAAAATGGTCGATAGTTGACGCTAAAAGACGTGCGAAAAAAGTCGGATGATCGAGAAATTGGCGGAGCTTGCAGGCGTACCGCATTCCCAGTCTTTCTCTGCGGAGAGAGAGGTGGCTCGTGTGCTTCGGCTAAGACTCACGATGGGCGAAGTGCGGAATGCTCCTGTCGCGATGCGAATAGCGGTGTGATGAACAGTGTACAGAATCCGTTTGGCGAATTTGCGCGATCCGTCGTAGATAAAGCAGGCGTAGTCTAACTTCGCACGTATCAGTGAGCGGTAAAGCAGAATAAGAGAATCCCGGTCAGCTCGATAGTTAGTTCGAGAAACACACTTCAATATGTTGAGCGATTTAAAACACTTGTCATGGAGTGCTTTCAAATGCTCCTTGTAGCTAAGACGTGAGTCAAAAGTGATTCCAAGGAACTTCACAGCAGGTGGCTTCGGTATCTGCCTGCCGTACAGCTTGAGACATAGTTCTGCACAGTTACGCCGGCGACAGAATTGTATTACGGTTGTCTTTTGTGTTGAAAAGCGGAATCCATTCATTACGCCCCACCTCTCGAGTTTCTTCAATGCCAACTGGAGACGTCTAGACATAGTAGATAGCCTGGCTGCGCTACACCGAATAGCGAAGTCGTCTACATAGAGAAATCGACCAAGTTGTGGTGGAAGGACGTCGCTAATATCATTTATCATTATGGCAAACAGTACTACACTTAACACACTTCCTTGTGGCACGCCATTCTCCTGCATACATCTTCTGGATAGCTGGTGGCCAACACGAACACGGAAATGTCGGCCTGCAAGAAAATTTTGTATAAAAATCCCCATTGACCCCCGGATACCGCATTTATGTACCTTTGTAAGGATGCCTTGGCGCCAGGTCGTGTCATAGGCCGCATCTGTCAAAAAAGATGGCGCCGACGTGTAGTTTCTGCTTAAATGCTACACGAACTACTGAGTCCAGTGTTAAAATGTGGTCTACAGGAGTCCGGTTCTTCCCAAAACCGCATTGTGCAACTGAGAAAAAGTCATGTACTTTTAAGAACCACGTTATTCTGGTAGTTGCCGAACGTTCCATTAACTTACATAAACACGAGGTGAGTGATATCGGGCGATAGTGGAGCGGTTCTAGTCCACTTTTGCCCGGCTTCAACACTGGTATCGCTAAGGCCCCTCGCCAGGCTACTAGGAAGTCGCCTTGTTGCCACAGATGGTTGAATATGCTTAACAATATTTCGATCGCACATGGAGGGAGATGCTTTATCATTTCGTTATGAATTAAATCCGGGCCTTCGCATAAGTTTCTGAGCTTCGCTATGGCGGAAGTCAGTTCGGCCGTTGTGAAAGGCTTGTTGTATGAGATATTTTCGGTTGTGACAAAGGCAGGAAGGGAACAATGCAACTTGTGACGCTAGAATTGCGGATCCCAATTGCTGCCATGGCTACGCTCTGATATGGAGCAGGCAATTTCGTTCGCAACATCTACAGATTTGGTCACGTCCCTATTATCCCATGCGTAAGACGGGTAGGGGAACGGATGAATACTGGCCTGCAATAAGTTTTACTCTGGACCATACTTGTGCTGTCGGGGTATGCTTGTTTATTTCGCCTACATATTCTCGCCATGATACCTGTTTTGCTGATCTTATAATGCGACGTGCAAGAGCCCTGGCTCTCCGAAAGGCAACCATATTTATAGTGCTACTATCTTTACTGAATTTACGATAAGCTCGCTTTCTAGCGCGTATGGCATCTCCGCATTCCTCCGTCCACCAGGGGACTGGTGTACGCCGTGGAGCACCAGAGGTGCGCGGAATACATGCAGAGGCAGAATGTAGGAGCAGTGACGTAAATTCTTCCATACTGTGTGGTTTATTCTGTCCATCAGCAGAGCCAGCTGTTTCTATATGTGTTATGTAATCAGTCCAGTTGGCTTTGCGAAGATTCCATCGCCGCGGCCTCTGTCCAAGGACTGACCCTTCACGATATTCTAGCCATATTGGGAAATGGTCGCTTCCCAAAGGGTCAATATCAATTCAAAGCTGGGACTACAGATCCTCAGGTCTAACAGAAGTCTGTCCTGACGGCATTGTGAAGTGTGGCACCTGTTTAAAAAAAACGACTCTTCGTTAAAACTCCATAAACGCCCGCCCATTGACATCTTCGCAGTTACATTGTAAAAACAGTCTGTCATAATGAAGTCCTGGGAGGCAGGTAAATGCTGCATAAAAAATTTTTTTTTTAAAAAACTCCCCCCTGGGCGGGGGGGTTGGGGGGTGTGTTCATCACAGGGTTGAGGGCCTATGGTGAAGAAAAGGGGATTAAGACATGTCAGCTCATGGCGAATCAGCCGAGGCCCACGGGTTCGATGCTGTGCGCGGTCGCGCCCTCGGACTGACTTCGCCGGTCGGCGAGACTGACCAGGGCGAGGCACGCTTCCGGCCGGCTTGGGAAGGTGTGGGGGGTGGCCCCATCACCCTCGCAGTCTCTGCGGGATTGAGAGAGCTGGCTTGGAGAGATGGGGACGATGGGGAGGAAGCCCCGCGATCCTGTCTCCCTACATTTGGCGACGTATCCCTCGACCCAGCTCGGGATGTCCGGCCTGAAGCCCCCATGTCCGGGGCCCCTGGGCGGACCTCAATCGGTAGGCGTGATCGTGTCGTTGAGGGTGCTACTACCTGCACCCGACCGGGGCCACGCCCTTCTCTTCGGAGATGGTTGGTGGGGGAAGGGGAGTTGGGGTGGTTCGGGAGGGTGTAGGAATGGGTTGGGCAGGTTTATGGGTGGTGACGGCGGCGGGTTGGGATTGGTAGAGGGATGTGATAGAGGGAGATGGGCTAGGATTGGGTGGAGAGGGTCGAGTAGGCCTCTTGGAGCGTTGAACCTGGGTCCATTCTCCCCCATTTGACGTTGGTCGGGGAGACGAAACTGGTGAGCAGACACCGCGTCAATTTGTGGCAGGTGGTGCTTCCGCCGCTACGGTGACGTGTTGAGCAGGCGACGCAGGGGGCACACCAAAAGATCGGAGAAGTGCAGTGAGTTGAGCGATTAGCTGGGAGATGTTGGGTTGTGTGTGTTGAGAGCCAATCAGAGGTTTCCTCTGGGTGTGTTTTGCTATTGCAGGGTTCGAATTTTTGCTGCTGCTGCGTACGATATTTTTGGGTGAGCTCTTTCATATAGTTCTCGGGCCTCCCGAAATTTGATCTTGCTTGTACATTTCATGTTAACTATCTCTTTCTCCCACAAGAAGATGGGGCATGGACGATCGTAGGCCGCGTGGGGTTTCTGATTGGAGCCACAGTTTGAGCATTTTGGGCATTCAGCCTCACATTCTTCTCCCGCATGGTCCGTCGACCCACATCTACCACACGTCTCACGATTTCGGCAGTGTTGTGTTGTATGTCCAAATCTAGAACAATGAAAACACCGCATGGGATTTGGGACATACACACGCACCTTCACGCGAACGTATCCAACAAATATGAATTCGGGAAGGTCAGTTGAGCTAAATGTTAATATGAAGTTCGTTGGTTGGGTTTCTTGGGCCTTTCTAATAGTGATCCTTCTTCCACCTACCTCTCCCCATTCTGCCAAGCCATCCACAATCTCATCATCGGACACGTCTCTCAAATCGTAACAATTGATTACCTCCTTCGAGTAGTTCTTATTATGGTGAGGTCGAACTTCGATGGCTACATTTACTATTCGTCTGCCGGTTTCATGTCGTACACTGTAAGTCACTTCGATTGCACACATCGCCCTTCTTGCATCATCGGTATTCTTAAATTTTACTTCTATTCCAGCATCCCTAAGTTTCTCGCACCTGAGCACCGCTCCCAACCTGTCGCCAGCTTCCTTCCTCTGAAACAGTGCAAGCCGCGAAAGACTTCTTTCCTCTCCCAATGGCCTCATTACGAGGATACGCGGAGCGGGAGAACAAGCTAAGAGGCCGGTCCCTATACGCGTCACGCTTGGATGTTTGATTTGTATGCTTGTCTGTCCCCTACTAGAGGGGGCAGGTGAATTGTTTATGCTTGAGGATGCCATGTAGTGTGATATGTGCTCTGCCCCTCGGACGCCCCACCGCAAAGGGGCCCTACCGGGGGAATGCCTGGGTCCCGCGGACGGGAGGTCGCCAGGCGCCCGAGGAGCTATACGGGGCAGGCAACGCCATCATTCGGCCGGGAGAGAGATACTCACCACCCCGACCGGGATCCAGCGCCGCCCATCCCTTGACCCCAGCCGGCCGGTCCGGTAGGCACCAGGCCGAGACCCAGGCCCCCAGACCGAGGCAGCCAGTCGCTTGAGCCGTGTGAGGCCCCACGGGCCCGCCCGCCATCCGGGATATCAGGACCAAAGAGGCGTGTTGGTCCCCCGTCACAGCTGACACCGTGCGACGGGGGACCTCAGCCTCCAAGACTCCGTCAACCCCGGGGGCGGGCCGAGGGGGCGCGACTACCCTGATAAAACTGAGCTGGTGGGCAGGACCGGGGAAGTTGCCCTGCCTGCTCATAGTACGGATAGTTGGTGTTGCAGGGCCAGATGAAGGACATGGATGTTGGGATGGGATAGGTATTGGAATTGGAGCATATGGACGGGACAAGTGAGGCACTCCTGGTCTCACCCCTCGCCGGTATGATGGTCGCCGGGTCATTGGGGCACTCAATACTCCCCCCCCCACCGCGTAAAGGTGGTGCCTCATCGGGGGGGTGTATCGTTCGTATTGGCTACATTTTGTATCGGTTTTGTGAGAAGTGGCCAGTCAGCTCGTGTTAGATTACAACGGATTGGACCCGTGAGGGTGACTATCGTGCATATTAGGTCGCTCTGTTGTGATTATTGCAGTATGGTCACGAACAAGTGGGTCCAAGCTAAGCCAGATGCCCAGATGAAGTGAAGACAGTCGGATCTGTGCTGTGTAATCCTGGATGTGGAGGGGAAATTTGGGGATAATCGGATACGAAGGTTAGTCTTCAAACCCGTGAGATCGGAAACTCAGTTCCACTTTACAGCCAGTCTTAAGCACAGCTAGGCACATTCGACGAGGATATGGTGGACTTTGTTGGTAGTGTCATTAATGTTCCAGGGTCACCCTGGCGTGTGTGGTAAAGTCTAATGAATGACCTCGTGTTTGTACTGCGACAAAATCAGTGTATAGATTGCCTGTAATGAGGCTGTATGAAAGGTTTCTGGTGTATATTGTAAAACCTCTATGTGCGGTGTTGGCGAGTCTACTTCAGCCATCTCCATGAAACGGCACTAACTATGCTGTTCATACGGCGTCCGATGTCGGCTCCCAAAGACCATCGAACTACTGGGCTTTTAGGACACTTCTCAGACCGTCCCTGTACAGCACAGAGTTACTATGGTGCCAACAACACTTGTATAACAATGTTTTGCTCTCAGAAGTTCCCCCTAAGCAATGGTGTCCTAACGCAAACATCACCACGTAACAACTGTACCATTCTGACGTAGCCAGATAGCGCACTACTCCATGCTGCCCCTTCGCGTTAGAACGGTGCCGTTGTCAGTGTGAACATCATCTGCCGGACTCGAAGAACGTGGGCAGAAATCATACCTGGAACCACGGATACCAATGGTAGCATCGAACAATAAGCACCTGTTATCAGGGCATGAGGTCTACTATTTTTCATTCATCCTGTACGCTTCGCTTGTTTCGTGGTTTGCGAGGCGGACATCCTACCCGAACTTTGAAATATGGGTTGCTGGGATGAGGTAAGACCTATGGGGTACGGCTGCCCTACTTGTAAAATATAACAATCGAGTAGTATTCTGCTCATAATATGCTTTAGTCGTCGTTAATGAACAGTCAAAAGCATAATTGATCTTCGCATCCTCGTTACATTAGGTTTCTTATGTGCATTGATAACTTGCGTAACACGCCCACCTCTTTTCAGAGGTGCGAAAGAAAATATGGAATAAGTAATGCGAAGATCAAATCTTGAGCTGAATTTACAGACCGGAGGAAGCCAATTGTTTATGGCCAAGCCAATGGTTAAAACAGTCAACTACTGCCCAGGTCTAAATAGAATACGACCGCACTATGGGGCTTGCCGGCATACTCTGGTTTTCAGCAGATCTTACGTTCTGGTGGCATGCCCTGAGGGCACAGCCTCGCCTCGTATCGTGTTGACGCAACAGTACTCCATCCAATGGGCCCGAGATAGAAACCGCCCACCATGCCCACAGCATCACAAGGCGGGGAACATGAGCGGCTGCGTATATAATGTAATGTAATTGTTCTGTAGGTGCGCCGAAAATAGTGTGCTAACTGTGGACTCCAAACACATGGCTTTACGATGTAACTTCAGGAATTTTTGGCACTTTGATTAGATGACGTATGGTCCATGGTTTCCACAACGTGGATATAAAGTGCTTAATCTAAACAGAGTCGTGCACAACTTCAGCAGCGATGGGACGAGGTGGAGCGGCCGCCATTTCAGGGCGAGGGAGGATTCGACTTTCCACATTACACAACGCATTGATATGAGGATAATTTGGAATTGAGCAGAAGTAATTTGAGGAAGCACCAACAGGAATCCGGCTTTATGATCGAACGCATCCAACAAAGGTAACCGAATACGACATTTCCCGGTACACCTTTCCTTACGTGTATAAATGGATGACGCCGAAACAGCTTTCCTCCCCAAAAAAGTTACACAAGAATACGACTAATATAATACAGGCCTTCCCCCAAAAAGATACCACTTTCTCTTAACATTGAAGAATTCTGAAGAGTTCGCATTTTGGGAATGCAAGGTACGTGGTTTAAAAATCCACTGCTTTTTTCTCACCGAGTGCTTTGTCAGAAGGCTGTTGGAGAAGCACCATGCTTTTATCATTGGAAATTATCGCATATTTGATGTGTTTGCGTCATGATAAATGATAACGAACAGACTTCAACAATTGAACAGCCCAGCCCTATATCGACCCTCAGGAGGCACACTTTCAGACCTCAAATTACCGTGTAGTGCTTGCGCTCTAAGTTCTTTGGGGCACTCATTTTAAGTCAGTAGTTCCAAGAACTATATCACACATTTAAACTTTACCCTGTTAAGTGATTCGACCCATTATAGAAAGGAATATAGAGAATCGCGTTTACTGATCAGCTGATTATGTTGGATAAGAAATAGACCGCCATCAGTCATATCCTATTCAGACAGTACCTATAGACCACTCCTCATCGTAACCGAAACTCACGAGGCTGCCAACAAGAAGGCATTCGTCACAACTACCAAAATTTTCAATCCCTGACCTCGATTACCAGATGTACCAGACTTACGAATGTTCCAAACGGCAGAATTTTCGCCCATGAACTTTTGTACGTTTGCTCTGGGCGGGCACCTCTAGCTGAAGAAAAAAAAATATAAGGGAGGGGGCGCACTCCGGCCTTCGCGGGGGAGGGGTGCCTTTCCTTCCAGGAGGACCGTCATTTCTCTCAGAAGGGCGCCCCTGGCTAAACAGAGGGGTACACTCGAACCTTCCCGGTGGTAGTGCCTTTTCCAGATCGTGACCTCAACCTACATGGAGGTGGGCGGACATGCCCCTGTGCCACCCCCCTATATCTGGCCCTGGTGGTTATTGAATAAATGTGTTCCCTAAAAACAGGGAAGCATGGGGAAGATTCTTGTAAGTTCATATTTACTACACCAAAGCCTATCATCGAATATTTTGTTTTCCATATTACAAGAGAATAGCGTTGGGGTCAATACGTTTAATGCAATTGCAGCACTGCCCTATGGTGTTGGTGAAATCTGGGCCAGCACGTATCGCATAAAAGTTAGGTGTCCAAAGACAGTGAAACTTGCTAATTTAGGAAATACCCCCCACACACCACACACACGCCAAAATTCAGATTTTACAACGGTAAGCCTGAAAACCAGACTTTGAAAATAAAGTGCCTGAAATCGCGCATTTTCTGTAGGGGGGCGGGAGTTTTATAACCTGTACAAACATCATGCCAATCGTGATGGGCTTAGGCGCATCGGCCTGTTGGTCATTTAGCGCCCACCCCACCAATCTCAAAACTTTGGCTACATTCATGCACGCGAAGGAATGCTCGCGTAAGATGCCCATTGAATGTGGCTCCTTCGAAGCTGAACATAAAATTGATTTACGCTGCTGATTGCGATGGAACAGTAATTAGACTGCATGCAGTGTACTCCACCGAGCGCCACACTGTACCCTTCCGCGAGCTTGACTGCCGTAAATCCGACTCAGCTCCTTGATTGATCGTTCCACTTTTCATCTGCGCATGTGTCCCGCGCTGCTGCGTCACGTCCAACGACCTTCGCTTTCTCGCCGCCCGGGACGACGATAAAACCGCTGCGCAGCAAGCTCCTTCCTCAGTCACACGCCGCCATCGTGCCAGTCGGGGTGCGTCGTCCGGGCTTCGAGGTTCCATATTAGAAACGAAGCTAGTGCTAGACTTGCTTCCAGCGAACGAAAACGATTGCGAATGGTACGCCGAAGGATTGTCTTCTCCCGTAGCAGCTGCCCAGAACAAGTGCATGGCTGAACTACCCGAAATTCCTGTTATGTAGTGCCAAGTAAGCTTCCTTCTGTATTTTTCAGCAACGTTCCCAAAACTTATCGGGCGGCAAGACTGATTTCTGGTGATTCCAGTCACGAAACACAACCGTCGCGTCACTAATAAACCGTGCACGGGTTTATCGAGTCCACAGAGCACCGATATTGACGGCAAAAATGTATGCTGAATTCAAGCTACCACAGCATCCATTGGTGTATCAAAATTGCAAAATGCTGCGAGATGCTCGGACTATCGCGGACCTCAGGATTTAGGATACTATATTGGTTTAGATAATCATGTCAGCCATACGCCCAATGTCAAATAAGCTGGAAGCAGGGACTTTTGTTAAGATTGTTGTTGAGCCCTCTCCAGGCGTCACTAAACGGCACTTTTAAACCAGCGTCGAGGGTTTGAAGAACCACCGTAAAAGTGGTCACTAAGATATTCGCATACGCTCTTATCACCACCTGCATTCATTAGTTGGGAGATAGGCAATTTGTATAGGAAGAGGTAAAAGCGACGCGCAGCAGGAACCTCCGTATGCAAACAGCCATAAATTGTACCATTTTCGCAGTGCATGGTGGTCACCGTTGGCTCCCGCCATACTGGACACGCATGCAACACTACATGCGTTAAATAATGGAAGGTGTGGACGTACAAGTGCTCGGTGATCCCATGGCACCGCAAATTTTCAGGTCTCCACCACCTACGGCCGCGTGAATGATCCGACAGACTGATCCGTCACAATGACTCACAATTTGTGTGCTCGTTTCAGTCGAAGCCTCCAAGACCACGGCGCCCACCCCGCACCAACAGCCTCCCTGGCTCACCGTCGACTGAAGGCATCGCGAAAGCAACGATTTGTGGTATTGCGCCATAGCCAGCTGACTGCGATCGCCACGTCACCGCGTCCACGTGGAGCCATGCCCTGCTCCTATTGGCTGATGGACGCGCGGGACAGGTCCGTATATGGAATTGTCTGAGGAGCACTGTGCTGATTGGTCCTTGGGCGTGCGTCAGCCAGGCTGCATTGACGCCCAGGACGAAAATAGCACTGCGGCGTGACGCCCAAGACGCAAATAAGGAGTCCGGTCGTTGGGAGGTCATTCGCGTGTGATGGGCCTCAGTCTTCGTGCGTTTTTATGTGCTGTGAAATATTGCTTGGTGCGAGTGGAGAAATTGTTGGGTGCTCACTGTCACTGAACTTCCCTATTCTAGTATTAATTCTTCAGCTTTAAATTCAGAGAACCATAGGCTGTAGCAGTTTGAAAGAGCGACCATAAAATGTTTAAATGTTGCAAGGCTCAAGTCATAAAAGAAGTGCACAATTACGGGTATTAATGCAATAAATTTAGTTTTATTTTGTGATAAAATGGCTTCATCAAATGCAAGTCATATTATCCTTAAAAGCGACAATTCTTAGCACGAATTGAACCCATGAAATATCTTCTCATCCAGTGACTTAACATAGAGCGGGGGTTTTGGGAATGTATGCGAACTTGCTGTCAGTGCACCGGATTATGCTTACACACTCCAAAAAGGGCTAGGAGCACATGCGCGGTAAGTTACTGGAGTGCAGAACAGCCACCACGTGGAAGTACCCAAATACATGACTTGAATAAAAGTTGGCTCTTCATCCTGCTACAGCACATCCATGACCGAGCTTCATGTCCACATCACAGTACCCGCGCACCGCCCCCCCCACACACACACAAACACATCCTTTTTTGGCATTGCCGGCGATCAACCGGGCCGTTTCCATCAATTGGCACACCGGTAGTCACTCGGTACGGGCAGGCCTTTCCTCCCTCGCCCACTGTACGCACACAGCGCATCGCACCAGAGCGTCCGCCACCCTCCCGCCCGCAATACCGCGTAGAACAAAGGGCTAGCCGGCGGACGGCAATACGGCAGCGCCCCCTGTATAACCTTGAGATCACGTGAACACCAAGCGGCATCCGGAAATAGCGCCAACTGGAACGCAACGAAGCGTGAGGGGAGGGGCTGGACCGCGATCCTCTCCCCCGATGCGCGGAGCGCAGCCACAACCGCCAGCGTCGGCTTTCGCGCGCGAAGTGGAGCGGTCGGCTGTCGACAGGCAAGCCGGCAGGCGGGCTCTGTCTCGGCCGAGCGGGGAGGAGGCAGGGCGGAACCTGGCCGCCATCTTTGGCGCGGATGACCACTGGAATGCGTTTGCCGTTTCAGTGGTGGTTCGGCCGGCTGGACCCGTGCGCGGAGAAAAAAGTCGAACGGATCAAGGACTTTTATCGCCCGTTTGACTTTTATCGTCAAACGGGCGATAGAAGTCAAACGGATAAGAAGTGAAGAGGGTCAACTCACAACGATGGAAATAAAATGAGAATCAGTCTAACAGACAAAAATTACAACGGTATGTAATTACTTTGATACATATATCCGAATGAAGCGAAACTTATCGGAATAAATGCGCAAAATGTACAAACTTTGTTAAGCAATGATTGAAAAGAAGGAAGCAAAGAAAAATGACTAAGTAAAATGTAAACTTAAGTAAAGAAGTAAAACATGCTCAGTAATACAATACGGTAATGCATGCTCACTATTGTAAGAGGTATATATATATATATATATATGTATATAGTTTGTGTGTGTGTGTGTTCCCACTGGCAGATCTAGCCCACCGGTTTGGGGGGCCAACTTACGAATTTTGTCATACCCCGACCCTCCCCCCCCCATGGCGTGCCTAGGATTTGTATGAAGGTTGGGATGGATTTGGAGGGTGTCCATCCTGTCATAATTTTTGTTTGAATGGCAATGCTGGCAAATGCACTGTATTGTCAGCACTGTTTTGGCTTATGCCAAATTATTTTGGCATCAACAAACTTACCTTTGTTCAAGGAAAAAAGGAAAAGTATCTAAAAGTTGTCAATCTTTTGAACGGTAAGCTAGAACCATTAAACCGGTTGTATATTTGTTGTATGCCCGCTCTTTCCACAGTGCAAAAAAACCTGACTTGCTGTTCACATGACCACATTAGCAGCTGTCTCCAAGATACTCATTATTGAGAAAATTGTTAATGTGAACTTCTTCCTTGGAGTAACAGGAAGCAAGCTGATCTCAGTCTCATTAGGGTGGTGCAACTCTGGGTCTCAGCAGGCAGAGGCTGGGCTGGGGCCGGCTTCTGGGGCAGGCGGAAGATCGAGACAGGAGAGTTGGAGGCAGAAACTACCCCCTCACGGGAACGTCGAGATGGAGAATCCAGACTGAAAATAAGGACAGACATATACTTCAATATGCACTTTTGAGTTCACAACATTTTATTCCTAGGCATCTTAGTTTAGACAATTATCTTGCCATAACAAGAGCAATACATTTTTTCATCTATAAAAATATCCCATTTGATTATCAATCCATGATTATATCTCC
Organism: Imbricaverruca yamaguchii; assembly: GCA_034440575.1. Taxonomy (NCBI): domain Eukaryota; kingdom Metazoa; phylum Arthropoda; class Thecostraca; family Neoverrucidae; genus Imbricaverruca; species Imbricaverruca yamaguchii. Next base: position 250,712 of record JAOTOL010001471.1, on the reverse strand, counting down.
AATGGGATGTTAGGCTAGCTTAGCACGCGCCCTGGAGGGGAGGGGGGTGAAATCCGCCAACCCCTCCGGTTTTTCGCACATAACTCAAGATTTTACCGCCCGATTTACGCCATGTCTTGCATACCTCCTTAGAAATGACCGGCTCATTGCTTAAAGCCAGAAAACGGAAATCGACCGAACATTATTCGAGTTGGGGGCCGTTAAATTAAACAAATTCGGATCACCAGACAACTAAAATCGGCGCTGATGCGCTATCCAAATATTGGCAAAGGGAAGTGTTCTTGGCGACACTAGCGATTTATTCGATGTGTATTGTTATGCTATGTAGATTCAAAGTCATATTTAGTCACCGAGGTCAAGTTTGGTCAAGTCCATGACAGGTTAATAGAACCAAACTTGGTCAACTGGAATGTTGTCATAAATGAAAATGACCGTCATGCGATTGATGTCACTTTGCATGTTACTCCTTACTCATCTAGAAAACTACTCCTTGTCATTGTGTACCTAAGCGTTTCAATGCCGTATTCATGTAGGTTTGGGATTCATGTATTCTTATTTCCTCCCAAATGCCGTATTCATGTAAAACACTCCTTTCTTTGGGAAGCCGATTGCGCCGAAACGCCCAACGGAGCAGTCTGACGGGCTGCCCGGTTCGGTAACTGGAGCAAGTAATGACCCGATAAAGTGCTGCTATATAGGTGACTTGAGATTAAATGCCTCTGACATGCAATAGTCCAGCATATGTATTGCATCATTAGTAATGTCCAAAACATCATTGATGCCCATTTTGGAGCATTGAAACACAATCACCTCGAGCCATAACAATGGCAAGCCAATCCACACAAAACCAATTTATTTTACATTTTTACCTCATTTTACCTTGAAGATATTGACCTAAGGTAATTTGCACACAATAGAGTTCACCACCGTACCCATCCACCCCGCGAATTTCGTTGCTTCAACTTTAATAGGAGCCGAGATCTTAGGGGGAGGGCGGAATCCCCCACATTCAGTGCACGTAATTTTCAGAGGCCCTTCAGGGCGCGTGTTAAGTTCTGTTGCATTAAAAAAGGTTTTATAAACGTTCCTTTTTATCAAACTCAAAGCCTCTTTTTGGTGTTACCTTACTCACAAACTGAAAAGTAAACAATTTCACAGGAAATGGGTGGTTCTAATTGGTGTCAGTCACATTCATAAACATTGCATTGGAAAGTTATATTCCAAGAATTCATAAAACGCCTTCAACCATGAATTTGCTACCTAACCTTCTGTCAGAAATTGTTGAACGGATTTCTTTTTGTCTTAATCTCAAAAAGCAAATAAAAATGGACCAAAGGCTAGCCAAACCTAATATGTTCTTGCAGAAAATAATTATATTTGGAAAATGTATTTTTAATAGTTTTTGATAATTGTTTTATTCAACTACACAGAAAAACCTAACCTAACCTAATCTAACGAAGTTGAACCAAGCCTAACCCTATATGCTTGCTTCATGGAGGTAAAATGTGTAAAACTTGTTTTGTGGATACCTTAACAAGGGGTCTGTTCCCGTGGCTCCACTAACCTCCACAAACCGCCACTGGTCGTTCCCGTGGCCAACCCAGTGGATATTTTTCCTCCACCAACCTCCACCAGTGGAGCAAAAGCTCCACCAGCCGAGGAGCAGGGTCCAATTGTGATTTTTCAGTGGAGCTCAATCATGGCGCACTAGTTTCATATATTTGCACGTAAACAACGTCCTTCGTAATATGAATCTCATTTTCATGCGTCAACTGAATACCAGGATCATCCTTCGCAACGCAAATATGAAATTACAACTATGAACAATAATCGAAGTAGCAGATGCAGACCACAAAGCATCCTTTTTGTGGCCTTTGATATACGTCATTCGTCCTAAGGACAAGATGTTACTTTACCGGCGGGATCCGCCGCAATCCCCGAGCCGCAACTGCCGCAATGCGGCGCCAACTAAGATTGCACTCAAGCCCGATCGAGGAGGTCGAGAAAGTTGGGATGGGGAAAAGCCAGCATCGGGTAGAAAAGCGTCTCGGGGCCCAGGTAGCCAGACACCAGATTATATGCTGTACATTAAGAAGGTAGGCTGTAACCAACCACAAAACTGGGGAGACGACTCCTGGTGCTCAACCGAGATGGAAGAAAGATTGCTTGGTTCATCCCATAAGCAAAAGGAACATATGTTCTCCCTACGGTTCCTGAGGGCCCCTACATCGCTAGAAATAAATAGACAATTTTGGGACTCGTATTATAAATCATACTATATTCATTGTGTGATCATCTGAACAAACATTTGAGGAGCAATTTGATCAATAGCGCCGGATACCGCGCCAAACATTTCCTTTTTGTCGCAGAATTCAGACCGCTGTCAGCTGATTTCTCCACCGGTCGTTCCCGTGGGCAGGTCTCAATTAGCCTCAACTAACCTCCACTGAGTTCCTTCTGGTGGAGCTACGGGAACAGACCCAAGCACTCTGGAGGACCTCTGAAGATTACGCGCACTGGACGGTGGCGGATTTCGCCTCCGTCACCCTAAGATCTCGGCTCCTATTGAAGCTGGAGCAACGAAATTCCTAGGGTGGATGGGTACAGCAGTGTTCTCTATTGTGTACAAATTGCATGACCTTAGATCAATATATTCAAGGTCAAATGAGGGCAACATTTCAAATTTTCTGGTTTTGCGTGGCTTGACTTGTTCTATATCGCTGTGATTGTGTGTAAATGCTCAGAAATTGGCACCAATGATGCTTTGGACATTACTAATGATGCAATACTGATGCTAAACCCGGCATTTGACCTCACTGCTCCGTTGGGCGACTCTGCGCAATCGGCTTCGCAAAATATAATTGAAGTACATGAATGAAGTATGGAATCGGTGCACAATGACAAACAGTAGTTTTCAGGATGTGTAGGGAGTAACATGCAAAGTGACATCAATCGCATGGCAGTCATTTGCATTTATGACGACATTCCAGCTGACCAAGTTTGGTTCCATTAACCTGTCAAGAATTTGACCTGACTTGACCTCGGCTACCTAACATGACTTTGAAACTAGCATAACATAACATAGAAAATGAGTGGTCTCATTCATCTTAGTCACATCAATAAACATTACATTGGAAATATAAATTCCAAACATTCATAAAACACCTAAAAGCACAAATGTAGCATCCTTTCTTCTACAAATGCATACTTATCAATTGGGAGTAAAAGTAACACCCAAAAGGATGTGGAATTGGGTAATGTAGCATAAAACAAATTTCATGAAAGATGTAAGATAACCTTACATCACAACAAAAGTCCATGCAAGAAATTAATTGCTTTTCATTCAAATTCTCAATCAAATTTCTAAAGTATTTTCAACTTAAAACACTTAACCTAACCTAATCTAAACTGGCATTAATATTTTTTTAATGTTTTTTTATTCTAATTTTGCTTTCTCCAAAATTTGTTTTCTTCCCCACAACAAAGCCTAACCTCTCCTGACTTAACCAAATCCGACCACTTTGCAACTTTGTCACTGGAAACTTTGTCTGGTGGTAACCTTAAACTGCAATATTGCCTCGCTTTTTGGGTCATTTTTCAGTTTATGGTAATCCCTGACTACTTTGAATTTCTTTTTTTCTTATTGAGTGCAGTATTCATTAATGTGCTGAACATGATGTGACCACTAATTTCCTCTGGAGATGCACACTTTTCAATTGGGAGGTTAAATGCCACACAAAAAGGGACACATCAATAAGTTCTTTGAACCATATGTTACATCCTTTACAGTGCTGCTCCATCCACCTCCAACTCCAGCTCTGATCAAACTTCAGGAGCGCATCCATCTCAAAAGCAGCCTACGCAGAAGTTATGTATTGCAACATACCTACTGTGATCTGAATTCCATGATATTCATGTTACCTTATATTCCATCCTTGCCAATCCATGTAGCAGATGTTTGACTTTCCTCACACTGCCTGAAGAACTTCGGAGTTTACATCATGTGTGAGTGATGAAACAGATGAACTATCCCTGGATTCTTATATTGCAGCATTGCATTGCACAGTGGCATACCGAATGGGGACATTGTGGGCAGTTCCTGACAGGTTGTGGGCCCCCAAGAATCCGCCGAGCTCAGGAAAAAATGCGTCATGCTCCCTAAAAATCCCCCTTGGTCCACAAAAAGTCACGCAGAAGCCCCTGATAATGACGCTGGGGCCTCAGAAGTTTGCTGCTGGGTGTTGTGGTGTTCAAGAAAATCACGACGGGGCCACAACCGGTCAGGCCGGTGCCCCGTGAAAATCACGCTGAGCCTTTGGGTACCAATAATTCTAGTTCGGGCTCCTGGAAATCACTAGATGCATGGCAGGTCATACCGGGGCTTTAAAAGTCTCCCTGTGATCACCCAACAAATGAAGCCGGGAAACGAAAAACAGACCGGACACGAAAAATCACTCTTGGATCCAAAGGTTCCACAACAATGGCTCAAAAGTTCATAAAACGTGTTTCCCCCTCCCCCAAAAAAGAAGTGTCGTAGCCACTACAACTAGCGCAAGGTATCAAAACAAGTGATCACGGTGCCCAAAAAAATCGTACTGAGACCAAACAATTCAGGCTGCTTCATTTGAAAATCTCTCTGGGGCCGCACGTCGCGGCTGGCTTCCCAAGAACCAATATCTACCCGGAATGTCACCCTGTGAGCAGAAAAATTGCGTCAAGGATCCGCAATAAGAAGGCGGCGGACCCCGGAAAAGATCCTAGGCACCAAAAAAAAAAACAGGCACCGCGAGCCCGAATAATCGTACTCGGGCCCAAAAATATCCTGCAGGGGCTTACAGAAAATAGACCTGACGCCAAAAATCATAAGGGGACTCTATCGAGTCGACCCGAGCTCCGGAAACAAATCAAAATATGTCCCGAAATAAAATTATCCCAAGGGCCTTTCTACTCTCGATGGTGCCAGCTGCGGGGAATCAACGCTGAGGAGCCGCAGTGGCGTACCAAGGGGAAAAATGCTGCCCCCCCCCCCACATCCCGAAGGGGTATGCTCCCAAGAATCGCGCCAGTTCCCCAAAAATCGCGCTGGGCCCCATAAATTCGTACCGTGGGCCCAGAATTCGCGTAGCGGGCTGTGAATACAGCGGGCACCGTAACACTTACACCAGGCTCCCAAAAATTTGCATCAGATTCCACCAAAATCGCGCTGGGGCGCAGCTAATTACAACACGCCCTGATAACTCGCGACGACGCCCCCAAATATCGCGTACTGGACCTAGAATTCCGGCGGTAGTACCAAAAACTTCAGTCGAGGCATCACAAATACCCCTCTGCAAGCACAGTGTGGCCCCACAAAACACATCTGAACTCGATAAAAAGTAAGCCGGTGCCCTCTAAAATAAGGAGAAATTCCGAAGAATATATGTCCGAGTCAGGAACGTTTCTCCTAAGTTCCAAGCATGCCCCAGATGCCTTCAAAAATTGTGTACGGTCACGAAAAAAAAGCGCACAGGAGTTGAAAAAGTGCACCTGGCGCGACACGTAGCGCCAGGTGCCAGGTAAATCAGGCCAAGACTCAGACTTTAAAAAAGAATTCAGAAGTCACGAAAAGTTGCGACGAACCCAGAAAACTGTTGCAAGTCCCCCGAAATCATGCACCTGGGAACGAAATGTCGCACCGTGACCCCGGAAATTATACCGAAGGAAACAAGGTTATGCTGGGGTTCCACAAATGTGCGATAAATAAACGCCTCAAATAAACAGCGAATCCCTGAGAGCACAACAGATGGCCGAAAATGCCTCCAAAGCCCGAGTTTCGCAAAAAGCGGCATGGCCTTAAAATATGGTTGGACCCAAAAAAGCGAATTGGTCGTAAAAAGGAACAAAAATACCGGGCACGAAATAGAGACATCGGGGTCTTCGAAAACGCACCGATACCTCAAGCATGTCACCGCTGTGCAAAAACGGCGAACAGCGAACACCTAGCTAGGGTCTCGGCTCGGTGGACAATCTTGGAGCATATTTAACCTAAGATATGAGGTGCATCAAAGCTCAGTGCATCATAATTTGTTAAACACGAGCAAATGTTTGAAGAATAAAACTAATACATGGAATTTAATTCATCGAATTTTCTAAGCGAGCCGCCATACCAGTAAATCCGCATGCCAAATATGGTACAAGACTATCATGTGACAGCAATTAGCAAAACATTGGAGACCTAGCAGAAACTGGAGAAGCGCACGTAGTGTGGCGGATGCGCCGAGTGCGCAATGTGCGCAAGATACATGTGCACGACTGTTGGCGTTTTAGCGACTCTGCGTGAGTAATCGGAATGCCTGAAATCGGAAAATTTTTAATCTTTTTTTGGGGCGATTTGTACCGGTGTAATTTCAGCAGTGTGGGGTGACTTATCAAGGGGTACGAACACAATATCCTTTGAACAGGATCGGGTAGTTCGTGTTGAAATCCGGAGATTCAGAAATGATGGTGGCAGATTTGGCCCCCTCGACTAAGTTGATCAGTAATTATTCTTTAAAAATAAAATAAAATAGTATCTCACTGACAAACATAGTGGTCCGTGGACTCTTTAAAAAAATTGGAGTCTGTGCGACAATTCCAAATCAGTTTGCCCACCCCATCGCAAATCCCAGGTACGCCACTACCATGGGATGGTATAATTTGACCTGTTCATGGTCCTGATCGGCCGCAATGGACTCAGCAGCCCCGGTCCATCACAGTGGAAGGTGTACTCCGCGACCCCGGTCCGCCGCAGTGGACGGCGTGCTCTGCGACCCTGGCCAGCAGCAGTGGACGGTGCGTACTTCACGGCCCTGGTCCGCCATAGTGGACGGTGTGCTCCTGGGCAGTCGTCCGCCACAGTAGACGGTGTGCTCCGCGGCCCTGGTTCGCCACAGTGGACTTCATGGTTTGAGAAAACGGGCTTTTCCTGGATTTTTCCCATTCGTAGCATGATCCTCTTCACAAAATTATTATCCGTGTTTTCCATTTGGATGTTTAATGGTGTTATTCGACAATGAATTTCCCTGTGGTAAAGTGCTCCAGATTCACTAGAAACTGCAAAATGATATTCTGATGTCACAGGTGTGAATGAAAATATTCTTCCCGACCCTGAACTCGCCCAATGACAACTTTGGCCTCGCCCCTCCCTAATGTTAGGCGCCAATGTAATACTTTCACCGATTGTCGTCACAGTTCAGGTCTGCTGTGCTCCGATACTCCATCAAGGCCGGTGTGTTTAGCCTGCATCTGATCGCTGAAACATTTTTATTTAAGCCGGTATGTGCTTGTTGGTGTGTGGAGTGAGAGGAAGGCGCTGACGGTGACGATGACGGTATATCCGAGCCCACTGTATGAAACTGCAGTCGCATTCCATTACTCAGAGTTGTTATGTTGACATGTACTGTGTACCGCTCTTTTAATTATGTGACTTCACCAGTTATTGGACGATTTTCCTCGTTCGTGAGTAAGCTGAATAAACATAAACATACACATCGTCGAATGTAAACTCAAAATTTCTGAGATCTGAAAATATAGTGTGCGAAATCCGATGAGTTTTTGGTTAGGGCGGGGGGTACGTGCGTTGGCAGTTCGCCCCCTCCCCCCAATGTTTTCCAAAAATCGACACCCCCGCTACATACCTCCTCTTGCTACTCATTTTTGGAAAAAATAATCTAACGTGGCCTGCCTCTTCATCCTAGCGACCCACAACAGCAATATACGAAGCATGCTGCTCAACTGAGCTTAATTGGACACAATCACAAAACATCCTGTTCAAATTTCGCTTTCGAAATTTGGCTCACTAGGTTTGCTTGCCCGTTACTGGCTAAACTAAATTCATGAAGCCATCTGACTACGGAATAATGAAACTGCTTATTTTGTCAACTCTTGCTGTAAGCAGAACTTAAACAGCATGGAACCCTCGATGTGCATCAGAATCGACTATGCTACCATATTGGGCTTCCAAACAATTATGAAATACCTTTAAAATTGCGGGTTCTTTCACCAGGAGCGCTATTTTCAAAGTTACCATATTTTAATTTAGTTTGCTTTTGTTGGTTTCAGGGGCCAAAAGACATGATGGTCCCCTTTAAGGCGTTTCTGTGGGGCCATGGCCGGAATGCCCCCCTTGGATCCGCCAGTGTGTGTGTCCGACGCGGAGCCGCGATAGGGCTCCTCTTCTTGTCGATTTTGTTATATAATGTGGTCTAGGTATTGATGACAGCCTTGATGACACGCAGTTAGGTGTAGTTTGTGCTTTCAGTCCACTCTTGGTTCCATAAATGTCGAATGCTCTGTTTTAGTGTTGATGTAATGCCTTCAAAGTGTTGGAGGATTTCTGTGATGTTTGGAAGTCGTAATGATCCATTTGGCAATTGTTCTGCTTCGTCGTTTCCTGGCACGCCGCAGGAGCCGCGGTAGCTCGGCCGGTCGGGTGTTGGACTCTTGACTGCATAATTGTGGGTTCGAATTTCGCAACCGGCGGAATTATCGAGTCCACCCGCGACCAGTCGGCGTGAGAGGTTCGCGACGTTATATAACCTAGCAGTTAATTGCGTCGTAAAAGTACCCAAGGTTCTTTTTCGTAGAATGCCGCAGTGGCTGGGCTCCCACGGGAAACAAACCTTCACGCCCACCAGATGAGTATTTCAAGTGCTTCATAAATGGAATTATGGCAATGCTGCGAAAATGGAAGTGAACAGCGATCGAAGGCGTAAGTGGGGCGAAGCTCTTGAGGTTGAATTTTGGCAGCATATCTCAGTGTCTGTTGCATTCGTCGGAGTGCTAATGGTAGAATTCCTGTCTGTGTGTAAAGAAATGACGGCAGATGTGGTCATTGCACCGGGTGCCATATGTATAAATATAATTTGCGAGGCGTCCAAAATTATCTCACCTGCGTAAACTACCGAACCATATTCTATAATGGAAAGAATCAAGGATGTGCACGGTTGTAAAAGCGTGTGACGATCGGATCCGAATAATGAAGACATAATATAGCGAAAAATTTAGTACGGGAAAGAATTTGGTCTGGTAGCGTTTGATGTGTTCATGCATAGAAAGCCTAGGATGGAAAATAGCACCAATAAATTTTAACGAATTAGCACCAGGTGTGTTCAGTGTTTCCGACGTGAAGCGGTGTTTCTGGATTTTGGCGCGGAGGCGATTTGCTAACTGGAATATTTTGGAACAGAAAATGTGAATCCATATCTGATAAACCATTGCGTTTTGTAGTCTAATCAAGCAATGTTTTTCATTTTTATCTGTGTGCCAAATTGCGCTGTTATTGGCAAAAAAGAAGTATGATAACTTGGGGTACATCTCGGTGACAATGTCGTGAATGATGATGTTAAGTATAACTTGTGCTGAACAGCGTCCCTGTGGTAATCCGTTCGGCATGAAATTTAGCTCGGAAATCGATGACCGGCACCGGATGTGAAACTGACTGGAACCGGACGACACAAACAAATAGTGAGTTAAATGCCCTTTGAGACAGATGTAAAGAACTTCAGACATTAATGCGGGTTTGTATGCCATATCCTAAGCTTTCCTAATGTCTGTTAAAATAAATACTGCGACGGTGAGTTCATCTTCTTTATAACCAAGGCAGATGTCGGTTTCTAATCGAATATGATGATCTATTGTGTTGTGTCCACGACGAAAGCCACCTTGGATTGGATATAGAAGAGGAGTTGTTTCCAGGTACCAGGTCAGTTGTTTCATAATCATATGTTTTACAAGTTTTCGTATGCAACTGGTGAGCGCGATAGGTCGAAAATTATTGTGGTCGTTGTAATTTTTGCCCGGATTTGGTATCGAAATAATGAGGGCTTCTTTCCAAGATCATTGAAACATATGATCTGACAATAATGGAATAAATGTTCGTACGGTGCAATGTTTCGCGTAGTTGTATTAGTGTCTGGAAAAGGAATAATGCCGATTGCCAGGCCATACGGAAGTATTACCGTCGGGAGAATTTGCAATCTACAGTCCGGAAATTTCACAGGCATTGTATGTTTCAGTGTTGTCAGAATCGATTTGTGCCAAATCGGCGTGAACAGTGTGCTGTGCGTGTTGTTAGAATTCCGGTCCGTAGGTGCTATCAGAGCTATTGTGAACCATGGTATCCGCTATTGTATTTACTATTGTGTGTGTGTGTCTGTAATGGTGATATCTTGGGTTTTGATTGCCATGAGTGATTTAAATTGGGTGATTCCAGACAACCGCCGGATTAATTGCCAGATTTGGCTCAACAGTGCATGAAAGGTGAGAAGTTGTAAATATATGGATCATGAACTGCGCCTTGCATCGCGAATGATGTGGCGGGTTCGGGCTTATCCATGGTTTCGATCAAGTAAATTGCGTGAATTAGTATGTCTGATATATTTTTGAAGTGCTCTTTTTCTATTTGCAATGGCTTGTGCTACTTCGGGACACCACAAGGGCAACGGAATTCTTTTTGTGAACGGTTTTGTGAGTGGAATTGCAGTAGATGCTGCTTCGAAAATTGGATTTGTAGTTAAGTTGATGGTTTTACGGGATAAATATTATGGTTGTTGTGAATATGTAAAAGTTCCTGGAATGTTGACCAATCGGCTGTGGAAATTTTCCAGCGGTGAGATAAAACTGGGTGTGGTATCGGACACAGTTAAAAAAGCAGGCATTCATTTGATGGGGTCATGATCGCTGTCATGAAGATCTTTGTCTATGGTCCTGTAGTGAGATTGCATGTGAGGTGGCACTGGTACTAGCCCCAGGATGCATGTGAGGTGGGATTCCCGCACAGGGGCATTCCCGCACAGATCATCCAGCCGAGGTGTCGATTTAACACTCTCCTGTCATGGATTTCGACGAAACCTTCCTCCCGGGTGTAATCGATGGTGCTGATCACGGCCGTGATATTTTGCCCCCGATTCCATCGCAAGCTCCCTTTCCATGTGAAGTGGCGAAAAGGTGTCATTCTTTCACGCCTTCGAAGCCCGCATCATGATAACACATATTCGCAGAGTTGAACCTATTCTTGTACTGGGCAGCACAGTCATCAATAAAATAAAACACCTTTTGTAGCCCCGGTACTTTCTTTTTCATCTCGGGTATTAGGCGTCGGAGGAAGGCGTGCACCATGGCAGTGTTGTGCTTCATTCCGTCAGATATGAAACAATAACTCTGTTGACATGACACGCGGGAGGGGGTCCCGCCAATACACCACGAAAGGGTGCACGGTACATTGATATGAATCCCAATGAAATCCTTAAGCAGCGTCCTGAACTACGAAATAATAATTCTCAGAAAAGTTACCATGCACCACTTCCTGTCCCTCATCCACGCCCCCTTCAGTTCTAAGAATAACTTACTTTGAGCCAATGTTCGGTAGTGGTGTACGGTGAATTCCTGTATCTGATGGCTGAGTGTCCGTACACAGTCCTCACGACTGGCGATCACCTCCGTAAGTGTGCAGCGGTCAGTGGTGACCCACTGCTGGTAGCGGATTTTATCGTCGAGAACGTCATCGTCGTCAGTGGCATCGTCAGACATTATCATCAAAATGAAATCCGCCACACCCTCCTCACCGGGACAGTTGGCACACGCCCCCATCATGCAGTCGCGATTTTTGTTGTCGCAAACTGCATGGTCCAGCAGATCTTCAATCGTTAGGTCCGAAAATCCTAGCGCTGATATTAGGAGCTTTGGATTGTGGTGATATGTGCATACGCACACTGTATGCGTACATTATAATATGTCTGACTGGTACCTGGAAACAAATTATCTTTTATCTCCAATTAACCCGTCCCGTCTCGGGAGTCTTCAACCGCCCCCTCAGGTTTTTCGCGTATAACGGACGAACGGCGCGCGGAAGCGCGCCCAAATTTGGCACACACTTTACCACATCAATTTTACATGCTATTTCAAAATGTTTAGGTCAGGTCATCTAGGGTCAACGAATTAGTCACGGTCAAGTGAGGTCACCTCTAAAAAATATTCGACAAGTCGCCACGCTTTAAGGGATACAGATATTTTAATGAAACTTTCAGCGTTTGCTTACCTTTACGGATGCAACAAAACGTACGAGTTGAATTTTTCTTTTTTTTCCGTTTTGGCTAGATATATGTTTCGCGTAATTGCCAAATTCCAGTTCAAATAGAGGATTCTGGCTAAAGTAAGCATTTATTGTTAGGGCAAGTTGACTTGCAACAACGTTTCTCGGTCTGCTCTACCCATTGGAAAAGGAAAATTACAGAAAACTTGAAAACTCTAAATTTTGAAATTTTGAAAATAATTGTTTTTGGGGGCCAAATAATATTGTAGCCCTGGTCGATTTCGCTGTCCTTTTCTCATTCCAAATAAATTTTGTTTTTCCATATATCCCCAAAATGAGCTGCCCAGAGTCAAAAATATAATGTAAGACATGAAAAGTGAAAATCTAGCCCGTTGGTGACGTCACTTTTGGGGAGGGAAACTGTTTTGGAGGGTGGACCCGGACCCTACTCGTCGAGCGTTTTCCGATGACATCTCGTTCGTGTTCGTGCGATGCTTAGTTTAGATTTTAGAGGGTCTTCAACCGCCCCCCCCCCCGAGAAGGGTGAGGATTTGACTGGAAAGACGGGACGGGTTAAGGGTGGCTTCCGTCGCGGCCACACCACAATAGATCATCTTATTTTATTAGAAACCTACATCCGCCTTAGCAGGAGTATCGATTTATGAAAAACATTGGGAGGTTCGGGGGGGGCGAAGTACACTGGACCCCCCCCCGCCAACTAAAATCTTATCGGATTTATCCCACTATGTTTTCCCACCTCAATAATTATTTTACGATGTGCATCTTTATGTTTATTTAATATCTTCGCCAATGAGAAAAATTGTCCAGTAACAAGTGAAGTCACATAAGCAAAAGAGCAGTGCACCGTGCACGTCAACATAAAAACTGTGAGTCATGGCATGCAAACTACACGTCACCGTCACTCTTCCTTCACTCTAAACATCAGCAAACACACAACGGCTCAAATAAAATATTTCTGCGCCCATATGCAGGCTAAAACACACCGGCCTTGATGGAGCATTGGAGCACAGCCGGCCTGAGGTATGATGACGATGGGTGAAGGTATTTCTTTGGTGCCTAGCATTAGGAATTGACGAAGCCAACGTTTTGGTGGGCCGAGTTCAGGGTTGGGAATTCCACTATCTAAGCATAATCTGTTTCTTTACAGTACAAAATATGCTGGTGAACATCAACTCAATTTTATATATAGCATGGTGTTTTTCTTCTTTCTTCGTTTAGCTTTCTTATCAGCACAAAAACAACATTTTTTTTTTGGGGGGGAGGGGGGGGGGGGGGGGGGACCAAATCAACATTGAGGAAGCCAAGATCAACATTGGTGGGGTCATGGCCCCCATAAAAGGATACAAATCGACACCCCTGCGCCTTAGCTATTAAGCTTTCCCTTATCTCCTACTTGCTCATACTATCTCCCTTCCGTGATCTTCACTTGGCCTCTCTCATCATACTGATCCTGCTCGTAGCACTTCGTGATGCCTGCGGCGTTCGACATGAAGGCTGTCAGCGTGGGCCCAGGAAAAAAGTAATAGTTCTAGAGCAGAATAAGGCTCACATTCTTGGAGAGGACTCTTCAAACTTTCAAATGAATCAATTTTGTCAAATTGTGATGATATTACGGATATGAAGGATTGTGGAAAACAACGAAGATTCGCTGCCCTATGTGACGTCATCTATTGCCGAACAATATTGCAGGGCTCTGAAACAATATAGCTTGCCCCAAGGCCCTTTACGGCTTGCCCATCAGCAACGAAGAGCTAGTTGCGGAACGCCTTATTATTGGCTTGCATTTATTCTTTGTTTAGTTATTTTTGTTGTTCCCAGGCACTGCTTTTTCTCTTCCATGTTCGTTCTCCATAGGTAGGTACATAATTATTGATGCTCTTTCTCACTCCGCTTCCCGTGGGCGTTACGTGACCTGTGTAGGTAGTCGATGCGCCCCTAAACCCCAATAACGAACTCACTCCTCCCCCACCCCCAAAAGGTATGGATAATTTAAAAAAGATTTTACATGGGTTTGTAAATAGGTACATGCCTAGGTAAGCAGGTACCTACCTATTTATGTAGGTACCTACCTAGTACCTAGTGCCTATCCAGATAATAAGCTGCAAATCAGAATTGATGTAATCTTTCACTAGATATATTTGTTAATTCTTGTCATAAACTTCATATGGCCTATCATGAATATATAGCATAAATTTGCAGACCAGGGTAACTTCATTGTTTTGGGTTTATTTGAATACCTACTATGCTTCTTAGCATGATTAAAAAAATGTGAGCACTTGTTTTATCTCCAATTGATTACTTTTAAGTCAGTGGCAGTTGATGCAATTGGTAACATCATGGATATGGTTTGGAGAAAATGTAATATGATGTGGACTGTATTTTATGAGTTCATGCTGCAAACATTTACATATCTTAATGGGATGGTCTGGGCTGTAGCTATCTTTTTGTGCTTCAATGGTGTCAGACTGATAGCATGGCACTCAGACTGCAGTTTGTTTAAGCAGACTGCAGTTTGTTTAAGCTTTTATTAAGCAGTTGATGTGCCCCTAAGCTGAAATAACCAACCAATCAAGAAGGAAATTATGAATCTTGCAGCCATGTAATTCCTTCAAAAACAAGTACTGTCACACCTTGGAATAATTTAAGCAAATAACCTCACTAGAAATGACACCATGCTGATGGAAAATTATGAACTGGTGTGATTGCCCTTAGAAGAAAGAAGATTTTGTGAGGTTCTGAAGTGCAACAAACAGAACAAAGCTATTGTTGCACTGCTGTACATGGCTGCATCTCTGCTCTTTTCTGTTTCAATTTTCAATTTCAAGAATTAAAAAAATATATACATGCATAAATCATATATAATAAAACCTAGCCCAGCCTGACTATTATTAAGATAATGTAGAGTAATATTATACCTTATGACACAATATAATATAACCTAACTAGAACAATCATCCCAAACAAACATCTGCCATGACACAATCAATTCTTGGTGAACATTATTAGAGCAGCTGTTAGCATGTGCCCTTGAGGGCATCTGGAAATTACATGCACTGGAGGAGGGATTCCAGCCCCCATAAGATTTCAGTTCCTATTAAGGCTGGAGCAACAAAATTTCCAGGGTGGGTGTGTATGGTAGTGAACTCTGCTGTATACAAATTTTGTAACAGATCAATATCTTCAAGGTCAAATGAGGTATAAATGTCAGAATTGTCTGGTTTTGCATGGCTTGAATTGCCATTGTTATGGATCACTTGGATTGTGTTTAAATGCTCCAAAATGGACATTAATGATGCTTTGGACATTACTAATGATTCAATACAGATGCTGGACACTGTATGTGACTTCAGGTCACCTATATAGCAGCATTTTACCAGGTCATTACCTGCTCTAGTTACCAGAGCTGGGCCTCTAGTAAAAAAGTAGTGAAATACATGAGTAAAGTATGGAAATCCCTAGGTACACAATGACAAACAGTAGTTTTCAGGATGTGTAGGGAGTAACATGCAAAGTGACATCAATTGCATGACAGTCATTTCATTTATGACAACATTCTATTTGACCAAGTCTGGTTCCATTAACCTGTCATGAACTTCACCTGACTTGACCTTGGTGACCTAACATGACTTTGAAACAATATATAGTACAGCAGTATACATCAAACAAGTATCTAGTGTTGCCAAGAACACTTCCCTTTTGTCAATATATGAGAAGTGCATGAGAGCTGATTTTTGTTTTTTGGTACAGCAATTAAAAAAAAACTTACGAACCCATTACTTGAAGAAAAAAATTTGGAAGATTTGATTTTTTCTTCCTCTAGACAATGTGCTGGTTATTTATAAGCAGGTATGCAAAGAATGGCATAATCAGCCGGTAAAATCTGCAGTTATGTACAAAAACCTGGAGGTGGGTGGATTTTGCCCCCCCCCCAGGGCATGTGCTAATGTTAACAACATCTCAAGTAACTTCCTGCATTGATTGAAGGTTCTGGAAGAGTGTGGTTGCAGATGTTTCATTTGGGGAATGGATGTGAAATTAAGTCAGAAACATGGTTTTCAATGTGAAAAAGTATTGAGTCAAGTGCATGTATTGAGTTAAGTCAAGTTCAATTTCTTCTTTATCATGTGTGTGACATACTACATACAGATAACATGTGACTCATTTCCAGAGAAAATGAGTGGTCACATTGTCATCATCACCTGAAAAATGCAAAATTGGACATGGAATGCTTCATATCAGGGCTTGCCAGCAAAATTTGATAACTTTGAGTTCAAGATTATTTCTCTACTCACATTTTCTTGTGGAAAAAATCTGGTACCACTCTCAACCTTGATGTACCCCATCTTTGTTTTGTTTAAATGTGCTCCCCAAATTAGCTCCCCAACAAAGGTGCTACTCTGTGTTTTTATAGCTTCAGTCTGTTTTTCTACCACTGATGCATCTTAGGGCCACAGCATATTTTTTAGAGCTCAAGTGGTTTTTGGGACCCCAATGTTTTTTTCTTCTTCAGGCCCTTGCATTCTGTTGGGTCTCTGATAGGACTTCTATGCCTCTAAAATGATTTTTTTGGCCCTAATCAAACTTTTTTAGTTCCACACATGCTTTTTTCTATGCCCAGCTTCAGCTTCTTCAGGTCCCAGTGTGATTTTGAGAGACAAACAATTTTTTGGCCCATCACATGAGGGAATTGCCCTTCTTGCACTCCTCTTCATTGGTACACCACTGAGTGAGTGCTAGCTTAAAGTGGATGTTGAATAATGCACATGATGTTCTAAAGGCTCTGGTCAGCTTAAAAAAGGCATGCATTTTTAAACCAATAACCATGTTGTATCTGACACAAACACCTGCATACACTGCAATTCCTGCAATGTCCTGAAGCATCTGAAGGATAGTGAACTCTGGTCTCCTGAGGACAAATGACACCTTTGTCTCCAACACACATCTCCAACACCACATCATGCAGCCATTACTTTAAGATGATAATAACTAATAACTGCATATGTCTCAAGGAAAGTGATTATACCAACAAAATCACAAGTTGTAATCACTGATGTTCTTTTGATTTGTGTGCCACTTTTGTTCAGGTTCAGATTTGTTCTACTAGAACTATCCTAAATAATTGGCATGAGGTCAATGCTTTATATTTTGTTGGTGCCCTGTGTTACCATTTGTGGTTTCAAGAAACTTGCCAGAAGGTATTTTTTAGTAACTATTTGTGCATTATAACTATATTTTCTCAGGGCAGGGATTGCCAAGTGATTAAGGTGTCAGCCTATTGGTACCAAAGGTCCCTGGTTTGACACTGGTGCCACTTAGGACATTTCCCAGTCCTGTCCTGCCCAGTTCCAACTGTGAATGTCTGTTCGCTGGAGGTGGATAGTGAATTGCTTGTTGAGGGTTGTGGTATAGTAGAGTTCCTAAGCAAGCAATTCTGATTAGTTTTTGCTGAATAAAACTCAAGCAGATGTGAAAATGCTGAGGGTTGTCATATGACTTTGGACAGGTTGATTTTACAATAACCACAAAAGATGTAGGTGAAAATGCTGAGGGTTATCCTAGGACATTGGATTTGGGAGCTGTATGACATAAAGACAAAATGCAGTCGACGTTACCAGTCCACCAAATGAAACCCTTTTTTTTTATTATTTTTTTTTTTTTTTTAAAATTTATTTTTTTTTTTGGGTGTTTTCCCCCCCTTACAGGCCTGTAAGCCTAAATAACCAATCAACTAGTACATTGGATTAATTGATCGCAAAACTACCGAAGCTATGTAATTGTGAATTGCAGAAAGCATGGCTTGCTGTTTCCAGACAGCATTTCACTTTGGACTAGTTTGGGTGGATGGAAGAAAAGATAATCTTTGCTACCAAAAATATTGTTTCTTCTGCATTCCATCATCTTCCTTGAAAGTCAGGGAACTTCATTGGAACGTAAATATAATGTTCATCCAATTCTTGTCTAATCAGTTATTAAATGTTCCCAGTGATAGGTTCGAAACCACAACTGCAAGTGTTATATTCTAGTAATCAACATCTCATTTTGTCAGTTGATGCCTCATATAGTCCTTAGCAGCATGAGGCTTCAGTATCTTGAGGTGGTCTGCTCTTGGGTCATGTTTTGTACTTTCGAACTTGATGATGCTGTGTACTGTAAGCTTACTCATTATTGCCATATGCATAAGGACCATATTTTTTTCTTCATATGGGAGGTGTATTATTTTATTCTCTCTACAAATCTTGTAGCCCTTCTCTGAACTCATGCAATAGGCCCAGGCTTATTGGCAGTCACAGCCCCTGTGACAAGAGATGTCTTTAAGAGGCTGCACTGGGTGCTGCATGACCTCTGCAGTCGATGCGCCCCTAAACCCCAATAACTAACTAACTAACTAATGGGCGCTGCATGACCACTGCAGTTGACGTGCCCTAAAACCCAAATAACTAACTAACTAACTGAGAGGCTGCACACTGGCTGAGATAATCCACTGTATGTTTTGCCTTGGCAGTTCGTGTTTGATACTTGGCTATTTGCATTGACTAGGCAGCTTAGCGTGCCTCTCATGGTTCCATATTTAATTTGGAACTGTTGCGATGGGGAGAGGTGATGTGCATTATGTGATCGACAGAACTAAAGGGGATGAGGCGGGCACCTAAAAAATGACACCATCTCCACTTATGTCATTGTAGGGCATGCTAACTTGACCCATCTGTTTATCTGAACCCCTTAGCGATTGTCAATGACTGAGTGTCATGACGGATGATGACGTCATCTGCTCTGTGCCTGCAGGATGTTGGCATGTCGCTGACCATGCAGCTGAACATGCAGAACATCATTAGCGATGCCGAGGCACTCTGCTCGCGACTCAAGGGCCACGAGTCGCTGGCCGACCGCCTCATCTCGCAGGCGCAGTCGCTCTACAAACAGGTGGACGCCATGAAGCAGGTAACGCCGACTGGCACCGGCTCTGTGGAGATTGGCGTGCCTGTTGTCCCCCGAATAGTTGATGATTGGATGTCGTTACGCGTGGAAGGCGGGACTGAACCTGTCGGTCAAACGGCTCCACGGGCTGGTGGTAGTCGAGTTAACCTTGCCTCATCGTGATAACAGGTCATGGATAGCTCGTTCTACATTCGGTCACAGCCGTGTCGGCGATGGTGTGCGGTCAGGTACACCCGCATGAGTGAATTCCGGAAAACCTCCGTGGGCAGTGGTACACGCTTGTCGCGAGATCCCACGCACTGATCAAGTAATATCGGCAGTGGGTGGAGTCGGTCGGCAGCGCCACCACGGGCTGAGCCGTCCATCGGCTGGACGGGACTGACCCGCTGACGGGGCAACTGAGCAGACTGACACCACTGCCGTTATGTCACCGACACCGCCAGGCCGACACTGCGGCTGGACCGGACTGACCCGCTGACGGAGTAACTGAGCAGACTGACACCACTGCCGTGATGTCACCGACACCGCCAGGCCGACACTGCGGCTGGACGGGACTGACCCGCTGACGGAGTAACTGAGCAGACTGACACCACTGCCGTGATGTCACCGACACCGTCAGGCCGACACCGCCGACCTGTGCGACTCATCTGCTTGCTGAAGTCGGCGTCTCGCCGACTATCACTAAGCGTGGATGTGTCAAATTTGCTCCCGGCACGTGGCGTCCGGTTCAGGGGCACGGACACACGTGAAGTACAACGACCCAACAGAGCTGGGGTTGACGTCACCGTCACATGATCTGCCGCGCCACTGACATTCCACACCTGGCCAGGCGTTCACAGGCACTTACGTGGCTGATCCGAAGTTGATAGCCAGAGTTGGCTATGTCGTGTTTGTGCCGTCGGTGACATCACGGCAGTGGTGTCAGTCTGCTCA
Source organism: Imbricaverruca yamaguchii (assembly GCA_034440575.1). Taxonomy (NCBI): domain Eukaryota; kingdom Metazoa; phylum Arthropoda; class Thecostraca; family Neoverrucidae; genus Imbricaverruca; species Imbricaverruca yamaguchii. Next base: position 230,773 of record JAOTOL010001471.1, on the reverse strand, counting down.
ATTGCCCCGTCAGCAGGTCAGTCCCGTCCAGCCGATGGATGGCTCGGCCTGTGGCGGCGCTGCCGACCGACTCCACCCACTGCCGGGCTCACTTGATCAGTGCGTGGGATCTCGCGACAAGCGTGTTCCGCTGCCCACGGAGGTTTTCTGGAATTAATTCATGCGGGTGTACCTGACCGCACACCATCGCCGACACGGCCAATGCGAGCGAACGTAGAACGAGCTATCTACGACCTGTTATCACGATCAGACGAGGTTAAGTCGATTTCCTCCAGCCCGGGAGTCGTTTGGCCGGCGGGTTCAGTCCCGTCGTCACGACATGCTGTGACGCCCTGCAGGCCAGGTCCATATGATTCGATACATGAAAGGCGACAGCATGGATTCCTGATAGGTTTGTCATCATGCCGGTGTCCAACCGTCTGAGAAACAATGCCTGTCACTTGACACGTGCACCCCATCAACTCTGAACCGAGACGGCCGACTGGCTGGTCACCGGGGTGGCGGAATGACGCGACGAGTCGTAATGCACGTATCGCTGTGTGCCTGACCGTTCAATTTTACATAGGGCCGGTATTACGAATCAGGATGGTGATGCAAATTGCACACAATGGTGTTGTGCAGTGCGCAGTGCATTTTCATACCAACGCAACGAAGAAAAATATATGGTTCTTTTGATGGCGATGAATACACCTACAGTCTTAGTCACAATTTGGTTAACCTCGCGGTTCCTTCGCTCCAGAAGATACCACAAAGGATATGAAAACCGTTGTGCCCCATTGCCATGTTAGTTTCGCGTGTAGTGTTACCGCGCTTTGTATGGCGGCTTCGTTCACCTCATTTATCCATTTGTATAGCGACTTCGTTCATGCAATTTATCAGTTTGTGCAGCGGCTTCATTCACCTCACTTTCCCATCTGCATGGCCCCTTCGTTCATCTCATTTACGAATTCGAATACATATTGCGCGGCAATTGTCCTGCGCCGTGATGTCGCGAAAACCTTCACGGCGAGGATGAACATTGATACAGAACGTTTCACCTATGATTAGAAGTTATGTCGGTGCCCGATGTTCGTTGCCAGTGCAAAGTGCAGCATGATGTTCAAATATGTGTTCTTTTCTCTGAATGTCGGCGTTCAATTTAGTTTGCAGCCCTTTTGCCTGACAAAATCCTAGATAAAATTGCTTTCCCGGCTAGATCGGCCAAGAGAGAAAACGCCCATCCCCTTTATGGATGCTTCAATTATTTTAGGACTTATAGGCAGAATTTCAAGATTTAGCTGTTCAGTTTGCTGCGATATTCTGCATATGTTTTCTTCTCCTAATTGTGTGTGATGGTGTGGACTAACCAGGTAAAATTATACAAAGCAACACGGAAGCTGCGATGATTTTTGTATTTTGCAAAATCTTCCGTACTGAATCCGACTTCAGTTAATGCGATTCTTCTCTTGAAAAGCTACATTCCATGCCGACTACATACCTGCCAATTTGTGGGCATTACCTACGAAATCCACATGCATGGATGTTGGACAGGATACCCGATGCTACCAAGCTGCTTTATTTTTTATGGTTTCTGGTGCATGAGCTTCAATAATTATACAGGGGCAGCCGCCATGCTTTGGATGCTTGTATAAGGAAAGAACGGGCATTTTAATGACGCGATTGACCTGTACCAATGCTTTTATTCCCCCACTTTTCTTTTCGTTACCTCACCTGTTGATATTGGTACAGGACGAGTTTCTGTGTATGTATATGACGTATCGGAATAAGCTGTACTAACAGAGGCAATCGGTGGTACAAATAACTTCATATATTACAAATTTATATTGTCATTGCTTTGTGACCTACCCGCACCAGTACGCTATTTGACTACCTGACTTATCCTACGCCCATCACCACTTCGTTTGTCCCCAGTACAATGAGGAGGTGTCGGAGTTGAATGGCATGCGCCCATCACTGCTTCGTTTGTCCCCAGTACAATGAGGAGGTGTCGGAGTTGAATGGCATGCGCCCATCACTGCTTCGTTTGTCCCCAGTACAAGGATGAGGTGGCTGAGCTGAATGACGTGGCGCATCAGAAGCCTCGGGACGCCCTCGTGCAGGGCATTCAGCAAGAGAACCGCCACCTTCGGGAGCTACAGCAGGTCAGTCATGTCGGAACAACCCAGTCACCGTCAAACGTTCCCACTGTCCGAAGTTAGTTAGTTATTAGGGCTTTAGGGCGCATCGACTACACTGGTCATGTAGCGCCCATCCCACTGTCCGAAGGATTCAACTGGTTCCGCACTGCTGGAAGTAGGGAACGAGTAGCCTAGGGATAAGTTGCTCGTGTCACAATCGAAAGGTTGTGGGTTCGAGTCTCACCTGTCGCTACTCTTCGCCCGCGACCAATCGGCGTGAGAGATTGGCTACGCTACATGACTCAACGGTCGATGTGTCGGACAACCAACAACCAAACCAGTTGGATTCTTGTGTTGTAACTGTTGTAATTGTGGAAGTTGTCCAGGCTTTATTTGGATTATATTTGTATTTATTTCGGAGAGTAATATGTATGTGAAGTAAGACTGTGCCCCAGCCAAACAGTTTGTATAAGGGTACAGACATCAGTGTGCACGTCTAAGTTTAGAAGTTGCATATCGATTAGTTTGTGTTTGTATCTGGTAAGGGTCTTGGCTTAATAAGAGAACTGTCAGCTTAGTTTCGCTTTGTTTCTGTAAGCAAAGATCAGGACCAAGGTTGGATCAGAATCGAGTATTGCAAATGCATTCGTTCTTTGATGCCCAACATGCTAAGAGTAATGATGCCTAGCATGCTAGGAGTAATGTGGCGTGTTTCTCTGTTGGCGTGAATCCTCGCAGTGATCTGGTTACCGGTGGGCAAGCACATGATCTGCTATTTCGTGACAACCTTTCTGATGGTCTCTTCAAGAATTGTATTTCTTGAACGAAGCGTGCATTACAAATATCAGCGTTTTTTTATTAGACTGCATCCATGGATATGACAAGTGGTTCACCTGCCCCTAACCTTAGCAGAACAATGGCGTTTCCATACTGTACTTGAATTGTCTTTGTGCAGCTTTCAGTTATCCCTGTTTAATGTCACCCGAATTGCCCTGCAGCTGGTACATCATGTCAATGACCCTTCAGCTGACATACCATGTAAATGACCCTGCAGCTGACACACCATGTAAATGACCCTGCAGCTGGTGCACCATGTTAATGACCCTACAGCTGGTGTCACATGTCAATAACTATGCAGCTGGTGCACTATGTCCATGACCCTGCAGCCGGTGCGCCATGTCAATAACTATGCAACTGGTGCACTATGTTCACGACACTGCAGCTGGTTACACCATGTCAATGACCATGCAGCTGGTGCGCCACGTCGACGGCCCTGTAGCTGGTGCACCGTAAATGTGTTAACCGATGCACGGCCGACGTTGCCAGGAGAACAAGGAGTTGCGCAGCTCGCTGGTGGAGCACCAGAGTACGCTGGACATCGTCATGTCCAGGTACCGGAAGCAGGTCACCGAGCTGATCCACATGAACAAGTCTGATCGTGACGCCGGCCACGCTCCGGTCGGCGCCGTACCGCCGAGTCAGGTCAGGCTGGGTCACGCGTGGAGCTGCTGTCGATCAGGTGCTGTGACATGAGTCCACGGCGGGATCTGTCTTTGTAATCCTGAATGTGGAGAGGACAAATTTTGTGGAAATATAATACGGAGACCATGTTTTTGTTCCAACCAGTGATCTCACAATCTCAGTTTGCACTTTTCAGTGAATCTTGAGCACTATCACCGAGCAGTTACTTGTCAACCAGCGCCATTCAACGTCCAAATCAGAAAATGTAGGATATTTTCTGAATAGGTTAATGCTTTGGATGCCAAAAACTCAATATCCAATTTCAACTCTGCACGCATCGACACTGGAGGTTCAGCACGATCGGCTATGGAGGTTCTGAGGTAGTGGTGCGGTTCGGTCTACGCGGACCTCATGGGCGCTTTTCGGTGATGCTGACCGTGTCTGGTGATGCTGACTGTGTCTGGTGATGCTGACCATGTGTGATGATGTTGACTGTATGTGGTGATGCCGACTGTGTCTGGTGATGCTGACTGTGTGTGGTGATCCTGACTGTGTCTGGTGATGCTGACTGTGTGTGGTGATGCTGACCGTGTGTGGTGATGCTGACTGTGTGTGGTGATGCTGACCGTATGTGGTGATGCTGACTGTGTCTGGTGATGCTGACTGTGTCTGGTGATGCTGACTGTCTTGGTGATGCTGACTGTGTCTTGCGATGCTGACTGTGTCTGGCGATGCTGACTGTGTGTGGTGATGCCGACTGTGTGTGGCGAGGCTGACTGTGTGTGGTGATGCTCACTGTGTGTGGTGATGCTGACTGTGTGTGGTGATGCTGACCGTGTGTGGTGATGCTGACTGTGTGTGGCGAGGCTGACTGTGTGTGGTGATGCTCACTGTGTGTGGTGATGCTGACCGTGTCTGGCGATGCTGGCTGTGGGGTGATGCTGACTGTGTGTGGTGATGCTGACTGTGTGTGGTGATGCTGACTGTGTGTGGTGATGCTGACCGTGTCTGGCGATGCTGACTGTGTCTGGTGATCCTGACCGTGTCTGGTGATGCTGACTGTGTGTGGTGATGCTGACTGTGTGTGGTGATGCTGACTGTGTCTGGTGATGCTGACTGTGTGTGGTGATGCTGACTGTGTGTGGTGATGCTGACTGTGTCTGGTGATGCTGACTGTGTCTGGCGATGCTGACTGTGTGTGGTGATGCCGACTGTGTGTGGCGAGGCTGACTGTGTGTGGTGATGCTCACTGTGTGTGGTGATGCTGACCGTGTGTGGCGAGGCTGACTGTGTGTGGTGATGCTACTGTGTGTGGTGATGCTGACCGTGTCTGGTGATGCTGACTGTGTGGGTGATGCTGACTGTGTGTGGTGATGCTGACCATGTGTGGTGATGCTGACCGTGTGTGGCGATGCTGACTGTGTGTGGTGATGCTGACTGTGTGTGGTGATGCTGACTGTGTGTGGTGATGCTGACTGTGTGTGGTGATCCTGACTGTGTCTGGTGATGCTGACTGTGTCTGGTGATGCTGACCGTGTGTGGTGATGCTGACCGTGTGGTGATCCTGACTGTATCTGGTGATCCTGACCGTGTCTGGTGATGCTGGCTGTGTGGTGATGCTGAGTGTGTGTGGCGAGGCTGACTATGCGTGGTGATGCTGACTGTGTGTGGTGATGCTGACTGTGTGTGGTGATGCTGACTGTTGGTTGATTGTGTGGTGATCTGACTGTGTATGGCGAAGCTGGCTGTGTGGTGACGCTGACTGTGTGTGGTGATGCTGACCGTGTGTGGTGGTGCTGACTGTGTGTGGTGATGCTGACTGTGTGTGGTGGTGCTGACCGTGTGTGGTGATGCTGACTGTGTGTGGTGATGCTGACCGTGTGTGGTGATGCTGACTGCTGCTGTCCTCAGACTGACCAGTCGGCCCTGCTGGCGAGCAGTCGGAGAAGATCCGCGGATGGTGCTGGTGATGCTGACCGTGTGTGGTGATGCTGACCGTGTATGGCGAAGCTGGCTGTGTGGTGACGCTGACTGTGTGTGGTGATGCTGACTCTGTGTGGTGATGCTGACCGTGTATCGCTGGTTTGTGATGCTGACTGTGTGTGGTGATGGCTGACTGTGTGGTGGTGCTGCTGACTGTGTGTGGTGATGCTGACTGTGTGTGGTGGTGCTGACCGTGTGTGGTGATGCTGACTGTGTGTGGTGATGCTGACCATGTGTGGTGATGCTGACTGGGTGGTGGTGCTGACCGTGTGTGGTGATGCTGACCGTGTGTGGTGATGTGCTGACTGTGTGTGGTGATGCTGACTGTGTGTGGTGGTGCTGACTGTGTGTGGTGATGCTGACTGTGTGTGGTGATGCTGACTGTGTGTGGTGATGCTGACTGTGTGTGGTGATGCTGACTGTGTGTGGTGATGCTGACCGTGTGTGGTGGTGCTGACTGTGTGTGGTGGTGCTGACTGTGTGTGGTGATGCTGACTGTGTGTGGTGGTGCTGACTGTGTGTGGTGATGCTGACCGTGTGTGGTGGTGCTGACTGTGTGTGGTGATGCTGACTGTGTGTGGTGATGCTGACCGTGTGTGGTGATGCTGACCGTGTGTGGTGGTGCTGACTGTGTGAGTGTGTGTGGTGATGCTGACTGTGTGTGGTGATGCTGACCGTGTGTGGTGGTGCTGACTGTGTGTGGTGATGCTGACTGTGTGTGGTGATGCTGACCGTGTGTGGTGGTGCTGACTGTGTGTGGTGATGCTGACTGTGTGTGGTGGTGCTGACTGTGTGTGGTGATGCTGACTGTGTGTGGTGTACTGTGTTGGTGATCTGACTGTGTCTGGTGATGCTGACTGTGTGTGGTGATGCTGACTGTGTGTGGTGATGCTGACTGTGTGTGGTGATGCTGACCTGTGTGGTGATCTGACCGTGTTGGCATGCTGACTGTGTGTGTGATGTTGGTGGTGCTGACTGTGTGTGGTGATGCTGACTGTGTGTGGTGATGCTGACTGTGTGTGGTGATGCTGACCGTGTGTGTGGCTGCTGTGTGTGGTGATGCTGACTGTGTGTGGTGATGCTGACTGTGTGTGGTGATGCTGACCGTGTGTGGTGATGCTGACTGTGTGTGGTGATGCTGACCGTGTGTGGTGGTGCTGACTGTGTGTGGTGATGCTGACCGTGTGTGGTGATGCTGACTGTGTGTGGTGGTGCTGACTGTGTGTGGTGGTGCTGACTGCCGCTGTCCTCAGACTGACCAGTCGGCCCTGCTGGACGAGCAGTCGGAGAAGATCCGCGAGATGGTGCTGGTGATGCGGCGCGCCTGCACGCTGGACCAGGAGAACGAACACCTGGCGCGGGAGCGCATAGCCCAGCTCGCAGAGGAGAACCGGGTAGGGCCGCCTGCGGACGTCGTGTCGACTGTCCGATATTGGCTGCATGGACGTCAGGTGGCATGGGACCTGAGCCCAAATAACCGACCAGGTGGTATGGGATGCAGCCATTTGGGTCCATTGTAGGTAATGTGGAAGATCTATACCAGGGACCTTGCGCACAAGTGTAGCTGTATTTATCCGACTTTGGGTGCCACCTGGGGACATTATCTGGTATCGGTAATGTCGGAAATGGCCATGGGTGGCGTTGTAGGACACGGAGGTGGGAATCTAGTTAATCGAATGTCTACATCATTATGTGAGCCTGGCTGGGCTCCTATAATCATCTCGGATGCATCTTTAGTTTTGCGTCCTCATTTATGCATGTCTAACCTGCGACGGTTTTATTTATAACTGAGTTTACTGCGCACCACCTGCAAATGATTAGCATGGGCCGAGCCAGAGTACGCATTAGTGTATATGGGATAAAGTTGACACAAAACACCCAAGTCGGTGCCCCATCTGCAAATGATGGGCACGGTCCAAGCCTGTGTGAGTATGTGTATGTGCATGTGCTTGGAATGCTCGATCCAGTATAATACTCGAGAGGTCCTGTAGCCCTCTTGCCCTCCCTGATTCAGCATCCTGGTCTAGGTAAAACTTAGCTTTTTATTCTTAAGTCAAATGTGTGCTTCTAATTATTCCCTCTGGCCTTGACATGCTGTTAGCTGTTGCGTCGATTGCAAACATGGTTGTTCCGCGAGAGGTTGTTTAGCCATCACTCCCTCCGCACGGCGGTCACAGGAGTCCTTTCTGCCGGCTTCTTGAGTGAGGCATTTGTGATCATCGCATGGGCCTTTCGAAATAGAAGAGCTGTATGCTGGTTGCTGGGTTGTGTAACCGTTGCATGACTTATGCGACTGACATTGGCCGTCTGGCTGTTACACCAACCCTCTTCCCACCCAGGGACCATCCGGGTGTGGTCTTGAATGTGGTTATGTTTTTGCCTGAAGTTCATGGTTCTCGACAATGTAATTACCCAGCCATGCAATATAGAGAAAATAGTTTTGTGTTGGTTTTAAATCCTAGGTAATGCTCGTCATACATAATATGACATTTTTGCAATCCATAACTTCCTGGATAACATATTTTTTGGCTGGGTTGTTCTTCCAGGTGCGGCCTTGAATGTTTGATCGTATGAGCGCCCCGCTCCCCTGTCTGATACCATGCTTGGCAGGTGCCGCATCACCTTGGTAACACTCAACCATCCTGATTGCATCGCTTCGTCTATTTGCTTGTGGCTGTCTCATTGGATCTCCAAAATGGCAAGAGGTTCCTTCACAGTCTGGTTCAGTTCTTGCGCTCAGCCTGTAATTTACAGCAGTCGCAGTGTGACACCACCGAACTCGATCGTGCGCTCACCTTGTGGGCAGGTTATGTTGTGTGGCGTGATCCAGTGTGACCTCACAAATGTGGCCCAATGCCTTTGACCGGAGCAGTGCAGCTTGTGACCCGTTGCGGTGTCCGGCCAGGGCCTGCGCGAGCTGCTGCGGGTGGGGTACAGCTATAACGCGGACCTGATGGCGGCCGCCGGGCCGGTACAGCTTCCCGCCGTGACAGTCGCCGCCGCCGCCGCCGCCACTCAGCCGGCCGCTGCCGCTGATACGCAGACAGTGAGGCGGCGCGCGCCGGCCGCCTCCTCGACAGACGACTCGCCCAGTCCGGACGAGGCGAGTGGATTCAAGACGGTGCGACGTCGGCCGCCGGCGCCGACGTCGGACGAGGCTGCCGGGGGCGGCAGGTCGCCGGCCGGCGCCGTCCCCACTCCGGCTCAGCCGGCCCAGCCGCCGCCCAAGCTGTCGGTGACCCCCGCCGGCGGCGTCACCATCCAGCTGTCCTCCAGATCGCTGGATCAGCTGCCTCCAAAGGTGTCCAACCAGTCGCCGGCGAAAGGTGGAAGTGCGCCCTAAAACGCTGATGCAGGGAGTGCCTAAAGCATCGGGTCAGTCCCCTCCCAAGGTAGAAACGCAGTTCGTTGGAAAAGAGCACGTCCAGACGTCTCCAAAAATATCTGGTCAATCGCCTCCAAAAACAGAGATGCAATCTTCGACCAAAGGAGAAAGCCAGTCTCCTCCCGCAATAGACCGGCAGTCTCCGCCAAAAGTGCAGACACAGCCGCAACCTACCTCGCAAAGCCCATGTCCGCCGATCTCGTTTGCTCAGCCGCCATCCAGCAAACAGAGCCAATCTCCGCCAAAGACGGTGATAGCGAAGAGTCCCAGAACTTCTCCGAAGAGCCCTGTCACGCCTCCAAACACCCCTGACACGTCTGCGAAGAGTCCTGCCACGTCTCCGAAGAGTCCTGATACGCTTCCTCCTGTCACGCCTATGAAGAGCCCTGTCACGCCTCCTAAGAGCCCTGCCACGCCTCCGAAGAGCCCTGTCACGCCTCCAAAGAGCCCTGACACGTCTCCGAAGAGCCCCGACACGTCTCCGAAGAGACCCGACTCGCCTACGAAGAGCCCTGTCCAGTCCGCTGCAAATATTCTCGCGCAGCCGGTACTGGCGAAGATCCCCGTTCAGCAAGTGCTTGCGAAGAGCCCAGTTCAGCAGGTGCTTGCGAAGAGCCCAGTTCAGCCGGTGCTGACGAAGAGCCCCGTACAGCCCGTGCTGACAAAGAGCCCCGCTCAGCCGGTGCTGGCGAAGAGCCCAGTTCAGCCGGTGCTGACGAAGAGCCCCGTACAGCCCGTGCTGAAGAAGAGTCCCGTTCAACCGGCGCTGGCGAGGAGCCCAGTTCAGCCGGTGCTGACGAAGAGCCCCGTGCAACCGGTGCTGACGAAGAGCCCCGCTCAGCCGGTGCTGGCGAATAGCCCTGTTCAGCCGGTGCTGGCGAAGAGCCCCGTTCAGCCGGTGCTGGCGAAGAGCCCCGTTCAGCCGGTGCTGGCGAAGAGCCCCGTTCAGCCGGTGCTGGCGAATAGCCCCGTTCAGTCGGTGCTGCCGAAGAGTCCCGTTCAGCCGGTGCTGGCGAATAGCCCTGTTCAGCCGGTGCTGGCGAATAGCCCTGTTCAGCCGGTGCTGGCGAAGAGCCCCGTTCAGCCGGTGCTGGCGAAGAGCCCCGTTCAGCCGGTGCTGGCGAAGAGCCCTGTTCAGCCGGTGTTGCCGAAGAGCCCCGTTCAGCCGGTGCTGGCGAAGAGCCCCGCTCAGCCGGTGCCGGTTGGTCCGGCAGCTGGCGCCAAGAGCGCGTTGGCGGGAGGCGGCGGCGCCGTGACTGTCAGCTCGGTTGGCGGAGGGCTTGTCACACCTCCATGCGGGACGGACTCTGACAGTGACACTGGCTCGGACGACTCCGTCGCTAGTCAACCAGCTGGCGGACCGTCCACCGTGTCGGGACGGTAACGTAACGGAGCCGTGTGACAGCGCGCTGTGTCGGGACGGTAGCGTAACGAAGCCGTCGGACAGCGCGCTGTGTCGCGACGGTAGCGTAACGGAGCCGTCGGACAGCGCTCTGTGTCGAGACGGTAGCGTAACGGAGCCGTCGGACAGCGCTCTGTGTCGAGACGGTAGCGTAACGGAGCCGTCGGACAGCGCTGTGTCGGGACGGTAGCGTAACAGAGCCGTCGGACAGCGCTCTGTGTCGAGACGGTAGCGTAACGGAGCCGTGGACAGCGCTCTGTGTCGAGACGGTAGCGTAACGGAGCCGTCGGACAGCGCTCTGTGTCGAGACGGTAGCGTAACGGAGCCGTCGGACAGCGCTCTGTGTCGAGACGGTAGCGTAACGGAGCCGTCGGACAGCGCTCTGTGTCGAGACGGTAGCGTAACGGAGCCGTCGGACAGCGCTCTGTGTCGAGACGGTAGCGTAACGGAGCCGTCGGACAGCGTACTGTGTCGGGACGGTAGCGTAACAGAGCCGTGGCGTGCTGCGGTGTATCGGGACAGTGACCTATCGGTGCTGGCAACCTATGGGACGGGATTGGCGGCCATCCTAGAGCCGAATAACGTAGCGGGGATGTGCAACAGGCCATGATGCTGTGGTTCTTGGGCCTATATCGGTCAGAGTAAAGCAGACCAGGCTCATCGCCTCTGAGACACATCCAAAGATAGTCCGATGATTGCGGACAGAACCGATCATTGTCGGTCTGGCCGGGAGGACGTTCCGCCGGCCCCGTGGTCCGTGGTACCGGGTGCCGTCTGGCGAGGCCCGCCTCGCCTGCTGCATCTACACGGAACACAACGCTCTCTGGCCCGCCCTCCAAGGTTCGCGGATCGTCGGCGCCCGTCTGTCGCTCGATGATCCCGCCGAAAGCCGGCGACCTCGGCATTGCTCGCCGCCCTCGCTCAGCCAGGTGGTGGCGCGGCCGGCAGTGGCGCTGACTGGACGGCCGCCGGTGATGTGGCAGTGTGGCGCACGTGACCGAGCCGTGGCCACTCGGCCGGTGATGTGGCAGTGTTGCGGCGCACGTGAACCGTGACCGAGTCGTGGCGGCGACTCGGCCAGGCGGACGTTTGTGTGGCGGTGACGTGACCGCGTGGTGTCGCCCTCGCACCCATCAAGATGGCAGCAGCAGTGGTGTATTGATCAACCCAACGGAGCGTCCCGTGCTCCTTCGGGCATGTTTCAGTCGGTGCAACACGCCCTATAGGCGTCGCTCTCTGTGACCGGTGGTTCTGGACTGGTGTCGTTCCAAGGCGTCGGCGGCGACTGCGCTACCATCACTCCACGCCACTGACTGTTGCTTAGCGTCTTCTCAGCTCCATTGCCACCGCGCCACTCAGGCACGGCCCCAAGCCGATACGCTATGTTAAAAAGTGTTGTATCGTTTTAATTAGTCGTATCGTATTCAAATAATAAACTGAGGGCTACTCGTTGACGTGAGGTGGCAGTGCACCTTCGGTGGACGTACTCTAGAACTCAGCATTTCATCCTAGAACATTTGCACTACAAGTAATTGAACCCAGCGCCAAGAATACTAAGTCGATCCACGGCCAATCCGTGTGGAGACTGATGAGACATATGATATAGTCCAGTAACTTAGCACTTCAGGAACGAATCCAGGCTTCTTTTTCTTCTGCGAAACCTCACTGGAGCATCTGTCTTGAGCGTCTCTGTGTGTGGGGACGAGTAGCCTAGGGGTAAGTTGCTCGTCTCACAATCGAAAGGTTGTGGGCTCGAGTCTCATCTGTCGCTACTCTTCGCCCGCGACCAATCGGCGTGAGAGGCTGGCGACGCTACATGACTCAACGGTCGACGTGTCGTAAAGCCAATAGCCGAGCGTCTCTGTGTGGCATTCCAATTTGATTTGTTCTGAACTTTACTTGCGTCAAGATTGATTTCTGGACGACAGGAAAGCACATCCTAGATTTGCGGAGGATTGGATGGACCTTTCCAGATGGTCGTGTATCTCAAAGAGGAAAACCCTTGGTTCACGCCAAAATTGTCTGGGTGGCCTTGGAATTGACTCAGGGTGTCTCCACAGCCGTTATATAACCTGTGGACATATTCAGATTTGTAGAATCACATCGGAGGGAACTATATCTGAGTGAAGAGCCTCAATGATGTCCACGTATCATTCGCTTACTCAGCCGAAATATTTGCTCGTGGTGACATCGCTTGATGGCTATGCCCTCTGGGACCTGCCATGGAATCTGATCCCATTTTTCGACAGTCATGACGCTCCGAACGCTAGCTGTTCTCATAAACTGGTTAAGTTTCGAGTGAAGCTATGCCGGTTTTCAGCAGTCTATGTTCAATAACGTAAGTGCCATTCCGAAAACCCCGTGTAGGACGCCAGCCTGCGTTGGTCTCCCCTGTCCAGGCAAAACCGATTCGAATTGCTTCACGCGCTCACAGAGCCCCTGCTGAGCGGGTCAGCTGGCGACCTTCCTAATGAAGCCGAGGACGCGGCAGCGCGGCGCCAGTGCCGGTGCGCCGATAGCACGGTAAGCTCGCTGGAGACTATTCCGTTCGACTAATATATTTCCAGATCGGATGGTGGCGCCAGAGTCGCACAACTTGCTCTGCGTAATACTAGTTCAATTTTCCGTATAAACCACTCCACCAAGTCTTCGGTCTATAACTTGTTTTTTTTTAAATAAATAATTAAGAATGCAAAATGAATTAATTGAAAGAGGCTCAATAGGGTTCAATATGCAAAAAGAGGCATCGGATACAAATTTAAGTGTCGTACACTGCGACATTACCAAGGATCGCCAATTTCTCCGAGCGAGGCATCCGCTGATTTTTTCCGGTGGCTGGGCGAACTCAACCCTTCGATTGATTATACAAAAAATGACTGGGAAATAGGTCTTCCAAATTCGCCTCCATTTTCCGATCGGGGAGCGTCGCTCTCTGGTCGAGGGGGCTGGGGTGCATGCTCTCATTGCATCCCATGTGGACTCCAGTGGTTCCGCACCTATCTGAAATGGCCGATCTTGTGTATAATTTCTTGTCACATTTGGCGTAAGTGTAGGACAATGTCTCAACTGTTTACGAATGCTTGTAATGCAAGATCATCCACAGGAATATAATCAAACGAACCATGGTACGAGGCACCTGTAGGTATGCCGAATGAGCTAAGGCAGGCGTTGAACGCTTAGTGCAGTTCGATTTCCGTGTGCACATTGCCTGCAGAATATACAGCAGTAGAACTCCGTAAAAAATATGTGGGTTCTCATGAACATTCCGTCGACCGTACCCTCCCCACACTTACTAAAAACTCGTTTGATGACCTTTCGGAATAACTTTAGCGTCCTGCTTCGTACTCTAGCCACCTAACAAACTAATTGCTGCCACTGATTAGACCATTGTGTTCTAGTATAGATATATGCAACACTGAGCTCATCTAGACATGACTGATGAAAACAAACGTGGACTGCTCAGCGCAATATGGCCCTTGCTCTCAATAAATTTGTCGTACTACAAGGAAAGTTGGGGTCAGATTACGTTACCAACACCAGAAATAAAAGCCGCTATTCTTCCCTGGAACTGAACTGGAAGCCCCGAAGCACAAGCCAACGACTTTACTGGTTCGGCATCCGGGAAGAATGTCAGGAGCCGGCTGCGGTGGGATGTGCATCGTAGGACACCATCGCAGGAGAGTGACGCCGTAGACCCATGTCTTCGAATAATGATTTAGAGTGATTCGGGGCGAGTATTATGATTAAAGATAGTAAATCACGAACTGAAAGAACATGTCTAGTAGAGTGAGAAAATCAGAACTTGAAGTGCTGTATTGCAATGTGAAAGCTGATGAGAGTTACTCGGAACCGGATGTGCCACATCAAAGCTTTTTCTTTGAACACGATTTAGAGAACTTCATGAAGAATATTGGAGAAAAACTGGTACAATATAAACTAAGAGAGAAGAACTGTCTGAATGAAGAAATTGGAACGTGAAGCGACGTACACAAAACCTTATTATGACGTCAGGGGCCAGGGACGGATCCAGGAATTGTCATGGAGTGGGAGCACATGTCCGGAGGGGCGTTACCTTGCCTTCCAATGGGCGCCTCCGGTTAAAGAAAATCCGAGGGATACACTCGAGCCTTCCCAGAGGGACGCCACCTCCTCATGGGGGGAGCACATGCGACCAGTGCCCCCTTGTATCCACCTCTGCCAGAAGCATAACGGCCGGGCTGGGTTATTCACATGAGCTAACACCGTACAAACGGCAGCAGGCTACCCGTGCTCGTAATTGTGCCACCCTAGCTCTCAAACGGACATTTGTGAAGTTTGTGCTACTGGCCGTCCTCGATAGGTGGCGCTCTAAGTATGTCCAGTCGCCCACAACTTCCTCAGTAGAACAAGATGTGAACGTGTCTGCGTCAAGTAAAGGGGTCAAGTAAATGGACTGGGAGTGACAATGGCCTAACACATTTCTTGGCGGAGTTATTTTGCGATGTCAGAAAATATCTGGCTTCCGTATGCTACCTTCATTGGCTAGAGTACACCATGTCAAATCCAACCGCAGAAAGGAAGGGGAAGAGTTCAGCAACATAGGGAGAACAGTCATCCAGTACCTCCACCAAGGTGAGCGATGGGCTTCCTAAAAAGCGGCGACGTTCCGTTTCAAGGTGATGACATACGCCGACAATGACACAGAATCACTTCCTCACGCCTCGGTCGCCGCGAGCAAGACTACCATACGCATAGGTGAGGTTTTATCGCTTTCAGTTTGTTGGTCTGTACAGTATCCCAGGAAGATTGTTATTCTAAACACAAAACTGGGGGCACCAGAACAGACCTAGGAAGCCAGGAAGAAGGCACTGAGAATGATCGGGGCAATAAATAGGAATGTATCATACAGAAGTGAGGAAGTGATCAGGAAGCTTTACTGTGCATACGTCAGGCCGCATTTGGAATACTGCATCCAAGCTTGGTCTCCTAGCTATGAAAAAGATTGTTGGCTTTTAGAGAGAGTACAAAAGAGGGCTACAAAAATGGTTAATGGCATAAGCAACCTGGCATATGAGGAAAGATTGAAGAAATTGAATATGTTTTCACTTAGATATAGAAGGCTGAGAGGAGATCTCATCGAGGTCTTCAAATTTGTCCATGGTCTGAAGAGGGGATATCTTGGAGAAATGTTTGAATTGAACAGAAACGATGCAATCAGAGGTCATAAATTCAAAATTAAAGTTAACCACAGCAGAACAAGGTTAAGGCAAACTTTTTTCACCAACAGGGTAGTAGAACACTGGAACCAGCTGCCAGAAAACATTGTTAGTAGCAGCACATTGAACATCTTTAAAAACAGCATAGACAATCATTATAAGAATAGAGGGCTTGCTTTTCAGTATTACAGGGAGGGCTGATTGACAGATTTGGTGGGCAACTGGTTCAGTGTACTGAGTGCAACCGGGAAGGGCCCTTGTGGCTCGTAGTTGCATTAATCTTTTATGTCTTTTATGTCTAAGATTGCCACTTAACATGGGAAGGTGGCAATTTTGACGAAAACTGAATGTCATCAGGATCGAAGTCGGACTTTGAAGCAAAAATCCCAACATGTCTAAGAAAACTTATTAGCACATGATGCACAAGCCAACACTCTAAATCACATCCTACATGTCACCAAAAAGGTCATTGAGGACGAAAAACAAACATTATTGTTACCTTATCGGCAGTGGCGTAGCCAGGATTTTTATAAATGGACCGATCAAAAAATACAAAGAAGCAGTAAGCTTTCGGGATGTGATTCGCGCCGAAAATTGTGCTGAAAATTGTGGTTGTGCGTGGTGAAAACCTCAAAATGTCTTATTTCGTTGCTAGTGGGTGGGGCACGGGTGTTTCACAATTGTTGAAACAAAGCGGCGGCCTCTCAAATCTTCCCTACTAATTTTATTTTCTTTCTCTTCAGATTCTTGCAGGGGAAAGTGTTAGCATTTTGATATATTCAACCGATTATAGTAAAATCTTGTCTTGGTCGATGGAGCAGATCTTTTGTGTGAAGACATTACGAAATTAAGTCTTTCAAGATTCCAAGAAGCTATATACAGAAGGAAGTTCAATTTCAACACATTTCCAAACAGGAGTCAAATTTCCAATTTGGTCAAGGACTTAGAAGCTCATGGCGCATGTGAAGATCGTGGGGTAACGGGTCCCTCACCATCTGGGCCTTCGATAACAATCCTAACACCCGAGAATGTCACCAGGGTTCAAGAGTTAATCGGCCGGAGTCCGAGCAAATCTCTGCGGCGCAGGAGCCAAGAACTTGGAATATATGTGTCTTATGTTCCACATATTCTGGTTAAGGACCTCAAACTGAATCCCTACCGGATCCAGGTCAAGCAACATCTGACCCAGGCTGATATGGAAAAGAGGACAGCCATGCACGAAATCTTCTGCGAAAACCATTAGGTTTTCGCAGAAGATCGACGATGGCGAGGAATTCTTGAATGACGTCTGGTTTTCGGATGAAGCCCACTTCATCTTGAATTGTCGCATTAACTCCAAGGACTGGATGTTTTTAGGAAGCGGGAACCCTCACATAGTTGGACGCCCTCTGCATGCAAAAGGTGCACGGCATGGGCCGCCATTTTAAAGCATGGCACCATTGGACAATTTTTCTTCGAAGATGATCGGGGTAACGCAGTGACAGTAAAAAAAAGCGTTACGTTCCAGTGCCGGACCAGTCCTGAGAAGAGCTCGAGGAGTGTGAGACCCTTGATGAGGAGGAACAGTGGTTCCAGTAGGATGGTGCTCCTCCTCACGCTGATAATGTTCCCATGGCCTGGCTCCGTGAAAAGTTTGGGGGAGCGTCTCATCAGCCGCAAAGTTGAACTGGAGTGGGCACATCACTCGTCTGACCTGAGCACCCCCCCCCCCAGATTCATTCCTCTGGGAGGTTCCTCGAGAACAACATCTACCAGGGTAACCCTCGCACCATTGCTGCGTTGAGGGCAGCCAACACTGAGAAGATTCAGGCGATCACCCAAGAAAAATGTATACGCATTATCAACAACTTGGCACGCCGCGTTCAACAATGTCTTGGACTGAACGGCGGACATCTGGAGCATGTCTTCTAGGGCTCCTCTTAACATGTTTGGCTCATGTATAGCTGCAGCTAAATAGCTGCAGATCCTAAAATGTCATCCTTTTACCTTTCAAGAAATGTAGTTACCATTACTCTATCACTTGTCGTCCTTTATTTATGTCAGATCGTTTTGTTTCAACAATTGTAAAGCACCCAGTTGATCAGACAGATAAAGTGGTTGCATAGTAACTAAGGCGAGCAAAATACTCCTGTGCACAGGGGCGTAGCGAGGATTTTCTTAAATGGGCCCAACCAAAAAAATTCAATGAAACAGAAACCGAATTCGGCGCACGAAGCTCGCCGAAATTTTTGTGTTGGGTTGTGAAAGTTTCACATTTATTGTTTCATCAGTGTATTTTTGGTTGCTAAGTGGGGGAGGGTTGGATCCCGGTCCCCCTGGGTGAGACAACTTGCGCATAGTAGGTAATGTGCGTGAAGTCAGGTACATCGAGAGGGCTTGATGCATATACGCTATGCAAATAATGACCCTCTTTTAGCTGGCCCATCCCTACTCTTACATATTCGGAAGTAGTGAAGACAGTTCAGCAAAATTGAAGTCCTGGAAAGCAGGGATGCGTAGCCGGAGCCTGAACCGGAGCCGCCAGAGCCAGTACATTTTGCTCGGAGCCGGAGCCGGAGCAGGAGCCGCCGGAACATTTTACTCGGAGCCGGAGTCGTAGCCGGAGCCGTCCAAAATTTTCCGGGCTCCGCATCCCTGCTGAAAAGTTGTGGGAAGGAAAGCGGGTACATGGCCGATCAAAATGCCGCGGCGCCACCAATTTCTTCCCGTTGGATGAATGGGAAAACCGTTCTCCACTGGAGCCTTTTCGATCCCTTGGCCCTTCATGTGCTTGGAGTTGGTGGTTCGTTGCATTAAAAAAATGACGCTGTTTGAGGCTTTCTGTCAGAAAGTCTGATCTGGAGCCTTGAACAACACAAGAAGTCACTTAGCTGATCTTGGAACTTTGTAAGATCTGTAAGTCTCCTGTCGCGACTGATATTCCTCCCGGTCATGGGGCCTCAAGAGTTCAGGCACCATGATGGGGCCCCTCATGAATGTTCGGCGTTCCGTGAGTTCTATGGGTCTTCTTTCAACACTAATTGGCCTCCTGATCTGAGCCTCCAAGCAAACTGATGGGCCTCAGAGGTCCATCTCCCTTCTCCGATGACGCCCCATGTATGCCGCTCCCGGCTCATACTACGTAGACACCGCTCCCCAGCTACACCACTAGCCGGTCAGACACCGCTCTCCCAGCTTCATCACTAGCCGGTCAGACACCGTTCTCCCGGCTACATCACTAGCCGGTCAGACCCCTCATTACGTCATAGTCGGTAACACCCACACCACTAATCACTAGCCGGTCAGACACCGCTCTCCCAGCTACACCACTAGCCGGTCAGACACCGCTCTCCCAGCTACATCACTAGCCGGTCAGGCACCGCTCTCCCAGCTACATCACTAGCCGGTCAGACACCGCTCTCCCAGCTACACCACTAGCCGGTCAGACACCCTCTCACTAACATCTACACCATATCCATTCACCACCACCTAACCCAGCTAACACGTCGTCCCCTCTACTCCTTAACGCTCTCAGCTACACCACTAGTCGGTCAGACACCGCTCTCCCAGCTTCATCACTAGTCGGTCAGACACCCCTCTCCCATCTTCGTCACTAGTCGGTCAGACACTGCTCTCCCAGCTACATCACTAACTGGTCAGGCACCGCTCTCCCAGCTACATCACTAGCCGGTCAGGCACCGCTCTCCCAGCTACATCACTAGCCGGATAGACACCGCTCTCCCAGCTACATCACTAGCCGGTCAGAGACAGTCAGTAGCCAGTGAATAACAGTCACTGACCGGTCACAGTAGGTGAACACGCGTCACTGAGCACGTCCCCCGCCGTGCCCGGTGTCAGCTGAAACCGGATGTTCCCGGGCATGTCGGACGGTGGTGCTGCACGAGACCCCGACCCTCCCACGACTCTCGGGTGGCTCACGCTGCGGCAGGACCGAGGTTCAACTGATGGACCGCTACGGTGGATAACGGTGGATTAGGTGGCGGCGTGGATCACAATTGCGCCAAATTACGTTGTGCGAGCGGGTGGTAGGTAGACTTCAGTGGAGCAGCGAGCTCCACTGGTCGGTGGAGGAACTTGAGACTGGGCGGTATGTACTCGATGCAATGTCAGACAGACGGGTGACACCGTCAGGCAGGCCCCGGCTCTTTCAGACAAGTAGGCGGGCAAACAGACAGACAGACCTATTCTGGTTTGAGGTTCGAAGAAGCAGGATGTCTACATTCAACTTGCTACAGATAAGAGTGCCACATCAGTGGAGGGATGGTCGAAACAAATCCTCACCGTGACTTTGTATGGGTTGCCCAAAATGTATATCTCAAGATGGAGTAGCTGGTTGTACAGAGCGTTCGTACTTCTTCCGCGCCTAAAACAAACCCATGGCAGAACCATTGGCCCTCAGCATGGATTGCATGCAGCAAATTATGGTGTTGATAATCTGCACATGCAAAATAATAATTTGAGCTAGCTAGCCAAGTGAACATTTTTGGAAAATCAATGCAAGGATGCATTATGCGTCGTGAGCCAGACCAGCTATGTCCTTCATTTGGAGTTGGCAAGGGCCCCAACTGGAAGAATCCGGACATGATCTCTGACATGAGCGCACCAAACTCTCCCTCGAACTTGGTGAAAGTTGCCTTCGTCAATATCTTGATATTTTGCCGTTCTGAGGGCGCAGTCTGTTGGTTTCGCAGGCAAGCGCAGCGTATCTTCAGTGACGTCTGCTCGTTCACATTGCAATACATTCATAGACAAATGCAGCGCATTCTCAGTTACGGCTGTTCGGCCACACTGTAACGCATTCATAGACAAATGCAGCGCATTCTCAGTGACGGCTGTTCGGCCACACTGTAACGCATTCATAGACAAACGCAGCGCATTCTCAGTGAGTGCTCCACTACATTGGAGTACCTTCATAGACAAACGCAGCGCATTCTCAGTGAGTGCTCCACTACATTGGAGTACCTTCATAGACAAACGCAGCGCATCCTGAGTGACGTCTGCTCGACCATGATGGAATATAAGGCGTAGTGTAAGGAAGTCATATTGCGCCACATTCACAAGTGCTCCCACCTATTGTCTGACGGATTCTAGACATTGAAGAATAGAATCCTACCTTATTTAAGATTTATAAATGTCCCTTTTCAGTGGCCTCGGAGTAGCTTGAGAGTCTTCGGAGAGTTTTCAGTAGCTTCGGAGTCTTCGCGTGGGTAGTTTTCTCAAATGGATATTCCTCTTAGCTAAGACAGACGATATAGAGTGCATCCGATATCCATGACTTACGTCCAATTGCAATTCTACATTACACCCAGTTATAAATAGTGAGTGTGTGATTAATGTAAGCATGGCGTTGAATAGGTATCTTTCACTTTCACTGTGGTAACATATGTAAAGTGTTTTACAATATGAAAATATAAGAATGCCACCATCAAAATACAACTATGGATGCATTTCGATGCGGATGCCAATCGCAATCTGTTATAAAGTCCGCAAGCTACACGTCATAAAATTTCGCTACAACACTTCTTTGTTTGAACAAAGTTTGGGCTTGAAAGGAGATAATTGATCATGGAAAACACACGCTTCTGATCTATGGTCATGAAGAGATGTTCTTGGATATGGCCGAACTTGTGTACCTGCATGCGCGTTTGTACATGTGTGTGGGTCTGTGTGCTTCCAGCAATATTCAGGACCTCGTCTTTCCACTGTTTCTAATTTGTTCACGGACCGCACAAAAACGGAATTGCGACATTGTAATTACGCACACATCACACACAATTCCTGTGGCGGATTTTGTTCTGATGTTCACAAACGCTTCTCTTACAATAATTTTGTACGCAGCGTTTTGTCCATCGCATTGAGGGCACAGCTGTACATTCTGAGTATATTTTGCGACGAATTAAATAATTAGATGCTGAGAAGACGTGATTGCAGGTGCTTCACCACACAGAGAAGGAAATAAACCACGCCGATGTTGCAACTCGCGATTCGATGCAGGATCTAGCAACTGACTAACCGTGTCTCACCACAGCTTTATAGTCTTGAAAATATTTTCATATTCGACACAAAATTTGAAACTATCGCTAATGTTCACGCTTGCAATATATGTCAGGGGTCGCTGCATATTTTAAGGTTAGTGCCTGTGGCAGTGCGAATTTTAATGTGCGGGTACTAATGTTAAGATGTGTGAGCAAGATAACGAGCCGCGGATAGGGAGAGAAAAAAGAGAGTCAGTCCCAAGCCAAGCGACACAGATGACAGTGTCACGATTCAAAGCAGTGCATGCCAGCAGTGAAAGGAGTGTCACAGTTCAAAATCTGTCGTTCACTGACTACCTTACATTTTGCACAGAATAAGGCAAAGCATAGGATGCCCGTACCCACCTACCGTCACGGCCTCCGATAAAAACACCAACGGTATGACTCCGATGTCAGCCGTGGGTTTCCAGTCCTCCAACCCTCGTTACCTCCGCGCGTAGGCCAAGTGATGTTTTATTGCTAATTTAGCTAGTTCAAAGGTATCAACCATGTTCATAAAAGGCCACCACGATTATCATGTTAGCTGCACCACATTGACGTTTAAGTGTCAGTCAGCCTGCGACACCTTGTGCTCCCGCGTCCCTGGATTTGACGGAAAAGGAAAAGTATGGCCGTCAGCCCCCACGTGGTTCCGAGGCAGCTCGTCAGCTTTACATAATGACTGCGGCTGAGGATTTCCAGTGCCTCATTGGTAGAGGTCGGCTGGTAGCTGGTGGGTTGAGAACTGGCGACCCCCGCCGGGCGGCGCCTGACCCCGCCTAACCCCGGCTGACCCCGCGCCGCTGCCGCCGCCGCCCCAGGGCACCGCGCAGTGGGCAGCGGCCGGGTGCTGTCGGTCGCGAGGTGCGGCTCGGCTGGCTGGAGGGACAGCCACGGCGACCTCACGTGGCTTGCCATATGCACGTCTGACGGCTGCTGTGAGGCTGACAGGACTTCCTGACAGCTGATGTCGGCGGGGCAGGTCAGTCCCGTCAGTCTGACGGATGCTGTCGGCGGGGCAGGTCAGTCCCGTCAGTCTGACGGATGCTGTCGGCGGGGCAGGTCAGTCCCGTCAGTCTGACGGCTGCTGTCGGCGGGGCAGGTCAGTCCCGTCAGTCTGACGGCTGCTGTCGGCGGGGCAGGCCAGTCCCGTCAGTCTGACGGCTGCTGTCGGCGGGGCAGGTCAGTCCCGTCAGTCTGACGGATGCTGTCGGCAGGGCAGGTCAGTCCCGTCAGTCTGACGGCTACTGTCGGCGGGGCAGGTTAGTCCCGTCAGTCTGACGGATGCTGTCGGCGGGGCAGGTCAGTCCCGTCAGTCTGACGGATGATGTTGGCGGGGCAGATCAGCCAGGTCAGTCTGACGGCTGCTGTCGGCGGGGCAGGTCAGTCCCGTCAGTCTGACGGCTACTGTCGGCGGGGCAGGTTAGTCCCGTCAGTCTGACGGATGCTGTCGGCGGGGCAGGTCAGTCCCGTCAGTCTGACGGATGATGTTGGCGGGGCAGATCAGTCCGGTCAGTCTGACGGCTGCTGTCGGCGGGGCAGGTCAGTCCCGTCAGTCTGACGGCTACTGTCGGCGGGGCAGGTTAGTCCCGTCAGTCTGACGGATGCTGTCGGCGGGGCAGGTCAGTCCCGTCAGTCTGACGGATGATGTTGGCGGGGCAGATCAGTCAGGTCAGTCTGACGGCTGCTGTCGGCGGGGCAGGTCAGTCCCGTCAGTCTGACGGATGCTGTCGGCGGGGCAGGGCAGTCAGATCAGTCTGACGGCTGCTGTCGGCGGGGCAGGTCAGTCCCGTCAGTCTGACGGCTGCTGTCGGCGGGGCAGGTCAGTCCCGTCAGTCTGACGGATGCTGTCGGCGGGGCAGGTCAGTCCCGTCAGTCTGACGGCTGCTGTCGGCGGGGCAGGTCAGTCCGGTCAGTCTGACGGCTGCTGTGAGGCTGACAGGACTGCCTGACAGCTGCTGATAGTTACCAATTCCGCTCAGTTGTCGGGCAGGAGGGACTGCCAGGGTCATCGGGCGGTCGGTATGGGAGCTGCCGTCGGTCGCCAGTTCCGGACTCTCCTGGTGTAACCTCGAATACCCGGCGATGTGCCGGCCAGACCAGCCCGAGATCGGTCTCGGGGAAACTAAAACCGTCCGAGTGGACATTGACGAATGAATCAGGACAGAAATGGACTGAAATTCACGACAATCCAGGACAGAAATGGATTCGATTCAAATTCCGGACAGAACTGGCCAAACGCCCGAGGCGATCACCTTGGCAGCCGTCGACGTCGGCGGAAGTCCTGCCGGTAGTCGCCGATGCGGCGGCCGACCAGAGCAAGAACAACGGCCGGGACATGTTCCCACTGGCGTCGCGCAGATACGCCGAATTCGGGGGCGCTATGCCGTCTCGCTCCCAATTAGGAGTCGGCGGCCGGCCGGCGGTGGCATTCCCCGCATAGAAGGCGGCCCACACCGGCAGCTGTCCGGTTAAATATGGACGGCCGCGACTGAGGAATGTCCGCACTGACGGACTGCCGCTGTCCTCCGCTGACAGCTCTGGGACGCCGCTGTCGCCGCCGGCGTTCCCGCACCTGCTCGTGCGGCCCGTGGAGACGCCGACGACGACTGGCAGTTAACCCTGCCCTCTCATCTCGACCATCACAATGTACGGTGCCCGGCCAGCTGGGCTTACTTTGCAGCGGTGGCCAGATTTCGAACCCAATTGGCCCACATGCTTTCCTTATCGGGCGTCCTCATCTCGGATGTCCCTGCAAACGGGGATTCACAAAGCGAGTTGGGAGAACACAATAGATTGCCATGTCAGGCTGGTTGTAGGGCTTGTCATCGACAATACAGATAACCATTTAGTGATCACGTATATTACTGTTTGTCGTTGTCGGCGACCTTACACTGGCCATCACGGCACATTCACCGCATAGAAGGCGGCCCGCACCGGCAGCCGTCCGGTTAAATATGTACGGCACGTTCTGTCAGTCGTGTGGCAAAAGGAACATGCAAGAAGGAGAAAGCATTTGGAAATACCGGAAGTCAACATCTGAAATACTTATCAAATAGATCTCAAAGAACCAAGATACATGACATCATCTCACAACCATTACATATCACAAAAGGTGTTCCTCGAGGTTCGATTCTTTGGACCTCTGCTATTTACTCTATACATTAACGACCTCTGCAATGTTTCCAATTTGGCTAGCTCTTACCTATTTGCAGACGACACTACCGTAACTATTACAGCTAATGATCATTCTGAATTGCAAAGTAAAGTAAATGAGGTAATACCCAAAATAATTGCATGGTTTCATACCAACAGATTATCTATTAATGCTGAGAAGACTGGATATCAATTTTTTTTCCAGGAAACCATGTGATGACCTTCATGTCAAAATAAATACTTCCAATATTACAAGGCATCGCTGCATAAAATATTTAGGTGTATTTATTGATGAAGAGATCACATGGAAAAGCCATATAAATGCCATCTCTTCAAAACTTAGCAGGAATATTGGAATTATAGGCAAGTCTAGGTACTTTTTATCAACTTGTGAATTGCTTCTTCTGTATAATTCTTTAATATTGCCATATTTAAATTACTGTGCTGTTGTCTGGGGAAGTACGTACCACTCTACGCTCGACAAGATTATTAAGTTGCAGAAGCGTGTTATTAGGATTGTTGATAAGAAACCGTACTTATACCATACAAATGCAATTGTTTATTAAACATAGAGTTCTAAAGTTTCTGGACATAGTTGATGAGCAATGTATTTACATCATGCTAAGTTTTCTAGATCAATCATTGCCAGCACCTCTTTCTAATATGTTTCAACTTTATGAACAAGGTGGCCTCGGAGTTAGACAACACTTTCAAATACCCTTTTCTGATATCAATTATAGAATGCTTTCATTACCCTTTATTGCACCAAAAGCCTGGAAAAAAATAATCTGCTCTCACTTCCACAGGATTGACGATGTACCTAGGACTAAAATCATCTTGAAGAAGCACATCAGACAATACATTATTATAAAATATGAACTTTTCAATAAATGTTGATAATGGTAATGTGCTATGCATGTTGATCTGGTAATCATTCGGACATTTTCGTTTAAGATTCATGCTTTCTTTTTTTTCTTCTTCTTAATACTTGGTTCGTCCTTTCTCCCTAGTGTAGTAGTAGTTTAGGAAATGCATGTGCAAGATTATGATTTTGTATTATTTCCCCATTAACACCTATATCAGTTATTTTCCTGGAGCCCTCGAAGACGTTACTAGCATTGCTAATTGTCTGAGAGGGCTTCAGGAACATCTTTTCCTAATATCTGGTGGCGGGATCTGTCCAGCAAGAAACAGGAGCGGGGAGTGGTGTGACCTGCCTTGATTTACTTACCACGACCTACCTCTCACCCTTGGAATTTAACGTAATTAGGTCGCACGGGTATGGAAGGGCACTCCTGCCTACCTATTAATGGATAGGGGAATTTAAAAAAAATCAGAAGCGTCCATTTTTCAATTGCTCATCGATTCATTTGCTTCGCTTTAGAACAAGATTGCCTAAGATTAACTGTCGCGAAAGCCAGGTGGCACCATTCGGAGCTACTGGTCTAACTGACACCATTCTGGGCCAATACATTAAGTGACACAGTTCAGAGCCACTGAACCTAGTGGCACAGTTCGGAGCCACTGGATCAAGTGCAAGCGTTCGGAGCTGCTGGACCAAGGAGCATCGTCCAGAGCTGCTGGACCAAGGTGCACCGTCCAGAGCCACCAGACCAGGTGGCGCCGTTCGGAGCTGCTGGACCAAGTGGGACAATTATGGTCGTTGAATCTCTCGCTTGTGAAGGAATGTCGTCGCTTGTTCGCCGCGTCGCTTATTCCTTTGCTCATAAAGTGTTCGGATGTTCGGAGTCAAGTCATAGAGGCCCATCTGGATCAAGCCTGTAAATGCTTGACTATAAGTAGAAACCTGGACAAAAAGATACTCAACACTCCAACAATAGCACATCCTAAATTCAAAAGAAACTATCTACAAACATCCTACATGACTATCAATATCTGCCAACTTACCTACCTAGTCCTATGCACTCGAACCCTCGTAACACACACGTTGATCGAGTGCCCCATAAATATTTTTCGAACCCCATGAATGTCTGCTTAAAGAGGCCTGGACCGCATACACCTACCGCCACGCATCGGACGAAGCGTAAACTAAGATGCTAACATACATGCATTTATATAAAAAATAACAACGGAACCCAGGGCGTTGTTGGAAATACCATGTAGGAGAAAAATAGTGCATGCCACTATCTTTTATTCAAGATATGTTTTGCCCTCATCCACTGGATTTCTGGACCGCCACTTTAATACTGAATATGAAACAATCATTATTCCGTGTTCCAGTGGTGAACATATTTTTTTATGGCATTCCGTTTCCCTGTTAAAAGGCCGTGCCATGGTATGATAACGAAGCTAATTATCTGTGAACTGATAAAATTGCACCATCCTGTCCCATTTTTTTACCGTCACTTTATCGTCGACGATGGAAGCAACCAGCAGGTATGCAAAATTCAGCGGTGAACAGCTGACCAGTTTTTTCCCGTCGCACTGCCTCGTTAAAAATCAATGCATTAGGCGATATTGCAGTTAATTATCCATTGAATAACGTATATGTCACCGTCCTGTCACAAACGAAAAACTAAATATAATTATATACAGTCTTAATACTTCCAAGAACATTGGTTATTTTATCTTCACCCAATGTCCGCAGTTGCATTGTGCTCGAAGCGTGACGTACGAGTCATCTGAGTTATTGTTTGCACTTTGTATCGTAGGGCGGAAAATCAAGCTTGATTTGCCGCCCTATGACATAATAAGGAAGATTCCCTAACATCGGAAACAGCAAATCAAGTTTTGTATTGAACTGTTCTAAGTTGAGGGGAAGAGTCTTCAGCTGGAATAAGATAATTTGGAAGTGCAAACCGCTTTCTCCTCAGCTAGATTGGATTGTTTATCTTGCTGTAAGCTTCAGATGATTGTATTAAGACATGCTAGTTTGTGACCAGGTGCTTGGCTATATTTAGGTAATTGCCTCTTTTTCTTCTCCATTTTCCCGAACGTGAAGATCTGCCAACTAAACTATCGAGGAAAGTGATCTGAGAACTGAACCACGCATAGTTTATCAGAACGCGGCCGTCAAAAAAATACCTCATGCACCCCGTGGTCCAGCCGGCCGCATGGGCGTCGACTTTCAGAGTAGAGGGTGTTTATGTCTAGTAGTGGTTTATGTCTGACCTCAGGGACACTTTTCTGACCGGTTGCTACACCCAATGCTGCAGGCGCAGCCTGGACAACGTCAGTTCAAGGGCAGAAATAACATAGGCTGGCTGTGTAGCCGGAGAGACAGCGAATACCCACCATCGATAGCTGACGTGAGCAAAATGACTGTTGAAGCTGGAACTTGGTAAAGACATGAGCATGTGAGAAATCAAAAGCTTCAATATTTTCATTATCCAAAAAGTGAGGTCATATTTCTGTCTGCACATTGTTCAAATCCGAACGATATCAGGTGCTTCAATTTCGTTCTGGTCTAAAGAAAGGCAACCTAAAGAATAACCTAACATATTGAACATTATTAAGCAGTTTGCTTTCCAGTATGAGCTTGGTGACAGCTAACAGCATTGACGACCACTCCATGATATCTCCGAGGAGACAGCAGCATTCTCCGCAGGATAATGTCTCCGAGGAGACAGTAGTAGTCTCCGCAGAACAATGTCTGCGAGGAGACGGCAGTAATATCCGCAGGGTAACGTCTCCGAGGAAACAGCAGTAACCTGGGGTGGATAATGTCCCAAAGGAGTTTGCAGCAGTTTCCTCAAGATGATATCTCCGAGTAGCCGGGAACAGTCTCCGCTGGATGGTATCTCCGAGGAGACAGGATTAATATCCGCTGAACAGTGTCTTCGAGGAGTCGGCAGCAATCTCCGCTGGTCAATGTATCTGGTGAGACCGCATTCACCTCCGCTGGACAGTGTCTCCGAGGAGACAGCAGCAATCTCCGCTGGTCAATGTATCTGGTGAGACAGCATTCACCTCCGCTGGACAGTGTCTCCGAGGAGACAGCAGCAATCTCCGCTGGACAATGTATCTGGTGAGACAGCATTCACCTCCGCTGGACAGTGTCTCCGATGAGACAACAGCAGTCTCTGCTGGACAATGCATCAGGTGAGGCAGCATCAACCACCGCTGGATAGCGTCTCCGAGGAGACAGCTACTTCCAGAGTGGTCGCCCTACCGCCGCGCTGGTGCGGTGCCGGCTGAATAATGCCTGTCAAGTATGGCTGAATGACCCTGACTTGATTAGATTCATTAACGTGATCTGCTCCTGAGAAGGTTGCTTGATGCGGCGGCGCACACCGAGCTGATAACCTCGGTTTGCGCTACCGGAGTCGTCTGTTCATCGGGCACGGAAAGAGGAGGATGAATCAGCCGTGTATAGCAGAGAAAAGGCAAATTAGCATCATGCAAGTGGTCGAAAACTATTATGCAAAATGTTTAAAGAATGCTCGTTATTTAGAAAACTACCAGTCATTGATACTGTGCATCCGTGCACGTGAGTGGGACACAGGTCAGTCCACGAGCAGTTCATGAATGAGGAAAAGATAAAGCAACACCTTGCGACCTTCGTCGTGCTCATCCATCTTCCGTTGCCTAATTATGTTCTGCATGCAAAGCAAGTATCCAACGTACCTATCTTTCTAAGCATGCATCTCGTTCATCGAAATCTACGTAACGGAAAGCTGAAGACTGATCTGCTTGTGGTCAGTCGGAGCAGCCGCCAACTCGAGTGCCTGCACCATCACTCGGCAACGGCATGGGGGATAGCACTGCGGCCAGCAGGTCCACCGCGCTGGTCAGCACCACTACCAGCACTGCGACTATCACTGCGACCAGCAGGTCCACTCCACTGGTCCGCACTGCGATCGGGCACTGTGACCGGCACCCGCCCATCTACCCTGCTGGGCGCCGCCGATGGCGAGCCACTGCACTGGCGCTACCACGACGGAGCGTACGCAGTGGTGACTGACTCCGGCTACTCCGGGGAGGCTATAGGAGGATCCGGCTGGGCACGGCTCGCGCTGGTGGTGAGCCACTGCACTGACTCTGCCGCGGCAGAGCATACGCAGTGGTGACTGACTCCGGCTACTCCGGGGAGGCTATAGGAGGATCCGGCTGGGCACGGCTCGCGCTGGTGGTGAACCACTGCACTGACTCTGCCGCGGCAGAGCATACGCAGTGGGTGATTGGCTCTGGTTACCCCGAAAGCACTATAGGAGGAACCGGCTGCGACTACCGCTAGCCGTTAGCCCTCCGTCCGGCTCGTAATGTGTCCAATTTTCAGATGTCCGTCGAGCATCACAACTCCCCACGGTGGCAGCAGTGAAAATAACGGCTAATTGCCGGCTGCCCGTGGTAAACAAAGCCCTCAGTCGTTTTTATTCCCGGGTTTGGCGTGGCGCCGTTGGATCCGGTAAGCACAGCTAATTCTCCGCCCGGACGGGCATGCCTGCCTTCTGACTTCAGCACCGGAGACGTGCTCCTGTGGATTAAGGGGACACAAAGGCCGACAACAGGTGGGCAATGGAGGTGGACTGTCAGTTATTTCAATGTAGCCCGCTGTAGGGGTAATGCAGTTCAAGAGGGTCCTGGTGGCATCTGCTCTGACCGTCCTGTATAGGACCATTACAGAAAATGGCGTGTGCTCTCTGTCTAGCCTACTCTGCGAATAATATCAAAGATGTATTGTACACTAACTAGTGTTGAGAACCACTAAATTATGAGGCATATTTCTTTTATTGATGCTATGCAGATCATTGCAATTATGCCGAATCAGAATTGTTGTATTGATGTTTG
Source organism: Imbricaverruca yamaguchii (assembly GCA_034440575.1). Taxonomy (NCBI): domain Eukaryota; kingdom Metazoa; phylum Arthropoda; class Thecostraca; family Neoverrucidae; genus Imbricaverruca; species Imbricaverruca yamaguchii. Next base: position 200,309 of record JAOTOL010001471.1, on the reverse strand, counting down.
CATTGTCTTGCTAACTTGCACTGATCGAGAAAAGTAACTGTCCGCATTGGACCTGTAGCGATAAGGACCTATGGCAATTGATGTGTTCATACACTTACTACAGGTATTATACATCAAACCAAAATTCAAAGAAGTTAAAGGTAGCAGAAATTCCGTATATTAGCTATCGGAGCTCATGTTTTCCAAAATCACCAGAAAAGAAGTTCACATTTAAACTCCAATGGATACAACTAAACAAAGAGCACCCATTAAAAAAGGTACACACTTTGTAATATAAAACCCTCCATTCTGCGCATTGCATCCACGGGAGAGTGTGCAAACAAACATGTTGTCATATCCTCTGCGGTACTCAATCCAACTGGTTTCTTTTTCTAATTGTGAAGGAAGCAAAACAACGCACATACATTTCACCCAAAAAACTTGATCTGGCCAAATTGTGTAAATTGTATAAATTGTCCATGCCGGTGTCCATTGTATTCGACACAAGCTGACGAACGACCGGCGTCCAATACCAACGACAACCACCGTGACCAACGTGACCAACAACCAACGCCAGGCTGGTACGCTGATGTTCGGGAGACACTTGCACTGAGGTCGAAGTCGCGCTGCTGCCGGCGCCGCTACAGCCGAGGGTCACCGCTTAGACGCGGCCGCCGCCACGCGCGTGTTTCGCCGACGCCGCGGCAGAGCAGCGACGACGCGTCCGGCTGAATGCGCCGCCGACCGTCTGACAGGCGGGCTCCATTCATCATGCTCCGCTTCGGCTGGCGTGACGGTCATCCGGACGGCTGGCGTGATTTGCCATTCAGTCGCCCCGTCGGCGTCCCGGGCGGACGCGGCCCCCAACCCCAGGCGCCTCCTCGGCGCGCTGCAAAAACTTCCCACTGGCGCCTCAATCCAGGCGCTCCGTCGGCGTCCCGGGCGGACCGGGCGGGCGCCAAAAACTTCCCACTGGCGCCTCCGTCGGCGTCTCTGGCGGACCGGGCGGCCGCCTGCGCCGCCAAAAACTTCCCACTGGCGCCTCCGTCGGCGTCCCGGGCGGCCCGGGCGGCCGCCCAAACTTCCCACTGGCGCCTCCGTCGGCGTCCCGGGCGCCCGGGCGGCCGCCCAAACTTCCCACTGGCGCCTCCGTCGGCGTCCGGCCGACCTGCGCCGCCCAAAACTTCCCACTGTGGCGCCTCCGTCGGCGTCCTGGGCGGATCAGACCGGGCGCCAGTCGGTTGCCAACAGCTGCCTACTGGCGCCGATGCTTGTTGCCACGCACACCGCACTAAGCGCCACAGAAAAAAGCCCACTGGCGCCGACGCCGATGCCGATACATGCCCCTGGCCGCCGAGAGAGGCCCCGGCTGATGACCTGGCGACGGGTGCGCTGCTAGTGGGTGGCCCCGGCTGATGACCTGGAGGTGGGTGCGCTACTGGTGGGTGGCGCTGGCTGATGACCTGGCGACGGGTGCGCTGCTGGTGGGTGGCGCCGGCTGATGACCTGGCGGCGGGTGCGCTGCTGGTGGGTGGCCCTGGCTGATGACCTGGCGACGGGTGCGCTGCTGGTGGGTGGCGCCGGTTTCAGCTCAGGGTTCTCACGTTTCGGCCGGTGGATGGCACGGCTCGTTAGCGCGTTCACGGTGACAAGCGGCCATGATGCCACTCACGAGCTGGTCCCAAAATATATCTAGGCATGCACGGCTAGCATTGACAAACCCACTGTCAAACAGATTTGGTGCAGGATTTCAGAAGTCACTGGAAAGTTGTCCTACACAATCTGACGAGATGGTTATGCTTGTTTCTATTTAAAGTTAGTCGTGCTAGTTTCAGAAGACTCTAAAGCAGAAAGACGATGTATCGGTGGCAGGAGCAGAGCGATTAGGATTCCGGGAATAATCTTAAGAAGTGTCCAACATAAAAGCAACGAAGGCATGCAAATATACTTTAATTTGCCAACGTTAACCCCAATTGGGATGTTATTTGCAGACAAGGAGCCAATCCTTAGAAAGGGAAACAGATAGAGTGCAGCATAAGACTACTTGGCGCATCAGTGGACTAGGAAATTTGGAATATATGGAGGGACTTATTAAAATTACATATAAACGCACCCAAATATAGAAGATTAAGGGATGATATGAATGAGATGTTTAAGATTGTAAAATGGTTAGATACTGCCAATCTGAGTGATATTCTTTTTCTTCTGTTTAAGGTAGGACAAAGAGTTCATGAATCAACTCACGTTAGACAAGACAAGGAGGAAGGGATGAGACATTTAAGCACCAACCGGTTTTCAGTCAAAGGGTACTTGATAGTGGAATGAGCTGCATGGTGATGTAGTTGAGAGTTTCCCACGGAAATTATTTGGAAATATATTCGATGCATCCTCTAGGTCCAGGACATTTACCTTTGAATTACAAGTTGAGCGATAGGGAGATAGGAATTGAGATGGATGAAGTGAGATTGATCAAGTAGGTGTCTTACATCATGCCAATGAATGGGAATTATGCTAGCCCGAGCTGCGCATGACAGTGCATTAAGTACCTTCCTCCGGGTATGTAATACTGATGGGATATGGTGGCGCAATGGGATCGATGGCTTCTCTAGAATTAGGTGGATAACTTCATTAGGTTCAAGCATCTTAGTTTTGAATTCCATGTTGTAGAGTAGATGGATAGAAGTTAGAATTAATTGTGGTTGGATTGATGCCAGCAGGTGTCTCAGATCATGCTTTAGATGAGGAATTATGCCAGTAGCAGGTGTACCTGGCGGTGGATTCAAAAGCGGTCTTCGGCATGTCATGTGAGGAGACTGGCCGTAGCAACACAACGGGGTAGATCGTTCCCTGAGAACTCAGGATGTTAGCGTTGGGTAGGGCGTTTTAGGTTCTTATTATCCTCTTCTTATAGCAACTTACCTTTATGGGCTTAATCTAGATGGCCCCTGTGACTCTTAATCATCCTTAACACGCTACAGCATTATGATTTCTACTTGTTACGTTGCTATAATTCAGACTTGTTCAATATGTTAATTCCATTGTATTTAGAGTCAAGGCTTAGGCATTGAGACACTTTTTGTGTTTTGGCGGCCTACCAGTAAATTCCACGGACATGCTATTATATGTTAAGGTCATGCTAAAGTGAGCCACGCACACTCATTTGCTTACTAACCTCCCAATTAACTGTGTCGGCCGTGTAGCTATTGAACAAATAAGCGGAATACACCCATGCTGCTAACATCATGGTTCGTGCCAATAATGCAACAGCTTGTATGTTCTTCCAACATCTCCCGTGTCCTTTTCAGCTTTCACTAGTTTCGCCTCAAAATATTCGTGCTGCATCGTGGTTGGTCCAAGAGCATTCACTTCAATATCGCCATCATGTTTGGGCAGTCCTCAGTTCAATGTTGATGAATGAGCGGTCTGTTGTATTGTGCACTGCTGTGGAGGCCATAACTGTCGAGTGGGTGTCATGTTGCCTGATGCGACTGATGACGATGTAGATCATACCGTGTGACGTCGTAGAAGGGAAGGATTTGTTAACGGGGACAGTCGAAGACAAGATGTAGTCCTGGACTTCGGAACACTTCTTAGTGTTCTGAATGTTCGAGAAATACCTTGAAGCTGTTATTCACTATCACCACAGCAATTGTGCTACCTTCGTGTTACGAAAGTCATCGGCCGCCAAATTTCGACTGGGTGTTCGCCATCTGGCCGACAGAAAGCGGCTCTCATCGCCGGCAGACACCTAAGCTCATCGAGGACACCAGTAGGCGATGTACCTAATTTGGTCGTCACCGCAGTTGGGCGGGTGACGGCCCACTGCGGTGTGCCGTCTGGCGGAACCGTCCCGACTCCCCGCCCTGCCCACCTCCAACTTAGACCTTCCGGTGAACGGTGACAGCACCTCCGAGGCGACATCCAGAGAAAAGGCTCGGCGTGGCTTCCATTCAGCTGGAAAATGCATTCGCCCGATTGGTTATTTACTGGGGGGGATTGGGAGGGACAGCCGTAAGAAATAAGTCGGCGTTGGCTGGACGGCGGGAATTACGAGCCCACGGTTCCGGCATAATGACACCGATAGGCACCTGGGTAGTGGACGACCGGGAAATAGTCGGACCGATTCGGCACTCACTATGTCCCGGAGCCTCCCACGGCCGCGCTGAGGCATTCCAGACGCCTGCGTCAATTGTCTGGAATGTCCAGACCCTACCTGGAGTTACTATCAGCACACCGGCAAGATTCAATGTGATGCATATTTCGCAGTTCGATAGACACGCACTACGATGTGGACGGGTGTGCTGGGCGCCGTGCTCAGCCATCCCTGGACCGAAACACAGCATTACCAGTTGACGGATAGCCCAGGCTCTCTCCACCGAAGTTGTTATCTTGTCCGCACTCTCGGGACCCCAATAACTGAACGTGGTCCAGATACAGTACAACCCGTCCACTCGCCCGAGCAGCTCAGCACTGTGGCACGCGCTTCTGACCTAGCTCTGAGTGATACACGATGTCAGGTGTCAGCCCTGTGGTATGTACGCGTGACGGTGTCAGCCCTGTGGTATATACGTCTCACGGTGTCAGCCCTGTGGTATGTACACGTGACGGTGTCAGCCCTGTGGTATGTACGTGTGACGGTGTCAGCCCTGTGGTATGTACGTGTGACGGTGTCAGCCCTGTGGTATGTGCGCGTGACGGTGTCAGCCCTGTGGTATGTACGTGTGACGGTGTCAGCCCTGTGGTATGTACGTGTGACGGTGTCAGCTCTGTGGTATGTACACGTGACGGTGTCAGCCCTGTGGTATGTACGTGTGACGGTGTCAGCCCTGTGGTATGTACGCGTGACGGTGTCAGCTCTGTGGTATGTACGTGCGACGGTGTCAGCCCTGTGGTATGTACGTGTGACGGTGTCAGCCCTGTGGTATGTACACGTGACGGTGTCAGCCCTGTGGTATGTGGGCGTGACGGTGTCAGCCCTGTGGTATGTGGGCGTGACGGTGTCAGCCCTGTGGTATGTACGTGTGACGGTGTCAGCCCTGTGGTATGTGGGCGTGACGGTGTCAGCCCTGTGGTATGTATTCGTGACGATGTCAATCCTGTGGTATGTGGGCGTGACGGTGTCAGTCCTGTGGTATGTACGTGTGACGGTGTCAGCCCTGTGGTATGTGGGCGTGACGGTGTCAGCCCTGTGGTATGTACGTGTGACGGTGTCAGCCCTGTGGTATGTGGGCGTGACGGTGTCAGCCCTGTGGTATGTACGCGTGACGGTGTCAGTCCTGTGGTATGTGGGCGTGACGGTGTCAGCCCTGTGGTATTATGTGACGTGTCAATCCTGTGGTATGGGCGACGGTGTCAGTCCTGTGGTATGTACGTGTGACGGTGTCAGCCCTGTGGTATGTGGGCGTGACGGTGTCAGCCCTGTGGTATGTACGTGTGACGGTGTCAGCCCTGTGGTATGTGGGCGTGACGGTGTCAGCCCTGTGGTATGTACGTGTGATGGTGTCAGCCCTGTGGTATGTGGGCGTGACGGTGTCAGCCCTGTGGTATGTGGGCGTACGGTGTCAGCCCTGTGGTATGGACGGTGTCAGTCCTGTGGTATGTACGCGTGACGGTGTCAGTCCTGTGGTATGTATGCGTGACGGTGTCAGTCCTGTGGTATGTACGCGTGACGGTGTCAGTCCTGTGGTATGTACGCGTGACGGTGTCAGCCCTGTGGTATGTACGCGTGACGGTGTCAGCCCTGTGGTATGTACGTGTGACGGTGTCAGCCCTGTGGTATGTACGTGTGACGGTGTCAGCCCTGTGGTATGTAGCGTGACGGTGTCAGCCCTGTGGAGCGACGGTGTCAGTCCTGGGAGACGGGAGGCAGCCTGGAGACGCGGAGTAGCCCGTACGGAGGTGCAGCCCGGTATACGGAGTGTCAGCCCTGTGGTATTACAACGGTGTCAGCCCTGTGGTATATGGCGTACGGTGCAGCCCGGATGGGGGGTAGGCGGGTCGGGGTATGTCGCGTGACGGTGTCAGTCCTGGGTATGTGGGCGTGACGGTGTCAGCCCTGGGATGCACACGTGACGGTGTCAGCCCTGTGGTATGTACGCGTGACGGTGTCAGCCCTGTGGTATGTACGTGTGACGGTGTCGGCCTTGTGGTATGTACGCGTGACGGTGTCAGCCCTGTGGTATGTACGTGTGACGGTGTCAGCCCTGTGGTATGTACGTGTGACGGTGTCAGTCCTGTGGTATGTACGCGTGACGGTGTCAGTCCTGTGGTATGTACGCGTGACGGTGTCAGTCCTGTGGTATGTGGGCGTGACGGTGTCAGCCCTGTGGTATGTACGTGTGATGGTGTCAGCCCTGTGGTATGTACGTGTGACGGTGTCAGCCCTGTGGTATGTACACGTGACGGTGTCAGTCCTGTGGTATATACGTCTTACGGTGTCAGCCCTGTGGTATGTACGCGTGACGGTGTCAGTCCTGTGGTATGTACGCGTGACGGTGTCAGTCCTGTGGTATGAGTTACGGTGTCAGCCCGTGGTATGTCGCGTGACGGTGTCAGCCTGTGGTATGCACCGTACGGTGTCAGCCGGGTATGTACGCGTGACGGTGTCAGCCTGTGGTATGTACGCGTGACGGTGTCAGCCTGTGGTAGTACGCGTGACGGTGTCAGCCCTGTGGTATGTACGTACGGTGTCAGCCCTGTGGTATGTACGTGTGACGGTGTCAGCCCTGTGGTATGTGGGCGTGACGGTGTCAGCCCTGTGGTATGTGGGCGTGACGGTGTCAGCCCTGTGGTATGTACGTGTGACGGTGTCAGCCCTGTGGTATGTGGGCGTGACGGTGTCAGCCCTGTGGTATGTACGTGTGATGTGTCAGCCCTGGGTATGTGGGCGTGACGGTGTCAGCCCTGTGGTATGTGGGCGTGACGGTGTCAGCCCTGTGGTATGTGGGCGTGACGGTGTCAGTCCTGTGGTATGTACGCGTGACGGTGTCAGTCCTGTGGTATGTACGCGTGACGGTGTCAGTCCTGTGGTATGTACGCGTGACGGTGTCAGTCCTGTGGTATGTACGCGTGACGGTGTCAGTCCTGTGGTATGTACGCGTGACGGTGTCAGCCCTGTGGTATGTACGTATGACGGTGTCAGCCCTGTGGTATGTACGTGTGACGGTGTCAGCCCTGTGGTATGTACTGACGGTGTCAGCCCTGTGGTATGTGGGCGTGACGGTGTCAGTCCTGTAGTATGTACAGTCGGTGTCAGTCCGTGGTGCGCGGCTGAGTCGTGTTACGCGTATGGTGTCAGCCCTGTGTGTTACGTGTGATGGTGTCAGCCCTGTGGTATGTACGTGTGACGGTGTCAGCCCTGTGGTATGTACGCGTGACGGTGTCAGTCCTGTGGTATGTGGGCGTGACGGTGTCAGCCCTGTGGTATGTACGTGTGACGGTGTCAGCCCTGTGGTATGTACGCGTGACGGTGTCAGCCCTGTGGTGTGTACGTGTATGGTGTCAGCCCTGTGGTATGTACGTGTGACGGTGTCAGCCCTGTGGTATGTACGCGTGACGGTGTCAGCCCCGTGTATATGGGCGTGACGGTGTCAGCCCTGTGGTATGTACGTGACGGTGTCAGCCCTGTGGTATGTACGCGTGACGGTGTCAGCCCTGTGGTATGTACGTGTGACGGTGTCAGCCCTGTGGTATGTACGTGTGACGGTGTCAGCCCTGTGGTATGTACGCGTGACGGTGTCAGCCCTGTGGTATATACGTGTGACGGTGTCAGCCCTGTGGTATGTACGCGTGACGGTGTCAGTCCTGTGGTATGTGGGCGTGACGGTGTCAGTCCTGTGGTATGTACGTGTGACGGTGTCAGCCCTGTGGTATGTACGTCTACGGTGTCAGCCCTGTATGTACGCGTGACGGTGTCGCCCGGTTCGCGTGACGGTGTCAGTCCTGTGGTATGTCTACGGTGTCAGCCCTGTGGTATGTACGCGTGACGGTGTCAGCCCTGTGGTATATACGTCTTACGGTGTCAGCCCTGTGGTATGTACGCGTGACGGTGTCAGTCCTGTGGTATGTGGGCGTGACGGTGTCAGCCCTGTGGTATGTATGCGTGACGGTGTCAGTCCTGTGGTATGTACGCGTGACGGTGTCAGCCCTGTGGTATGTACGTGTGACGGTGTCAGCCCTGTGGTATGTACGCGTGACGGTGTCAGCCCAATTCTCCACGATGCGCCGTTTCGTCATCAGACCCACACAGCCACCGCCACCGCCACCTCCGCCGTGGCTGGAGGCGGAGATGGCCGAGGCGGGGCGGCCGGCGCGTGCGGCGCCGCTGTCATGGCGGCACGCCCCGGCCCGCCCCCGAGCCGGCGGCACCGCACACCCTCTCATCACGCACCGCCCCCAGCTGCCGGCCGGCACCGCCCAGCACACAAATTAGCCGCGCCGTGGTGACGAGAACGGGCGGCGCCGGCCGACAGCGCCTGACACGGTCGGCGGCTGTCATCTGGCCAGAACAGCACCGTGCACCAGCACAGCACAGCACAGCACAGCATGGCACAGTACAGTAAAGCATGGTACGGCGTAGACCAGCACAGCATGTCATGGCACAGCGTAGTACGGTACAGCACAGCACAGCACAGCACAGCACAGCACAGCACAGCACAGCACAGCACAGCTCAGCACAGCACAGCACAGCACAGCACAGAACAGCACAGCACAGCACAGCACAGCACAGCACAGCACAGCACAGCACAGCACAGCACAGCACAGCACAGCACAGCACAGCACAGCACAGCACAGCACAGCACAGCACAGCACAGCACAGCACAGCACAGCACAGCACAGCACAGCACAGCACAGCACAGCACAGCACAGCACAGCACAGCACAGCACAGCACAGCACAGCACAGCACAGCACAGCACAGCACAGCACAGCACAGCACAGCACAGCACAGCACAGCACAGCACAGCACAGCACAGCACAGCACAGCACAGCACAGCACAGCACAGCACAGCACAGCACAGCACAGCACAGCACAGCACAGCACAGCACAGCACAGCACAGCACAGCACAGCATGGCACAGTACAGTAAAGCATGGTACGGCGTAGACCAGCACAGCATGTCATGGCACAGCGTAGTACGGTACAGCACAGTACGTCACGGCATAGTAAAGCATGGCATAGCTCAGCATAGTACAGCATGGTATGGCACAGCACAGTACGGTACAGCGCAGTGCAACACGGTACAACACATCACGGCACAAACTATCTCACCCCAACAGAACAGCAAAACAAAGTAGCGGAGCACAGAACAGAACAGCACAATACAGCACAGCACAGTGCGGCACATCACAACGTAGCAGCATAGCAGGACGTGGCGCAGCACAGCACAGTACGGCACAACACAGCACGGCACAGTACAGCACAATAAAGCATGTCACAACATGGAAGTGCACAGTACACCACAGTAGATCGCAAGGGCCTCCGGACACTACCCATGACCACTCACAGTCATCCGAACTCACTCACAGCCATTCAACGCCGGTAAGCGAATACCGCGCAGCACTAGACACAACCAAACAACGGGCGATATTCCCTCGATCCATCAGTCACCACCGAGTGTCGCACCGCACTATCCCGTACAGCGAAGCAGCACACCGTACAACACAGCAGCACCAGATCCAGGGACCCCACTTGACCGCACCACCCCGTACAGCACAGCAGCACTGAAGCCAGAGACCCCACCTGATGAGCCGCCTCAGTGGCGCATCTCCATCTCCATCTCCATCTACCTCTATGTCTATGTCTATGTCTATGTCTATGTCTATGTCTATGTCTATGTCTATGTCTATGTCTATGTCTATGTCTATGTCTATGTCTATGTCTATCTCTCTCTCTATTTCTTTCTCTATCTCTATCTCTATCTCTATCTCTATCTCTATCTCTATCTCTATATCTATCTCTATCTTTATCTCTATCTCTATCTTTATCTCTATCTCTATCTCACCTTCCCCTCTCCTACTCTACCCGTTCCCAAGGACTGTGCATTGACAGGGCCGGAGTGGGAAGGAGCTGCCGTCGGCGTCCGACCCCCCGCCGGCACCGAGGGCGCCGTCCCCACCGCGCAGCTCCGACGAGTTCCGAGCCGACCGTTGACTTTGCCGACCGCGCCATAATGGCCGCCACCGCTGGCAGCTGCGCCGTTTTTGTACGCGTCGTCCGTGTCGGGCGCGCACTAATTCTTGACTTATGTTGGCCCATCCGGGGAGCAAATGTCGCGGCAGTAAATTATGCCAAACAGAGCCGTTCTTAGATGGCTGATAGCGTGGCTGCTGCGGCGGCGGCGGCAAAAACAGTTGGCGGCTGGCCGCGTCGCCTGCCGAGTCGGCGACGCCTGTGTTGTGTGCCGGAATACGAGTTATCGGGAAATGGGCCGTCTGACGGAGCAGGCCGCTTCAAGTGTCGGGAGAATGCCCCGCCAACCACACCCAGCTCAGGCTGCCGCAACTCGCTGCCGGCAACACCGAGTCGGTGCCAGTCACCCGGGCCGAGCTTCCTCAAAACCCCGGCCGTCAGCGGCGGAAACGCTGGCGTGCGATACGCCACCGGCGAGTCTGCTCACTTTCCTTCCTCTGAACAGTTGGACCGCATCACAATTGGCACCAGCTCTCCGTGTAGATGTCAGAGATAACGGCGGGTGCCGTCGGCCGCCCGGAGCAGACACAGCGTACCCGGACCAAATGAAGCATGCGATACAGAGCCAGCCATGCACGGCCGACAGGCCGAGATCGAGCCGATAGCACACTGCGGCGGCAAGGACTGCCCGGTGCGAGCGGTCGCCTGTCCTCGCCGCCACATAAAGTAACTGCATAACAGGCTGCATAAATAATGATCGCTTTTCACAGATAAACTGCTTGAAATTCCCGCGTGCCATCGGAATCATAAATAGCTATTTGCAGGTCTGGCGGAGATGGTGTCAGGAACAAACTGCGCTGGGGTCGCAGAGCAGGCAGCTGGACACGAAGAGGCCACACGAGAGGTGCCGGGGGCACGTGAGCCACGCACGCTCCAGCAAAACGACAGCTACACGACATGTAGTGGACAAGCATCCAACACGACAGGTAACCATTGGTGGGCACGCGCATCAACAACACGACAGGTAATCATTGCCCACCACGAAAATGAACCGACAGGCCACTATGCAACAGACAGACCAGTTCGGACCCACAAGATGGCTGTGGGGTGAACAGCGGGCACGAGCGACACTGTGCACAAAGCGTCACGGTCGGGCGGGTCTGTCGCCGCTTCGCGTCCTCCACCAGACGACACCGATGTCAAAGCTGCTGCCGTCCGGACGGTACCACCCGAGGGCCGCCGTCCGGATGGTACCGTCCGAGCATTCGCCGTCCGGATGGTACCACCCGAGAGCCGCCGTCCGGATGGTACCGCCCGAGGGCCGCCGTCCGGATGGTACCGCCCGAGGGCCGCCGTCCGGATGGTACCGCCCGAGGGCCGCCGTCCGGATGGTACCGCCCGAGGGCCGCCGTCCGGATGGTACCGTCCGAGCATTCGCCGTCCGGATGGTACCACCCGAGGGCCGCCGTCCGGATGGTACCGTCCGAGCAGTCGCCGTCCGGATGGTACCGCCCGAGGGCCGCCGTCCGGATGGTACTGCCCGAGGGCCGCCGTCCGGATGGTACCGCCCGAGCGCCGCCGTCCGGATGGTACTGCCCGAGCTGCCGCCGTCCGGGTAGCTCTGGATGTTCGCACGACCGCCACCGAGCCGAATCAGCGTGAGCACGTCGACCGCCGGTCGGCGTCGTCGCCAATCGCGCTGCACGGGGCGCAGTCGCGTTAATGGACGCTGCCATGTCGCGCGCGCGCGCAGTAGCTATCGGCCCGATCGGCCACGACTGGTGCACTCTGGCGGTCCGCCAGTGGCGCGCGGCGCCATCCAGTCGCCGCGTGTTGGGTCACTGGCGGCGCTGCGCCACTCGTCGCCGCGTGTTGGGTCACTGGCGGCGCTGCGCCACTCGTCGCCGCGTGTGGGGTCACTGGCGGCGCTGCGCCACTCGTCGCCGAGTGTTGGGTCACTGGCGGCGCTGCGCCACTCGTCGCCGCGTGTGGGGTCATTGGCGGCGCTGCGCCACTCGTCGCCGCGACGAGAGGCAGCGCCGGGTGGGCCCGCGTCTGTGTGCACTGCGGTCGGCCTCATCAGCGGCCGTATTCAGTCGACGGCCGCGCCGCAAGATTTATCGGGATTTTATGGCGGCGCGCGCGGCCGGCCGGGCAGAGACGCCAGATGGACTGTTGGTCCGGCCGACCGGGCAGAGGAGCCGGGTGGACTGGCGGTCCAATCGACACTTGGTCACGAGATGGCCGCTACCGGCTGACGACGGTTCACCCCTCCGTGACGCCATGGCCGACTGTTGCGGTCTGACGGTCGATCTCAGCACGGTGGCTGACAGCGCCATCCCGTCAACGCAGCTGGCGACGACAATGAGGGCACCAATAGCCGGGGCGGGTGAGCTGCGCGACCGCCTGCGACACAGCCACGACCACGCCGTCCCGGTCGCCCGGAGAACCGACGCCCAGGCACGCGCAGGACCCAGCGCAGCGCAGAGGGCGCCGCGCAGCAGGCCAGCTGCCCTGCCGGCATCGGGCCGAGGCGCGTGTTTTTCATTCCGGGTGAGCGGCGCAGCGGTGTGCTGGCGGCTCGAACTCGCCGAGCGGGGTCGAGTCGGCACGCCGGTGTACGGCCAGACCGCCAACTCCGCCGTCCGGTCCGACTGGGCTGCTGTTTTTGCCGCGCCCCGCCGGCACCCGACGCGGCCCGGTCGTGCCGACTGCGCGCATGTTGGCTGTGGTGAGGTCCCGTGGCCCCGCGGCACCCGTTCCGACCGTATGGGCTGCGTGTGTTGGCTGTGGTGAGGTCCCGTGGCCCCGTGGGACCCGTTCCGACCGTATGGGCTGCGTGTGTTGGCTGTGGTGAGGTACCGTGGCCCGTTGGATCCGCTCCGACAATATCAGCTGCGCATGCGTTGGATGTGATGTAACTCTGTGACAAGGACGGCTTTGTGTAGAAGTGGCGGTTTTGATGGAGTGCGTCCAGTTGTGATAACTTAAGCATAATTGTCATGTGATGCGATACAGCTGGTTGCGAACTTGTGCCGAAAAGTTATAGGGTACCTGATAGTTAAATTCAGTTATGGAGGCTGTCTATTACGCTTAGGTATTCCTTACACTTTCAACAACGTAATCAATTTACCAAAAAAGACCGTATTATACGCGGAGAAGACCATCAAGAAGTCCTGAGTTTCGTGGCAAAAGCTCGAGCAACCAGGACGCAGCATTTAGAAACCCCGGGCAGAGAAACCTGATCTGGCATTAAATGCGCATCTCCGAATGTGCGGAGGAGGGGGGGCAGCTGGTGTTGACTTTTATCTTCTTCAGGGAAGACCCTCACCTCGGCTGTTGGCTCGGCACCTCCATGGTTTCACAGCTTAACATTGCTATTGTTCGGCATCCTGAACGATTTTGATTCGTGACCAAATTCAATGCTTGGACCCGCAAAATATGTTCTTAAGTTGATAATCCGGGGTACAGCCGCCGATTGAGGAAGATTTGATGAACATGTTTTCTTCTACTCAATCTTGGAAAGAAGGTAGGTTTTTGTTCTATTGTCAGTTTCATTGTGGTCCATTTGACATTTGCTGCAGCAACGCAGCAGCTTGGTAGCAATTAGCAAACAAGAACTGATTACTTTCTAGTAATTTGTCCGGATTAATAATATGCTTATCCTTGAATATGATGCAAAATAGCGTCAGTCAGCGCCTGGCTCATTGTCGTATCGTGACATATATCGTATGATAAACACAATCAGCTTTTACCCACGAGAGCTTTTTATTAAAAATGGAATGCAAAATTGCAATATCTCTAACAAACTACTCGGCATTGCAAAATACGTCACGTATTTTGCCACTAATGCTGCATTTTCCCAATCGATCGCTCAAAACTGCTAGGATAGAAAAGACTGTACTTATCTTCACATTATATCCCAAAATAAACCAGCTCTACCCGAGCAAGGCTATATGCATACTCTCCAACCCAGTCTCCAGACTCCTTTCTATGATGCATTGAAGTCTCCAGTGTGATGACCAGAATTTTAGAAGCCGGTCAGGAACCCTAGTCGGGGCCTTTTAATCCATCTTTTGGATATATACCGTGCCTTCAACCGGTCTTCTATAGCTTCACTATGCAACATAGAAACGAAAACTTGCACATGTTTGCATTCAAAATATATTACGTATAAACATTCCGAGGTCCATTTCAGCATTCCATCCAACAAATTTGTCCTATACATTCAATACCCAACATATTATCTTTGAATGTTCCACAGTATCCATCATGCTAAATGGGGAACGAATAGCCGAGGGGTAAGTTGTTCGTCTCACAATCAAAAGGTTGTTGGTTCGAGCCTCACCTGCTGCTACTCTTCGCCCGCGACCAATCGGCGTGAGAGATTGGCGACGTTACATGACTGAACGGTCGATGTGTCGTAAAAACCAATAACCAACCAACCATCATGCTAATTGTTACAAGCATCAGACCATGAAACAAATAGGTTACTAGCAAAAGCACGTTATTGACACAAATATCTCAAAGGGTAGATTTGCAAATCAAATCAAGATAAGAATGTTTGAAGTTATTGCACCACATCTCGATCAATAGAAGATGGCTTGAGCCAGGTTAAGATGTCCAATTTATGGTCGAAGCTAGACATAGTATTGTAGTCCATGGCTTACGATGATCCACCGCCGCCAATGTTTTCACTTGTGCTCATGTAAGCAATATACTTCAGCAAAAAAATGTTCACTCCTCACACAAACTTGCTCATTTTCCAAATCATTTTCAGCATGCATATGGAGAGATGTCATTAACTGCTGGAAATCTGTCAAATTGGGCAGCCGGGAGCTAGGCGACCGCACACCACCGTCATGTCGAGTCTCTGCTGCAGTTACCGTCAGCAGGGACAGCACCGTGCAGAGCGTCGTGAACAAGTCACTCAAGGGGTGCCGTGCAACCGCGCCCGCCAGTGGCTGCCAAATCATGGCCGACGACGTCCTAATTCCCACCCACCTGACCAATTGGGGCGTCTGATGTGGTGCGACCGGAGGCCTGACCAGAGACGACTTAGTGCAGGTAGGGCGTCTGATGTGGCACGACCGGTGGCCTGACCAGAGACGACTTAGTGCAGGTAGGGCGTCTGATGTGGCACGACCGGTGGCCTGACCAGAGACGACTTAGTGCAGGTAGGGCGTCTGATGTGGCACGACCGGTGGCCTGACTAAAGACGACCTAGGGCAGGTACGGCGTGTTATGTGACGACCGGTGGCCTGACCAGAGACGACTTAGTGCAGCGTAGGGCGTCTGATGTGGCACGACCGGTGGCCTGACTAAAGACGACCTAGGGCAGGTACGGCGTGTTATGTGGTACGACCGGGGGCCTGACCAGAGACGACTTAGTGCAGGTAGGGCGTCTGATGTGGCACGACCGGGGGCCTGACTAAAGACGACCTAGGGCAGGTACGGCGTGTTATGTGGTACGACCGGGGGCCTGACCAGAGACCAGGTCTGTCATCTCCCTCTCCCCCTTTCTCTCTTCTAACGTCCAGTCAAGAGCGGCTGGCATTCCCGTTCCAAGCGGAACGGGAAAGCCTCCGCCACGTCTGCCTCCTCGCCAGCATGCTCGACCGCTGGCACTGATACCGCCTGCGCTACGTCTGTCTGCTTGCCTAATGCTTGGCCACTGGCACCGCTGCCGACTGTACCACGTCCGCAGCGCCATCCGTGCCGCTCCTGTGGACTCTGCTGAGGTGGGTGTTTTGCTCCGCCAGACGGACATTGTCACTCTGCCACTGGATTGAGTGTTGATACGTGACTGCCAGGTGGAGTCAAGCTTAGCTGCAGCTAATGCGCCTCCCCACGCACACGACCACGGGCTGCCTACTTCTGGTCATTGCTATGGTTCGACTGAGTATGCTGGCAGACAAACTCTGTCCATTATACATCCATGCGCGGAGTTGTGACTTAGCTACAGCCCATCCACCTGAACAATGAACAATGGATTCAGCACCCCACGGCATGCACCCTGCAGTCTCGGCAGCCCACAGTTGGCATCCCACAAGTTCGACACCCTACAATCTTCACCCCACGATCTCGACACTCTAAAGTGTCCCACGGTCTCGACAATTCCCAGTCGGCACCACACGGTTTCGGTACCCGCACCCCACGATCTCGGCACCTTGCAGTCTGCACCTTACAGTCGGCACCACACGGCCCACCACCCCACAGTCGGCACCACACGGCCCACCACCCCACAGTCTGCACCACACGGCCCACCGCCCCACAGTCTGCACCACACGGCCCACCACCCCACAGTCGGCACCACACGGCCCACCACCCCACAGTCTGCACCACACGGCCCACCGCCCCACAGTCTGGCACCACACGGCCCACCGCCCCACAGTCTGCACCACACGGCCCACCGCCCCACAGTCGGCACCACACGGCCCACCACCCCACAGTCGGCACCACACGGCCCACCGCCCCACAGTCGGCACTGGAGGCTGTCGGAGGCAGCCGGCAACCGATGGTATCTCTTCTGTGCAGCCGGCGAGCTGCCAGCGCAGCTGCCAGAGCAGTGACCGCGCACGGCCGGCCGGCTGACGTGACCTATTAGTGGTCCAATCGATTTGCACACCCGCCGCCGGCCCGCATGGCCCGCCCGATCCCCGTCTCGCACCGCTTCACCTCTCTGACGTGAGTCATGACTCGAACTATGCACCGAGCTGTCCGACGCAGTATGCATACAAACGTGGCCGCAGAATGTGTGACAGTTGCCAGAGGGCCCGCGGTACGCGGCGGCGACGGATCTACATGGAATGCGCATCTGGAATAGTAGTACTGGAATGTGTTCTCTTCAAGACGATGATCCGCAAGCAGGATCTTCGATGTACGCAAGGGGTCTTTGGAGGTACTCCTGACCACATTTTCACCATGCAACTTAAGGGAGACTACGCCCAACTACCCTCAGGTCACTGAGACCACGCCCAATTGCCCTCAGGTCACTGAGACCACACCCAGCTGTCATCAGGTCACTAAGACCACATCCAACTATCCTCTGGCCATGAAGACCACCGAGCTGCCCTCAGGTCGCTGAGACCACATCCAACTTCCTTTAGGTTATGAAGACCACCGAGCTGCCCTCAGGTCACTGAGACAACATTCAACCACCCTCAGGTCGCGAAGGCCACACTCCGGCGTACTCAGGTAGCAGAGAACGCACCCAGTTGCATCCAGATCACGGAGACCACCTGCGTCTATAGTGAAGGTCGTAGAGCTCTCCTGATATGACCAACGTCCTTGCTCAGCCTCAAACTTCAATCAAACCACGCCCTTGACGGTATGGCCGGTGACTTCATGAGACACCGTTGGGGTTGTAAGTGGGGTCACGTGGCCGTGAGGTGGCCTCAGCAGGTGACCTGGTCCTCGGGGCAAACACTGTTCAGTGGTATTGCCGCTCCGTAATGGATTGCCACTGTTAGGCCATCAGTGAGAATCGGGTAGAATAGCGAGACCAGCAGGTAGCATGAGCCGCTGGGCAAACACTATCCCATGTTATTGCCGCTCCGTAATGGATTGGCACCGTTTGACCATCAGTGAGCATCGGCAAGACCGAGAACAGCATCGGGTAGAATAGCCAAAATCAGCTCGTAACCACTCACACTACCTGCCACTGCTTAGGTAAGCAGAAGGACATAAGCATTTCAACACTGTAGCATGAAAGAAAATGATGTGGAAATGCATGAGAACTATGCACTAATACTCGGCCGCGTACACTGGCGATAATGGCGGTACATTACCGGGGGCAATGGTGCATCTCAGCATGTACTGCTGTAGACAATGGCGGTACATTACCGGGGGCAATGGTGCATCTCAGCATGTACTGCTGAAGACAATGGCGGTACATTACCGGGGACAATGGTGCATCTCAGCATGTACTGCTGTAGACAATGGCGGTACATTACCGGGGACAATGGTGCATCTCAGCATGTACTGCTGTAGACAATGGTGGGTCACATCCTGTACTGCTGTAGACAATGGCGGTACATTACAGGGGGCAATGGTGCATCTCAGCATGTACTGCTGTAGACAATGGCGGTACATTACAGGGGACAATGGTGCATCTCAGCATGTACTGCTGTAGACAATGGGAACCCAAGGTGGGTCCACTGTACTGCTGTAGACAATGGCGGTACATTACCGGGGACAATGGTGCATCTCAGCATGTACTGCTGAAGACAATGGCGGTACATTACAGGGGACAATGGTGCATCTCAGCATGTACTGCTGTAGACAATGGTGGGTCACACCCTGTACTGCTGTAGACAATGGTGGGTCCCAGCATGTACTGCTGTAGACAATGGTGGGTCACATCCTACATGGGGGAAAGAATGGTGCATCTCAGCATGTACTGCTGTAGACAACGGTGGGTCACACCCTGTACTGCTGTAACAATGGTGGGTCCCAGCATGTACTGCTGTAGACAACGGTGGATCTGTACTGTCCTGTACACACTGCCGAGAACAATGGTGCAACTCAGCATGTACTGCTGTAGACAATAGTGCAACTCAGCATGTACTACTGCTGTAGACAATGGTCAACTCAGCATGTACTGCTGTAGACAATGGTGGGTCACATCCTGTACTGCTGTAGACAATGGTGGGTCACATCCTGTACTGCTGTAGACAATGGTGGGTCACATCCTGTACTGCTGTAGACAATGGTGGGTCCCAGCATGTACTGCTGTAGACAATGGTGGGTCACATCCTGTACTGCTGTAGACAATGGTGGGTCACACCCTGTACTGCTGTAGACAATGGTGGGTCCCAGCATGTACTGCTGTAGACAACGGTGGATCTGTACTGTCCTGTACACACTGCCGAGAACAATGGTGCAACTCAGCATGTACTGCTGTAGACAATGGTGCAACTCAGCATGCACTGCTGTAGACAATGGTGGGTTGCAGCATGCATTGCTGAGGGCAATGGCAGTACTCAGTCTGGACTGCAAAGGACATCAATGGGGCTCAGTCTGGACTGCTGATGACCTGGTGGTATTTAAAGTATGATCTAGACTGACACGACGGTGGATTTGTTTACATGTGGCAAGGTTTAGATTAGGCATTACTTGAAAAGGGCATAGTTCATCCTTTCATCCGAATGGATTAATTCACAATTAGTCAGACAATACTTGAACTGTGTTTTTTCCTTGCCAGACTGCTTGGCTCATCTGGTATTTATGGCGACTTGATGTCAGCACCGATCGGGTCCGACCAGCAGCTGAAACAAACTGACGCCCATCAAACCGCCGAGCAGCCTCGACGTCAGTGCGCCACTGCAGCGTATTCCGCCATCGGCCTGGCTGGGATCATGCAATGCATGCCAATATTAGTATTCGGACTTCATGCACCTCCCCTCAATTGCATTCGTGCGACTTCAAAGCGGTCTCTAGGAGCCATAAAAATAACCAAATCTAAGATAAGCAATGCAATAATATATGTGATGCCATAAGTCTAACCTAAGCATACGTCATGTATCGCAGAGTGAAAAGTGTGATTTTGAGCGTACACTAGCATCTCCAGGCTCTTGTCTTTGAAGCATGCGTGGTCTGGAGCGTGAGCAAAACGAACATAAAATAAAACCTCGGCAGCCATCAAGCTTTACTGCTGATCGAACCTCCGCTTCTTGGTGCTTATCACGGAATACGACCGTTGCATGTGTGTGGAGATCACAGGAGAACAGTTTATCTGTGATCTCTGGCATCAATGAGCGTGGTGTAGCTCGGTATTGGACGAAAAGCTATCTCACACGTCGAACTAGTGAACTGATCACGAACAGTAACAGTAATCATGCAACCTCGGACGCTGACATCAATATAGATACGGCGCCTCCGTCCGCTGCAGTGACCCGAGGTCGCATCAATAAAGGTCGACTGTGGTACCCGGTGGATGACCTGAGGTCACGAATGTAACCTCGGACACTGACATCAACATAGACACGGCGCCACCGGCCGCTGCAGTGACCCGAGGTCGCATCTATGGAGGTTAGCTGTGATACCCGTTGGATGACCTGAGGTGACAAATACCGCTTATGAACATTTTGTCAGGAACATTTACCACATGATGGAAGCAAGACTACCAACGCCATCCCCGTTATGGCTTCTCCAGGATACAGTTTTCCACGTTTTTGAAGAGGATTAAGCTCCCCTAGTGCTCGATCGGGTCCCACCAACAATTTCATATTCTAGCATGATGTGTGGGCAGCCCCATCAGACCACCGGTTTTAACATTGGTGACTTTCTCCCCATCCTTAGTAATGCTTCCGAAGTTCTGTCCGTGCTCCCCAAGCTGTTGAGGCGCTTCAGCCGCTGGAATGTGCAGCAGTCGGAGCAATAAACACGCACGCGAATAAATCACACCCAATAAAAGGCTTGCATTCGAGAAGTGCGACCGCCGGTATTTATTACCGTGCGCACTGCTGCAAGCGCCAGTCGCGCCGCGCCCCAACAGAGTGTGACGTCATCATCTGTGACGGAGATAACGGCGGCGCGGCGGCGGGCGGCTCCCAGCGAGTCGGCGTTATCGCCAGCACGGTGTCCAGCGCTGTGCAGCCGGCCATTATGTCCACTTTGTGGCTGGATCTGTGTCCGAGTCGCAGCTGGGAGTGTAAGCCGCCACTGTGTTGGACCACCTTCCGCGACTCCTGCCGACCGGTAGCTGGCTAAATACACGTATCAATGTCGGCGTTCTGCCGGCTGCCGATAGCGGAGAGAATTTGGTGGACGGGGGATGAGCTCTATGTTGATCTCAGTGGCCTTAAGCCGCTCGCGCAGTATGTCAGCTTTCTGTGCAAGCCTGCAGCAAGAGTTGTGGGTACATTGATGTCAGTTTTCTATGTAAGCTGGAGTGTATCAGTGAATGGATCAGTTGTTAGCATTTCGCCAGAAACAAGGCGGCACAGCTTCAGAATGTGGCTGCCAAATATCACACGATGGTTGCTCTAGGCCTGATTCCATAGGACGCTTTATTCGGATATTGTGTTGTTAGACAGTTCTGCTTTAATGATACGCTTTCTGCCACCTATGCTTCCTTGACATTTTCCAACACCAACTGTTGGAAACATTGACATCATAGGAAAACATACTTCCGATTAATTTTCCAACTCGAATTGTGAACTTGAGCTTGCTATTCATCTTAGCATATACTTTTGGTTCACTCCTGCGATTTGTGTAATCACTGAGGCATCATGTTGTTTTTGCTTGGTACTGTCAATGCATTGACATCATATGTAATCACTGAGGCATACATTGACATCATAGGAAAACATTCGACCGTTCGCTATCGCGGTAAACCACCGTTCGTTTTCGCGCATTTTCCTTGTTTTCCTTTTTTTAAATTCAACATCCTGACTGTTGTTCCGTGCTACAATTGCAAAGCTGAATTGTGCACACGGATATTATTATTGCCACTTGTGAAGCTTGTAGTTAAGATTACCATGATTACCATGAGTTTATCATTAAGATACCATGAGCTTATCAGGACACATACTATCCCTCAGATTTCCATCGCTTTTTATATTTCCGTTCTCGTTAGGTGCCTCATGGAATGTTAATAACACTCATGGCAGTGGAAACTGTAGCAATGCTAAGAACTGTACAAATCGCGCCACCATCAGACTCGGACCGGGCAGGAAGGTGTCGGGCTATGGATACCAAAGGTCCCGGGTTCGTCACTAGCGCCGCCCAGGACATTTCCCAATCCCGCGGCCCACCGGCGGAACTATGTGGGCGGCGCCATTAACCGTGCATGTGTATAAAGTGCGTCGCGAACCACCCGATAAACAAGTAAACAAACGAGACTCGGACGGGGAGATGGAGAGCAGTACAATGACCTTCCAAATTAACCAATTATTGGCGAAAGTTGCATAAATTATCAAAGTGGTCGAAACCTGGACGTATGTTTCGAAGAAAATACACTAATCAAAGACTAGTACCACTGTGGCGCAGTGATCATGCTTTGTTTGTTTATTGGT
The DNA here is from genome assembly GCA_034440575.1 of Imbricaverruca yamaguchii. NCBI lineage: Eukaryota > Metazoa > Arthropoda > Thecostraca > Neoverrucidae > Imbricaverruca > Imbricaverruca yamaguchii. The sequence continues at coordinate 178,181 of JAOTOL010001471.1, read as the reverse complement.
TGGTTCACGACGCACTTTATACACATTCACGGCTAATGGCGCCGCCCACACTGTTTCGCCGGTGGGCCGCGGAATTGGGAAATGCTCTGAGCGGCGCTAGTGTCGAACCTAGGACCTTTGATACCCATAGCCCGACACCTTAACCGCTCGGCTATCCTTCGCCCCCAGTGATCATGCAATATGTGGTATAGCGTGGTCAATGTGATAGTCGACTGGTCAGGTGTGACCTCATATTCGAGTGGCTAATGTGACAATCGACTGGTTAGGTATGACTTCGTATTAGGGTGGGTAATGTGACAGTCGATCGATCAAGTGTGGCCTTGTATTAGGGTGGTTAATGCGACACTCGGCTGGTCATAAAGTCATAAAGTCATGAAGTGTTTATACTTAATAAGAGCCACAATGATTCGTCCAGTTAGGTCTGTAAATGGGAGATACCAAAACTCCGCTAAAAAAACCCACCCCAACCACACCACGTCCTAAACCATCCAAGAACATCCCACACACCTATCAATGCCTATCTACGCTAGCTATCTAGACCTATTCCCTTGATCTCTCTTAACACAGGTGGATTGAATTCACCATGCTTGGTCAGGTGCGACATCGTATTAGAGGGGTTAATGTGGTATTCGACTAGCCAGGCATGGCCTCTGATTAGACTGGTTAATGCGACAGTCGTTTGGCCAAATATGGTCTCGGATTATAGCGGTTAATGTGACCATCGACTGGTCACATTGATGACCTCAAGGTAGTGCACAATGCCACTCAGCGATCATGCATTTACTTTTGTTACGCCTTCCGTTCCTGCTTTCATCGCTCACAATTAGGCACAACCTTAACTCGGTGTTTTGCCAGCATCCATCGCAATCTCGTCTTTGAAGTAAGTATGCCAAATTATTTGCTTCAAGACGGAGTATCTGGCGGCACTTTCCGGCCAATTAACAGTGATCGGCGTGTGATCGGCGTGTGATCGGCGTGTGATCGGCGTGTGATCGGCGTGTGATCGGCGTGTTGGTTGGTTGGTTATTGGCGTTTAGGGGCGCGATCGACTACATCGGTCATGCAGCGCCCATAGTGTGATCGGCGTGTGGTCGGCGTGTGATCGGCGTGTGACCTATTGCGTGACCTAGTGAACGCGACCCCGTCACCACCAGTCGCCCAGCCGGCAACGGTATGGTGGCCTGCCAGGTGCCTGCAACCTGAGAGCCGTATAGCCTGCCGCTATCCCTGGCTTGTGCAGCGCCCACTTATGATGCCCTATGCTGGCTCACAGTGTCTCAGGTGCGCTACCTAACCAACCAGCCGACCAATCAGCCAACCAGCTAGCCATCCTACCAAGCAACAAACCAACAAACTAACTAAGCTTGCTAACCAACTAACTAACTAAGCTAACTAACCAACTAACTAAATATAACAATTTAGCTAGCTACCTACCTCAGGTTTATCTGTCCTAATTATGCTCATAAAGTGCACGCGCCTCATGCGCGGATGGACTGTGTCATACGGCAGCATGTCGGAGTCCTGATGTCGACTGTGTCATACGGCAGCATGTCGGAGTCCTGATGTCGACTGTGTCATACGGCAGCATGTCGGAGTCCTGATGTCGACTGGCGGCGCTTGTCCATTCATGCTGCTCGTGGAGTCAGGGAGTCCTGATGTCGACTGGCGGCGCTTGTCCATTCATGCTGCTCACGGGGCCGACCGTGCACATTCCAGTGGCGTGAGTGATCGTCTGGGGAGGGGACGGGAGGGGGGAGGGGGCCACGTGTTGGCGACAGCACTGACCGGACCCGGACACCCTTCCCTGTCACCCGCACAAGATTCAGCAGCCGTCGGCGCCTTTGTGCCAGTGCGGGCTGCCACCGTGCGCGTGTGGAGAGGGGTGGGGGAGGGTGACATTGGCGGCTGCGGCGACCGATCATGTTTTTGTTACTCGGCCGACCGGCGGCCCCTTCGGAGCAGGCCACCCTCGAAGGCAGCGTTCCAGGCCCCCTCCTGTGACGCCGGCGAGCCAGCCAACGTCGACCGGCTGAGGAGACATCCTTCGAGCTGCGCTGAAGAGACGCTATCATGAGCTGTCGGAGCATGAGTTCTGCTCACCTCGCAGTCCTTCGTCTCACGTTGTTTCCGCGCCTCTGGCGGTTTTCCGTGTGGGGCCGCTTTCTTTCCAATATCGTCGTGTGGGGCGATCGGATGGTCTTAGACACGTGTCAACTGAAAATGATGACTACATTAACTTCTGATGTAGGCGATCTTGGAAAAGCTAAAAAATATTGTAGTTGGCGTGCTAAAGCAATTAGGTTGATGACAGAAATGCTGTCACAGGTTTATCGACAATGTGATCACTGAGCGAGAGAAACTGCCATCACCTGGCCTGACAAACGGCTGCCACATGGCCGGACAGATGTCTGTCACCTGGCTGAACAGACGTCTGTCGCTTAGCCTGACGGACGGCTGTTGCTGCTCGGACAGCGGCCTTCACTGGTCAAACAGACGGCCGTCACTGGTCAGACAGACGGCTGGCACTGATCAGACAGACGGCCGTCACTGATCAGACAGACGGCTGTCACTGGTAAGACAGACGGCTATCACTGGTCGGACAGACGGCCGTCACTGGTCAGACAGACGGCTGTCACTGGTCAGACAGACTGTCGTCACTGGTCGGACAGACAGCCTTCACTGGCCGGACAGACAGCCTTCACTGGTCGGACAGACGGCCGTCACTGGTCAAACAGACGTCTGCCACGTAGCTGAACAGACAGCCTTCACTGGCCGGACAGACGGCCGTCACTGGTCGGACAGACGGCCGTCACTGGTCAGACAGACGCCTGCCACGTAGCTGAACAGACAGCCTTCACTGGCCGGACAGACGGCCGTCACTGGTCGGACAGACGCCTGCCACGTAGCTGAACAGACAGCCTTCACTGGCCGGACAGACGGCCGTCACTGGTCGGACAGACGTCTGTCAGTGGCCGAACAAGCCGCCGATTGACGTGAGATCTCACGCAGACGGGGACCGTGGCGTTCAGACGACGCCGTCCGGGCAGAAAAAGTAAACGGCCGCTGGCGGCTTCAAAGGCGGGGCACGTTTTTGTCATTATGCCGAGAATATTACCACTTTTTATTGCAGTACAGTTGCTATGTACATCTTACTTGACAGAGTTTACATCAAGCATGACCTATAGTATCGACACAAGAGCTGCAATGACTTGACGCTTTGTACGAGTGCGTAACAGGTTTCAACAACAACAACAAAAAAACATCTGAAGCCAGTTCTCGGAAATCATGCCGTGTTCACCAATTTTCAGTCCTCATGCACCACAAAGAACTCGTGTGACTTAATTGACAACAAGTATGACTGTATTCAAGAGCTTTGGTATTCCAACTTACCGATTGAATGTAGAGGTGCCGCGACGATGAAGCTGGAAAGCAAACTAATGATAATCACAAAACGGTAAAGAAAATACATATGCATTGCCACCCATATAATACGCTGGCAGTCCTTCCTGCAACAAATGTCAGCGATTGCATGGCTGGAGTGCACGGGTGAAAATTATCAGGCTATCGACAAGGAGATGCCAGCCACCTTTCTTCACAGGTCAGCTAGCTCAACTAGCAGTTTGATAGCTGCAGCCGTCGCGCTCTGAAGGAACAGCTGAGCTTTCGCCCCCGTGAGGAGCAGCTGCAGTCAAGACGAGTCAAGACGTTGTCGACGAATCACTCCCTCGACGAGACGTTGACGTTGACGAGTCACTCCGTCTCAGAGTCAGGACGTTTTGCAAGCTAGCTTCCGAGTGTAAAACTCTCCAGACGAGACCGAACCGGCACCTGAATGTTTCCTCCACCTCATGAGCATTAGCCCAGAATGAAGAACTTCCAAACCAATGCAGAGGTCTGGAATAGAAGAAAAGGCCTGCCAGGATAGATTGGAATAACAGGAAAGAAGACCCACTGTGATGAACTCCGTTAAGCATGTGATGTCATTCGAAGGTTCCAAAGTAATGCAATGCAATCGTGGGAATTTGTCGTGCGATGTGGTGACGAATTCCCCATTGGTGGCCAGCGTGAGCAGTATTCCAGCCAGTCGCCGATAAATGTGACAAGCTGGCCAAATGTCGTCACGTTCGGCGCTGAGAAAGTATAATAGGCACACTGAAAGCGCAAGTCATGGCAGTGTCTTGCTTTCCTTGCGCACTCAGGTCAACTGTTAAGCTTGGACATGCACATTCCACATATATGCAAACATACATTCCTACATACACATATACATACACAAGAGGCGCAGCCAAACCCCCTCCCCACATAACAACCAAAAATGCTCTAGATGAAACAAGAAATTTTTAGATTTTCGCAAATCAAACCCAACATTTTGTCACCTCACATCCGTGTCACCTATCCACATGGATCCATCCATCTTCTATCCATATTCGCATCTTCAAACGGGAATCGCAAGGCTCTCACTCACTTCCGCTGGCTGACCTGAAGTGCCGGTGGCATCTGGCCACGTATATGTAGAAGCTAGACAGTCTTGTATCAGTGACGGTGCTTTAAATAGCTCCTTTGGCTTCTTTGTCCACCCAATGATTTATTTGTTCAAGAGCGCCAAAGGTACCTGGATTGTAGACATGCTCCTATGGTGTACCCCCCCCCCCCCACAGCGTTGACTAGCCAGACAGCTAGCACATGCATCGTCTCCAATCGATTTCATCGAACGTCGTCCCTGCTCATATCATGAACTGGCAATTCCTTCCTGCTCTCTGCTGTTCAGAATTGCAGATGAGGAAGACACATTGCTGTGGGAGCTCGGGGGACGCTGCTCCTTCGTCGCAGCTACACCAGCATGTGGTCGTTTGTCGCCAGTAGGCGCCATCGCCGGCGAAAGCTGCGACGTCTGACCAAGGCCAGTCTCGTCACCTTCCCGCCACCGCTGTTCATATGTCGCAGCAGCGCCCGTGGCGGCTACAAGATCCACATGAGCCGGCTCATTTACATTGACGCTGGGCTGACGTGTGCCAGGCAGCGGCGTGACTGCCATTCGGAAAAAAATCGCCAGCTGAATGTTGCCGGCGGGCGCGTGTGAGCGAGACGAGGCCGTTCCCCGCTGCTGAATGCCGAGCGCCACCATTAATTTGAACACCCGACCTGGGCCGGGCCCCGCGCGGCCGGGGGTCGGCCCCTGGTTCCCGCCGACGCCGCCAGGCGGCCGCGCATTCCTGCCTCGACGGGACGTCCGACTCTGAGCGGCTCGGAGGTCGGTAAAATTAGCCGCTCCGGCTGCGGCGACGGCGCGCTTCCAGCCGCTCGGCAGCGGCCCTCTGGCCGGGCTCTCTCCCCGGCTCTGTCTGTCGGCCCGCTGACGAGGCGCTCCCCGGCTGCCTGTTGGCCCGCTGACGAGGCGCTCCCCGGCTCTGTCTGTCGGCCCGCTGACGAGGCGCTCCCCGGCTCTGTCTGTCGGCCCGCTGACGAGGCGCTCCCCGGCTGTCTGTCGGCCCGCTGACGAGGCGCTCCCCGGCTGTCTGTCGGCCCGCTGACGAGGCGCTCCCCGGCTGTCTGTCGGCCCGCTGACGAGGCGCTCCCCGTGTCTGTCGTCGGCCCGCTGACGAGGCGCTCCCCGGCTCTGTCTGTCGGCCCGCTGACGAGGCGCTCCCCGGCTGTCTGTCGGCCCGCTGACGAGGCGCTCCCCGGCTCTGTCTGTCGGCCCGCTGACGAGGCGCTCCCCGGCTGTCTGTCGGCCCGCTGACGAGGCGCTCCCCGCCTGCCTCTTCTGTCGGCCCGCTGACGAGGCGCTCCCCGGCTGTCTGTCGGCCCGCTGACGAGGCGCTCCCCGGCTGTCTGTCGGCCCGCTGACGAGGCGCTCCCCGGCTCTGTCTGTCGGCCCGCTGACGAGCGCTCGGCTGTCTGTCGGCCCGCTGACGAGGCGCTCCCCGGCTCTGTCTGTCGGCCCGCTGACCTTCGGCCGGAGGCGCTCCCCGGCTCTGTCTGTCGGCCCGCTGACGAGGCGCTCCCCGGCTCTGTCTGTCGGCCCGCTGACGAGGCGCTCCCGGCTCTGTCGGGCTGTCTGTCGGCCCGCTGACGAGGCGCTCCCCGGCTGCCTGTCGGCCCGCTGACGAGGCGCTCCCCGGCTGTCTGTCGGCCCGCTGACGAGGCGCTCCCCGGCTCTGTCTGTCGGCCTGCCGCACTCGAATGAACGTACTTTCTAACTGACTGTTGGTTATCGTACCGAAATCTCGGCTAGCACTGCGGGCATACTGGCGGAATGAAGATATTTTAAAGTCAACGGTTTTCTTGCGACTGGGACCAGAGAGACAAAGAAGCGAGACACAGAGACACAGAAAGGCTGAGAGACAGAGGAAAACGAGGATACGGAGAGGCCGAGAAACAGAGAGTCAGAAGGAGACAAAGAGTCAGTCAGAGAGGAAGCTAGGCCTAGCGGCTGCCCTTCTCGAGACTTTGGGTCATTGCGTGAATTCATCCGCCAGTCATGATGTGGCCATGTCATCATGACACGTGACCTGCGTTCCCCGAGGCCGGACGATTGCAAAGCCAGTGCCAGCTTCATTTTCACCACTCGTCGAAGTAATAATAATTCAAATAACATCATAAAGCCCACCAACTCACCATCAGATATGTAATTATCAAGCTCACGCGTCCAAAAATGTTGCTTCTCAGACCCCAGAACAGGTGAAGTATACTTGTGTCAGTTCGATTTCCACACCACGAAAGGACTAGGCCTCGTTGCTATTAGAGTTCTCATTTGAAACGCTTGGGTCCAAAACACGACCTGCGATATATCAAGTGCACACATGTCAGATGGATGTTTCCAATGTTGGATATTTCAGTGTTTCAGATGATTGCTCTCTTCCTCCTCGATTATGAACTTAGGAACACTACATGGGAATGCAACAGTTTTCTACGAACATATGCCTTGCATTCAACATTTCCCAAAACTCAGTTATTGCAAAACCCGAAGGTCAGTGACCTATTACGACTTTAATGACCATGAATGGTAGGAAAAGCGCTAAAATTATATTTGGTGTCATCAAATGCTCGTCTAGAATAGAAGCGAGCCAGGATGGTTACGATCCGGGGATCGTAATTAATAATTATGGGGAGGGGCACATCTCATCGGACCATGGGCGCCTTCGTCCATGGGAAATTTTCAAATGTCAGTCGAGTAAGCATCGTTTATCCATGCGTGGAAGTAGTGTGATGTTGAACAGACATCTTTGTAGTGACGAAGAGTTCGAATATATTCAAGCATATACCTACCTCCAGCAAACGTTATGTAGTTTCGAAAACTTAGAAGCTCATACGAAACTAAAAATAAGATATACTAGGATGCATCGAAAAATATTTTTCTCCGATTCTCTAGTTGGAGGTCCAAGGAGTTCATGACTTGAATGGTCGCGTGCAAAATATTAGAAAAATGGTACTACGGCTATTACCGGCGCATTTGAAATGAAAGCATGCTAAGCTCCTTTCGACGTTTAATTATCCATACAATTAACACAAGAAATGTAACGAAGTTATCTAACATATTTGTCGCATAATCCACAAATATAGTTGCAAGGTGCGAATATGAGTGTCAACTCGACACCGGTACAGCATCATCAGTGTGTCCGAGATCGGTGAAGTATTCTATGGTCAGTGTATCCGCGATCAGTAAAGAGGGTGTTCTGTGGTCAGTGTGTCCGGAATTAATGAGGGGATCGTCTGTAGTCAGTGTGTCCGGGGTCTTCAAAGATGGTCGTCTGTTGTCAGTGTGCTCTGGATTGGTAAAGAGGGTTGTCTGCGGTCAGTGTGTCCGAGATCAGTGAGGAGGGTCGCCTATAGTCAGTGTGGACGGGATCGGTAGAGGGCCTTCTGTCTCACTAGTGTGAAAAACTTAGCATGTTTTGAGTGCAAGGAGGGCAAGTACAACACAAACAGGATGTTTCAATATCGGTTAAAAAAACATCTTGGTAAACGTGTGGTGGTGGTGTGTCAATGGCCGAGTCTGTGGTCACGCTCTACAGAGGTGTGTCAGTGGTCCAGTCTGTGGTCACGCTCTACAGAGGTGTGTCACTGGCCGAGTCTGTGGTCACGCTCTACAGAGGTGCGTCAGTGGTCCAGTCTGTGGTCACACGCGAGTCTGTGGTCACGCTCTACAGAGGTGCGTCAGTGGTCCAGTCTGTGGTCACGCTCTACAGAGGTGCGTCAGTGGTCCGAGGTGTGCACGGCAGTCTGTGGTCACGCTCTACAGTGGTGCGTCAGTGGTCCAGTCTGTGGTCACGCTCTACAGAGGTGCGTCAGTGGCCGAGTCTGTGGTCACGCTCTACAGAGGTGCGTCAGTGGTCCAGTCTGTGGTCACGCTCTACAGAGGTGTGTCAGTGGTCCAGTCTGTGGTCACGCTCTACAGAGGTGCGTCAGTGGTCCAGTCTGTGGTCATGTGGCGAGTCTGTGGTCACGCTCTACAGAGGTGCGTCAGTGGTCCAGTCTGTGGTCACGCTCCACAGAGGTGTGTCAGTGGTCCAGTCTGTGGTCACGCTCTACAGAGGTGTGTCAGTGGTCCAGTCTGTGGTCACGCTCTACAGAGGTGCGTCAGTGGTCCAGTCTGTGGTCACGCTCTACAGAGGTGTGTCAGTGGTCCAGTCTGTGGTCACGCTCTACAGAGGTGTGTCAGTGGTCCAGTCTGTGGTCACGCTCTACAGAGGTGTGTCAGTGGTCCAGTCTCACCTCTACAGAGGTGTGTCAGTGGTCAGTCTACGCTCTACAGAGGTGCGTCAGTGGTCCAGTCTGTGGTCACGCTCTACAGAGGTGCGTCAGTGGTCCAGTCTGTGGTCACGCTCTACAGAGGTGTGGTCAGTGGTCCAGTCTGTGGTCACGCTCTACAGAGGTGCTGTCAGTGGTCCAGTCTGTGGTCACGCTCTACAGAGGTGCGTCAGTGGTCCAGTCTGTGGTCACGCTCTACAGAGGTGCGTCAGTGGTCCAGTCTGTGGTCACGCTCTACAGAGGTGCGTCAGTGGTCCAGTCTGTGGTCACGCTCTACAGAGGTGCGTCAGTGGTCCAGTCTGTGGTCACGCTCTACAGAGGTGCGTCAGTGGTCCAGTCTGTGGTCCAGCTAAAGTGGTCAGTGGTCCAGTCTGTGGTCACGCTACAGGGGCAGTCTGTGGTCACGCTCTACAGAGGTGCGTCAGTGGTCCAGTCTGTGGTCACAAGGTGTGCGTCGTGGTCACGCTCTACAGAGGTGTGTCAGTGGTCCAGTCTGTGGTGACGCTCTACGGAGGTGCGTCAGTGGTCCAGTCTGTGGTCACGCTCTACAGAGGTGCGTCAGTGGTCCAGTCTGTGGTCACGCTCTACAGAGGTGTGTCAGTGGTCCAGTCTGTGGTCACGCTCTACAGAGGTGTGTCATGGGTTTTTGGTCACACTCTACAGAGGTGTGTCAGTGGTCCAGTCTGTGGTCATGCTCTACAGAGGTGCGTCAGTGGTCCAGTCTGTAGTCACGCACTACAGAGGTGTGTCACTGGCTGAGTCTGTGGTCACGCTCTACAGAGGTGCGTCAGTGGTCCAGTCTGTGGTCACACTCTACAGAGGTGCGTCAATGGTCCAGTCTGTGGTCACGCACTACAGAGGTGCGTCAGTGGTCCAGTCTGTGGTCACGCTCCACAGAGGTGTGTCAGTGGACGGGTCTGTGGTCACGCTCCACAGAGGTGTGTCAATGGCTGAGTCTGAAGAAAGATGGCATATTGCATGCACTGAGGCCCATAGTGCCAATAAGGGTGTCCCCCCTCCTACCCAGGCATCCACCGGCCGCCAAAACAGGACGCCTCTAAACAAATTCGCCGCTGAGTGAATGTGAGGAAACAGTTGATGATAGGAAAGCCGTGATGTAGAAGAGCACCAGGAAACAAGAGCATTTTGCACGCGCTCAACAGTCAAGTGAGGAGTGCATGCCTCTCACTGCATGCTTCATATCATAATCTATTCATCTGTCGCAAGAATAGATTCATTAGTTGTCGTCCTTCAGGCAGACATACCGAAGATATTGGAAGCAGTGCCGACTGGCAGAAAAAGAGTAAGCACCGACTGGAAGGGATTTGTCACTGTTCAGCAGATATAGATGGAGAGAGAGAACCCGACACTCCTGCAATTGTTGATCAGCTTCAATGTCAACGCATCCCCACTTCCCACTCAGGTGGCATGCAAGTGCAGGCACCAATGTAGCTTTCCATCATAATGCAGTGTAAGTTAAACAGTAGTACAGCCCTTGCGTGAGACGAAATGTACGACCCTCAATATACCAGGAGGTGCTGAGTTTACATCAAAAGTAGCGTTAGGGATTATGCTATATTACTCAACGTTTCGGCCAGGGGCCATCGTCAGAAGACACGATGGCCCATTGGCCAAAACGTTGAGTAATATAGCATAACGATAGCCCATTGGCCGAAACGTTGATTCACTCCTGACGATGGCCCCTGGCCGAAACGTTGAGTAATATAGCATAATCCCTAACGCTACTTTTGATGTAAACTCAGCACCTCCTGGTATATTGAGGGTCGTACATTTCGTCTCACGCAATGTCTAAAACCCAGGAGCACTTAAGAGTCATTCTTCGTTGTATTAAACAGTAGTACAGCCCATACATATGAGAATCGTTAACAGGCACTTCCAAGTGGTGCTGATTTTAACCATCAGGACGTACGGTGAAACGTTAATCGTATGCAGGTCTTCCTCGACCGAATATTTACATTTTAACATTAGCTCACAACGGTACTGATTTTCCGCATTCTGCAGTGCCGACCTTGGCTAACATTCCACCATTGCGTTGGTCATGGACGGCCTCCGTAATTGCTGAGGAAACGTGGGCGTGCCTTGCGTGCCGGTGCAGCGTACAATGCCGCGCACGCAAGGCCGCTGCGCTGCACTGGAAGTACGTCTCGACGAAACTGGTACTTGGCCAGCGAAGCAGTCATCATTCTGATTGTTCCGCCACTACTTACATTACTGTATGATTGACAACGACATCTGAAAATTCGAAGTCATGTTGATGCATGCAAGACGTTGAGTCATAATATATTGCGTAGCTTCTCTTCTCAGGCATGTAACGTTATGGTTTCTTTCATACTCACTTCATCACCAGGAGTTGGTGTAGGCTGGAGGAAAGCAACTATTGTGCTAAACGCAGATATGCAACAGTGCTTCTGTCAAAACTGGCATTGCCAGAGCGGCACAAAGTCAAGTGCATTGTCATCCTCTCTGTAGCAGTTGCACCAGCTATGATGTCGCCGCTGAGCCCGTACTGCAGTCCCTGGGACCAGCCCTGATCCGTCGTCTCTGAGGCTGCCAGACCAGCTCTGATGACGTCTCTGACCCTGCCCCACACTCCCTGCCGCGCGACCAGCCCTACCCCATCAACGGTGCCGCAGCCGGTGCCAGCTTCCACGTAAAGGAGGCCGCCGGCGGGACGGTCGGTAGCGGCCGTTTTATGTCCAGGTGATCATGTGGAAGCGGCCTCGATCAGCGGCCCATTTAGTCTGAATCGTGCGCCATTCACACGTTGAGCGGCGGCCGGGCCGTGCGCGTCCTGCGACGGAGCGGGGAGGCAGGGTTGACTGTCGCAGTATCGTGGACTGCTCTGGGTGGACCGACCCTTCGACACTGGACTGCGACGGAGCGGGGAGGCAGGGTTGCAGTTTAAAATAATTGACCATGTGGCCTGGAAAGTCACAGTTAATGGAATTGTGCGAGCGGGAGTGAGGGTTGACTGTCGCAGTATCGTGGACTGCTCTGGGTGGACCGACCCTTCGACACTGGACTGCGACGGAGCGGGGAGGCAGGGTTGACTGTCGCAGTATCGTGGACTGCTCTGGGTGGACCGACCCTTCGACACTGGACTGCGATGGAGCGAGGAGGCAGGGTTGACTGTCGCGGGACTGGGGACGGCCCGGGGTGGACCGAACCTTCGGCACTGGACCGGGCAACTTGCTCAAACCGATTCGCTGTTGATAACAGAAGTGTGACGTCCGAGTCACGTGCTCTCGACTGGGTCACACAGAACGTGTCCGCTGTCGCTCGGCGAAAGTTCAGCGAGTACACGGGATTGACCGGACGGGTTCTCCTGACGTGCATCAGTGTCATCACTCTGGTGTGGCTGGCAGAGGCCAGCGCCAGCTATGCCAGTCTGCAACGGCAATGCACGTGATGTGGGCGACTAGTGCGGCCGTATGCGTCGGTCGGTCGGTCGGACGGCTAGGCTGGCTGACAGCGTCGGCTGAGGGCCGGCGCCGACCAAACTGCATGCCTCTCATCCCCGACAGCTCCTCCTCTGCCGGGCCGAGCTGTGAGCTGAAGGCCGGCGCCGACCAAAACCACTCTGCATGCCTCTCATCCCCGACAGCTCCTCCTCTGCCGGGCCGAGCTGTGAGCTGAAGGCCGGCGCCGACCAAAACCCCTCTGCATGCCTCTCATCCCCTACAGCTCCTCCTCTGCCGGGCCGAGCTGTGAGCTGAAGGCCGGCGCCGACCAAAACCCCTCTGCATGCCTCTCATCCCCTACAGCTCCTCCTCTGCCGGGCCGAGCTGTCAGCTGAAGGGCGGCGCCGCCCGTACCCCCGCCCCCGCCCGTACCCCTGATCCCGACAGCTCCTCTGCCGGCCCGGGATTTGGCTAATCCGACGCCGTGCGTGACAAATATTTCACTCAAGATTCTGTTATGATGCTAATTGGCTGGATATATGCGGCAGGCACTCTTTTTGCCGGCATATTCGCCGCTGCGCCGCATTCAGCGACGGCTGGCGGCGCCGGTGCCGGCTGAATAGTGTGTTGGGCATAATCCGCCGACAGCGAGCCTGGCTGCCACCGCTCGGGTAAACATACTGCACCCCGCTGAATGGGCCGGCCGACGCCTCTCTCGACGGCGATACCTCGCTCGGACAGGCGGCGGCGGCTCAGCCGCACCCCAGCCTGCCAGTCGTCATCACCTTCAGCCGAGCGAGCGCTGATGACCAGGCCGGTATGCGATTTCCGGGGTGTGTTTGAGGCGCTTCGGTTCCGTTATTCGGCTGCCAGATTTGGAGTCGTACAGCCGGAAACTGATCGGGTGGATGGGGTTCTAACCGGACCCGCACTGGGCACGAGGCATGGAAGTGTTTTGGTAGCGCAGATGGATGGCTTAATGGACGCGTGGATCGTCATCGAATCGTACTCTGCTCTAGAGCAAATATACAGACATTTTCCAGGACAGAATGTGGCGATGGATTGAGGGTGTTGTGGGGTTGAAGCTCATTCTTTCTATGATATAACTATGTGAATGTATCTAGCTCGGCTTGCATGGCTATATGCGTAACATCTCAACGAGTTGTCGGATTATGCCAATGTTTTGCTCTTCAATTGCTCAATGTCTGGAATTCTTTTACTGGTTCAGGAATATCAATTTAGCTGCATGTAAGTCAGTTTTATCAGACAAAGGTACATGGATATTCAGATACAGGTATGCAAGATTGTGAGACCTGGTCGCCAACCCTCGGCTAAAAGCGTCACGAGCGCGGAGAAATTAGCATATTGCTGTGCAAAACAGGAGAAAGGGCAAGTAACTTGACCCTGTCTTTCCGGTCAGATCATCACGCTCTGCCCCGGCGGAGAGTCCTTAAAGACCCTGCCTAACTTCCCAACTAAGAGTTCCATGGAAACAAACTTGGTACATACAATCGGAAAGCCCTCGAGGAATAGGGCCTGAAAACGGTATTACTTTTCATTGTTGGATATGTTTGGCCATTAATAAATTTTTTTTTTCGGAAAAATAGATGTTTCAAAAACATTTCATATTTCATGCAAGGCAATTTGAATCGTCAATGCAGCTTTGACATTACTTAGGCCATGTAAACTAAAAATACCCCACCCCCCAAAAAAACAGCAGTGCCTAGGTAGACTTAGCCCACATTGCGGAACTTATATTATATTTACCTGACTTCAGGGCACTTGACGGAAGTCAAGGAAATTGAATATGAAACTTCTCGTGATGCTTCTGCATGCATACTAAGGTAAAAATGATGCTGGAAGAACATGTATATTACAAAAATATGAAAATCATCCAAAAATAGTTCAAAATTGGAGGTGACCTGAGGTTACTGACCTGACCTCAACCAAAAATCCGTGATGTACGTTTTAGAGGCACTGTCCAATTTCACTGATGTACCAAGTTTCACTTCAATATCCTATGCCACGAGTTATCTATCTTCAAGCATATTAGGAAGTGATACTCTGACCTGAACCAAGTTAATAACCTCATATGACCTGAAGTTGAAACGTTCAAGTGAGACGCAGAAATGGTAAACCTTTTCCCGGTATTTCGTAGAACAAAACGTGAGGGGGACTGGGTGTAAAAACCCACAGAAAGGGTTAAAGGGTTGGACATCGGTCCTCTCCTGCAGGGATTCGCCAACTTCAGCGTTTTGTAACTCATTCAAAGATTATTTGATCGCAGCTTTGGAAGGAGCAACTTAATGTCCCGTGGTGAAACAATAAACGAACCGTTCAATTGTGCAGCTGCCCTCTCCACACTACACAGCGCCGTCCTGCAGCTGCCCTCTCCACACCACACCGCCGTCCTGCAGCTGCCCTCTCCACACTACACCGCCGTCCTGCAGCTGCCTTCTCCATACCGCACAGCACCGTCCTGCAGCTGCCTTCTCCACACTACACAGCGTCACGCCCTGCATCTGCCCTTTCCACACTACACAGCGCCGTCCTGCAGCTGCCCTCTCCACACCACACCGCCGTCCTGCAGCTGCCCTCTCCACACTACACCGCCGTCCTGCAGCTGCCCTCTCCACACCGCACAGCACCGTCCTGCAGCTGCCCTCTCCACACTACACCGCCGTCCTGCAGCTGCCCTCTCCACACTACACAGCGCCGTCCTGCAGCTGCCCTCTCCACACCACACCGCCGTCCTGCAGCTGCCCTCTCCACACCACACCGCCGTCCTGCAGCTGCCCTCTCCACACTACACAGCGCCGTCCTGCAGCTGCCCTCTCCACACCACACCGCCGTCCTGCAGCTGCCCTCTCCACACTACACCGCCGTCCTGCAGCTGCCCTCTCCACACACACGCCGCCCTGCACTGCCCTTTCACACTACACAGCGCCGTCCTGCAGCTGCCCTCTCCACACCACACCGCCGTCCTGCAGCTGCCCTCTCCACACTACACCGCCGTCCTGCAGCTGCCTTCTCCACACTACACAGCGTCACGCCCTGCATCTGCCCTTCCACACTACACAGCGCCGTCCTGCAGCTGCCCTCTCCACACCACACCGCCGTCCTGCAGCTGCCTTCTCCACACCACACCGCCGTCCTGCAGCTGCCCTCTCCACACCACACCGCCGTCCTGCAGCTGCCCTCTCCATACCGCACAGCACCGTCCTGCAGCTGCCCTCTCCACACTACACAGCGTCACGCCCTGCATCTGCCCTTTCCACACTACACAGCGCCGTCCTGCAGCTGCCCTCTCCACACCACACCGCCGTCCTGCAGCTGCCTTCTCCACACCACACCGCCGTCCTGCAGCTGCCCTCTCCACACCACACACACCGCGAGCTGCCTTCTCCACACTACATAGCGCCGTCCTGCAGCTGCCCTCTCCATACCGCACAGCACCGTCCTACAGCTGCCTTCTCCACACTACACAACGCCGTCCTACAGCTGCCTTCTCCACACTACATAGCGCCGCCCTACAGCTGCCTTCTCCACACTACACAAGCCGTCCTACAGCTGCCTTCTCCACACTAAACGGTGCCGTCCTGTGACCGGCGCGCCGTCCAGTAGGGAGGTTTTTTTCGTGGCATCTGGAGGTGCCAGGTATTTTGATTTCCAGGCGACTGACTTCCAGTGAAGAAGTCCATTTGTTGGGGTTGCTATTTGCTAACTTCTCAGTGAAACCTGGGTTTTTGGATAATGGTTTGATGTGATTAAAGAACCTTGCTTTTGAATGAAGTCAAAATGGAAGTAATGCTTAGTAGACGTCAGCAATTAATATGAGCCCTCTCTTGTCAGATCCTCACACCCCGTATGGGGGGACATAGAGAACCCCTCTAATCTATAAACTAAGCGTCGCACGAAAACGAAATAGATCTCATTGGAAAGCGCTCGACGAGTAGAGCCAGACAGCCCCCGAAAAAGAATTACACCAAAAAGTGATGTCACTAGTGGTCCTAGAGTGTCACGACTCACATTATGTTTGTGGCTCGGGGGGGGAGGGAGGGTCATTTTGAGGGAGATTTGAAAAGAAATTGACTTGGAATCAGAGAAGGAAAGCGAAATCGACCAGGACCGTAACATTTTTTGCCACCCAAAAAATCATATTTTTTAAATTTAATTTTTTTTTAGTTTTCAAGTTATCTTTAATTTTCATTTTCTAATGGGTAGAGTAGACCGAAAAATGTTGTTCAAAGTCAACTTGTTACAATAAAAAGTAGCTTACTTTAGACAGAATCTTCTATTTTAAATCCAATAAGCAAAATCTTCTATTTTAAATCATCAACGACCCCCCCCCCCCGAGACAGCGTGGGTTAATGGGTTGGCATTGCATTCCGACATTAAATAATTTGAATCAATGTTTTACTGCTAGCTTCAGCTGCATTAAGAAGGAAACACGTATACTTCCTGTCGTTCCAGTGTGCACAATGTGAATGATTAGTACCACCACCAGTAGCCTCTTGTAGTTCCTTCTGCTGTTCCACTGATCACTGCAATTGGATTTGCGGCGGGTTTTAGATTAAGTTGCTGAGCCCAAAACTGACTTCCATTTGCTGGTTAATAGCGGTTGAGTCGACTCGTTTCGGAAGCCGAATCAGGTCACTACTCTGGCGTTGATCCTCTAAAAACCACAGGATTCAGCACCGTGCCTGCTTTCGACTTCCGGTTTGAACTGTCCGTGGAGCTTCTTCGTGCTGAGGCCACGCCGGCCCGGCGGCGGGTAGAATCCTTGGCTGCGAATCGACAGGATGCTGGGTCATTACTCTGTATTAGCCGCACCACCGGAGATAACTTGGAATCAGCCAACGGTGCTGCGGCTGCGAAGCACCAGGTAAGCAGCATCATGCGATGCTCACTTGCTGTCTGACAGAGTGGCCTGACAGCAAGTGACGCCCGGACTGACCTCTCGAATAATCTATCGGCTGATATCCCTACTGTCCTCTCAACTGACCTCCCAAATGATCTCCCGACGGACCCTCCCCTCCAACTAGCCTCCTTACTGAGCCTTCCCCCAAAAAAACAGCCCTCCGACTGACCTACAAACTGACCCCCCACCAAAACTAGCCTCCCGACTGACCATCCTGTTGACCTCTCAACTGACCTTCCAACTGGTCTCCCGACTGACCATCCTGTTGACCTCTCAACTGACCTTCCAACTGATCTCCCGATTGAACTCCCGACTGAACTCCCAACTCACTTCCATACTGACCCTCCGATTGACTTTGACAGAAATGCCATCGGTGGTAGTCGATTGGCCACTCCCATCGATAACCTCTCCAAAAATGACCTAATGGCTCCCTATTGCAGGAGACGCGGGAGATCAGCGAATCATTGAGGCAGACAGGCATATACCTCTAGTCTACGTCCCTCTCCATTTGATTTCACTAGCTTGAGGCTCCTCCCCGGCCACCCCTAGCCCAGATATGTTGCCTACTTGCCGTGTCAGCTGCCACAGCATTCGAGTCAAATTGCTCCATCTACGCATCTCACCCTTGGTAGGTACCCCCAACAGCACTTCCCCGGAATTCCTCCGACTCCGTTCCTCATTACAAACCCCCGCCTTTTTGTATCTGATCCTTCACGTCTCATCGCCCCCCACCGCACTCTTCACCACCCTGATCCCTCGCACTTCATGGCACCCAATCGCTCACACCTCACCCTCCCTGCTCCCTCAAACCTGTCCACCCCTGATCCCTCACTCCTCACCACCCATCCTCCACCGTCCGGGGCCCTTCACACCTCGCCGTCCCCGGCCCAGGTGACACCCTGTCGGCTCTGTCGGGGGCAGTGACTGCTGTACACCGGGCCGACAGTCGACGTCAGTCACATCTCCGGGAGACGGAGCGGTCACAGGACGGCAGACGACAGCGGTGCTGTCGTCTGCAGCCGACGACAGCAGCGCGTGCACTCCATTACGGCGCACCGGCGCGCCACTCTGCAGCGCGCTGCCGTGGTCGCGCCAGTTGTGCCGCGCGTGTCGCCAACAGCGCCGCATCCGGCTCGGTGCGGCGGAGGCGGCGCGGCGACGCCGACCGCGGCAAACGCGGCGCGATGCCACCGACCGCGTTAATGCGTCGCGGTGACTTAGCTCGGCGGCGGCCGGGCATGCCGGGCCGGCTTAGACTCGGCGACGGCGGAGGCGGCGACCGCGTCGCGCCGCGCCGCCTCCGTCGCCCCATGGTGACGTCACCGGCCGCCGGGCCGTGCCATACTTCCGCCGGTATCGTGCCATCGGCGACGCCGAGTCAGCTGGCACGTCAACTGGAGCGTCAGCTGGCGCGCCCGCCGGCCCGTCAGGAGCCGCTTCAGCCGGCGCGTCAGCCGACCCGCTCGCTGGTGGTCCATGACACTCTTTGTGAGTTTTTACGGGCGCGCCCTGTACCCTGCATGCTCGCGCCCGCCGACACTGTTCGCCAAAAACGTTATCGGCCCGCCTGATCGCGCCACAACTCAGGCCGGCCCGTGTTTACGGAGACTACGAGTCGATGGGGCGTCCGCGGTGTGCCCGCCACGCCGGGCAGGGGGTCTCGAGGCGGGGAGCGGCGCCGCCACGCATCGGCTCGAGAAACGGACACCGCTGAACCGGGCAGGCAGGGTAGACAGGAGGTCAAGCAGGGCAGACAGGTCAGCCAGGGCAGACAGCCGGTCAGTCAGGGCAGACAGGAGGTCAGTCAGGTCAGCCAGGCGGTCAACCAGGACAGACAAGAGGTCAGTCAGGCCAGACATGCGTTAACCAGGGTAGGTGGGCATTCGTACAGCGCAGGAAGAAAATGCTGTTGAGTAGGCGAGCAGCTCTCCTGGGCAGATGTGCAGTTACACGATGCAGGTAGGCAGCTCTAGGCAGGCGGCCAGGTTTTCTGGTTAGTTGGGAAGTTGCACTGGGCAGTTTGGAAGCTTTCCTGGGCAGGCAGGTGGGCAGTCCTGGACAGGCGGACATGCCTTCTGGCTGCGTCGGCAACTGTCCTTGGCAGCTTTGAAGCTTCCCTGGGCGCACGAACTGTTCTTGTGTGGACAAAACCCCGGCCTTAAGCTAGGCCTAGATCTAAGGTTTGGTTCAATCCTTCGACTCCCGCTAGCTAGTTAGGGTGGGTAGAGTGAAGGAGGGGTGAAGGGCGTGAAGGAGGGGACTGAACCACCACACTCTCACCGTATACAATATATATATATACGCATATGAACATGACATTTATATTCAGATGTCAGCATTGTCGCTGCCAAAACTATTACCAAAGCAGCGGCAGAGACGGATGCAACGCCCAAGCCATGGACGCCACATGAGGCCCGCCAGGCGAGCCGCAGCCACGCCCATAACCACGCCCACCTCTCAGCTCACCGATCCGTACACCACCAATGCCAGACTCCATTACGGAGGCTGGACGAACGAGGGCAGGAGACGGGCTGTGGTCTCGCCTGCTGCAGGCACAGCATCAGACAACATATGGCGGCAGGACCAGCCGCAACAGCGCTTTATTGGCAGCATGTAATAACCCTACTGCGCTCAATTGCCCTGGCGCGCAGTAGATCCAGTGTGTTATTGTCGCCACGGGTGTGCTACGCTACCCGCTGTTTGAGACTGAGCTTGTCCCAGCTGTCCAGGAAGCGTGCAGCACGACCGGTTACCTGCCGGATGGGGGGACGGCACCGCCGGCTGACACGGTCCAGCTGATCTCCGGCAGGTTGAAGTCCCCACAAAGCCTGGCGTCGCGTGGCTGTGCGGACGACAGGACGTCAGCGATGCGGATGAGGGCGGCATCGTCGGCTCCCGGTGGGTAGCGGATGTCGAGCTTCGCTGCCGCGCCTCTCCGCCGGATCACCGGCAGCTCGGCGTTCGCCGTCTCTGGCAGCTGCACCGGCGGCGAGAGCGACCTGGCAGCACACCCACCCCGTCACCCTTCACCAGCTATCACACCGGAGCCACGTGTGGCTGTCCGGTCAAAACTCCAGATCCGATGCGGCCACAACGTCAACGAGCCACGATTCAGTGAAGGCGACCATATTGTAGTGTACGAAAGCAAAGGTTCAGGGGTCACCGAGCTTGTTCGTGAAGCCCTGCCCACGTTGACGTGGCATACGGTGAGGTCAGGAGCCGACGCCACCCCAGGGCAGCTCTTGGTCCGTGGCTTAGCTTGATGTCACCGGCCAGTAGCGGTGGTGTTCGGAGATGTGGTCGATCCAGCCGTCACGTGGCAGTGGTGCTGGCGCCGTGAGCCTCACGCGAGCCGAGCCGGCCTGTCGTGACATGCCACACGTAGACGCTGGGCTCTCGCCACAGCGCGGCGCCGGCGCCACACGTCACGTTACAGCTGACTGTGTAGTACGGTTGTTTACGGTTGCTGGCAGTAGCACGGGTGTTTCGCGCGCTCCTAGTTTTCGGGGCGGTCTAGAGTTGCTGTAGACTGCCGTGTCCCGAGGATATGTCCATTGGTCTGCGCCGAGGAAGTCGCGGACAGGCTGGCCTAGTTTTCGGGACGGTTCAGACGCCGGTGTCGCTGCAGACCGACTTGGCCCCGGGACGACGCACAGTCAGTCTGCGTCTGGGACAGTGCAGGGCGGCCGGCGAGATGAGTGTATGCACATATTTTGGATCGGGATCTAAAGATATTCCGGTGTAAAACGACGCTGAGAGCTGCCAATTATGCATTATGGCGCTCAGGGAAGATCATTGGGGCACGTGCAAGTAAAATGTGCGCGATGCACGCGGTGCGCGCCAAGAACAAGCCTGAGACCCTGACCGCTGCCTCTGCCACTGCCACTGTGGCGTAGACGTGCGGCTCGAAGTGGCTTCGGTGGAACAAAGGCCTCCACGTGCCCTGGCCCTGCACCGATGTGGGCGGTGGCCGTTTCAGGTGCCGAGCTGCGTCGTGCAGCGTGCTGCCGCCTGGCTGTTGCCACTGTTGGAGCGGATGCTCAGCCACCAGTCGTGCATTACCCAATGAAGAATCGCTCTAATCAGAAATGCACAAGAATATAATTAAATTGTATTGAATGGAAATCGGAGAAAATACCGGGAGCACAATTACATGCCCCAGCAGGTCACCTCAAGTGTGAAGAGAAAATAGTGGATTTTAAAACCATGACATTTTTGCCAAAAGTCTGCAAATAATATATTATGAATCGTGTTAATTTGCAGCTCGCTGCATTACGCCGTTTTTGACTGGTTGAAGGAAAAATACATTGTGATGTCGTGTAGTCCTGTCCGACTATAATTACTAAGGTATATTTTATTTCGAGAGGAGTACGCAACCAAAAACTTGCTTTCTCATCGGAATTCGGCCACATGAAAATCCAGCTGGCTCTATTAACAATGGTACAGCAAGGATGTAGATATGGGGCCCTGAAACCTCCGTCGTGTTTCGGTTTGAAATTAATAGGATATGCTAGGCTTTTCCAACCAAAATGCCTACTACTTGCATTAAATTCTGTTCGGCTCACTCTACCATCTCGAGACAAGGGATGAAGGGGATGGAGATAGTAGTGCACATGGGAAAGACAATCAGGATAAGATGTGCGGTAGGTCAAGCTAGGTGGGTCTGAATGAATTATAAAGAAAATATACCGCAGACTTTGATAATGTTAGCTGCAAAATTACACTGGAACTTCCTGAAAAAAAAAAATTTTTTTGTTCCAACGGGCTTGCCTGCTTCGCCAGGCCATCCTGCCTTGCCTTACATCGGCATCGGTGCTGCAGCCTGATCAATAATGGGATCATTGGTGGCGGAACCGCTAAACCCGCTGCAGTCTGGCCGTTGGTGGGGCCGTAGGCGGTTGAACCGCTAGGCTCGCTGCAGTCTGGTCATTGCTGACGTCATCGGTGTTGGAACCACTCGACGTCGGTAGGTTGCGCCCCGTCTCAAGTTCTAACACTGAACGTTAACTACATGTTGCTGGCTACGAAGAGCAACTTGAGATGTGTTTTACTTAATATTAAAATCCGACCGTTCCACCGCCGTTGCTGGTGGGAACATGAACTTCACGTGGAGCCACACCCATATGCGCCATGTTAGAACAGTCTCAGCAAAATATTGCCTGAGCCGGTGCCTTGGGTCTCGGAACAGTGCTGACAATACACCATCAGTGGTGGTGAGAGCGGCGGAACATCGGAACAGTGCCGACAATACACCATCAGTGGTGGTGAGAGCGGCGGAACATCGGAACAGTGCCGACAATACACCATCAGTGGTGGTGAGAGCGGCGGAACATCGGAACAGTGTCGACAATACACCATCAGTGGTGGTGAGAGCGGCGGAACATCGGAACAGTGTCGACAATACACCATCAGTGGTGGTGAGAGCGGCGGAACATCGGAACAGTGTCGACAATACACCATCAGTGGTGGTGAGAGCGGCGGAACATCGGAACAGTGTCGACAATACACCATCAGTGGTGGTGAGAGCGGCGGAACATCGGAACAGTGCTGACAATACACCATCAGTGGTGGTGAGAGCGGCGGAACATCGGCACAGTGTCGACAATACACCATCAGTGGTGGTGAGAGCGGCGGAACATCGGCACAGTGTCGACAATACACCATCAGTGGTGGTGAGAGCGGCGGAACATCGGAACAGTGTCGACAATACACCATCAGTGGTGGTGAGAGCGGCTCCGAGTTCTGTCCCAGCTGGAAAACCGGTGTAAGCAGTCGTGAAATCGATTATTCCGACAGGTGTCAGTGGTGGTGGTTGTGCTGCTGCTATGTTTTGGTGCTGCTGAGAAGGAATGTGCTGGCCGCACGGGCCACAGTAGCCCGGCGTCCTGCCCAGCCGTGTCTCAGGCATTGTCTCAGCCCAGCCATCAGCAGACACGCAGGTTGCCCACCAAAGCAAACCCGGACTGGCGCAAGCAAAACCATCACGAGCGTGCTTTTTACGAGTCTCGCAGCTGTGAGCATATATTTCGTTGCGTTCGTTTCATACTCTGAGCTGCATTTGTGAGACAAGATGGACTGATGAAAGCGATCATTTCAGTGGGATGGGACACATGCTCACAAAGCACCTGTTTCCTTAGACCTGCCGGGGAGGTGGTGGCAAAATGTTTCCCGACGCCCTCATAGTTGTTCCTATATAGCCGCCGAAAGCATAGCGCGATCGTGTTCACATTTAGATACCTTCAGCAATCGAACAATAGATATGTCGATGTTCAATATTTTGTCTGGAGACGCAGAGATACCGAGTTAGAAGGGACGAAAGTCAGGTGAACGGTTTCGGAGAGCGACATCAGTATGGTACTTTTCTAAAAGCTGTCAAAATGTGGTTTTAAGTATATCTCAAAGCTCTGCATGTCGAAGAGTAGGTACTTATCCGATGAAAAATGCGAAAATGGTCTGTCGGCCTCCGGTCTTGTTACAAAGCCATGCCAAGGTATACACTTCATTCCTGCTAAAGTTTCCAAACTAACAACGATATAAAATGCATTCAAATCAGGAAAAGTCATATTCTTCACTGCTCTTCCATGGTTCCGTTTGTGTGAGGAAAAACTGTTTTACATTGGCTGGAATAATTTCCCTGGGTAGAACATTGTGGAGCTGAATTTCACAACGTTCACGTCCCTCTGTCCCAGCTGGGTTCTGACTCTCATTGTGGACCTGAATTTCACAACGTGTTCACGTCTAGTGATGTCATGACTATCCACGGATCAAAAAGTGGCTGATATTTCTCGAGTCTGATCACGCCCCATCGAATGCTATTTCGTGTGCTATGTGGGCGGTACAGATTCCGATGAAACCACCGAGCGGCGGTAGCAATCCTCAGGTATGCTGGGAACGGCGGACTCGAAATGAGAGCACCTAACGCAACGTGGGCAGACCTCATGTGGTGGAGCTCCCTTTAGTGGACCCTCTTCATGTGGTGGAGTAGGGATGGGAGAGGCAGTCCCAGTGATGAAGTTTCATGTACCGGAACAGAGCTGGGAGGGACAGTCCCTGAGAAGTGATTGCCAAGTGAGTTGTGTTTGTATGCGCTTTACACACACACACACACACACACACACACACACACACACACACACACACACACACACACACACACACACACACACACACACACATCCACCCACATATATATATTTATATATGTGTGTGTGTGTGTGTGTATGTGTGTGGTGGTGTGTGTGTGTATGTGTGTGTGTATGTGTGTGTGTGTGAGTGTGTGGGTGTGTGTGCGTGTGTGCGTTCGTGTGGTGGGGCGGGGATGGCCAGTCTGGCGAAGTAACCCGAGCAGCCACGCGTGGCGGACCCAGGACCACACAATCGGCGATCGCCGCCAGCTTCGTGATGAGGCCCCAGCTACAGATGGGGACACTCTCACGCCAAGTACGGCTCACAGGCGGACGCCTGCGGCTCGGCCCCGTCGCGATAACTTAGCGGCGCTCCACGGGGAGCTCCGCAGGGCACTCCCAGACGTGAGCAGACGGCCTGACAAGGTTGCCGAGGTCGGGTCAGCCTGTGGGCGGGACGCTGCCATCTTGTCACGCCGAGCCGCGTCACCGTCGCTCCAGGGTGGTCCCTCTGCTGTCCCGAGCGGTCTGCAGAGCACTGGAACGGTCAGCAGAACACTGGAACGGTCAGCAGAACACTGGAACGGTCAGCAGAACACTGGAACGGTCCGCAGAGCACTGGAACGGTCAGCAGAACACTGGAACGGTCAGCAGAACACTGGAACGGTCAGCAGAGCACTGGAACGGTCAGAAAATCAGCAACGTTGCTAACAATCCGTTGAGATGGTTAACATGGTGCGACCAGGCCGACCAAAGGTGAGTACATCAGCAGGGCCGACGGCGCGGCGGTTGTTCGCGAGAGTCTCATCCTGACTACGTCTCGGTGTGATGCAGGAGGCGATCTTCTGGGGCTGATATCATCCACGTGAGATGTGATCATCTGGAAGTGGAATCACCTGTGCGGGAGGCGATCTTCTGGAGGCGACATCACCTGTGGGGGCAGCGATCTCCTGGGGGAGAGGGGGTGACATCACGTGTGCGGGCAGCGACCTTCTGCGGGCGACATCACCTGTGGGGGCGGCGATCTCCTGGGGGAGAGGGGGTGACATCACGTGTGCGGGCAGCGACCTTCTACGGGCGACATCACCTGTGGGGGCAGCGATCTCCTGGGGACACTGTGGGGCAGCGACCTTCTACGGGCGACCACTGGGGGGGGGGGAGGTTTTTGGGGGGGGGGGGGGTGATATCACCTGTGCGGGCAGCGACCTTCTGCGGGCGACATCACCTGTGGGGGCGGCGATCTCCTGGGGGAGAGGGGGTGACATCACATGTGCGGGCAGCGACCTTCTACGGGCGACATCACCTGTGGGGGGCGGCGATCTCCTGGGGGAGAGGGGTGACATCACGTGTGCGGGCAGCGACCTTCTACGGGCGACATCACCTGTGGGGGCGGCGATCTCCTGGGGGAGAGGGGGTGACATCACATGTGCGGGCAGCGACCTTCTACGGGCGACATCACCTGTGGGGGCAGCGATCTCCTGGGGGAGAGGGGGTGACATCACATGTGCGGGCAGCGACCTTCTACGGGCGACATCACCTGTGGGGGCGGCGATCTCCTGGGTGACGAGGGTGGGGGTGATATCACCTGTGCGGGCAGCGACCTTCTGCGGGCGACATCACCTGTGGGGGCGGCGATCTCCTGGGGCTGACGTCACCTGCGCGGGAGGCGCAGTGCAGTAGCCGCCGCCCAGTGTCCCCGCAATGGCTCGGCCGCAGCGCGTCATAATGGCTGGCAGTCAGGGGTGCAGCGAGGCCTCTGCAGAGGGCATGTCGGCGTGCCTGAGCGCCGTGTCAGCAGCGGGGGGCGCCGACGCAGTGATGGATGGCGCCGCGGGGCCGGCGGGGGTGCCGGCCGCGCCGCCACCCGCTCGCCGGCCACTGCCACACATTTGCATGCATTCTCGATTAAGAACGCGCGCCGGCGCGGCCCGAACGCGACCCGGCCCGTGCTGCACCGGTGCCGCCGCCGACGACGTCATAAACACGTCACGCCGTGTGCGAACCACCAAAGTAATAATGTCATTATTTGCAATCCGGCTGGCATCGGAACCGGGCGCGCCCGGCGCGGCCGCGTGCAAACCCCGCCCCCCGGCCAATGAGAGCCCGCCGCGGCGTGTCCGGGTCGGACCGTGGCCGGCGCCGTCGCTGGTGCCGAGCAAGAGCTTCATGAAAGTGAAATACGGCACGACGTTGACGTTGGCTGGCGACGCCATTTTGGTGTTTACCGGTATCTGTTGGTGACCCAGCCGCCGATCAGCTGTGTCGAAGACGTCTGTATGGGATGACGAACACCGAGAGGAGCGAATCTCCATGAACATTCGCCAGCTGTGCTTAAGCCATTCCCAGCAACAGTCCTGCCCTTCTTAAGCCACTCACAGCAACAGCTCTGCGGTGCCTAAGCCACTCCCAACAACAGCTATGTGGTGTTTTTATGCCTTTTTAAGAACTCTATACTTGCAACAATAGACCAGAATGGGAGTGCACACGGACTCGTGACAGGGATAAGGGGACGAGAGGATTGGAAAGTTCGTGCAACCCCATAGGCTTGGTTCACGAAATTTGTGGAACGTGTTCCCCTCCCACCGCCGTCCACCGCGGCGACGCCTATGCAGATGGGTGATGGAATTAAGTACGTTAGTTAGTTAGTTCTTGGACTGTTGAATCCAAAATGATATTCACATCTTGAATTGGTGGATGTCGTCTTGAAGCGAAAGCTTCATTTGTAGGTTAGTCTAGCTTCGAGACGGATTTCTTGAAATCATTAAATGGTGCAGTTTGGAGAAAAAAGCAAATTGCCCTTCCCAATCAACTCCGAACATCTCATGCACAACTTCCATTCCTGAGCGAAATCTCCAAACCGCAAATGTCTATCCTTCACCATGAATGTTCCGTAATACCCCGGTGACTCAAGTGCGATTACGGAGTAACCAGAAGCCACCGGTTAAATGCTATGAACGAAGCCGCCGATAAGAAGGTGTTGCATTGCAAGCGATATTAGCACAGGCTCAAGGCGGTAGGTTTATCACCTTTTTAGTTCTCCATTCTAAAACGAGCTAGCCGTAAAGTTTATCTAACATTTTCAAGGACCGCTATTTTTCCCGTCATCAATGAGATGATCAATTTT
This sequence comes from Imbricaverruca yamaguchii, assembly GCA_034440575.1. NCBI lineage: Eukaryota > Metazoa > Arthropoda > Thecostraca > Neoverrucidae > Imbricaverruca > Imbricaverruca yamaguchii. The sequence goes on along the minus strand of JAOTOL010001471.1, from coordinate 150,839 downwards.
TTTTGCAATCAGTGATTGAGGAGCGTCGGTAGCTCAGTGGTTAAACTGAGCGTCTGGCACACTAGGGAGAAGGGATTCGATTCCCCGGTGTGCTAGCCCTTCCTGCCAGGGTAAGAGGCAACCGACACCATATGGTCTCAGCTGCTGAGTGCGTCATAAAGCCACAACTAGCCAACCAATCATCATTACATTGACTCACAAACTTGCATGATCCTCCATTCCTTAGGTTGCCTGGTAGATAAAGTGACCTTTCCATGTTTTCAGGCTTCAGTTAGATCTCCTAAGACTGTTGTTAGTGGCTCGGTTTTCACGCTGTGAATTAAGCTGATTTCAGTCTGGGGATGCATTGGGATCCGAAGTGCATCTGTGCATACGGAGCTAATTCCCTTAAACGAGATGCTCCGCAAATCAATCCAGCTTCCTCATGCTCCGTGTCTCTCATATCTGAATGTCTTCAACAGCACAGTATTGACATTTGGCTGTGCTTTAGGGCCATTCCCGAGTTATCGTGATCAGTACCGCTTCCTAAATATCACAAAGTCAAAGAAATAGTAATTAGCAGAAGTGAATGATACCGGTGGCATTAAAGCCAGCTATCTACTCTCACGATTCGAATTCTTGGGAGGCATCACGTTGAACAAACAAGACTGAATTTCTCCCAGTCTACAACCTTACACCTCTCGCACAGCGTGGCTCAGGGCGAAACCAGGGGATGAAGGTTATAGCCTTGTTATGGTTACGAGGGGCTTCGGGTTGAATGTGAGATGTTCACATGTCTGAATGGACCGGAGGATGTTCACATGTCTGGTTCCCACGTGTCTGTTTTACACGCATGAATGGACAGGAAGATATTCACGTATCTGGTTCCGGACCATTCATCCAAAAATGTTTTCGAAGCGGTCGTCTGGAGCTAACGATTTGCAAATATAATTATCTGATCTGCACTCTTTCCTCGAGTTCCAAATACTAGTTGCGTGTAATACCATGCAGTAACGTACGAGGACATGTTAATCCATTTCAGGGGCAGATCCAGGAATTTTCATGCGAGGCACTCTTCTGGCGATGCGCCAGTTCCCGGAGGGACGCCAGTGGGGGCACCTTCGACTGAAAACTCGTTGAGGGGATGAGGAGGAGGCTCAGTCATTCATTACTATTGTCTCTTAGGGGTGCGTTTTCTCCTCTCAAGTAGGAGCCAATTCCTCTGAGGAGGAGGGGGAGGGGGGGAGGCGCCTTTAGCTGAAAAATAAGTTGAAGGAGATGAGGTGCATTCGAACCTTCCCGGAGGGATACATTTTGCGGGTCGGAAGGAAGTCACTTTTCACGGGGTTGGGTGGAGTAGGGGCACAGCTTCAGTGCTCCTCACCCTATGTCCGCCCCTGATGGTAGTGTTCAGATTGCTTTCGTTGTGCGTCACTGATGCGAGCACCTGACATGCATGTAATTACCATTTCCAATGGTGGAGCTTTCCATCATCCGTTTTCTTATCATGCAATTCCTTGCTTCATGCTCCTTGATATCACTTTGCATCATAATATATTGCTTGGCTTACTAACTCAGGTTGACTTAACTGTTCAGATATTGCGATACTTGATTGAACTATGAACTTGCTTGGCTACGTTCTACGCTGTTGAAATTTGTTTAAACCTCCCGTTAAATAGGGCCGCAGCCGGTTGGGTGCGGAGCAAGCCGATGTTAGAGGAGTGGCAAGGGTTGGCGCCGGGCAGCTTTCAGTGACAAATTGATGAAAGGGGAAGGGAAATGTGCACATATCTTCTCCTTGTCACCCTCCTGGCCACGGCTGTGATATTGCTCTTCAGTGTATCGCATACATGCCAGTATTGCTGCATTGCTTTCTTTAAATTACTTTGTCCTTATGCACCGTGCAGTCCATCCTAGACACATACCCATGTGACAATTGAAAAAATGACATGCTCTCTTCCGGAAGCCTCTAGAGTCCAAGAGTGCTGGTGACATTGCATGGACAAGAATCTAGCTTCCTGTCGCAGCGACCTTTGAAGCGTCGCAGAGGGCTCGCTGGTACGCGGCCGTCGCAGAGGCCTCGCTGGTACGTGGCCGTCGCAGAGGCCTCGCTGGTGCGCAGCCGTCGCAGAGGCCTCGCTGGTACGTGGCCGTCACAGAGGGCTCGCTGGTACGTGGCCGCCACAGAGGCCTCGCTGGTACGTGGCCGCCACAGAGGGCTCGCTGGTACGTGGCCGCCACAGAGGGCTCGCTGGTACGTGGCCGCCACAGAGGGCTCGCTGGTACGTGGCCGCCACAGAGGGCTCGCTGGTACGCGGCTGTCGCAGAGGCCTCGCTGGTACGCGGCCATCGCAGAGGCCTCGCTGGTACGTGGCCATCGCAGAGGCCTCGCTGGTACGTGGCCATCGCAGAGGCCTCGCTGGTACGCGGCTGTCGCAGATGCCTCGCTGGTACGCGGCCGTCGCAGAGGCCTCGCTGGTACGCGGCCGTCGCAGAGGCCTCGCTGGTACGCGGCCGTCGCAGAGGCCTCGCTGGTACGCGGCTGTCGCAGAGGCCTCGCTGGTACGCGGCCGTCGCAGAGGCCTCGCTGGTACGTGACCGTCGCAGAGGCTTTGCTGGTACGTGGCCGTCGCAGAGGCCTTGCTGGTACGCGGCTGTCGCAGAGGCCTCGCTGGTACGCGGCCATCGCAGAGGCCTCGCTGATACGCGGCCGTCGCAGAGGCCTCGCTGGTACGCGGCCGTCGCAGAGGCCTCGCTGGTACGCGGCCGTCGCAGAGGCCTCACTGGTACGCGGCCGTCGCAGAGGCGTCGCTGGTACGTGGCCGTCGCAGAGGCCTTGCTGGTACGCGGCCGTCGCAGAGGCCTTGCTGGTACGCGGTCGTCGCTAAGCTGTCCAGCCGTCATAGGACGGGACGTGGGCTCCGCCTATGTGGAGTGCCTGCGAGTCGGAGCAGGGCGCCACGAGTGATAAACATCGTCATCCTGCCGCACACTGAATATCAGGAAGCCGTTGCCCGGTGACCTTTCCGCTGTGCGCTTTTCCTCAAATACGACGGTCGGACTTGCCATATTCGGCGATTTGCCTTTTGTCAACTTAGGGAAAAAGGGATTCTAACTTTGCTTGCGATGTAAAGTCTTCCAGTCAATAAGTGTTCCGAATTAATGCGAGTCAAAGGGGTCCATCTGGGTTACGTCTATATAAATGAAACTAGAAACCTGCACAAAATGATACTCGTCGTCCTAACCGAAGATCAATCCTAAAGTATAAAGAAGCTATTTACCAACATGCTACCCACCCACTAATATACATCCACCCATCTATTTTCCTCAGCATATCTAGTCCTATTCACTCGATCTCGCGTGGCATGCGTGGATCCCGAGACCAACACTACCCCGTTCCAATCAGTACCATGTTTTAATCCAACCTATGACTTTTCCATGAATATCATCCTGCTCTAGTAGAAGAATTAGACGTTTGTGTGGAACTGCATCAAAAGTTTTGCTAAAGTATTAGTGCACAACATCTATCCTGTTTTAATTGTCTGATTATCGAGTTGCATATACCAGTTACAATTACACTTTTAGTCAATTGCAAACTATTCAGATCAAGCTGACTGGTCTGATCTTTCCTATAAACTTCATGCTTCCATTTTTGAAACTTGGTACTACATTTGGATTTCGCCAATATTCAGGCACTTCAGTATGTTCCATAGCCCGCCTGAAAATAATACCTAGGGAAATCGCCAAAACTAAAACGCACTAGATTAAGATTCTTTATGGACATAATTCGGTCTAATTTATTTCTTGTTTGTATTCTTCAATTTTTCCTCGATATTCTGTAGTCATTATAAGATCTGCATGTAGCATCTTACAATACTATATAATTTATGATGCTAGCCTACCTAGTACGGGACTGATTTTCACACTGCTATATACCATCTTATACAAGTATTTCAGTACAAAAGACAACGAATTCCATCGTCACATTTACCATGTGCCAGTTAGATCAGACAACGATGCATGTACCTATACAGATACCCATATAGATAGATCAGGTAACGATGATAGGCACCCATGTCGGTCAATCATCAATCGCCACCGTAAGGCCAGGCTAGAAGGAAATGTTGGCATTGGTTGACCTCTTGGCTCAACCAATGAAAAGCGCACCAGATGATCGCAAAGCCCGCTAGAACACCAGAGATGGGTGTCAAGAGCCGACAAGGTATACATTGTCTACCCAGGGCTGGAAGAAGTGCATGTCAACACACTTTGTTGCATTTCGACGACGACCTCAAATATATCGCATATGTACACATTGCTGGAACAAAAATCTCTCCTTTTCCGGCCTGCCACGATATTTGCAAAGTTAATGCGAATGCAAGAAAACTTCTTGCATCTTATTCACCACGCTGACTATAAATACACCGTAGATTGCCAGCTTCCCTCGTGATGTAATGATTAGGGTCAACGGAGGCCGCATGTTTGGAACGGAACTTATTGAATATTATAATTTACAGTGAAAACAATTAGATCAATGATAGACAATATGCAAAGCTACTCGCATTACTTCCCTTTAAATATTTATATAGTAAACATAATAAATATTATCAAGCTACAACACCTATCCAAACATGCAAATCTGTCTTACTTTCCAGATTAAATGTTTGACGCTGCAATTTAGGTTAACAGACTAGGATCATAGCTACCGAAAACGAAACTGGCAAACTGGAAAACTGGAAAACAAAACAAAACTGGTGTACCTGTGGCTGACTGGTCAGGTGGCTGACACGTACCTGTGGCTGACTGGTCAGGTGGCTGACACGTACCTGTGGCTGGCTGGTGAGGTGGCTGACACATACCTGTGGCTGGCTGGTGAGGTGGCTGACACGTACCTGTGGCTGGCTGGTCAGGTGGCTGACACGTACCTGTGGCTGGCTGGTGAGGTGGCTGGTGAGGTGGCTGACACGTACCTGTGGCTGGCTGGTGAGGTGGCTGACACACACCCATGGCTGGCGGCATACCTGTGGCTGACACGCGCCTATGGCTGGCACGTACCTGTGGCTGGCTGGTCAGATGGCTGACACGTACCTGTGGCTGGCTGGTCAGGTGGCTGACACGTACCTACGGCTGACTGGGCAGGTGACTGACACGCAGAGGAACCGAGTGGCTGATCCGACCGTCTCCGGAGACCGCCACTACTGACGCTCCACGCCGTCCGACCAGTTCCCGCGTCGACCTGGCAAAGCCGCGTACCTTGCACACGGATCCTCTTACGCGCGATCCTCTTTGCCGCGTGAGCCCGGCGCGGCTAGCGGGTATGAAGCCGTTGAGCCGACACCTGGACAGACAAATGCCACGGCTATGTGGTCATCGGCCGACACACAGACTGCCAACTGTCGCCCGCTGCTGACACACAGACTGCCGACTGTCGCCCACTGCTGATATACGGACTGCCGACTGTCGCCCACTGCTGACACACGGACTGCCAATGTCAATGAGTTCTGTGTAGCTTTCTGATGTTGCACAGATTGCTTGTTATTGGATGCTTCGGGCGTGTTGACTGTAGGGTCATGCTGTGAGCTTGTGGAACTCTGGGGATTGCGGGCTGCAGGGTCATGTTATGGGACTGTGTGTACTGCGGGTTGAAGGGTCATGCTATTGGACTGTGGGGATTGTGGGCTGCAGGGTCATGTTATGGGACTGTGCGGACTGTGGGCTTCAGGGTCATGTTATGGGACTGTGCGGACTGCGGGCTGCAGGGTCATGCTATTGGACTGTGGGGATTGTGGGCTGCATAGTCATCTATGCCCAGGCATGCAACTCTTTAGCAATACGAATCTCACCACCTTGGGGCATCACATAGTGAGTAAGGTGATAGCGCAACTACCTAATATTGTCTTCTAGATTCTTAATATTAATATGTATGGTTCTCAAGGACATATTAGGTCTGATGCTGGTCTTCAGCATACCTCGCGCCCATCGCAAGCTCCAAGGGCCTCTCGTAAACCTCCAGGGAGCCCCGATCCTTCAGGTGTCCATTCCAAAGCTTAGGGACATCCCAGTCAAGTCCTATCTGGCTCTCAGGGGTTCTATTCATCCATCAGGAGACATTTCAAGCGTCCACGGTCCATTCCCAGTCCTTGACAAATCTGTATAGCATTCGCGGTCATCCTGCAGCTCCGAGACAGGCCTCACAATCTCTAGCAAACATCGCCACCTCTCGGAACTCCCTTTAGCTCTTAGGAGGTTCTGTTTAACACTTAGGGTTCCCCTCTGGCCTCAGGAACATTACAGTACCGTCCGTTCTAGCTCTCACGGGCCTCTCACGGGCCCAGTCCTCGACAAGCTTTCGGGCTATCAAGAACATTCTAGCTCTGAAGCTGGCCCTCACAACCATCGGTGATCCTTAGGAACTCTCTTTGGACCTCAGGGGCCCTGTTCTGCTTATCTTGATCTATGTCAAGCCTCTTTGGGCATCGAAGTCCAGTTCAGTTCTCTTCAGCGCTCAGTGACCATTTTCAATCGTCAGTGGCCCCAAGCCATTAGGAACCCTTCCCAGTCTTCTAAAGCCGTTCTAGCTTCAAGGGCTTTTGAGCTCTGGGGCGGGCCCTGACCATTCGTCACAACTATTGTCAGCCTCAGGTGCTCTTTTTAGCTCCAAGGGTCTCTGTTAGCCATTAGGGTCCCTCTCAAGCTGCTTGTGGCCTTTCCCATTTAACGATAACTTTTTTTGGTTTCAAGCGCATTCTGTCCTCTGAGGCTGGCCTTTCATATACCTCACAGTAATCGCCAGCGTACAGGGATTTTTCCTCTCAGAGAATCTTGTCCATCCATAAAGGATCGCTCTCAACCTCAAGATAATCCTAGTTCACCATTTTCTGACTCTCAAAGACCCTTTTCATCCATCAGAGTCCTCTCCTGCTCTTAGTGGCTCATCACAGTCCTCAATAGCTCAGTCGAACTCACATTTCTGAGGAATTTCAGCTCTAGTAATTGTCAGCATCGCTAATTATTGTCAGCTCTTAGGTGTTCTGTTCATCCCTCAGGAGCCATTTCAAACCCCAAGAGCATCCCAGCCATCTCTGGCCGTCAAGTGCTCCGTTTATTCCTCAGGCTTCCAGTGGCCTGTATATTCCTAAGCTGTTAGAGGCCATTTCTATCTGATACTGCTATTTTCAGCTGGTGTGTACATTCCAGGGGCCCTTTCTCCATGGCTGGCTCTTTCTTGTCTTCACGGTTTTTGCCAGCCTTCAGGGCGTATATCCTCAGGTTTCAGGGGTCACACAAACTGTTAGATGCCCTTTAAATTTTTCCTCGGTTGAACCTACGCCTTGATGTGCCCCTGCGCCTCGAGAGGTCATTGGCCGCCCCTGAAGGCGGCCGCATGGAGGGCCCCATCGGACTCGCGAGGGACCCTTAGTCCCTTGGATACAGTACTGCTTTTTAACAGCCCGGGGCCCTCTATGTGATTAGGGGTCCTTTACATAGCACCATAGACCATCTGCTTTGGCCCAGACCGTCTCCATAGCTTGGGGTCTCTTTACCAGCGTTATGCCTGCTGTGAGCTCTGAGCCCCTCTCCATTAGCATGAGCCAAAGCCGATCCAGTGGCTCTGCACTTCCGGCCCGAGGTCCACTCCTTTAGCTCAGGGGCCTTCTTTCACGACTTGGGAAACTCTCCGTACGATCGAAGGCCCCTCTTTCAACAGATTGGGCCTTCTCGTTCATGCAAAGGGCCCCTGTGCGGCTTCGGCTTCCTCTGTCGGCCCAGGGATACTCGAAGCCGGCTCTGGAGCCCTGCGTACCGACTCTAGTCCTCTCCGACGCCCCACGATCCTCCAGCGACCAGGGTCCTCTTAGTCGGCGCAGGTGCCCTTCCTAGCAATCCAGGGCCTCCAGGCCTCCACTTTTAACACCTTGGGCCTTTCCATCAGGCCAGATGCCCTCGTATGGCTTGGTCCCATCCGTCGCCCCATGGGCCTTTTCTGACGGCTCGAAGTCCTCTCCAGCAACTAGGACCCCTCCGTCGTCTCAACGACCCTCTTTTACAACCCAAGGCCTTTTCCGGTAGGCCCGAGGCCCCATGCCAAAAGTGTGGACCCACTACATCAGGCCAGCGTTCTTATCTTTGTCTTGGGCCTCGCTGTCAGTTCATGGGCCTTTAATGGGCTCGAGGCCCTGTCAGTCTGGATTCCCTTCCAACGATCCGGGGTCCCCTCCGTCGATCTAGAAGCCCTTCACGTTGATCCAGCCTAGGGTCCTCAATGTCCTACCGAGGGCACTCTCTGTCGACAGCGGGCCCTCTTCATCGGGACCAGGACCATTTCCGTCAGCCCGCGGCCCCTTTCGCCGGTGCAGGGGGCTCTGTACCAACGTCTTTTGGTCCCTTTCAGGCGGTCGCCTCGAGAACCCAGACGGATTCTTCAGGAAGGGGTGAGGGAGGCCGCCCCTTCTCCAACTTGGCTACGCCGCTGATTCATACATACAATTTGCAAAACCAAAGTAATTCACAGGGGTGTCAAAGTCTGAAAATAATTCGGGATAGTCAATACACGTAAGCAATGGGAGCGTGCAAGTAAATGTGAGTAACTCACTCATAGAATAGCCTAAGCTAAACATTCAACTTATGTGGGAGAGGGGCAAGACCCGTCAATGGTATCTAAATGGGCACCAATTATAACTCATGCCATGCTATGAATCATTCAGCAGTATTTAGACCAGCTAATTCCATCAATATTCCTGGCGATTGACTGCGAGTGATTGACTGCGAATAACCAGTCGCCTTGTTGAACGTCCTGACAACTTTGAGTGAACAAGTACAAACAAAGAGATGGCAAGCCGCAAGTTCTCCACAAGTATAACCACCATTAATTTGTGAAACTGAAGTGTGATATTGGAACAGGATACACCCACTACCAGATGCGTCCGATTCCATTCATCCCATGGTCGCAGATGTGCATATTTAACTAGTGTGGCCATCATGGACTACAATCAGAATTACCATCGGTCTTAACCACGGTCCAGTGGTTGAATAATCCGATTGATTCTTTGGTGTAGGAGATAATCACACCAGTGATATCGCCAGCCATGACTGCAAGGGTGGTTCAGAGTTAGGATCAGCTTACGGTGCACTGTTCAAATCTGCTTTCTCCCCAAATGTATTTATATTCTTTTGTTGATAACCTCAAATAATATGGCATGTTCTTTCTCTGGAAACACTATTTGGGACTCTGCCCATGTTGCGCTCATAAATACGGTAGTCCACACAGCTCTCTCCCTCTCTCTCTTCCTCTCTCTTTTCTATCTCTCTCTCTCTTTCTCTCTCTCTCTCTCTCTCTCTCTCTCTCTCTCTCTCTCTCTCTCTCTCTCTCTCTCTCTCTCTCTCTCTCTCTCTCTCTCTCTCTCTTCTCTCTCCCCGAGAGAGAGAGAGAGAGAGAGAGAGAGTGATGAAAGCATGCGATGTCACGACTGACACACGACACTGCTGCTACACCAAACACTTTACAGACAGACTTTACTTCGATACAACACGACTGTGAATGGAATTCCCGCGACGCCACATTGCTGCTACGTGGAAAAACTGCCACTGCAAGAACTGCAACAATAAGGTCCTTTCATAGTGTTCCAAGAAAGTCGGGTTTCAACACCAGATCAGGTTACAGAGGAATGACTTGAAACGTCCCGGTAGCACGTGCATTGCAGGCATACTGCAGGTGAAGGTAAGAATATTAACGAAGTAAAAATAGCTTGATCTGGGTTCGCAGCGTTTGAACGCTGATGTCGTTAGTGATGTGGGTAAAGTCGCGTAACTTCAGGGAATATTTGGGCATTTTTGGTAAATTGGTACTCAAATTTTAAAGCACATATTTTTTTTCTATCACTCGTGACAACTTGGACACACTTGGATTTGCGCTGATGTCACTCACTACTTTATCCCGACCACGATCTGTTTCGAAATTCGTTGACTTCGCCAGCTTGACCCATATTTTCTGGTAGTTAATTATTCCTAACCATATCGCTGACTTTGACCCCTGTGCCTGTCATTGTGTTCGAATGTATCTTCAGGTTGCAAATCATCGATATTGAAGCAGAAATCGCAATAGCTTTACCGCTGTGGTTTGAAAACTACGACAACGACTGAGTGATGAACGGTAACCCGACATTGACACATTCGATTTGGCCTGGAAGGTAACCAAAGACGTAAATGAAAGCTTTAAGTAACTCAGAAAGTTCAAGGAAGAACCAGAATCACGCCGTCTGGCGCATCCTTACCTAGCTTGCAACAAACTCTGGAAGGCTCAAACTGAACCGCAAGGTGTAGGAAACTCCGCCACGCTGCGAGGGCAGCATGATTGGCATCAATGGCTGCACTGTTCCCGTTTCCAAAAGCGAATTATATCCTGCTGATGCTACGCAACATTTGTATTTGCGATCGCATAAGAGTTTCATAGTGCAGTTGCTACCAGATATTGCAGCAGTAGCAATGCTACATAGCAGTTTGGCAGTGTCATAAGCACCGTACACGATGTGGCCAGACCGATGGCAGCTGGCTATGACAGCCGCGTGGGGCGCACACAACGGCTCCCAGGCGGCGGCCAAAACTATGACAACACAGTCGCTTTTGATGCATGGAGACAAGCCTGCCAGCCAAAGAAGGAGCTATTTCTGCTCTTCATCATACATCAGTGCCTCGTATTTTGGGATCAGGCTAATACCCTGTTCCGTCGTTTGTTTGCTACCTTCATCCGAGAGGACAGATCTCGAGATTAGTTGAGACAGAAGCTCGTCCGTCCAGTGTACGAGGAGGAATTTTCTCCAACAAGGACAAAGATTTTGTTTTTCCTCCTTCCATCAAAAGATCAAAGATGGAACTGATCTCTGTCACAAGGTTCTTCAGCTTCAACTCCAACAGCTTCCGGTTCATCCGCGATATTCAGACGTCGAGGAGGGCTGGGCATCGGTGTACGCTGTGCATTCCTGACCATCTGTTCCTTGCTTCCGTGGTGACTCGACCGTCGAAAAAGGAAATGACGCGCCTCGAGAAGAACCAAAGATGCTTGCGGAAGGCCACGGACCAAAGATGCTTTGCTGGCCACAGTAGGATTGTGGTAATTATTGAGGAGAGACAGAAGTTCGATGTTCGTTATAGATAGCTCGAAATACATGGGGTGCTTCGCTCCACCGTCTGATGTCAATGAGGTTCACCAACAGAAGTCAGTGATGTTGCTGACCTCTCATGGTATCAGCTTGAGTTGAGCTTGGAAAATGAATGCCTTGAATGGATATGACCCATTCGCTATGGATCGAGCGCGGTTTATTTTGCCTACAGCTGGAAATGACTTACCACTTCTTTCACCAAGGAGAAAATAAGCTGAGCGACTATCGTCCTTTGTGTGGTGGCCAATTCTTCATTTGTGAGTCATGCATCGTAGTTGTAAAGCATGCTGGAGTTTTGACGTCGGGTTTCTTCAGTTTTACTGCCTACTACTGGTGGTGAATTGGAGCTTATGAGCGCGTCGACATCCAAGGTCATTTTGCGCCCATAACTGTATTATACTCAATCTACTGTGCTACTATCATACCTTATTATTAATATTCACGGGTGGGAGTATATCACCTCTAGACGAGCTTGTCGAAGCAAGGTAAAAATATTCCCAGACGCCACAACCTCAGAGTCGTTCCCAATTAGCATACGTAAAGAAGTGTCGGCGTAAAGCAGCCCTAAAATCTGGCGTCGTAGAGGTTCTAACAGTGTACAGCCTACTAAACCATGGTACACAGTAAGCGTATTAGAACAGCGTGGGCATAGAGGTCGGTCATCACCAGTCAGCATGTGACTGTGCGTTGCAAAGGTATGACCTATTCTCAATCGGCAGAATACTACTTCTTGTTGTCGTTTGGTTCAGTGCGAGGATCGCCACTTTCCTAGTGTCGGTTTTACAACCCTGTGCTTAGTACACTATATAGTGGGGTATAGATCCTTGGAGGGAGACGTAGATGGACCACACGGCCATTGCTGATGGCGTATTTGGCGGTTATGTCAGCAGCTTCATTTCCCACGAGTCCGACATGACTAGGAATCCAACAGAACACGATATGTCCGCCGATGCCACGTAGAGATTCCATGAGTTCGATGATCCTATGAGCAAGTCGTTTATCCTGGTTAAAGGTTGTCAATCCAAGGAGACTGCTCAAGGAGTCTGTGAAAACCACATGCTTTGTGGACCGGTCTTCCTGTATAAAATAGAGGGCTTGGAGAATCGCATACAATTCGGCGGTAAAATCTAGGTTTGCGTCGGTAAACAGAAAGATCGAACACCTTGTCGACTTATGTAAACACACCCGACACCAGAGACCGACTTTGAGCCGTCTGTGTAAATGCGCGAAAAGTCGTGATATTCGTGTATTTTTTCCAGTGCTAACATTCGGAGTTCCTCCGGGTTTACCCGCCTTTTCTTTGAGCAGGTTAGAGTCATGCCAGTTTTCACTGGGACAACATGCCAAGGGGGAGTGCTCGGCGTGATTACACGTGCTATGGAACGCGGCCGGATATTACATTCTCGAAGAATCGAGGACATACGAGTAGAAAACGGTAATCCACGCCGAGTAATGTGACGTGCACTTGATGTCCCTGAGAATATCCACCGATAAGATGGATGGTTCCGGTTTTGAGCAACATTGCATGCGTATCTCGCGCCCAATAATTTACGGCGTAGTGCAAGAGGTGGCTCGTCTACTTTTACCATTATACTAGCAGTTGGTGAGGTGCGAAAGGCTCCAGTAGTGATGCGAAGAGCTGAATTATGGATGACATCAAGACAACGCTTGGATGTGGGACATGCTCCGTCATAAATAAAACATCCATAGTCAAGCTTAGAGCGCACGAGAGATCGGTACATAAGAAGTAAGACATGTCTGTCTGCCCCATACGAACACCTGGAGACGGTTTTCATTACTTGCAGTATCTTTGCGCATTTCTGCGCAAGATCGTTGATGTGGGTTCTGTATGTCAGTAGACGGTCCATCCACACACCTAACTTTGCAGCTGGTTTAAAGGAATGCGGTTCCCATTCATCATAATCACCGGATCGGTGCAAGAACGTTTTCGGCAGAAGTGAACAACAACGGTTTTCGATGTTGACATGGTGAAGCCCGTTTTGTCATACCAATTCTGTACCTTCCGAACAGCCAGTTGGATTTGTCTCTCTACCATGCGTACAGTACGTGAAGAACACCAAACGGCAAAACCATCTACGAATAGTGCTTTTCCTATGGAAGCTGCGAGTGAGAAGCCCACGTCGTTGATGGCAATGGCGAACAATGCGACACTAGGCACACTCCCCTGCGGAACTTCGTCCACTTGCCGGAATGTGCCAGAGAGGAAATCTCCTACCCTGACACGAAAAGTTCTTGCAGCTAAAAAATGTGTCAAGAAAAACCCCATGGGCCTCTGATACCCATCAAGTGCAACTTCATGACAATACCGTGTCGCCATAGCATCATATGCTCAGTCAATGTCGAAAAATATCGCAGCTGTGTGGCATTTCTTCCCAAAACTAGAGCGCACAACATAGTCGAGTGTTAAAGCATGGTCAAAAGTGCTGAGATGTTTTCGGAATCCACCCAGTGTCGTAGAAAGGAGATTGCTACGTTCTAGGAACCACATTAATCGGACATTCACCATTTTTTTCTTCAAATAGCTTACATAATGAACAAATGAGCGAAGGTGGGCGATAATGCAATGGGTCTATACCGGTTTTATTTGGCTTGCGTATGGGCACCACTGTTGCTTTCCGCCAGGAAGATGGAAATGTGCCCGTTGTCCATATGTCATATATCGCATTCAGGAGAATATATAAGGCTGCTTGTGGTAGATGCTTAATAACATCATTATGTAACGTATCCGGACCCTCTGCAACGTTCCTCAGAGTGCTGATTGCGGCAGTCAGTTCTGAAATATAAAACGGAATGTTGTATTCGAGGAGATCTGTGGTTGAAAAATCAATGGGGCGTGCTTCGCACTGAGCCTTGTGGGTCGAGAAACGGACGCTAATGCTATTTTTCGAGCGTACTGACAACGCTCGTCCAATCTCGTCCGCTACTTCTTCCGGGTCAATGATATCTCGGCCTGCAATGTGTAGGGTGGGAAGTGGGAGTGGAGTACACTTTCCAGAAAAGCGCTTAATGCGGGACCATACTGATGACAGTGATGTGGATCGATTAAATGTGTTCACGTAAGCTTTCCATGAATCTCGTTTCGCTTCAGCGATAGTCCGCCTAGCGGACGCCCGTGCTTTGCGGAAAGCTATGAAATTTGCCGTACAACTATTTCTATTAAAGGCACGAAAAGCCTTCTTCATGGCATACAACACCTCTCGGCACTTTTCCGACCACCACGGAACGGGTACTCGAACTGAAGTTCCTGATGAGCGAGGGATGTGCCGCTGAGCGCTCTGCACAGTTGCCGTCGTGAATGCCTGCACCGAAACACCGGGTTCACTGGAGTAGTCTCCAAGACTACTCTCAAGATTTGCTAAAAACTCATCTCAATTGGCTCTGTTAAATATCCACTTGGAAGGTCGTTGGCTTACGAAAACACGGTTAATAAAACAAGACCGAACAGGGAAATGGTCACTGTTATGTGGATCATCGTCCACGGACCATTCTAAAAAAAGGTACAAGTTCTGGACTGCAGAGAGTAAGATCCAGCACGGAAGTGTGCCCCGTTGGCAATATAAAATGGGTTGGCTTGCCTGTGTTAAGTACACAGAGTGGAAAATCTCGTACGAAACATTCGGTTGCACGTCCACGGTTTGTCGTGGTGGCTGAGCCCCAAAGACGGTGGTGGGCGTTAAAATCGCCGCACACCATTACGGGTGGAGTGAGCTGCCCCACCATCTGGGACAGCCCAGAAAGTGGGAACCTCTCGCCCGGCGGGAGATATATACTGCATATGGTAACAGCGTGACGATTTATTTTCATGCGAGCAGCGACACACTGAACATTTGGATATATATATATATATATATATATATATATATATATATATATATATATGTGTGTATATATTTGTTGAAAGGGAACAGAGTTGTGCACAGCAATAAGTACTCCCCCATGTGCCACAGTGTGAGGAGTAACATCCCTACGTATCACAGAGTAGTTATTCAGGTGAAAATGTGCATCAGGAGAAAGCTCAGTCTCTTGGAGACAAACTACTAATGGTGCTCGTAAATGTAAAATGGTTCGGAGGTCGTTGAAGCTGGTTCTCAACCATCTACAGTTCCATTGAAGAATGAAACTTATACGTCAGATGTATAAAGGTGAAAGTTGCGAGCTAAAAACTGGGGAAACGAGAGAGAATTAGGTTTCCCCTGTTCCCGCTCTCAAGTCCTGAGGTAACCCGCGAGCTTCAGGCTGACTCGGCCTCCTCGGGTCCTCGGGCGGGAACGTGGTGACCCCTCCCCCGGTGGAGAGCCCGGTGGTGGCAGACCTCGCTTCTGAGGCCCCAGCCGGGGAGGGGGCGGGGAGGACCCATTTCATTTATGGACGGAGCCGGTCCCTCTATTCGCCGTCGCGGCGATGGGGTTGCCGGCCTTCGTAATGGAGCCGCCTCGGCTCCCTGGCGGCTCTTTTCGCGAGCCCTCTCCATCTCAGCGAAACGCGCTCGTTTCGCCTTGCGGGCGCGTCTCTCAACCTCCTAGCAGTGCAAGCTAATATTGAAAATTTTAACTGGTCGTTGACGGTGTCGGGGCGGTGATGCAGGGGCGGAAGTGGAACACGAAGGTGGGGGAGAGGCCTGAATCACGGGGAGAGGAGAAGGGTCTGGTAAGGAGGAGGTGGAGAGGCTGAGTTTGTAGGTGGTAGTGGGGCGTGCTGGAGGCGAGGGTGGGTCGGAGGGCGGATAGGAGATGGGAGGTAGGGACTTCGAGGTAGATGGAGAGGGGCTGGAACCGAGCGGAAAGGACCGAGGAGGCCTCTTTGACCGATGGACCAGTGTCCACACTCCGCCCTCGGGGGTTGGTCGGGAGGGTTGAATGGCGTTACTCGTAGACGGTAGAATCTCGGTCGCATCAAGGTGGCTTGGCTGACCACGACTCACTCGCGATGCAGGAGGCACTCCAAAGGAGCGAAGCATGGATGCTAACTGCGACCAACTCAGATGCTCTGTCAGGCTGTGTGTGCTGTGAAGAATACGTACTATTTTGAACTTTGGACGCATAAGATATTCTTGGATGAGTTTGCTCGTAATGATCTCTTGCTTCGCGAAACGATACTTTGTGTGTGTGTTTCATGTAGATTATTTCTTTCTCTCTGATGTAAGTCGGGCAAGTTCGGTCGAAAGAAGTGTGTGGGTTCAGACCTTGCGCCGCAGTTGGCACAAAAGGGGGTCTCCGAGGTGCAATTTTCGCTGGGGTTTTCGTAGGAGGCACAGTTGGCACATGCAGGGCGATTCCGACAGAATTTGTTGGTATGGCCGAACTTCTGACATTTGAAACATCTCGTGGGATTCGAGAGAAACACAAGGACCTTTACTCTGACGTAACCTACACGTATTTCAGGCGGAATATCAGTGGTATTGAATGTTAGTATGACGTTGTTTGTTGTAATAATTTCAGAGGCCATCCTTGCTTTCATCTTCATTGCCTCAGTTATTCCAAACTCCGATAAACCATCTACAATCTCCTCCTCCGCCACTTCCCTCAAGTCGAAGCAGTTGATGCTGCCTCGTGAAGTGTTTTTTGTTCTGTGGGGTTCGACGGTGATGGGAATAATCTCGTCGGACCTACTCTGATTTTTCCGGACGCTGTATCTAAATTCCAACAATATTAATGCGTTCTCTGCCTCTCCTGCCCTTGTAAATTCTACCTCTAAAGAGCCATCCTTCAATTTCTCGCAGCGTACAATTTTACAAAATCGGTTACACCCGTCTCGCCTCTGAAATGGTGATAGTGAGGCGAGGGACCTAGTATTACCACGAAAGATGAGTATGCGTGGGGTAGAGAAACTACTGGTCTGGTCTCTACGAGAAGGATCAGGGTTATTTTTTTGTGTTGTGGATGCCATAAAGTGTGATGTGTATTCTGCTCCTCGGTCGTCCCACCGCAAAGGGGCCCTACTGGGGGGACGTCTGTGCCCCGATAACGGGAGGACGCCAGACGTCCGCGGAGCTATACGGGGCAGACGACGCCTTCACCCGGCCGGGAGAGAGAGACTCACCACCCCGACCAAGATCCAGCGCCGCCCACCCCTTGACCCCGGCCGGCCGGGCCGGCAGGCACTGGGAAGCCCAGGCCCCCAGCCCGAGGCGTCCTGCCACTTGACCCGCGTGAGGCCCCACGGCCTCGCCCGCCCCTCCGGGATATCGGGACCGAAGAGGTGTGTTGGTCCCCCGTCACAACTAGCACCGTGCGGCGGGGACCTCAACCTCCAGGACTCAGTCAACCCCGGAGGGCGGGCCGAGGGGGCGCGGCTACCCCGATAAAACTGAGCTGGTGGGCAGGACCGGGGAAGTTTCCCTGCCTGCTCATAGTATGGATAATTGGTGTTGCAGGGCCAGATGAAGGACATGGATGTTGAGATGAGATAGGCATTGGAATGGGAGCGTATGGACGGAAGGACAAGAGGCACTCCTGGTCTCACCCCTCGCCGGTATAATGGTCGCCGGGTCATTGGGGCACTCGATCCCCCCACCGCGTAAAGGTGGTGCCTCATCGGGGGGGGGGGGGGTACTGCCTACTACTGATAAGCTTGGGAGGTCTGTTCGCTACATAACTTTAACGGCTGGACTGGTCGTAAAATATTATAATAAAACAATAACCCTGACAGTATCTGGCACACTTGACCTCGAAAATGTCTCGGTGTTGGACTCCTGACGTATCGGGTTTAGCAGAAATGGTTTTGCCGACGACGGCGATGCCAATCGGTGGTGACAGGGAGTGTGTGTATGGGGGTGAGGGAGTGAGCCCGGCCGTCCTGCCGACGCCCGTGCACACCCCACCCTGTTGTCGAACATGACGTGAGTGACGCTCGGCCGTTTGTGCCCGCGTTTTTGCTGGCATTCGGCGGCTCTGTCAATGGGCTGCCGGCTGGTCCCGGCCGCCCGGCAGCAGCACCGGCACTCAATGGCCCTGATGAGAGCTACCCGAAAAACTGGCTCCCGGCAGCGTGTCAGGTGCGCAAGTCCATCCAAGCCCGAACTGCCGAATGCACCATCTAATGTCGAGCTGCTACGACAGCCAATACTTCGCTTAAAATATAAGCATACATGTATATATATATGTATTTATATGTATATATATACATATACATATATATGTATATATATGGATATGTATATATATATACATATATGCATGTATTATATATATGAATAGATATGTATATATATATATATATATATATACATATATGCATGTAACATATATTTTGTATATATATATATGTATATATATATATGTATATAATACATATGCATCAGTATGTGCCTATCTTTCGCTTCCATCACTTTCAGTCAGCCTGTCACATTACATTAAATACAAGGATAATTAAACCAATAGCTTATACCTTTTGTAAGCACAACCATGCGATGCGTTGCACATAGCCGTCTTCCAAGCATCCACCTGCTGTTTTCTTTGACGAGACCGATCGCACACAAGCAAACGCACATGCTCGCCTCCCTACACACGCCTACACACAAACATCACATTCCATTGCGACTCTGACGACGAGACTGTGCCGATGCGGAGTAGCCGGCACGCTCTGTGGGGCCATTATCTGCAGATATGTTCCGACGACGGACGTGCAACCGGCCCAACAGCAATTCCGGATTAGCCGAGATACCGGCCGGCGAGGACCCGAATACAAATAGAGGCGCGCGACCGCTGTCGCGTGCTGGGCGCGTGCTGCCCTTTTTTGGCCGGCTTGTCGCCATTGTGTCCGCTCAGAAGAGCCGCTGAAAGACAGTGTGCCGGTCTCCGATCTGTCTGAATACATCACGCCAAGTACATCTATCCAAGGTGAAGCATGGGTTAGTGCAGTGCAGTAGCTTGGCCACGAGATGGTGATTAGTGGAGTGCAATAGCGTGGTCACGAAATGGTGATCAGTTAGTGCAGTGCGGTAGCGTGGCCTCAAGATGGGTATGGGGGCATAATGTAGCAGCGTGGCTTCGAGATGGGCATGGGGGAATATTGAGCGTGGGCTCTGGAGGGGGGTGGGGGGCATAATGTAGCAGCGTGGCTTCGAGATGGGCATTCAATGTTCTCCTCACCATAGCGGGACAATGTTCTGTGTTCATTCTCTGACTCCTGACTGCAGATGGTCCAACGTGGCAAAGTGCACACTTGACCACCCCTTATATACACACATACACACACACATATATATATATATATATATATATATATATATATATATATAATATATATATATATATATATATATATATATATATATATGTAGCCGCCTGGGAGATTAGCCAGGGCTGGCTAACCAATTACTCTTGGACATGCAGTGTACAAAGAAACAAGTTGAAGCAGTCTTTGAAGATGTGAAGCTGTCAAAAAGGCTCCTAAGTAGTGGCATCAGTGCATGCCATTTGATGCCCTCATGGATTCCCGCCAGAATCGTCGATACATAAGTATTCCTCAGTGACTTACTATGCTATTTATTTTAGCCTCACAAAGCATTTCAGTTTATTCTGGAAAACTGAAAGGAGTTTCATTAAAATGCGCATAGCACACTAAAATAAGTGAGATTAGAACTAGTGAGAATAATATCTGGCATCATTTTGGGGAGCCATGTATTGGAATCCTTACACCGAAGCATAGCATGCGCGTACCCTACATGGACATCGAAAGAGCATCATGCACGGCAATGGTATCAATGCACACTCACGGGGATGTTGCGTCCCTTCACATGTGCAGAATGAGTCATTATCAAAGCATGAAATAACGACATTGGTGATCACTTATCCTCCCCCAAACAACTTTTCATGTGGCTTTGTATGTCGCATGAGCGAATCATTCCAAGGTGATTATGCGTTTGTACACATCGATTTGAAAGTAAAAGGGCAGGGCAAAAACATCAGCAATG
This sequence comes from Imbricaverruca yamaguchii, assembly GCA_034440575.1. NCBI lineage: Eukaryota > Metazoa > Arthropoda > Thecostraca > Neoverrucidae > Imbricaverruca > Imbricaverruca yamaguchii. The sequence goes on along the minus strand of JAOTOL010001471.1, from coordinate 130,769 downwards.
ACGAACTTCAAATAGTTGCCTGTGAGATCCGTCACAAAACCTGAAGTGTGTTCCGCTACTGCCTTTGCAGCATGCAATGCAAGGCCTATTGGAGCAAGTTCGTTTTACCTATCAGTGCTAGTCTAGGGATTGGCTCGATTGTGTGTTAACTGGTTCTGAATTCTAACTTCTTCTATCATCCTACAAGTCCTCAAATTCAACCGCCCTTGTATTGACCGGGCTGATGATCGAACAATACGGCAAACACTTGAAAACAGTTTCTACAATTTCCACAATCAGCAGTTAGGGACAACCGTCCACTGCCTTACGGAATCGGCCGCTTGACAGCAGCTTGCCCCCCCTCCCCTCTGCACTGACATGATGGTAATTGCTTGCTTAAGTATTCCACAATATCACAATCATCAACCAATATTTCCCCATCTACCTCCAGTGGTCCTACACTACGCTTTATAGCCTTAAATTTGTAGAAGCTAAGGAATCTCTTAGCATTACCTGCTGAACCTTCTCGAGCTAATTTGATTTCAGCCAGTCTTTTAGATGCCCTGACAACCATCCTATCTTTATTTCTAGCTATTTTATATGATTCGAGGTTTACCTCAGAGCATCTTGGTGGGCGCTAAATGACCACATTTTTTTGGTCAAGGCGCCCTAAAGCCCAAATAGCAAACAGATATTGATATTTTGTCTCAGGCCAAGCTCAACTGCTGTCAATGTCGACAAGTCGGGTTGTCTTCATGGTTCAAAATCGAAGGTAAGTACATTTCACTGATGAACACCCAGCTCTATGCTGTCCGAGGCGGGGACCGCCGGAATCCTCTACCCTCAAATCAAGCGTGAAATAGGCTCCACCATTGTATACCCTATTTCCACTTCGATCTTAGCCGGGGGTGTGGCCTCAGACGCCACAGCTGGGATCCACAGCTAGGGCAGAGGGATCAGGAGCGCTGCCCACCTGCATCTCCACCCTCTACCCCACCCCCCTTCCACCCCTTCCATCCCTCGATGGTCGCGCTGCTCCAGCAACAGTATCTCGATGCCGTGGTGGGTGTAGAAGAGTCCGCAGGTGGGTCCCGGATGCCCGTGCCGTCCAGCTGAGGCGGCATGCCGAGACCGGGGTGGGTGCAGACGTGTCCCCAGGCGTGCCCCGGGTGCGGTACCGGCCAGCTGCGGCGGCATGCCGAGACCGGGGTGGGTGCAGACGTGTCCTCAGGCGTGCTCTGGGTGCGGTACCGACCAGCTGGGCGGCATGCCGAGACCGGGGTGGGTGCAGACGTGCCCCCAGGCGTGCCCCGGGTGCGGTACCGGCCAGCTGCGGCGGCATGCCGAGACCGGGGTGGGTGCAGACGTGTCCTCAGGCGTGCCCCGGGTGCGGTACCGGCCAGCTGCGGCGGCATGCCGAGACCGGGGTGGGTGCAGACGTGTCCTCAGGCGTGCCCCGGGTGCGGTACCGGCCAGCTGCGGCGGCATGCCGAGACTGGGGTGGGTGCAGACGTGTCCTCAGGCGTGCCCTGGGTGCGGTACCGACCAGCTGCGGCGGCATGCCGAGACCGGGGTGGGTACCGACGTGTCCTCAGGCGTGCCCCGGGTGTGGTACCGGCCAGCTGCGGCGGCATGCCGAGACCGGGGTGGGTGCAACGTGTCCTCAGGCGTGCCCCGGGTGTGGTACCGGCCAGCTGCGGCGAGACCGGGGTGGGTGCAGACGTGTCCTCAGGCGTGCCCGGGTACAGTACCGGCCAGCTGCGGCGGCATGCCGAAACTGGGGTGGGTGCAGACGTGTCCTCAGGCGTGCCCCGGGTGCGGTACCGGCCAGCTGCGGCGGCATGCCGAAACCGGGGTGGGTGCAGACGTGTCCTCAGGCGTGCCCCGGGTGTGGTACCGGCCAGCTGCGGCGAGACCGGGGTGGGTGCAGACGTGTCCTCAGGCGTGCCCCGGGTAGCTGCGGCGGAACAGCGGTGGTCGGTGGGTCAGCGTCGCTCCAGTTATGAATATTGATCGCGGCGGGCTGGCCGGAGCTGGTCGACAATAAACCGGGCCGGCACTGCGCCGTGGAGACCGCGCAAAAACAGCAGCATAACTCCGCCAACACTGACGGAGGGAGCCTGCTGGTGGACTGTGCGTCTGGTGGATCCTGTCGGAGGACTGGGTGCCCGGTGGCTCCTGTTGGAGATCAGGGTGCTTGGTGGACCATGTTGGAGGACTGGATGCCAGGCGAATCCTGTTGGATAACTAAATGCATAACGCTTCGAAGGGCATGCGCCAACTCATTTTGCGAAAATAGCTGCAATGATGCGAAATCCCTGGCTGAAGTGCTCAGTAGTTTCGAGGGTTAGGCTGATTTTACAGCCTGTCTTGATCAGCACAACCTCTGACATGGTGTCTCGTCACATATATCCAGCAAGCGCATGCACCACATGCACCATTTGCACCATCCATCAGGTCTATCGTGAGTTGAAACTCCACGGCGTTGCGAGTTCCTCCGTCCCGGTTTGTTCGAAGCGTGTTTAACATTCAGCATATGATACCATCATGGCTGCCGAATGTGCTGGATATTTCGCACCCAAAAGGCATTACAGATCTCAAAGTGAAAGCCAGGTATCTGCCTGCATTGCCCACATGTAGGCTAGGATATCATGATGTGTACTCTGCACGTTATTTTCTTCAATACATATTTTCTATACATATTTGCATACACACACACACACACACACACACACACACACACACACACACACATATATATATATATATATATATATAGAGAGAGAGAGAGAGAGAGAGAGAGAGAGAGAGAGAGAGAGAGATAGATAGATAGATAGATAGATAGATAGATAGATAGATAGATAGATAGATAGATAGATAGATAGATAGATAGATAGATAGATAGATAGATAGATAGATAGATAGATAGATAGATAGATAGATAGATAGATAGATAGATAGATAGATAGATAGATAGATAGATAGATAGATAGATAGATAGATAGATAGATAGATAGATAGATAGATAGATATATAGATAGATAGATAGATAGATAGATAGATAGATAGATAGATAGATAAATAGATAGATAGATAGATAGATAGATATACGGCGAAGGCTCCAAGGTTTGGCAACCCGATGGGCCGTCTTGTTCCCAAATTCTCCGTGTACTCAACGCCGTGCACGTTGAGCACACGGCGTAAGTGCATCTCTATTCATTGCTTCTGGTGATGAACAGAGGACTGCTCCGGGGACACGATGCGAGGCTGTGCTTTCGGGACGGACGTGCCACTAGATCGAAGCATCTACTTGAAGGCAGACCGTGCCCGTAAAACCGACGCTACCGGCCCTGGTCGGTCAGCGCCGTGTGGCAATCCCGTGGCGCGTTGGACTGCTTCGGGGGAGGGAGGGAGGGTACGGAGAGTGACTGTAGCACTTGAGTCTATTTCAGAGATGTGTGCATGGGGAGTGGCTGTAGCAACTGAGGCTGTCTCGGAGATGTGTACATGGGGAGTGGCTGAAACACGTGAGGCTGTCTCGGAGATGTGTGCGTGGGGAGTGCCTGTAGCACGTGAGGATGCCTCGGAGACGTGTGTAGGGGGAGTGCCTATAGCACGTGAGGCTGTCTCGACTCGTGCCAACGCGCCGACACGCAGCTGTTCATGCAGCTACGTCGCCAGCTACTTCTGTCGCCGACGTCGTTCGTTATTGTCTCTGTCGGATAACTGCTGTCCATTTACTGCTATTGTGTGCTGTGGCGGTTTTTTCACGCCTGGCTCCAACTGAAAGTAGCAGTTGTGAGTGATCATAATCCGTTCCGTGTACGTTTTACTACGTGGCTTCGGATACTCTGAAACGGTTGGCTAGTCATGCTAGTGCCTACGCATCAGCTTACGTGCCTACCTGTCAACTTGTGCTCATATGTGTCAGCTTAAGTGCATATGTGTTTACGTACCTATGTGTCAGCTCACGAGGCTATGCGCTAGCTTATGTGCTGCAGTGCTTGGTAGTCAGTCAGCCCGCTGCAGCGCTGCAGCGCTGATAGTGGGCAGTGCTTTGCTATGGTTAACGACAAACACAGGTTAACGTACACAGGTTAACGACAAACACACCCTGCCCAGCAAAGTAGGGGCATAATGGTCTCCTACGAAGTGGGGGAGAAACGGCATCGGCAGCATAAGATGCGATATATTCTGGTCGCACGCAATATGGAAGAAATATAGAATCGGTGTAATATTTTAGTGTACCGTAGGCCATGAACAGCAAGGCGTATGCAAATATCACCTTCGACATTTTGCATTGTTGCTGACTTGGCTTCAGCAGTTCCGAAGTCCTGCAAGAATAATTGGTAATTTATGAACTTCTTGGTTGCATGAAGAAGGCGTGGCTCTAGTTAAGCAACCAAGCTGAAGTGAGATGATATGACGTTAATATACCTAGAAGTAGCAAAGTGCATATATTTTAATTTAATTTTATGCAAGTGACCCAACGTATTGTCACACCAGGCTTATGTTAGAGAAAGATCCCTTACGACCCCATCCCCCACCCCACCAACCTTGATAAGTGCGGTGCCCTCCGGAGAACTGCACGGTAGTGTCTCTCCGACAAACTGCACGACATTGCTGTTCCGGGGAACCACACGGCGGTGCCCTGCGGGGAACCGGGCGTGCAGTGCCCCTCTGGGGAACTGCACGGTAGTGTCCCTCCGTCAAACTGCACGACATTGCTACTCCGGGGAACCACACGGCGGTGCCCTGCGGGGAACCGGGGAGCTGGGCGTGCAGTGCCCCTTCGGAGAACTGCACGGTAGTGCTGTTCCGTGGAACGGCATGGTAGTGTCCCTCCGGGGAGCTGCACGGTACTGCCCTGTCCGGGGAACTGCACGGTAGTGCTGCTCCGTGGAACGGCATGGTAGTGTCCCTCCGGGGAGCTGCACGGTACTTCCCCTTCGGAGAACTGCACGGTAGTGCTGCTCCGTGGAACGGCATGGTAGTGTCCCTCCGGGGAGCTGCACGGTACTGCCCCCAACTGCACGGTACTGCCCCGCCGGGGAACTGCACGGTAGTGCTGCTCCGTGGAACGGCATGGCAGTGTCCCTCCGGGGAGCTGCACGGTACTGCCCCGCCCGGGGAACTGCACGGTAGTGCTGCTCCGTGGAACGGCATGGCAGTGTCCCTCCGGGGAGCTGCACGGTACTGCCCCACCCGGGGAACTGCACGGTACTGCCCCGTCCGGGGAACTGCACGGTAGTGCTGCTCCGTTTAACTTAGCTAGCGACGTAGTGGTTTTGAATCTCTCGGTAAAACATTGATCGCTAATATTTGTTCATTATCCTTGGTAGTCATTATTGAAGGCATACTTGGATATGTTTGATCGAAATCGCATTTTTTCCTCTGGTGCAAGAGTGCATTTGGTTAGATGATTAGTGCCAGATTCAGTTTTGGGGATGCTTCCAGAACATTTGGTTTATTTACAGTAGAATGGAAATTACGACGACAGTATAATTGATATTAGGGATCAAATTGCTTGACATACTCAATGTCAGAAAGTCATATTTGATCCCATCTACCATCAGGCCTCTGTATTTATCTCAATTATACCCTAGGATATTTTCACTGGCTTAGTATTTTTAGTAGCCATTATACTTATAATCTGCTTTCATTTCTTCGTAGAATGTTACTGGATCTAGTCATGTTAAGTTTGGCATGAACTAGTTGGTTCATGTCAAGTTTGATGTGATTGTGGATGATTCCTACTTTGTTCGGAGCTAAGTCGTTAGTTTTTTTACGCGGGAATGGAAGGAAACGCACCAACACTTTTTTTTTAATACACGCCATTAGTGCCTACTTCGCTGATTTATAATACACATTAGTTTCGAGATCTAGTTATATTTGTCAAAAATGACGAAATGATGGTGTTATGAAATGCTGAAGCGAATAATGAATGATGATGCAATTAGAGTTGAAATGAACAGGGTGTCAAAGTCATATAGTGTTCAGACTTAACAAGAACCACAAGGATACATCTGAGTTAAGGGATACTATAAGCATACTCAGCACCACAACAAATACCACATGCTAAATTCCAAACAAGCTATACACCAACATCCTACACAACAGCCAACACCTATCCACGTAACTATCTAGCGATCGAGTACCTTATTTACTCGATCCCGCGTAACACACGCGTGGATTGAGTGTCCCATCATTCATTTTTCAAACTCCATACATTCCTGCTTACAGAGGCCTGCACCGTGTACACCTGCTAGCATATATGTTGGCCCATCCACCATTAGTTATAACTCAAAAACAAGATGTTCCAACGAAACACATATGTGCAGCCTATTCTTAAATACATCCAATGAGACTCCACACAACATCAGCAGGCAGCTCCTCCATGGATCAAGCACCCTTTGACTGAAAACCTACTGTAGTTCAATTACCCTACAGATTTACTTGTCCAACCTGAATTCATGATCCATATGTGATACTCTAAATAAAAGGCATCACTCAGATTGACCTTATCTGAAACTTCGACAATTGCGTGCATTCCCACCATATCATCCTTTAATATATTATACTCGAGTGAGTACATATCTAATGCCATAAGGCACTGATGAGTCTGGTGGTTTTGCGCAGTAATCTTTCTGGCATATTTATATCTCTTTCTAGGCATGGGCTCCATGTATGTACAAAATATTCAAAGTAGGGTCGTACATAGGCTAAGTCCAGTTTCCTCAGGACTTCCTTGATCTCATTAACATGCGCCCTGGAGGGGGGGGGGGGCGAAATCCGCCCACCCCTCCGGCTTTTCGTACACAACTCCAGATTTTACCGGTCGATATACACAATTTTTGGCGTACATTTTTTATAGTTACTGGGCGTTAAAGTTTTTTTTTAATCGTAGCACCAGACCGCAAAAATCGGCGCTGGTGCGCTTCCCGTATATTGCTGAAGGGAAGTGTTTCTGGCAACACTAGCGACTTGCTTGATGTACATTGTTGTGCTATATTGTTTCAAAGTCATGTTAGGTCACCGAGGTCAAGTCAGGTCAAGTTCATGACAGGTTAATGGAACCAAACTTGGTCAACTGGAATGTTATCATGAATGCAAATGACTGCCATGCGATTGGTATCACCTTGTATGTTGCTCCTACACATCCTGAAAACTACTGTTTGCCTTTTTGCACCTAAGGGTGTCCATACTTTATTCATATACTTCACTTATTTCTTTGCAAAGCCGATTGCGCCGAGCCGCCCGACGAAGCAGTCGAGCGGGCGACCCGGTTCCGGTAACTGTATTAGGTAATGACCTGACAAAGTGCTGCTATATAGATGACATGTAGTTAAATGCCGGGTCTAGCATCTGTATTGCATTATTAGTAATGTCCAAAACATCATTGATGCCAATTTTGGAGCATTTAAACAAGACACTTTTGACATATGTGATCTCATTTAACGTTGGAGATATTGACCTAAGGTCATGAAAGTTGCACACAATATAGTTCACTACCATACCTATCCATCCTGCGAATTTCGTTGCTCTAGCTATAATAGGAGCCGAGATCTTATGGGGGGCCGGAATCCGCCCCGCCCCCTCCTCCAGTGCGCGAGGCCCTCCAGGACGCGTGTTTATGATAAACAACATTCTGATTACCTTGTTCCCTGAGGTACATTGCTATTCTGTTTCAAGGTCATTTGAAACTAACACACCTAAGACTTTTTCCTCTTCAATAACAAACAGCTACCTACCTCCCATTGCATATATGAAATTCCACCTCCGGACCCCAGATGCCTTCCACTTTTCACAGTTGAAAGAGATCACCCTACGTGCGTAGGTCATCCGAGTCTAGTTGAATATTACTAGATTGATCACTACTACTAGCTACTCCTATCAGCTTGATGTCATCAGTAAATTTGAAAACCAAAACCCTGTTCCTCAGCCCTACCTCAATGCTGTTCGCAAAGATGGTACAAGTGTGTGGCCCTAGAACAGAGCCGTGTGGCACTCCACTCAGAATATCCCTCCACTCAGATTTACATCCATTTAACACCGTTCTTTGTTTCCGTCCCGTTACCCATGCTTCAATCGAGCCTATGACTTTTCAACGATTCTCATGCTGCTTTACTTGATTAATTAGACGCCTGTGTGAAACTTTATCAAAAGCTTTGCTAAAGCCTACATGCACAACAACTATCCTGCTTTGATTGTCTACTTCTCTAGTGGCATGCTCCATGAACCCCATAGGTTAGTTAAACAAGATCTCACACATCAAGATCCATGTTGAGTATCCCTTAAAAGGTTGTGCCAATCTAGATGAGTCTGAACATTTTCCTTCACCAGTATTTCTAGTACCCTGCAAACTATTGAGGTCAGATTGACTGGCATGTGGTTCCCTACGCACTTCATACTTCCCTTTTTGAACGTTAGTACTCCATTTGTATTTCGCCAATCTTCAAAATACTCCATAGACCGCCTGAAAACGATACTCAGAATACCCGCTAAAACTAGAATACAGTAGATTAACATACTCGCATATATATCATCCGGCCCAGCAACTTTATTAGGTTTGGTATTCTTCCACGTTTTTTCCAAATCTTATGTAGTCATTGTAAGATCTATCAACCTATCACCTACCATAGCATAACCTTCAGTAGTTTCCAATATACCTGAGTTCTCATTAGCAAAGGCTGGTGAGAATGGCTTGCATTGTGGCTCAACTATATGACAATCATCAACCATTATCTCACAATCTCTCTCTCTAGTGGCCCGACACTACATCTTTAGACTTAAATTTGTAGAAGCTGAAGAACCACTTAGCATTGTCTGCTGAACATACTCGAAATAATTTCATTTTGACCTGTCTTTTAGATGCCTTAACACACCTAATTTTTCCGCTATTCTATGTTTTTCCAGTATTGGCCAGACCTAAAATCTTTAAATTCCTTGAATGCCTGCTTCTTTGACGCCAGCAAATGATTTATGTCCTTGATCAGCCATAAAGGATGCTTAGCCTTGCTGAATCTAATTTGCACATTGGAAGTCAACCTATTCTGACTTCCGAACAGTTCGTTTTTCATCATTATCCACATTTCGTAAGCATTTAAACCCATCAATAACTGTTCCCAGTGATAATCTCCCTCCTCGCCTGTCACGTCTGCAGAAATTATCTTGGTTACGATGGTTAGCAAGGAGTGACAAAATGTGAAGGATCATCACCACTATCATTTCCCATGCAGTGGTCCAAACTGTGAGGAGCAACTTAAATGCTCGTATCATGCAGCGAGTCATTCGAAACACAACTACTTTGTCTTGAATCTGTAGACTCCGTGTCAGCTACTGGTATTTACCAGAGCCGATTGGAGTATAATTCCGACTGAGTCGACTTGAAGCTCTCCTGGATGCGAAGGTTCGCCGAGGACCTCTTGGAAGCGGCGGTGCAGAGTTGTTCAGGTCCAGCTGGTCCTCGATGATGTTGGCTCGTGGTCACGGAATTTAAGAAAAACATCTGGGGGAATGTTGTCCATTTTCTAGCCTACCCCTCCCCCACAGCAGGGATATCCAATCGGATTTCTCCAATTGATTTCAACCTGGATGACAAAAGTATGCTTGATGATACTTGCACGTCATGGTGACAGGAAATGTACGCCAGGATGGACTGTTTTTGCAAGCAAGGGATTCGATGTAGATAACTAAAACCAACATTTAATACCTAAAACCCATCGCTGGGAATCTTGTCTTTCAGAACATTCGTAGGTGGAGAGGAAGATATCTGATGAGTGGGAAAGGGATTTCGCTAAGTGCCAGGAAATTACCAATACCCTCACTTAGCGTGCACACAAATGATCGTGCCCGTGATAGTGCTGATGGTTTTGGCCCCTGCAGGGTGGTATCTGTTGTCCAGCGTTACCAGTCATTACCTATTAAGACGATAGTTGTTTGCATTTGGTCTCCGCGCCATTAGGAACTAATTTATTTAAGACCTATGTACTGTATATAAAGACATGGGCTGACAAATAGCTATCACACAGACAAACCTTGAAGCTGCCGCTATTCCAGCTGTTTCTATTTCAGGACGATGTGGGAGAGAACAACTCACGCGACATACCCGCGCTAATGTGGGCATTGAATTAAACAGAATGCATAATATTAGATCAGATCTGTATGAATGGCAGTGAAATGTACATCAACAGACAAGAAATATGCTGTTCTATAGCATGGGTTTTGCTAGCCACACCCATTTAGCATGATGACTTAGGAAAAACTCGTCCGTTTGCGCTCAACATGTCGCCGAGTGTTGCAAGCAAACAGGAAGTACCGCGCAAAAATATAACAAGGTAGTAAAATGCACACCAGCAGGCAGGCGTGGAACTTGTTAACTTCCTGCAGTATGGGTATTTACAAACAGGGAAATATGTAGCCATGCATGCGGTAAACCGGTCGTATGCGTTTCATGTTAGTTTGAAGGGTTTTCAACTTCAGCGATTAATTTCCGCGCCAGAAATTTGGAAAATCGTAGTGAAAACAACCCGATATAAGAGGCAGTGACATTCTGTTGCTATTCGGTTACTCTATTTGTTTTTCAAAATATGCGTAATATTGCATGCTTTTCTCAAGTATTTACAACATTTCGTCTAGTTCTGCCCGCCAGCCGCGCCGAGGTGCTGTAGTGAAATGCTCGCGCCTGTCGCATAGCGTGCTGTGACGATTTTCTGCACGTGCAACAATTGAGCGATGATCTCACTCGGCACTTCCCTCATGAATGCCTGTTCGCGTGAGAATGTTCAGCAGCTGCTGCCTGTTGTCATAAGTCCGGCCAAATCCTGTGCAAAGTCTGCATGCGCGAGGGCGAGATGGTCAGTCTGAGTTGACGTCACTCAGCTAAGTTGGAAGAAAGCGTGTTTTGATACCGCGGGATAATCTGCGCATACGCGAGGTGAAAGCTCCAGATTGGGATCATTTCGGCGCCTTTCTTCATGAATGTTGTGAAGCTTTCTGTCCGCTTATTTGTTCAATGCTGTGTTTGCGTCAAATGGCCAGTTGGAATGAATGATCCTTAACTAACGACGAAGGAAGAAAGGGGCGGAAGGGAAGTGCATGCCAACTCCGGTAAGTGCCTAAGCTATGAGCATCAAGCCATTTCAGATAGGTCTGTGAAGTTTCGAATATCTGACCACGCATCATGCATGCTCTAATGGGACGAAAACTTTGTGTTATGTCAGCTCACTTGGTTATGACGTCATTCCTGAGAATGTGTCGGTCAACTTTGTGCGAGAACGGCGATGCAATGCTCTTTCATACAAAGGCCGACCTAGCCCACCGTCTTCGGGGGTCACTTTCTGCCCGTTATCACGTCATCCCCGCCCCCAGTGGTGTACTTAGAATTTGCGTCAAGGCGAGAGGAAACAGATTTGGCGGGTGCCCGACTTTTATCAATCTTTTTTTGTTAAGGTTACCTGATTTGAACGACCATTTTTGTCAAAGGGCTACACAATAATAAAGGATAATAATTAAGAACAACATAATTTTCTGACATACATTTCCGAAATTTTGCTCAACGGTACCATTTCCACCCTTTCGTTTGGTACAAATGACCGCTAAAGTATACTGTCACACCCAAAGTCTTTCTAGAGTGGTAACAAAATCCAGAAATCTATCTATCTGAGGTCATATTAGTAGGCCAATGACCCTAAATAACCTCCATACTTGGATGACCCTTCGCAGGATGAACTTGAGTTCAGCATCCAATTTATCCCTAAGCCATCTGAAATGTAGCTTAGTCACAATTAATTCGCGAAATGCATACATTTCACATGGTCAGAGAACATCCTGATTTATGGGGATCCTCAGGATCCTACCATGAAGTTCGATATATCATCCGATAGTTCATGTCCAGATCTACACGATCACGCCGATTTCGTTGGCTTTTTTGGGCGATTTTCCGGACGTGATAGTGAATTTGAGCAGAAAATGTCACATTTTGAAGATGTCTTCAGTTATCCCAAGTGGTCAACGGTGGACTTAACCAGGCCACCCCTCCCCCCACAACTGGTAGGGGAAGATGGCGGAATGCTCTCGTAAGACAAGAGTGGGCCTGTTTTGTTCTACCTACTACTAGCACATGTAGATACCAATCGATCTAGCAGTTCATTTTCTGCATTCCGTACAAGCTTTTTCAACGGTTTAGCCATAATCGGAAAACATCGCAGTTGCTTTTGCGCGGACCACCGCCACGGGCCCCGGCGTCAAAGTCGTACAAAAACCTGTCTGTTTTCATCGCGGCGAACGTGCGTTTCGGCACATGGCCCACCACCGGTCAGAGACAACTCGCACCTCTTTATCGCGGCTACCTACGCGCCCCCGCGCGTCAAGTGACAGACGGAATTCCGATAAACCCAAGGTCGAATAACTCAGGGGGAGGGGGCAGGAGGGGCCATGCGCCGGCCTTGACTTGCGTAGGTGTCGCTGGCGTTGCCCATTGTGATGTCACTGACGCGCCGACGGGCGCCGAGCGAGGCTTACCGAAGGCAGCCGACGTCGGGCGACCGGCGAACAAACAGGTTATTGCGCTGCTGGATACGGCCGAGCACCACCATCGGGCGGGCATTCCAGCAGTTCGGCCAGTCGAGCGTCGCGCCGGTGCGGCCCACCACCCGAGTCAAAATCGCTCACAAAGCAGGCGCATCGCCAAACTGTGGTGGGGAGATCGGCGGATAGTCAGATATACCCACACGCAGTGCATACCAGGAAAAGATCAGCATGGGGGAACGGTGCCAGAGTCATTTTGGTGCCGGTGGAGGTATTCGAATGTAATCATTTGAAACATAATATGTATATGTATATATGTATATATATATGTGTGTGTATGTGTGTGTGTGTGTGTGTGTGTGTGTGTGTGTGTGCGTGTGCGTGTGGAAGAAAGAGAGAGAGAGAGAGAGAGAGACAGAGAGAGAAAGAGACAGAGAGAGAAAAAGAGAATGGTGGATAGATGGATGGATGGATAGGTCGATAGATAAATAGACAGATATATAGATAGATAGAGGAGGGAGAAAGGACGAAAAGTGACAACAAAAATGGATGGAAGTAGTGAGAGAGGGACCGAGAGTGACATAGTGAGGGTTATTGGTCCGAACGTGCCGTCAGGAGGCGTTAACAGACGCCCAGCCATTTAGCGGGGTCGTAAACCCTCCCGCCACCATGGATGGGAGCCTTTCACGGCAAAAGAAAGGCACGTACAGGGCGCATAAAACCCTCCCATCCGGTCTGCGTCGGGACGAAAACGGCCACCGCGACAAAACGTAACTTACGACCTCCAAAGAAACCCATGATCAGATCAGGGCGCCGTAAAACGGTCGTCGCCGCCAGCATGGGAGCCGAGGCGGCCCCGACGGCGCAGCGTCGCCGACTCCGACAGCGTGACCGGCTCCGAAAGGCGGCCCTGCTGCGCGCCCCGCCGCCGTCGCCGGTGTGGGGTGTCAGCGGAGCGTGACAACGGAGGAAAGGCCGCTCTCGTTCAATGCTGCCGACCGGCGATCAGTAATCGCCAGCCCACGCGCAGTCGAGATTGGTTGTTTATGGACGGTGAGCGTGCCCGCCGCTCCCAGCGCCGGTCGGTTATTTATCATGTCGTTGCGACAACAGCGGGTGCTATAAGCAGCTCGGTGTCGACTCAATGAGGGCGCCAGGTGTCGCACTGATCCACGGCCTCTGTGGCGACGACCAACGGCGAATACCGACCGACGCGCAGGACCAAGCGCGCTCTCCTCCGTTCGGGAAGGAGCCGAAGCTTCCGAATCGACGGAAGAATCCGTAATGGAGGCTCATCAGTGCCTCGGAATGCAGCCGATCATTATACATTATGGACGCGCGCCACAACTGCTGCGGTAGTGCGCCACATCTGTCTCGGCTCCGCACGCTCACGGTCTAATTTAAAGCTCACCGTGGCCGACACGGAATGCCGCATGAAGCTTCCTAATTATTTTCTCCAATTAGCAGCGGCCGAAGACAATGGTTCGCGGCGAGCCATTGGCCGCACCGGCGTTAGACCAGTGTCATTGTGATGCGGGCGTGATTCAGGCCATCCGCTCCCAGCGTCGGTGGCCATCGCTCCACATCAGCATTATGTGCCGACCAGTCCCGGCCGCCTCCTGCCTCGCATCCGCTGCCGACGCCGAGACAGAACGGCACACCTTCCGCCAGCGCTGAGGCTCTTCCTGTTGGCGCTCATGCGCCGAACAGATCGTAGAAGAATTTGAGTCATGGCTCCCACGTTCCTCCCCTACGCTATAGTCGAGAGTTGACTGAATCAGATACGTTCCGAGCTAGGTGTTCCACATTCTCACAAAATGACGGTATATTTTTTGTTTAAATTTTCTTTGGATACCCACAGAGTTAGCAATCAGTTGGGCGCTTTAGTTGGCTGAGCCAACGATAAATTCCCTCATATAAAAAACTTGTGTTAAGCAAAAAACATTGTTTAGTACGTAGATATCTGCACCATGCCAGAAATGCACAAACCCAACAGTAACATGGAGCAAGACTCCCCATAAAACTGTTGTCGCTCTGACGCTTTCCTGTTGCAAACTACCGAGCAGGATGGAAGAATAAGAGCTTGTTTTACGGCAAGGGCCACGGTGCCTCCTTGGAGCCTTCGAATCGTGATAATGCAAGCATATCACACGACGTAGCAACGTGTAGGTAAGACTAAACGCAGCATGAACGAAAGGAAGCCATTTTGCTTGACCAAGTGTCGCATTACATCAACACATGCCTCACATGGAGCTGCGCTACCCAGGCTAACGACATCAAACTGAGGCACTGGACAGCAGCACAAGTCCTCGCAGCGGTCTGATGGGCGGCCCGCACGCCCGGACAGGCGCGGGGCCGTCCGTCCCCCTGTGTCCCCGCCGGCGCCCCGGGGCAGGTCCGCTGGTGACCCGCTCGCCGCTGGCTGCGGCGTGACGTCAGCTGCTCCATCGGCGGGTGTCGTCGTCCTCGCAGTCGCCGCACGTCGATCGGCGGCTCGCGTCGTCCTGCGAGATGAGTGGGTGCGCACGGAGCGGTAACTGGTGTGTCCTGTCGGTTGGAGACATTTGAGTTCCTGCGCTTCCCTTGCCACGATCTTGTGCTTTCGCGCCACGGCGATCTGGGCGCCCTTTACGTCCTTAACCTTGTCGGATTTGAGGTCGAAGTGAGGCTTGGTCTTCATAGGATGCTGCAAGAGCAGGATCAGGTCCACTCCGTGAGTGTGTCCGCCTAACCCAACCATCTTCCCTACACCTTCACCGATACTTTGCTTTCATGTCGGCGTTGCTTCCTTGTTAACGATTCGTGCTGGTTCGAGCATGATGTCGGCCTCTCAAACTCGGGCAGCCTAACTGCATGCCCAGATATCAGCTGCTGTCAAACATGTCACGTTAGAGAAGCAGCACTATAGCAGTAGAGTAGCAGCCACAATTATCCGATGTCAACCGAAATCGAACCGAGCAACATTGCAAGCTATTTTTGTTCGCTGACATGGCTACGGAATGCAAGAAAAGCTCACGTGGTCATCTTGCCGTCACCGCATCTGCCAGGGATTCTCGAACCTGTCCAGTGAAGAGCCAGTTATAATATTTCCCAGTCGCATTCTAGCCACATGAACAGATGGCCACATGAACATATTCTGTCACAGGAAATAGCACACATACACGAATAAGGAGCTCCTCATTCCGGAATATCCATGCATCTGATGACACAGCGAACGATGATGTCAATATAGAATATGAGTGGGCGAGATTGTCCCAAGGATGTTGGTTTTTCAAAATGATTGGGGGAAGGTAATACATGAAGGCAGTGGGCAGGCCCAAATGGATTATGGGACATACTCCATAGGGCGCCATGTTAAAAGTTGGAATTATTGCGGGAGGAGGGGTAAAGCCAACATTGAGGGGGCACTTGCCCCCTCACAAGGATTCAGAACAACACACATGAATTATCGATTTCAGACTGACATGGGAATGTCCAATTGCTGAGCAAAAATAAAAGCACGCATGAGAGTGACATGTTCGCCAAAAGTTATGCTATGTAGAAGTGGAATTGGCACCTAGGTAAGGGGAAGGAAAGGAAGGGGCCCTTGGAGCTGAAGCTTCACCTGGGTATACCATTTATCTGCTGGCACTGATGCACAAATCAAGGCGATCCCAGGAACCAGTGGTGCTGATTTTTGAAAATGGTCCAGGAGGAGTGTGACTATACATGGAGGCAATAGGATAAAGTTCGAAGTCGAATGGAGGAGCCTTTCCATAGGGCCCCATGTCAAACTTAGATTATTTAAAAGGTGGGTATGAGAGGATTATTTGGCGAGCGGGGGTGGAGGAGGCGGGGGGGGGGGGGGGGTGGACTGCTCCCAAAAGGTAGAAATCAGCATAATGTCACGCGGGTGATGAGTTCTGAAAGTGATTGGTGAGAGGGGGGAGGCAGCACAAAACATGGAGGCGATGTACCAGCCAGAATTGATTGGGAGGCACATTCCACAGGGTTTCATATTAAAAGTTTAGATTATTGGGACAAATCCAACATTGGGGAGGAATTTTCACCTCAGAAGCATATAAAGCAACACCCTGCAATGCCAGGCTGGGAGCCTGCCATGCTGGCTGGCACTGCAGGGCGTCCAAATTCATTCAGTTAGGCGTGAGGATGCCAATAAAGAACTCTCCCTGGAGAGGTTTTCCTCCAAATGGACCCAACTTCCGATTTGGATGACAATATTCCTTAGGACTTGGATTATATATTAATATGAAATCGTTTCTACATCCTGGTGTCGACCCCTAAAATCGCGAATTTGTACTTATGCGAAGAGCCACACAAATTATATTTCAAACATCTATCCATTGTTTCGAGAGCGTCACAGCGTCCCATTATCCGTCAAATGTACGGTCAACTGCGTGTCCTATGGTTCCGGAAATCCGCCCGGCGCGCCAGTGTCACCTGTAGCCAGCAGTCAGCTGGCTGCAGCAGCTGACGACTCGACGCGCGACGTCATTGGTGGCCGCCACATCTGCCATATCTGTCGGATCAGTGTCTCGCGTCGGAAGGCGCGGCGCTTTGAGCGGCCATCTTGTGCCGGACGCGCATTGTGGACCGGGTGGAGTCCATGATTAGGACAATGTGCGGCAGTTTTATGGCCACGCTCGTAAAGCTCTAAACACGCTGTAACGCTGGCTGGGCCGGGTGGCCGCCACCGACGGCCGGAGCGGCCCACCGCCGCCGCTCCATCCTGATGTACGGCGCGATTTCGCGTCGCCCGGCGTCGCCCAAGGCCGCGCACTCACGGCGCACGCGTATTTGTCACCCGCCGGGGAATGTCGGCGGCGCGACCTGGTGCCGCCGTCTCGGCCGGCGTCGGGCGCACCGCGCGCCCGTCCGACCTGGCACGGTTCGATCTGTGGAGACGGTGGCGAACCATCGCGGACGGATATCGCACAACGGGACTGCCAGAGATACGTCATCTGGGAAGCCCAACAGCTCCGGGGCCCGCCTGAGGTCGACGTCGTGCTCATGATCCGCGATTAGATTGCCGAATGCCTCGAGTTGGGATGTGTTTGCCCGCGCGGTTACATGATGTTCCTGGCCGTGTGAGAGTGCCGTGGCCGTACTTCACCGCCTGTTGCTTGGCGGCTGAAGTCGACCTTACGTAATGCTCCCTCTGATGGCTGGTTACTTCCTGGATGCCATGTTTTCCAGAGACGTCATTCCACCAAGGAGGGGCATGACACAATCGAGAGGGATGTGACAAGTTTAGCTGTCATTCTTTGCTAGCAGCGGTGTCAACTGCATCGTTTAAGCCAGCAGAGAGTGGTTATGGAAATAGTCACTCCGACGTTTGGTATGACAGCTGAAAAAGCAGATGGCTTATTGCCATTCAAGTCAGACAAAACAATAGGATACGCAATCGTGAATGACCATCCGTCAAAATAACAGAGGACCACCGCAGCACGAAATGCCTCGTACCCAATGACCCGTATTTACAGCAGGCTCTAGCCGGCATTAATCGCACGAGCTGCAGGCCGGCTCGCGGTCAGCCTCCGTTTGGCCGGCTATCCAGGTGAGCGGCGATTGGGATTTCGTTTGGATTTGAGTGCCTCGGACCGATTTAATCGTGTGGCGACTGTGGCATCAGAAAGGATGTTCGGAAGTCATCACCACCAGAGGTCGCCACGGGCCGAAAGTTGCCAGCCCAGCCCGGCCCGAGCCCGCTGGATTGCAGACCGGGCCCGGTCCGAGCTCGTATGCTGCTGGCGAAGGAGCGGCTATACCCAGCCCATCCTGTGTTCATTTGCGGCCCGAGCCAAACCCATACCCATTCTGTATGGAAAACCTGCAAAAAGCTTCACTAATCAGTCGTCTTCTGACATTAGCTGTCATCTGGCAGAAGTTCAGTTCTATATTTTCCAGAAACTGAAAACCGATCGAGCTCTCGGGACATCGGAGTGACACTGTACACTGTAGGTGTACGCGATTCGGGGCCCAGAGTTTTCAGAAGTGTGTGCGATGCACGTCCGGTCCTGTATTACCACTGCAGACTTCGCTTTGTTGGATCCATCATCCACCGAGTTGGGCCGTGGGCGGCGCCACGGTGCCCGCTGTTTCGCCCAGACCTTCGGCCCTTAACAGTTGACACCCGACACCCCTGGTGGCGGCCGGGCCGCCACCAGGCCCATGACAAATTAGTCCCGGGTCCGCCCATGGCCCATGCGATCTTGAATATCATGACCGAGGCCCGAGTCCAGCCCGGGTTCAGTCTGCGAGCCCACGAAACGGGGCCGCACCCGTGGCGAATGCTGGCCACTGCATGTCACACGCTCCAGCATAAAAGGTGCACGCTGTCCGTTTCAGAGCCGTTTTGTTTGCTTTGTGTGCTTGGGTTGAACAGGATGTATGTTGCACGGGGCGGAGCCTGCAGAAAGTACGGTGGATGAACCAGTGTAGAGCAAGGATCTCTGGTGGCCGAAGGCAGGAGCAGCTTTGATGTTTTGTCCATGTAACACACTGGTTAACACGTGGCTACGTATAAACAACGCACAACAAGTTTCGCTCTAAAACCCCAGATTCCCCAGAGCATCGTTATATTATGTTGGCATAAAAATCCTCGCATAGGATGGAGATGACCGAGTGGTTAAGATGCTGGACTCTGGCTACCAAAGTTACCGGGTTCAACACTCCCACCACTCAGGACATTTCCAATCTCGCGGCCCACCAGCAAGATAGTGTGGGCTGAGCCATTAGCTGCGAACTTGCATAAAGTGCGTCGTGACATAAACCCAACAAACAAATGTCTTCACATATAGCCTATGCACATATATAGATTGACATACTCAGTGTGCCCCATGAATTCTGCATAAGAACATTGCATGCATCGCATTCGGCTTCGGATGGCTCTCGCGTTGGCTTAATTACGCTGTGCTCAGACGGTTCCAAACCCGCTGCTGCCTACTAACCTACGCAAACATGGGTCGTATTAACCCGAGATTTTACACGTGGCTTTCGTGTGAATGGCCACATACGTTGTACCAAGAGACACACAAAATATAACCTTACGCTAAGACTGGTGATAATTACTTAACTGGTCAGTGGAAGACCAAACAGGCAGTGCTTCAGCTCATAGCATGGAGTGTCCAAAATAATGAAATTCCAGTCTTTTGACACAATCTGAAGCATATGCGTTTTTCTGAGCGATTAGTTGGAAGAAACGATTTATGCTGACCATTTGAATGATGCTCTTCAGTTTAGAGTAACAAATAGGGGTCATAAATTCCGGTTAGACAAGCTGAGGTATTAGGGCGGTTAAACGACAACGGGTCTTCAGTCAAATGGTTGTTGATCAGTGGAATAGGCTGTCTGCTGATGTTGTGGGAATCCCTCATTTAACGTATTTAAATGTAGGGTGGACAAATGTTTACACAAATGAATTTGTGATGAATGGGGTGAGATTCATGCTAGGTAAGTGTGCACGGAATAGACCCCTTTAAGCAGGCATGGATGCAGTTTGAAAATTATTGGTAGGAATTCAATACACATGTGTTCAGAGGGATCAAGGGAATAGAGCTGGATAGCTAGGCTAGATAGGCATCGATAGATGTGTGGGATGTTGGTGGATGGTTTCTTTAGGAGGTGGTGATGGTTGGGGTGGTACTCTTAACCAGGGTAATGGCATCTTCCATTTACAGACTTAACTAGGTGGGCCCTTGGGTCTCTTATTAAGTCTAAACACTTCATAACTTTATATATGGTGTACCTAGCAGTTGATTCAGCACCTTCCTTCGGGATGTGATACTGATGAGATTGTCTATGGTAGCACAATGAGGCATGATTTGATTATATACTGAGTTGACACGATTTAGTAGTATACTAGCTATATAGGGTATATTATACTACTAGTGTTACATGTATAAGGTGCACCTAGCAATGTATTCAGCACCTTCCTTCGGGATGTGATACTGATGAGATTGGCTATGGTGTCACAATAGGGCATAATTGAACTATATAATGAGCTGATATGCTCGAGTAGTATACTAGCCATATAGGGTACATTATACTATATAGGATGTACCTTGCAAAGGATTCAGCACCTTCTTTTGGGATGTAATACTGATGAGATTGGCAATGGTAGCACAATGGAGCATGCTTGGAGTGGTTTGAAATTGTTGAAGAGTGTGTTATGCAATATCAGGTGAATGGTGGCAGATAGACTGGGTTATATAGTTCCCTTGGAACTTGAGCTAATGTATTGATTGTGGTGCAATCATGTACGTTTCTAGAATCTGTTCTAATTAGGCTTAGCCCAGGTAGTCCCCTGTGGCACTTCCCAGGCCTTAGCACTTTATGACTTTACTACAAGTAAAGCCCATTCTACGTTTATTGTTATGTTATTGCATGCAGAAAAAAACATTCGTTATTCCCTTGTATGCTACCATTTTTGTTTCCCTTAGGTAGCATCCAAGCGAATTGAATGCCTCACTCCATGGATGCAAGAAATCTCATCAAATGTCCGGTTGTTCGTTGGTTGTTCTGTGTGGACCGTGACTCGGCACATTGATAAGTACAACGCATTGACCTTTTCCGAGTAGTCGATGTTGGTGCAGGAGATGAGACCACAGCACCACTGGAGTCATGTAATGCTTTTCACTGGCGACAGCACGTGCTTTTTACGAGGAGACGAACTCGAGTAAAATACAAAACTCGACCGAAAACCTTTGAAGGTAAAATATGTTGGATAGTATACGCTTGACGAAATATTTAAGCGGCACAGGAATCTGAATCTCGCTTGTTACACAGTGTACAATGTATACAATAATATAAAAATATACATATGACGTACACCCAACAACTTTGGTTCCTGAGTGAATCAGGTGTAATTTAGTCAGGTAGGTAACTTATTTGTCAATGAAACTAAATTAAGCAAGCAAGTGCAAAAGATGGAAATTATATCGTTAGCACAGCTTCATTAACATCATAAACCTCTCCTCCACTTTCGTTACACCCCTTGCAACCGAGCTCTTTCCAGCCTTTCTAGCTCATTTTGAGCTCCCAAAGTCCAAAATCCTCAGGGATTAATTGTTTCTTGTCGACAGGAGTCCAGCGGTAGCCTGCTCACTGAACTGCCGTGTTGTTTGTACAACTGAGACATTCAAAGCCAGCACAGTATAGACCCGTTTCTCTGCAGCTGCAGCCCAATAGTCGATGGCTGCGACCGGCTGGCACGCACGCGCTAGTTACGCCCGCCTCGCAGCTGCGGCCAAAGACACGACAGCTGGAATATTTCACCCATCCAATCAGTGGAATGTGTGTCATTCTCAAGTACCTCGGTACACCTCAGTATTTATATAATTATGTCTTGATATTCTGACTAGCACACATTGTCAAGTTATATTTTCCAATAAAAATCAATTGAATCTTTTTGGCCATCCAGGAGGGATATCACAGTTATGTTTTAATTGTTCGCGGGTGGCGGAATGAAGAGTGGGCACCGGAGACGCCGGAAGTTCTGCCGTCGTCGTCAAAGACCTATGGATCTATTAAATCAAAACGGTGATGCAAGCTGTGGTTTGTCCGCACTAACAACCTGCCATACTTCATAGAAACGCATTGCTACCGTATTCCTAATTGTCGGTGCCAGGCTTCACAGCGGGTGAAGGGCCACTATAATTGAACTAATTTGCCAACTCTTATTTCTATGTCAATACTTCAGTTTGGTTGGCTGGCTGCCAATACCCAGTTGTAGTCAGTTGATGTATTTAGCTTAGGCTTTGTCATCATTCAGCTGCGCGTTCAGCACTTTTTGCAACAGTTTGCGCTAATTCATTCAAGACAAAGATTGCAGAGGTGTCAGGTTGATTCCATCTAAAGTAGTGCATTCATGCATGATGATTGATGTCCAGAAGCATAGTTCCAACTCGCCATCGCTCTTCTTCAACTCTGTCCAGCGACTTCAAGCTCTGTTTGTGTGATAATAGAAATTGGCCTTTCCATAATCGCGGTTGGAGAGGAGCATGCATGGTCGAGATGACCACCTGGATCGACCGTGCTCCGACCTTAGGACGGGCGCGTCCCTGAACAGAGACCATGAACAAGGCTGGCTTTGCAAATTGTAAGGTTGATGCTACCAAGCATATTGAATGATACTACATTTATGTGGCATATTGAACTAAGCAATTCGTGTCTTGGGAAAATTCGGTGAAGCAGCATCCAAGGCAGTAACTGCAGTGCCTACAACACAACATTCTCTCCACCCACGCATCTGACGAGGGGAGGTCAGAACAAGCCATCCACTCCTTTCCGTCCACCTTCATTCCACGAAAAGAATAGCAAATACGCACTGTCCATTTATTTTGTCACGAATGGCATGATCATAGCATACATTTCGAAGATGTTCACTCACTTGTCCACTACATGTGCCGCTTGCGAGCGGCGTCGTGCCGGCTGGCGCTGGCACTGCGGGCCCGACGGACAGTCGGCACGCGCCAAGGCGTCGCCGGCCAGCTATATACACGGACCGGACGGACACCGGTCGTGGCCGGCGCCGGCCGCCCACACTATGGCGCGCTTCTACACGACTAGCACGGGAGCAGCGGCTCCTTTGTTGACTCTGCTGCACCGTGGTGCAGTGGAGAGGGAGCGGCCGCCTCTGTCTGGCGGTGGGCGCGCACGGCACACTCACTCGCGCCCGACCAGCCAGTCTCGCTGCCGACTCGTCGGCCCGCCAATATATAATTCACGTAACAAGGCGCAGCGATGCGGCCAGTGTTCACAACACGACACGGAACATGTATCACAGGTGGCAGCTGGAGATGGGCCGGCCGCGGCGCGGCGCGGCGTGCCTGGCCCGCGCGCCGGCACAAAAACAACGCGACCGCCGACGCGCGATAAACCATTTCATTTAACAAAAGTAAAAGTGTACGCGCGATAAGATGCGGGCCGAGGCGCGCCGGCGATGGCGGACGGATCGGACGGTCGGCCGGCCGGCCGCTTCGGCCCCGGTCCAGTTGGATGGCCGAAAAACACCCGGTCGGTGGTCGGTTCATACTGGGCTGACGGTGCTCTCGGCGGCCGCCGGTCGCCAATCGGGTGAGCCGGGCGCGAGCATGGTCAGGCGGCAGCCGACCGACGTCGGGCAGACGCTGGCCCGCTCAACGGCCGACCTGTTGGTGAGCACCAAGGCACCGATTTAGTGCCGAGAGCGATGCGCGATACCTGCGCTCAGCTGGATCTGGACGCGGGGTGAACGGAGGCCCCCGACAGGTCACAGTCCAGGCGCCGATGGTATCTTAACGGTTGGGAGCGCCGACGCTTAGTGCTTTGTTTACTATGCCGGCCGACTTCGCTCAATTATGGGGGCTCATTTGCCGGGCGCTGGGTGGCACCGATGGCCCATAAACTAGCCAAGTGGCGCTTTTACTGAGCACGCGCGTCCCGCTCGGCGCGCCAACAGTGTCACGTCCGCCCCCATTGTCGGCGCGGCCGCAGTCGCCGCCACACGCCACCCACCCATCCAGCACGCATTCTTCCTGCGCCCAGGAATGCAGCGGCCGCGCGCGTAAGTCACGCCGAGCCCCGGCCCGCCTCTCCCCCGCCGGCCGACTGCCCGGCCCGGCGGCGGCGCATGCGCATTGGCATCCGCGCCGCCATCACCGACCGGCGATGACGCCGGCGTCGGCTGCACGTGAACGGCCGCGTGGAGGTGATGGCGTCATCGGCGAGACGGCAGCGGTGCGCCGTCAATGGCTGCGGCCAGTCGCGTGATAGCGCGGCAGACCGCCGGCTCCTCCACCGGTAACCAATGGCTGCTGCGGCCGGCCGCGTAATAGCGCGGCAGACCGCCGGCAGCTCCTCCGCCGGTAACCAATGGCTGCTGCGGCCGGCCGCGTAATAGCGCGGCAGACCGCCGGCAGCTCCTCCGCCGGTAACCAATGGCTGCTGCGGCCGGCCGCGTAATAGCGCGGCAGACCGCGGGGCGGTCCCCCGCCGGTAATCACAGGCTTCCTCGCAGTGCTCAATTATCACAAAATGAGGAGGGTGGGACAAAACCGTTCGGCCGCCAGGCGCGGCCGCTCGCGGGGAATGGCCGGAATGCGGTACTCGTTGCGGCGACGATCACGTTAAAGCACTCGGTGGCCTCGCCATCGCCGGCTTCACTGGCACGCACCACACCGCCTCCACAAGCAAATAACAACAAGGTGGCGGCGGGCCGCCCCGCACTAGCTGCCGTATGTCCGTTCGCAGCGTTCGATCACCTCGTGCACATTGTCTATGCGCTGCTTCAGTATTTTGATGCTCTTCTCGGGCAGCGTGGGCAGAAAGTCCACCAGTTCCGGGTGGATCTCCCGGAAGGCGCGTCGCAGCGCACTGCCCACGTCGCCGGAGCGCTGCAGGTGGCGAATGTGGCGCACCGTCTGTCGCCGGAACACGCACGTGGCGTCCAGCAGGGTGCGGTGGTACGGCTCGTACTTGTCCAGCAGCCGGTAGCCGTGCAGCAGGCCCGACTCGTTGTCGAGGAACATCAGCAGGCCGGTGGCCGTGTCGCGCGCCAGGTTGTGCGCCGGCGCCTCCATCATCGACGGGTTCCACTGCTGGTTGTACAGGTTGTTGACGATGCGGTCCAGGTTGGCGGTGAGGTAGTCGAACACGATCAGGTCGGACCACTGCGCCAACTCGACCAGCGCGGCGCGGTCGGTGTCGAGCGCCAGGCCGCGCAGCGCCAGGTCGACTGGGTGCAGGCGCCTGCTGGCGTCACGCAGCGCCTCGGGGATGTAGGCGGGCGCCAGCTGGTCCCTGAACTTGGTGAGCACCACCGGTCGGTCCTCGGCCCACTGGGCCAGGCTGAGCTGCGACCGCACGGCCGACCACTGCCAGTCGGCCGGCCGCACCACCAGCAGCGACGTCGGCGGCAGGTTGTGGATGCCCAGCCGCCGACTCAGCAGGAAGCTGAAGATCTCGCCCTGGATCTGGTCGAAGTTCTGCCGGTAGCGGCAGCACGACTGCGTGCCGTTCTCGAACGTCAGCAGCCGGTTCTGCATCCGGCCGCAGCCCTCCTCCACCTTGACGAACGACGAGTGGCGCACGAACTCGCGCCACGCCTCGACGGCCGCGTCGTCGACGCCGGCGGGCAGGCTCGCCTCGATGGCGTCGCTCCAGAATATGCCGTCCGTCAGCGGCTGTGCGCCGGTGGCGTTGACGCTGGCCGGCGCCAGTAGCGGCCGCTGGCCGCCGGCGCCGATGGGCGGCGGCGGCGGCGGCGGCGGCGGCGAAGTGCGGTCTCGCGGACTGGCCGTGCCGACGGCGCGCACCTGCTCCATGGGCGGCATGACGGGCGGCCGCGCGTGCGGGCCGGGCGTGGTCGGCGGCGGCCGGTGCGTCAGAGTGTCCAGCAGGCCGGCGGCCGGCCGTGGCGCCGGCGCCGACTCCGGCTCCGTCTGCAGCGGAGGCAGCACGTACAGCGGGATCAGCACGCCGATCACCGTGCCCAACACGAACGCCACGCCGGCTGTCACCACGCACAGCGCCTGCGCCGTGCGCGACGGCGTCACGCGCACGCCAAATACCTCCACCTTGTGCATGGCCGGCGCTCAGACGAGCATGGACGCGGCGGCGCGCGCGGTCCGTCGCGCCTGCTCAGCTGACAGAGGCGGCCGCTACACTGCGGCGGCGGCGGCGGCGGCCCAGGCGGCGGGGGGCTGGCGCCGGCGGCGGCCGGGGGCGGGGCCTCGTCGCCGGTCCACCTGCCAACACCACACAGAGCTCTATCAGCGGAGGAGGGCCATGTGAATTACCGCCGCCACATCTCGCCCTTCCATTGGCCGCTAATTGAGTGCGTCATCGTGACGTCAGGGAGCGACAGGCGCGACAGTTGCCACCCCGCCGTCGCCACGTCTCCGCCGACGGCCGGGCGCGGTACGGACCAGCACACCCGGGAGTGGAACACCAGGGAGTACACATTGCTGGGCACAGTATGGAGCAGCACACCCGGGAGTGGAACACCAGGGAGTACACATTGTTGGGCACAGTACGGAGCAGCACACCCGGGAGTGGAACACCAGGGAGTACACATTGTTGGGCCAGTACGGAGCAGCACACCCGGGGTGGAACACCAGGGTACCTGTGGCACAGTCCCCGGAGTGGAACACCAGGGAGTACACATTGCTGGGCCAGTACGGAGCAGACACCGAGTGGACACAGGAGTCACATTTGCCGTACGGCAGCCGGAGTGGAACAGGGCATTGTGGGCACAGTCGGCGACACCGAGTGACACGGGTCATTGGGCACAGTAGGAGCAGCACACCGAGTGACACAGGGACATGTGGGCACAGTACGACAGCACCGGGGTCATTGCGGGCACAGGGCAACACCCGGGGAACACAGGACCGCGGGGGGAACACGGAGTAAGGCACAGACGAGCACACACCGGGAGTGGACCAGGGTCGTGGGCCGACGGGCCCAGGACCAGGGCTGCGGGCCGCGCGCCCCGGACACACCCGGGAACACCAGGAGTACACATTGCTGGGCACAGTATGGAGCAGCACACCCGGGAGTGGAACACTAAGGAGTACACATTGCTGGGCACAGTATGGAGCAGCACACCCGGGAGTGGAACACTAAGGAGTACACATTGCTGGGCACAGTACGGAGCAGCACACCCGGGAGTGGAACATTAAGGAGTACAGGGGGGTCTGGGAACCAATTGCGCAGTACGGCGCAGTAACCGGGAACATTGGGTACTACATTGCCGGGCGCAGTACGGAGCAGTACACCTGTGAGTGGAACACTAAGGAGTACACATTACTGGGCGCAGTACGGCGCAGTACACCCAGGAGTGGTGCACACACTGGACACTAAGGAGTGCACATTGCCGGACACAGTATAGAGTACACCCGAGAGTGGTGCACGCAGAAGTGCACAGTGTAGGGCGTAAATGGTGCGGTTCATAAAACAAGACTTTCGGGGCTACACAGTGGAACATATTGCAGAGCGCGTATGACACCAATGATTCATATGTGGTTTGCTCCCGACTCTACTCTAAAACAAAGGTAGAGTAGAATGGAGCATTTCGTAGTTGCTGAGTACAGATGAGCGCCAAAACATGTCTTGAACAGTTCGGAGTTCAGAAGGCAGTTCAACACTGCCAGTTCAGGCACGCTATGGTTATACATATGACGCAGGTGCTTCAAGCTCACATTGCATCATTGTATGCCGCATTTGATGAAAAGAACCATCTACTGCAGGTGGTGTTCAACTTTAGATTACTGTCTCTCATAATATAATTAACTTCCTACCATCTGAACGGAATGGAACTTCTGTACCCAATTTTGCCTGATGTCTTATCTTGCACTTATTCACTTCCATTCCTACAACATGCAATGCATCCACGCAAATACGGGCTTTCCCCGCCCGAAAAAAAAAACGCATCACGTGATCCATGCACGAAAAGAAAAGTAAGCCCTGAATGATTACGCAATCATGATTAGAGCACAATTTCCCGATAACTCTCACTGAAGCTTCACAGAAACCCTTCAAATGCACCATTATTAGAGCATGGCAAATTCGAGGCAAGCAAACAACGTTTTACGAATGTATAATCAGCGCCACATTTGTGCTAATCCAATCTGTACCTGCTCTCGGGCAAATTAGATTGGAGCAGCCTCGATCTGAACCGAAAACGCACGGGAACACGAATCAGCTACTACATGTAGATCTGAGCACTCAGAATCAAACCCATGGGGATATTTTCACTTGTCAACGTCAAATACAGCTGAAAGCTCAGCCATTAGGAAATAGGGGATACAGTCATCCATGTATATAACCACAAATATCGTTGGAGTTCAACATTTCAGGAAAATATGTGAGGAGCACTTCTGTTATTCAAGAAAAACGCCAATTAGTTATTTTTCTGCGATGGAACCCCGGTACCTAGGGATGTATATATTACAAGCAACCGTAAATAGCAGATGCCACACTGTACGCAAATCCGTAGATGGCATATGCCATGCAGGCAGCTGATCACGAAAAGTTGAGTAAAGCTGGCAATTAAAAATGAGTGTGCTGATGTGACTGTGGGCTTAGTGAAATACAACGAGCAGAACATACACGGACAACACAAATACATATCTGAAGTGTTCCGGAGGAAAATATCTAAGCAACGGAACTACAAATACACAGTGTTCGAGAGTAAAATAAACAAGCAACACAAATACAAATACCAAGTATTCGAGAGGAAAATATCCATGAAACGAAACTACAAGTGCAGTGTTCGAGACGCAAGTACCCAGTGCTCAGGGAGGGGGGGGGAGGGAGCCACCACTTCATGCGCACAGCAGCTGTACTCGTAGTCTGAGTGAGTCGCAGGTAACAATTGGGATGCGAAGATTATTTTGACGGAGAGGAAACCGGACGGGTTGACTGTCGCACGACTGAGAAACATGCGGCGACACTTGCTTTCTGACGGGTCGGCGAGAAGACAGCCGTCAGACTGTGATGTGGTGCGGATAACACCCCGGACTAAGGTCCGACGTGCCCGCGCGGCGACAAGTGAGACACCTGACCCAGTCATGGTCTCCTCCAGCACAAGGCGATTCAGGGGGAGAGACGCGACTCAGCCATGGCCTCCTCCAGCACAAGGCGATTCAGGGGGAGAGACGCGACTCAGCCATGGCCTCCTCCAGCACAAGGCGATTCAGGGGGAGAGACGCGACTCAGCCATGGTCTCCTCCAGCACAAGGCGATTCAAGGGGAGAGACGCGACTCAGCCATGGCCCAGCACAAGGCGATTCAGGGGGAGAGACGCGACTCAGCCATGGCCTCCTCCAGCACAAGGCGATTCAGGGGGAGAGACGCGACTCAGCCATGGCCTCCTCCAGCACAAGGCGATTCAGGGGGAGAGACGCGACTCAGCCATGGCCTCCTCCAGCACAAGGCGATTCAGGGGGAGACGCGACTCAGCCATGGCCTCCAAAGGTTCCAGAAAGGCGATTCAGCGAAGGGATAGGGAGACGCGACTCAGCCATGGCCTCCTCCAGCACAAGGCGATTCAGGGGGAGAGACGCGACTCAGCCATGGCCTCCTCCAGCACAAGGCGATTCAGGGGAGAGACGCGATTAGCCATGGCCTCCTCCAGCACAAGGCGATTCAGGGGGAGAGACGCGACTCAGCCATGGCCTCCTCCAGCACAAGGCGATTCAGGGGGAGAGACGCGACTCAGCCATGGTCTCCTCCAGCACAAGGCGATTCAGGGGGAGAGACGCGACTCAGCCATGGCCTCCTCCAGCACAAGGCGATTCAGGGGGAGAGACGCGACTCAGCCATGGTCTCCTCCAGCACAAGGCGATTCAGGGGGAGAGACGCGACTCAGCCATGGCCTCCTCCAGCACAAGGCGATTCAGGGGGAGAGACGCGACTCAGCCATGGCCTCCTCCAGCACAAGGCGATTCAGGGGGAGAGACGCGACTCAGCCATGGCCTCCCCAGCACAAGGCATTCAGGGGAGAGACGACTCAGCCATGGCCTCCTCCAGCACAAGGCGATTCAGGGGGAGAGACGCGACTCAGCCATGGCCTCCTCCAGCACAAGGCGATTCAGGGGGAGAGACGCGACTCAGCCATGGTCCCCTCCAGCACAAGGCGATTCAGGGGAGAGACGCGACTCAGCCATGGCCTCCTCCAGCACAAGGCGATTCAGGGGGAGAGACGCGACTCAGCCATGGCCTCCTCCAGCACAAGGCGATTCAGGGGAGAGACGCGACTCAGCCATGGCCTCCTCCAGCACAAGGCGATTCAGGGGGAGAGACGCGACTCAGCCATGGCCTCCTCCAGCACAAGGCGATTCAGGGGGAGAGACGCGACTCAGCCATGGCCTCCTCCAGCACAAGGCGATTCAGGGGGAGAGACGCGACTCAGCCATGGCCTCCTCCAGCACAAGGCGATTCAGGGGGAGAGACGCGACTCAGCCATGGCCTCCTCCAGCACAAGGCGATTCAGGGGGAGAGACGCGACTCAGCCATGGTCTCCTCCAGCACAAGGCGATTCAGGGGGAGAGACGCGACTCAGCCATGGCCTCCTCCAGCACAAGGCGATTCAGGGGGAGAGACGCGACTCAGCCATGGTCTCCTCCAGCACAAGGCGATTCAGGGGGAGAGACGCGACTCAGCCATGGCCTCCTCCAGCACAAGGCGATTCGTGAGGAATTGAAGGTTTTAGGTCCGTTTTCTTTTAATGCAACGCCCGCACGAGTCACGTTCAACTTCAAAAATGTCGAGGGGATGTAACACCTGACCATCAATGGTAGCGAGCCACCATTGGAAGCGCGGCTAGACTCTAGCCGCACTATCCTGATGCGGCTAGAGTCGGCGGAGGCAGGAACGGCGACGAAGACGGTAAAACAGCACGTCTCAGTGCGATGTGTTCCGTCACTGTCACCAACATCCGCTGTCCGTCCAGATCTTGGCAGCGAGAGGTTCCCCGGGGTGATATTGACGGGGGCGACATTGATGTCATTGTGCACTGGCGCGCGGGAGCACTGGTCACAGCACGGGTACACTGGTCACAGCACGGGCACACTGGTCACAGCACGGGACACTGGTCACAGCACGGGTACACTGGTCACAGCACGGGTACACCGGTCACAGCACGGGTGCACGGGTACACGGTCACGGTCACAGCACGGGTACACCGGTCACAGCACGGGTACACCGGTCACAGCACGGGTACACCGGTCACAGCACGGGTACACCGGTCACAGTAGGGGTGCACTGGTCACAGCACGGGTACACTGGTCACAGCACGGGCACACTGGTCACAGCACGGGTACACCGGTCACAGCACGGGCACACTGGTCACAGCACGGGTACACCGGTCACAGTAGGGGTGCATTGTTGGTCGAAAATTAATAAATGTCTATGGATGCTTTTACATCCCATAGCTTGGGAGACTTGTAATAATCTTAGGTGCCTTATCATAGCGCCCTAGTAACAGTTGCCCTCTGTTGTAATACAATATTGTAAAATATTGTAACATTATGGGTGTTTTGCAAGCAGCATGTGTGTCCAAGCGCTCCAAAATGTGCATAATGCACAAAAAAGCTCCATCAACAGTGAGCACTGTTTGCAAAACATCCCTAAGACTTCCAGGAATCGCTAAGAACGCAGGCCAAGAACTCGCCTAAATATCTCGAGGTATGTGCTCTTTCACCTGAATGGTTCAACCTCCGATCAATAATGCAATTATCGTGTAATGCCAATAGTACTGGCGTCTCATTTGTCAGGAAAATGCCTTACGGAGGTTATATTCGGCGGACTTTCCCAGCACATTGGCAGAGAGCTCAGCGACGGCACCGCTTCAGCTCTGTGAAGTTGTCGCTGATGGTGTGATGGTGTCCGCTCTGGCTACCAGGGCCCTTCAGCGCACATGCAATGATCGCCGGTGACACAACATGCAGTGATCGCTAGTGAGATAACTTGCAGTGATCGCCAGTGACTCAACATGCAGTGATCGCCAGTGAAATAATTTGCAGTTATCGTCAATCGCACAACATGCAGTGATTGGCAAGGTGATAACTTCCAGTTATCGCCATTGACATAACTTGCTGTGATGGCCAATGACATAACTTGCAATCTGCATCAAGCCCAGCATGCTTGTCACAAAAACACGCAAACAGTCCACTGGCATGCACTGATGAAAATGGTAAAAAGGCTATTCGGTTTAAATTACATGTCGATCCATAGATGATCAGACACGATAGATTGTGGGCATCATAATATAGTCTAGGCTGGCCATGAACCGCCGTCGGTCGGAGCTTTACTGGCAAACCCGCACAGTATCGCCTGACCATGCGCATATTGTTCACTGTCCAAACCGTTGCAATGCACAGTGGAATTACCGACAGCGGTGTGCACAGTTCACCGACCCTCGATCGCAGTTATTGTGAGAGGCTGCCGGGCCATTACTGCCGGGTCGGGCCAGTCGGTGTAAGAGGCTGCCGGGCCATTACTGCCGGGTCGGGCCAGTCGGTGTAAGAGGCTGCCGAGCCATTACTGTCGCGACGTCTCGACCGGCCGAAGCTATGAGGCAATTTGAATGGTGCACCGACCAATAATCGAAATCTGCATCGGCAGATAATAGGCTGCGGCATGTTCCAGCGGTCACGAGCCTCGCCCGACGATGGCTGCGACGGTGCCAACCCTCAGTCGGCCGAGTCGCAGACAAACCTCCATCAATGGCATGTCGATTATTATGATATGCTGCCGCACACATGGCAACTGCAGCTGGCGCGAGCTGGCTGGGCTGGTCAATAGATAATCTGGCGTGACAACTGTAACGGGCACAAGTCTGGCTGCGCTGGTCGGTAGACACACTGGCGTGACAATTACGACGTGTGCAAAGCGTGACCCAAAACGGTTCATACGAGGCTAGTGCGTGCTGAGTTTCAATGCGAGGTCATGCCACTAGGACATAAAATATTGTAAGCAGCACGTCACAACAGTCCCATGCCCCCACCACCGAAATACATAGCAATGCCACCATGGACCTCATATAGGTGCCCTACACTTGCCTAGCGCGACCTATCTCCGCTTGCCGTGACTTTCTCAATGGTGACACCCAGGAAGCTGGTCGCTTTTTTGTCTTCAGCTTGTTATTGCCCATGGCGTTTCATGCTCGGTGCTCCTTTCATTGGAAGAGGGTGGAAGATGTCTGATTGAGATGAGTAGCGGGGAGGGGAAGTACGCCGACGCTGGATTCCGTGCTACTCTGCTCGCCGTCGCATCAGCCATTAATCTTCCATAATGCGGGCTTGGCGAAGAATCCAGCAAAAGGCGGCATTCTCGCCTACTTACCTAAGCGAGATAAGATGTAAAAGACGGTCAAGGAGATTAAATGATTTCAAAGCGTTTTGTTTAGAGAATCAACGCGAGGCATTTCGCTGCCCACCTTCATGAAACATTTTCAAAGATAACAAAATATCAGAGAGTGGAAGAGTACCGACATGCTGATACAGCACGCCTCTTGACACGAGGGATAAGGAACCATCCCCCGAAACGGATGGCACTGCTTCTGGGTGCTGCATTGTGATGTATCGAGCAAACTGACAGTAGAAGCCACGCACGGCTCGCCCACGAATGCCGCCCAACCACTGCCTGGCTCTTTGTGAATCTTCGGCAATCACCTCGTATGACAAAACCTAAATGAACAACGCCGACGAAATAAATACCTGCACACAACGCAGAACTAACTGTCCAGCTATCTGCCGAGGCATCACAAACTGACGCCACACAGTCGCCGCTGAGCATTACTGGCCGGTAACCGGTGGTCACCTCATCAGTCATAACGGCACGGTCCTGCAGCCCGGGCGGCAGCGGGTCTGCAGTTTTGTGCAGCCAACTTTCCGGCCCCGTCAGGACCGGCCCCAACCGCTGGCCCGATGTCCGGCCCTACTCGGCGGTCC
The DNA here is from genome assembly GCA_034440575.1 of Imbricaverruca yamaguchii. NCBI lineage: Eukaryota > Metazoa > Arthropoda > Thecostraca > Neoverrucidae > Imbricaverruca > Imbricaverruca yamaguchii. The sequence goes on along the minus strand of JAOTOL010001471.1, from coordinate 96,828 downwards.
AATACCCGGCCCAGTGGTCCAACGCCTGGTCAGACCGGGTCCGACTCGGTGGTCCAATGCTCGGCCCAGCCCGACAAGGTGGTCCAATGTCCGGTCCGACTCGGTGGTCCAATCCCTGGCCCAGCCCGATCAGGTGGTCCAATGTCCGCCCTACTCGGCGGTCCAATGCCCGGCCCGGTGGTTCAATATCCGGTCCTACTCGGTGGTCCAATGTATGGTCCGACTCGGTGGTCCAATGCCTGGCCCAGCCCGACCGGGTGGTCCAATGTCCGGTCCGACTCGGTGGTCCAATGCCCGGCCCAGCCCGACCAGGTGGTCCAATGTCCGCCCTACTCGGCGGTACAATGCCCGACCCGGTGGTTCAATATCCGGCCCTACTCGGTGGTCCAAAGTATGGTCCGACTCGGTGGTCCAATGCCTGGCCCAGCCCGACCAGGCGGTCCAATGTCCACCCTACTCGGCAGTCCAATGTCCGGCCCGGTGGTTCAATGTCCGGCCTGACTTGGTGTTCCAATGCCTGGTCCGGTATGACCAGGTGGTCCCATATCCGGCCCGACTCGGCGGTCCAATGACCGGCCCGATTCGGCGGTCCAATGACCTGGCCCGGACCGACATGGACACCGGGCCAGGAGCGGGTGGCAAGGAGACGACAGCCCGCGCGGCCGCCATCCATCATGCAAATTAGGCGCCAATTTGAGGGCGGCGCCGCCCAGTGCCGGCATGGCGCTGTCGCAGGTGGCCGCCCCCGCCCCACCCCGCCCTAGTGATATGGCGACAAGTCAACGGAAGGTGGGGCACCCCACTGCGGGAAGTGACATGTCCTGACCTGACTGTCACGGGGAGATGACAGCGGACCGTGACGTCACTGGTGAAGACGATACCGAAGCGACCTGGCTGTGGAAATTACAGCTGACTGCAACGTCACTGGGGAGACGATGGCCGGCCGAGACGTAGCTGGGGCGACGACAGCGGACCATGATGTGGCTGGGGAGACGACAGCAGGCCTCGACGTGCTTGGGGAAATAACAGTGAACCGTAACATCACTGGGGAGACGATGGAGGGCCGTGGCGTGGCTGTGGAGACGACAGCGAGCCGTGACGTCTGGGGGAGACAGAGCGTGACGTGACTGGAGACGACAGCGGGCCGCGACGTGGCTGGGGACGACAGCGCCTGACGTGGCTGGGAGAGACAGCAGCCGTGACGTCTGGGAGACACAGCGGGCCGTGACGTGACTGGGAGACGACAGGGGCCGTGGCGTGGCTGGGAGACGACAGCGAGCCGTGACGTGACTGGGGAGACGATGGAGGGCCGTGGCGTGGCTGTGGAGACGACAGCGAGCCGTGACGTGGCTGGGGAGATGATAGTAGACCGTGACGTGACTGGGGAGACGACAGCGAGCCGTGACGTGGCTGGGGAGACGACAGCGAGCCGTGACGTGACTGGGGAGACGACAGCCAGCCGTGACGTGGCTGGGGAAACCGCATCAGCCGTGACACCATGCGGACCGTAGCATCTGCCGCTAGTTGTACCGGAGGCCGCCAGAGGCGCCACCTGTGGGGTGCAGCGTGGTGATCTGGCTGACGGGTGAAGTGTGATGTGGCGATCTGGAAGTATTCGAACCCCGAGCGCTGACCGCTTCGATGGCTGGCGTTTAAGGGCCGATGAACATTTAACATTATTCGTCATCGAAAACGTCTTCAGGTAGGCAAAACAGCCAGAGACTCACACACGCAGAGGGGAGCAAGGTACGTGTCATCTCCATAACATCGGAGAGACCGTTCGGGGAGGGGAGAGGGAGCTGATCGAAGTACGGTTATTTTGGGAGGGTTTTTACAAACAATTCCGAACAACTAAAATTTCCACCGCAGGTGGTACTTGGCTTCTATGATTCCTCTCGCCTTTGTTTTGCTCAATTAAAGTACACAAAAATAAAAACCTTGCTGCACCACATAGCAATTAAGGAGATCACCTGAGAACTAGGTAGGGCTCCTGTGTTCAAAAGGCCGTTCTCGTGAATAGGTCGTTGAGATCAAAATAGCAGGAAACATCTTTCAATTAGGCATAGATTGCCTTTCCATGGTTGCGGAGGACACTATGATAGCTACAAAGAGTTCTTTAGCAATAGCTTCCAGCCTCTTGACAATTGTAACGGGCCCTTTGGTCGTTAGGGGCCTGTGAATCGTTTCATTTCTGAAAAAACACCTTGACAGCTTCAGAAGTTCTTTGACGGGTACATTTCATCTGATAAATGATATATTATATGATATATTATTGGATATTACATAGAAACACACACACACATATATATATATATATATATATATATATATATATATATATATATATATATATATATATATATATATATATATATATATATATATATATATACATATACATATATATCCATATATCTATATATATATGCATGTATTCGTTAACAAGCAGTGTTCCAACGTGAACATAAACACGTTATGTGTCGACAGCGACTTTAGGTGAACTTAAGGCGAACAAATGTTCTTTCCTCAATCATCTCAGCCCGTGGAGAATGCCAGAGACGGTTCTCCTCCAAGTAGCGTACATTATCCGTGATGTCAATTGTACTTCATTTAGAAGTCGCCGCGCTGAAAGCAAATCAGCCAATCCTGTCGGGAGCCTGAGCTCGCACAATGATGAGGGATGCAAAGGAAGATTGCTGTTTCAGGTCCTGAACGTCCTGTAATCCTCTCGTTGAGCAAACGGCGGACAGTGTGTGTGCTATCAGATCTCGTCCGACTGCATTTTTATTGTTCCACTCCCTGATAGATGTCAAGACATTCACTTTTGTTGCTGCGGCTGCCAATAAAACATCAGAGCAGGTACAATTGAGCCTGCAAGAGAGCTGCATGCAGTGTGTGCTGACAATACAGCCTGAGCCGACGAGCCAAGGTTTGTCTGCAGACTTCACAAGGCAGCTGGTTCGAGACAACCTCGGTGGCAGGACAGGGACACAGGCAAATGTGCAGGAATTGCTCAGCATATTGTCAGAACTTGGGCCACTGAGAGAAGTTGAAAGACTACGAGAGCTTCAACTTCCACCAAAGCAATAACATGTAAACTTCTTAACACGCGCACTGGAGTGGGGGAGGGGAGGGGTGAAATCCGCCAACCCCTCCGGTTTTCATAAATAACTCCAGATTTTACAGGTGTACATACGCTATTTTTCGCGTACCTGTTTATAAATTGCCTGCGAGTCGTTGAAAGCAGCAATGAATTTGCTTTGAACGACTTCGCTGATTTTTTTCCGAGTTAGAGGCCGTCAAAGTCAAAACATTTCGTAACATCAAACCACAACAATCGGAGCTGATGTGCTTCCCGTATATCGGCAAAGGGGAAATGTTCTTGGCAACACTAGCGACTTGTTTGATGTTTATTGTAATACTATACTATGTAGCTTCAAGGTCATATTAGGTCACCGCTGCCAAGTCAGGTCAAGTTCGTGACAGATCTATGGAACAAACTTGGTCAATTGGAATGTTGTCATGAATATTAATGACTGTCATACGACTGATGTCATTCTGTATGTTAGTCCCTACACATCCTGAAAACTATTGTTTGTGTCAATGTGCACATAAGCGTTTCCATACTTCATTCACGTACTTCACTCCTCTCTTCGCGAAACCGATTGCGCCGAGCCGCCCGACGGAGCAGTCGGGCGGTTCAGGTAGCAGGCACATGTAACTGACTTGCTGATAAAGTGCTGCTATATAGGTGACCTGAGATCAAATTCTGGGTCTTACATCTGCATTGCTTCATTAGTCATGTCCAAAACATCACTGATGGTCAATTTGGAGCATTTAAACATATTCACAGCGATCCATAACAATAACAATCGAAGCCACGCAAAACAAGCAGATTGTGACATATGTGACCTCATTTGACCTTGAAGATATTGACCTAAGGTTGTAAAATTTGCACACAATACAGTTCACTACAGTACCCATGCACCCTGAAAATTTCGTTACTCTACTTTAATAGGATCCGGGACCTTATGGGGCGGTGGCGGAATCGCCCCCCCCCCCCCGACCCTCCAGTGCGCGCAACTGTCAGGCACTCCAGGGCGCGTATTAAAAGTGACAGTTTTTCATCGGACAGGGAACTCACGAACGATGGAGCACGACAACGACCTTTACTCATCCTTCCAGGACACTAACAAACAATGTTCAGGCTGTTGACAAACAGTTGTGAGCCAATGGGTTATCGCGCATCCGCCTGCTGTGCCACATAGAGCTTGCTCCGTGGCTGTAATTCGAGACCACGCCCCTTGGCGAGTCCTCCACCACAGGCGACACCGCGACCTTCACAACCAGCAGGCGGCGACAGGCGTCCACAGCCAACACGTCTTGGCACGTCCTTGGTAGCCAGCTGGCAGTGACACGCCCTCTCAGCGGCGCATAGCTCGCAGTCAGACGGCTGAAGCTTCCCACGAACGTCCAAAAATACTAAGAGCGTCTAATCCAATCACCGGTGACGTGTGTTTTCGACAAACATCGGCATTAGGCTGGCTGAGTTGGCGAACAGAACAAACATGCATGATGATATCCCTTCCGTTGGGTTTTTGCTGGGCGCGCCCGGATCCCACGAATGCGGACAGCGCAAATAAAATCATCCATCAGGGAATCAAGGCGACAGCGGCATTTGGAGGTCAGGCTGAAGTCGCTTGCGGCCCGCTCCCACCGTCGGACCTAGCGGAGCCGAGGTGGGTCGGCGGAGAGGGGGGGGGGGGCGGAACAGAGATGCTTCGGATGACGAGTCAGTGCTCTTGGAAATAGCTCATCATCGATCAGACACGGCCGGAGATGCTATATTTATGACAAAGTTTGACGAAGCGACGAAATGACTGTGGGTTTCCAGGTGGTCGAGATTAAAATGCCGTGCAGGAATTGGGAAGTAGCTCCGGCTTGCTGTCCACGAAGGCCACAACTCGCATGCCTTCATAATACACGTTCAGCGCATGATATGCATAGGTAATGGCATAGGCAGCACGGGAGCTTACGATTGTCGGGGAGCATCCAGGCGGACGGCCAGGTAATTCATGGCGATTCATGGCTATCAGGCAGCTTGCTAATTCACGACGATTCATGGCTGCCAGGCGATTAGCTAGCTCATAACGGTACTGGAAGCGTCTGCACCAAAGTTTGGTGCGATGTCCAGGAAAATTGAACACTGCCCACTCAAATATACTCCCTGGTCATCCGACGACATGCCTCGATGCAACATTTCCCTTAAAGCGGCAGGGCTTCGCTGAACTGCGAGGTGGTTCAGGGTGACGTAATGCTCCCCTTGACAGTTCGAAAACTAATGCGGCAGGGCTTCGCTGAACCGCGAGATTGTTCAGGACGGTGCTCCCCAAGGAAGCTCGAAAACTAACCGACCGATTTTCTCGTGAAAGTAAATTTCTTGTGGCTGCTCTATGTTTCCGTAAAATCATCGAATTTGACAGTGGCGGATACAGGAACAAAGAAATGGATGGAACTCGTTTTTTAGGCCCGACTGCTTCTGTATTTCGCAGCTGATTTCGTCATACCTTGCACTGTTCTGCAGCCAATGCAACTGTTTTGTTTTAAGCTCAGCGAGAGCGCACTGATATAGCCAGAGCTCAGCGAGAACTCATATAATCATACATCCGCATATACAGGCGTTCAATCCTGGTGGCAGCGTTTGGTGAAGAAGGATACAGTTTTTTTCGAGGATACAGACGGCAGAAGTATTGAGTTTGAGGATGGTAGTCCTAGACGTTCAGAAGCTACCGACAGAAAGCTATAGGGTAGGGGCACAGTGGACCTCCTCCTGTAATAGTCTTCAGCCATTTTGCTCCAACCACGGTTGACACGAGGATGCTTAATGAACACGATAATAAAATTGCAATCGAATGCGTCGCCGCAAGCAATCTCAGTTTACATCTCACGTATCTCTTAACTAATGAAGTTATTAATTAGTGCAAAGTAGCAACTAATTGGCATAGAAATTCCAACAAAAAAGGCCAGAGAGGCAAGAACCACTTGGGTGCAATCGAGTAAATCCCCACCAATCAGAAGCCACCGCTTCTGCGCGCCTAGCGCTGCCAACGGTTGTTAAATATGCCGAAACTTGCCCAACACTGAAGCCGCATGTAATACACATGTTATAATTGGACAGATGAAAACGACCCGAGCGGACGACATCAGGAAAAACGGCGATGACAAGCGAGATACGCGGCTATCGGTTCACATGATGTCGACTTGTTTTTCGTAGTTCCGGCGGCCGGTGACGTCAGCAAATCAGATCTCAGCGTCTGTCTGTCGGTGTACTGGGGTAGGGATCACCGTGGCACCAACCACCACCAGCTGCCGAGATACCGAAGCAGATATCACCAGAGCAGCAGCCACCACCATCTGCCCAGATACTGGAGCAGATATCATCCAGAGCAGCAGCCACCACCATCTGCCCAGATACTGGAGCAGATATCACCAGAGTAACAGCCACCACCAGCTGCCGAGATACTGGAGCAGATATCACCAGAGCAGCAGCCACCACCAGCTGTCGAGATGCTGGAGAAGATGTCACCATAGCAGCAGCCACACCAGCTGCCAGGGTACCGGATCAGCCACCACCAGCTGCCGAGATACTGAAGCAGATGTCACCAGAGTAACAGCCACCACCAGCCGCCGGGGTACTAGAGTAGCAGCTTCCACAAGCTGCCGGGGTACCGGGGCGTGGACTCGCTGCAGCAGCTACCATCTCTCGGCCGCGAGAGCGTGGACCATTTTGTGGCATCAGAGTACGGCGCGGCCGGTGATTATGTAGATTGCCGGCAGCTTGGTTCGTCCCTAATTATCCGGTGGGCGGTGCTGGGCGTCGGCTACATGACAGCCTACACGACCGACCGTGGGCCGGCCTGCTGCTCTGCCTACCCCACCGCCGCCGCTGCAGCCGCCCTAATGAAAACCGGCGCCGCCACTTGTCCCGACTCGTGCACAGTCCGTGCAGAGTGTGTACGGCCGGCCGGCGGCCGTGCACCACAGTGGCAGAAACGGTCCGTCCCGGCACATGCGGTATGTGGCACAACAGAGACGAGCCGCCAGCCGTGCACCACAGTGGCAGAAACGGTCCGTCCCGGCACACGCGGTATGTGGCACAACAGAGACGAGCCGCCAGCCGTGCACCACAGAGGCAAAAACGATCCGTCCCGGCACACGCGGTATGTGGCACAACAGAGACGAGCCGCCAGCTGTGCACCACAGTGGCAGAAACGGTCCATCCCGGCACACAGGGTATGTGAGACAACAGAGACGAGCCGTAAATCCACCAGAGCGATACAAACGAGCCGCCAGCCGTGCACCACAGAGACAGAAACGGTCCGTCCCGGCACACAGGGTATGTGGCACAACAGAGACGAGCCGCCAGCCGTGCACCACAGAGGCAGAAACGGTCCGTCCCGGCACATGCGGTATGTGGCACAATAAAGACGAGCCGCCAGCCGTGCGCCACAGAGACAGAAACGGTCCGTCCCGGCACACGCGGTATGTGGCACAACAAAGACGAGCCGCCAGCCGTGCACCACAGTGGCAGAAACGGTCCGTCCCGGCACACGCGGTATGTGGCACAACAGAGACGAGCCGCCAGCCGTGCACCACAGTGGCAGAAACGGTCCATCCCGGCACACAGGGTATGTGAGACAACAGAGACGAGCCGTCAACCGTGCGCCACAGAGACAGAAACGGTCCGTCCCGGCACACGCGGTATGTGGCACAACAGAGACGAGCCGCCAGCCGTGCACCACAGTGGCAGAAACGGTCCATCCCGGCAACAGGTATGTGACAACAAGACGAGCCGCCAACCGTGCGCCACAGAGACAGAAACGGTCCGTCCCGGCACACGCGGTATGTGGCACAACACAGAGAGTGCGACTCGTTGGCGGAGGCGCGGGGCGCGTAGGCGGCCGGCCGGCGCCCCCCCCCCCCGCCACAGTCAGACGGCGGTGCAGGCGGCGGCCGCACCTCGCTCATTAAACGGCGGCGGATGGACCGCCAATTGGCGGTCAAGACACGGGCGTTGGCCGCGAGCAGCGGTATCTGGGCACCCGCACGGCGTGGACGAGCGACCGTTCCACGATATCGGCGTCGGTCGGTCGCCGTCAGCGCGCCACCCACGCCACGCCGACGTCTCTGATCGAGTCGACAAATAGCTCACTTCTGCTCCATGCAAGATGTAGCTTACGTACTTGTCTGCGAAAATTGCTTCACTTAGATAATTAAATTCAGCTAAAAGATACACTTTGCTACGACACCAACCAAAACGCTTTACCGTTTGTCTACTGTGTTTAAGACGATGGGGTTATTTGCTCTTTTTATGCATGGAAGAATACATCGCGTTTTGCGTTTCTTTGTAGTGTAAGAGAAGAGCTGCGTCTCACGCTCGGTGGGCAAGTGAGCAAATCTTCGATCTCTGAGTCCGTGTCCGCCTGTCCCGTCTCTCGTCGGGCGTCTCTAAGACGCTCGCGGCGCCGCAGTGCCAACTGCCACCGTCTCTCCGCTCGGCCAGCGCGCACAAACACGTCAACATACAGCCGCAGACAGACAGACTCCGACACTCGCAGCGGGCGGACTGACCCTGATGCGGCTGATGGAGCGGCCGAGCCGACTGCCAGCCATTCGGAGCTCCGTGCGCCGCGCTCGCCGCCACTCGAGCCGCCGCGCTGCCATATAAATTGAAACGGCCTATAATTTAGTGGGCCGGCCGGGCTATCATTGGGCGAGCTGCGGCCATTAAACGGTGGAGAGGGGCCGGCGGAGGTGGATGCGGGCTTGATTAATGAAGTGCTCATTGCAGCACGATCGCGCCGCTTCCGCCGCGCCGACCGCCACTCGTCGCCAACTGTGCCCTGTCGCCGTGCGCCCCCAGGCGAGGTCGGGCCCGTCTTGAACGCAGCGCGACCAGGGCCCGGGCCCGCTCCTGCTCCTGACCGGCGGCCGGACCTGGTTGCCGCCAGCCACGGCAGAGCTGGCCGGCCAGGGCCGCCAGCCGCGCGGGCGTGCCCTGGCCCGCTCTCGGCTGCCGCGCGGGCCTCTCGCCACGGCGTCCCGCTGCTGATATTGCACGCGGCCCGGCCATTCGTTAGCCGGTATGTTTATTTATCAGGCTTCAAAGCGGCCGTGGGCGCCGGGACGCCGTGGCCGGGCCGCCGGCGCTCCGACGGCCGGCCACTGCACCAGCGGGACACAAATTGGAAATCAAATATGTATACTAGGAGGCCGGCTGTAGGCCGGACCGGTGCTCGGAAGCCGAGCTGCTCGGCCGGCGGCGCGGTGCCGTCAGCACAGCGACACGCCGGCTGGCAGACGGACAGGAGAGAGTGAGAGCGCGAGAGAGAGAGAGGGGGTGGGAGAGAGAGGGGTGGGAGAGAGAGAGCGAGAGAGCGAGAGAGAGTGAGAGAGGGAGAGAGCGAAAGAGAGAGAGAGAGAGAGAGGGAGAGAGAGGGAGAAAGAGAGAGAGAGAGGGAAGAGAGACGGTCACCCAGAATAACGCCGTCCGCGAGCTGGCGACGCCGGAATTCCCCTCCCCCTCCCCGCCAACGGACGGCCTGCATGCCTGGCGTTTTCCAGATTGGAGTCACCATATGTATGTGTGGCAGCGTTCGTTTCGGTTTGGTTTCCGAGTTGGGGTGGGTATATCTGGCTATCTCGGTCCGCGGGAGGCATACCGATCCGTTACGCGACGCGCCGCTCGCCCGTACACGCTCTGACACGGCGAGCGCACTCGCCTGCAGCCGCTGCCAGCTACTGTACGTTGTCTGTGATATGCATTTCAATGAATCTTCTTGTTGCGTAAAGTGTCTGATTTATTTAGTTTCGACGGCACTCACTGGAGGCATGCGGTACCCGGCCGTGGCCGCCGGTGCGCCCGCTCTGACCCCGCGGCCCACGGCTGCTGGGCCAGCGCGTGATAAATATAGGGCTATTTGTTAGGGCATTAGAAGCTGGTGGGGTGCTGCTGCCGGCGGACGAACGCGGCGGGAGATGTGGGCAAGCTCTTCGGTCACAGCCGACCCGGGCCGCGCCGTTTGCATCCGGCCCGAGTTGCCACGTCCAGGCGCGACATCGCACCGACACCGCTTGAAACCCGGGGCAGCCGTGGCTGGGACGCTGGATTTTCTTGTTGGGGACGGAGTGATTCGTTCGACATTTCTTTTCCGCCTGCACACATAGTGGCAACATGCGAATGTACAAACGTCGAAGTATGGTTTCAGTGCAAATCCTCTTAACTTTATAAATTCCAGATTTACACTGTTCGATCCATTGCTCACGGAGTAGTTCAAGGTGCGTGGTTGTTGGCTATTGGCTTTATGAGTAGACAGTTTGGGTCGTATAGCTTTGTCAACCTCTCATGCCAATTGATCACGGGCAAAGAGTAGCGACAAGTGTGACTCGAGCCTACAACTTTCTGCTGGGAGATGGATGTCTACCCCTACCGAGTATCTCAAGGTTCTCCATTCGTAGCGCTGCTGTCGACTCACAGCACAATATGCCGGTCTTCCCTCTCACTGGCGGTTTGCTGGGCGTTCTGTCGATGCAGTCGTGACTGCGGAATGAGCCGCATCGCCAATAAATACACGAATACCTTGACTGTGCTGCAGTCGCACCAGTCTTCGGACCACCTCTACCTGAGGACCACCTCTACCTGAGGACCACCTCTACGTGAGGCGACCAAGGCGCGGCGTGCCACCAACAGCCGCCACCGTTACTTCATGCAATTAGGCGCTGACGCCGCAAATCCAGGTGTGAAACTGAAAAGACCATGACTCAGTGTCCGGCCTGCCGGCGAGTTGTGCCCGGACTGCCGGTCCGGTGGTCGAGCACCGCCCCTGACGTCACAACGGCGCTGCCGGCGAGTTGTGCCCGGACTGCCGGTCCGGTGGTCGAGCACCGCCCCTGACGTCACAACGGCGCTACCAGCGAGTTGTGCCCGGACTGCCGGTCCGGTGGCCGAGCACCGCCCCTGACGTCACAACGGCGCTGCCGGTGAGTTGTGCCCGGACTGCCGGTCAGGTGGTCGAGCACCGCCCCTGACGTCACAACGGCGCTGCCGGTGAGTTGTGCCCGGACTGCCGGTCCGGTGGTCGAGCACCGCCCCTGACGTCACAACGGCGCTACCGGTGAGTTGTGCCCGGACTGCCGGTCCGGTGGTCGAGCACCGCCCCTGACGTCACAACGGCGCTGCATTGGCGGCTGTCGTGCTTGCCTCTTGTCTATAGCTGGATAATATGGATGAGGGACGAAATCAGATAAGAGTGAAATTAGGTCGGACAAATTATGCGGAACAGCCATATCCTGCATATTTTACAATATTCATATTTATGTATATTCACATAGAAATATATGTATATATATATATATATATATATACTAGCAGATATGAAAGGTATGTACGTACGAATTTCTATTATCAAAAAGTAGTTATGCATTTATTATTTCAATATGAGTAGTTCTACTAGGTCAGATTTCACGCAACTTTATGGAATGTGCTGAGACAGAAAATTCCTACTTATCCCACCATAGTGAGACTCACGCAAACGTTCATTGGTGGGAGCCAATAGCACACCTAAGTAGAAAGAAAGGTGTCCAAAAATACCTGCCGGAACATCACATCGTGCCCGTGAAGTGGTTACCAAAACTCTGGTTGCTAGCCGGTCAGCACGGCTCGTTGCGCATGAGATTGACATTTCAAAAGAAATACCTCAAGCTGAATCTACATCAAGTGGCGATCAAGCACACAATTTCGGGAAACGACGGAGCTGCCCGGAGAGGGTGCATGACTTGACTCCGTGAGAAGAATGACAACTGCGCCGAATTCACTGTCCGGCTTTCTGATGAGGAACATTTCCATCTCAACGACACCGTCAGTATTAGAATGGCCGCTATTAGTCATCAGCGAAGCCCGCAGAGGTTCATGGAAAATCCCTGCACAGCAGCGAGGTCAGAGCACGGTGTGCGCTTAGCAAGGATATAATTTGGTATCTCTGGTGTGAGGACGGCGACGGCGACACCCTGGCTGCCGACAAGGAACGGCACAGGAGGACACTTACTAAGCTCTGAGAACCACTACTGGCCAAGCATTCCAGTGAAATGCATTCAATTTAGCTTCAGCATGACGCCACCTCTCCCCACACTGCGCAGAATAACCTGAAGTGGGGACCACTTCAACAACCGAGTGATCTACCAGAAGATGGAGAGCCACTGGCCACGTCACTCTCGAAACTCAGGAAATCGCCGTGGATAAGACTGCGGGGTGTCTAAAGTCAGGTCTACCATAAGGATCCGCGGAGTCCTCAGGAGCTAAACAGCAATCATCGCGGCTGTGAGGTGCGAGCCGACAGAATATGCGGCGCCACCGTCGATATTGCGCGGAAACGAGCCGCTCTCTGTCCGGCCAAACATGGGGGGCATTTTGACACCGCATGGTGAGCGATGGCACACAAACCAAACACTGCACCTTCTGAAGTACACTGCTAATCTCAAAGGCAGATCGTGGGCAGACTACGGCCTTTCTTCCTGAACACTCTGCCGCAGTCTGGGCTGCACGGCCGGCACAGTGGAGGGTGATGTGGCTGGGCAGCACGGCCGGCACAGTGGAGGGTGATGTGGCTGGGCAGCACGGCCGGCACAGTGGAGGGTCATGTGGCTGGGCAGCACGGCCGGCACAGTGGAGGGTCATGTGGCTGGGCAGCACGGCCGGCACAGTGGAGGGTGATGTGGCTGGGCAGCACGGCCGGCACAGTGGAGGGTCATGTGGCTGGGCAGCACGGCCGGCACAGTGGAGGGTCATGTGGGCTGGACCGCTCCGATACGGCGGCACGTGCCCGTGCATAATGTGACCACATAAACAAACTGGCTGCTTCACCTCGGAGGCGGTCTGCAGCGGTGCAAAACACTCATAACCCACTTCCCGACGCGCTCCCTTGTCCTCTCTCGCTCTTCCTTTCCTTCCCTCTCTTCTTCTCTGTCGCGCCGGCCATTGCTCCGCCGAGTGGTTCTCGAGTGTTGACGCAGCAGACGCCGCCCGTGCGGACGCGGCTGCGTCTCCAGCTACCGACAGCTGCCGACAGCCGTCCTCGGGAAGGTGCCACGTCAGTGGTGTGTGTGTGTGACGTCACGACCGCTGAGAGTGTGGCCGTGGCGGGCCAGGGTGTGCGGCTCCCAGGTAAGGAAGCGAGTCGCCCGTGCGGTCAGCACCAGCGACACGCGAGACAGTGTCGGGTTTCAGTAGCGACACAGATGGCATCTCACCGCACCGCAGACGGTGACTTCATGCGCGATCTCCAGATAAACGTGTCTCTGATTTGCACTGTAAGCACGACATATTTGACCGACGTTAACCTTTGTCCGCGTCTAATGAACCTTGCGGCAAGACTGCCACACCATGACTTGACAGGACAAAGCCCACCTGATACCAACACTGTGGCGGAATGCATGTGTCATCATTTGTGTTTGCTTGAAGCGGTTGATCGACACAATGTATTTACTTGGAACCAGCTCCAGCTGGACTATATCGCACTGCACCGACGGCCGTATTTATTCATTTTCTGCCCGATTTGAGCCAGTTCTTGGCCGTACCGTGAGCTGTTATTGACAACTCGCTAAGGAGCACATCAAGATCGGCTGACGGAGGTGTCGTACACCGTCCGGGATAGAGCTCCATCGGCGCCCAATGGATGGGCTCACAGTGGACGAGTGCCCAGTGAACGGACTCTTTACCGTTCGCGCTCCAGAACTGACATGGAGGCATTCACCACTCACCGAGCTTCGACAGAGCCTCGGCCAAGCTGGAGTGACGGGCGATCACTACCCGGGCAGCAGCTCGGCATTACCCGGCGGCAACCTGGTGACGCCAAAACAACGGCCAAGGAACAGCCGAGTGTGACGTCAGTCCCGACTGAGCAACACCCGACCGCCAGAAAAGCAAGTGTGACGTCAGTCCCGACAAAAAACGAACAACAGCCAAGTGTGACATCAGTCCGACTGAGCAACACCCGACCGCCACCGAACAACAGCCAGTGTGACGTCATCCCGACTGAGCAACACCGACCGCCACCGAACAACAGCCAAGTGTGACGTCAGTCCCGACTGAGCAACACCCGACCGCCACCCGAACAACAGCCAAGTGTGACGTCAGTCCCGACTGAGCAACACCCGACCGCCACCCGAACAACAGCCAAGTGTGACGTCAGTCCCGACTGAGCAACACCCGACCACTGCCCGAACAACAGCCGAGTGTGACGTCAGTCCCGACTGAGCAACACCCGACCACTGCCCGAACAACAGGCAAGTGTGACGTCAGTCCCGACTGAGCAACACCCGACCGCCACCCGAAAACAACAGCCGAGACCACCTGAACACCAACCAAGAGGCAGTCCAGCTCGATGCCAGCCTTGGCTGAGTAATCCTCGAGCACTAACCGAGCAGAGACCGACCCCTGACCGCCGAGGTCGAGCTGGGCCCAGCACGGTCAGAGGCCACTGTGCGCTGAATTTGGAGCGGGCCGAGTTGGTGGAAAGTGAGCAGGGCTCGGCGGCCCTGCGTGGTAGGGTCATTGACTGGGACCAGTCGACCAGCGACCGTGTGAATAGCGTCGTTTGGGTGAATGGGACCCGCTGAAAAGACACTCGCTTCAAAGACGCGTTCGGCCAGTGACAATACGGACTTCAGATGTTACGTGAGGCATTGAAAACGACAACGTCATCGGCCTGCGCTAGGCGAACGGCAAACGGAGCCGGGGACGAGGCAATGATGGCGCGAGAAGGGAGGTGGAGAGGGCGAGAGAGGGTAACAAAGGATAGAGAGGGGAGGGAGAGAGAGGGGAGAGAGTGTTGGAGAGGGAGATGGAGATGGAGATGTAGACGGAGACAGAGGTGGAGATGGAGATGGAGATGGAGAAGGAGAGAGAAAGAGAAAATGAGGTATAAAAAAAAAAAAACGGGCGAGAGCGATGGAGGAGAGTGCAATGAATGTTGGATGGGACGAAAAGAGCATATCGTCCCTAATGCTGCAGTGCTGGCATACTAGAGTATGCTGGACGCTGCTGCGTTTTTGGTGTTGTCAATGAAAATGTATTCATTAAAAATGAAGTATTAAACATATGAACCGCGTCGGCAGCATCCCTTCCATAGCAACTATACGACAATAGTATTTTTAGACGATTCCAGTACACTGTTGTTTCTTGTTGTTGTTGTTGTTGTTTATTTGGTGTCTAATGACGTGCTTTAAGCATGAACACGGATAATAACGCCGCCCAAACTGTTTCGCCGGTGGGCCACGGGATTCGGAAATGTCCTGAGTGGTGTGAGTGACATTTTGGGCCCGGGACATCGATGACCCGGGCCATTTGTTACCCAGACCTCAACACATCTACCCCACGGCCATCCCCGCCCCTTCCAGTACACTGACGTGCATCTCACGTCGCATTGCTTCGCGTCTGAGACCCCATCCCCCACCGTTATAAGGCAAGAGCCGGGCAGATCACGCCAGCCGAGCCGAGCTCTTACTCAGCAGCTGCGCCTGCCCAGCCTGGGGAGGGGAGTGAGACGGCTGTGCGCGACGTCGCCGAGCCGATAACACGGCGCCGGCATGTACCTACCGAGACCGTACCGCACCGGGGACGCCGACGGCAGAGGCGACAAACGTGCCGCGCCACACCGCCGACACGAACTCGACGCATTTATGCACATAGTCGCGCCGCGCCTGCCGCCGTGCAAGCGATGCACGAGGCGACGCTCGTCCGCAGCAACGCAGCGACAGGGGTGTGTGGTGCAGTCGCCTGTTCTGCCCCGTATCTGAAGCAGGAACACGGCGGACTTCCTCGCCGTCTGATGCGGAGACACGGCAGCCTCACTCAGTGTCTGATGCGAAGAAACGGCGGCCTTATTCAGTGTCTAATGCAGAAAACGGCGATCTTCCTCAATGTCTGATACCGAAACACGACGACCTTCCTCAGCGTCTCACGCAGAGACACGGCGACCCCCTATTGTCTGATGCGGAAAAACGGCGACCTTCCTCAGTGTCTGATGCAGGGACACAGTGGCCTTCGTCAATGTGTGATGCAGAAACATATGGCTCCATTCGGAGTTTGTTCATGACTGATAGAGCTGTACAGTGTGCATGCTCTACACGTCTATTGCCAGGCCACACCGTACAGCGTCATCTCTGTTGCCGGCCACACTGTACAGTGTGCACTCATGTAGTCTGTCTGCACTATACAGTGCACTCTGCAATAGGCGGGCTGCGTTGTACAGTGGTGCACATTCCTATAGCCGGGTTTCACTATACAGTGCACACTCTTGAAGTGAAGCTGTTCTGTAAAGTGCACACTGCCATAGCCGGGCTGCACTGCACGCACTGCACGCGGCTATCGTGGATCGGGGCACGTGTACGACCGTCGCCACAGCGGCAGCAAAAACGCCGCCGTCGCCACATCGCAAAAAGCCATGTAACCACCGTCGCGGGCGGCCCGCTTCAAAGCCAAACACGAGCTGACAAGGGCGGACGCTTTGGACCGGCCGCCGCTGACATGGCCGCGCCGCGCTCACGGTGTGGCGGGAAGCCGCGCAAGGGTGGGCTCCTCAGTGTCTCATGCGGCCTCCCTCGGTGTCCCGCTCACAGTGTGGCCGGCAGCCGCGCAAGGGTGGGCTCCCCAGTATCTCATGCGGCCTCCTCGGTGTCCCCCACGGTGTGGCGGAGCCGCGCAAGGGTGGGCTCCCAGTATCTCATGCGGCCTCCCTCGGTGTCCCGCTCACAGTGTGGCGGGAAGCCGCGCAAGGGTGAGCTCCTCAGTGTCTCATGCGGCCTCCCTCGGTGTCCCGCTCACAGTGTGACGGGAAGCCGCGCAAGGGTGAGCTCCCCAGTGTCTCATGCGGCCTCCCTCGGTGTCCCGCTCACGGTGTGGCCGGCAGCCGCGCAAGGGTGGGCTCCCCAGTATCTCATGCGGCCTCCCTCGGTGTCCCGCTCACAGTGTGGCGGGAAGCCGCGCAAGGGTGAGCTCCCCAGTGTCTCATGCGGCCTCCCTCGGTGTCCCGCTCACAGTGTGACGGGAAGCCGCGCAAGGGTGAGCTCCTCAGTGTCTCACGCGGCCTCCCTCGGTGTCCCGCTCACAGTGTGGCGGGAAGCCGCGCAAGGGTGGGCTCCCCAGTGTCTCATGCGGCCTCCCTCGGTGTCCCGCTCACAGTGTGGTCGGCAGCCGCGCAAGGGTGGGCTCCCCAGTATCTCACGCGGCCTCCCTCGGTGTCCCGCTCACAGTGTGACCGGCAGCCGCGCAAGGGTGGGCTCCCCAGTGTCTCATGCGGCCTCCCTCGGTGTCCCGCTCACAGTGTGACGGGAAGCCGCGCAAGGGTGAGCTCCCCAGTGTCTCATGCGGCCTCCCTCGGTGTCCCGCTCACAGTGTGGCCGGCAGCCGCGCAAGGGTGGGCTCCCCAGTGTCTCACGCGGCCTCCCTCGGTGTCCCGCTCACAGTGTGGCGGGAAGCCGCGCAAGGGTGAGCTCCTCAGTGTCTCATGCGGCCTCCCTCGGTGTCCCGCTCACAGTGTGACGGGAAGCCGCGCAAGGGTGGGCTCCCCAGTATCTCACGCGGCCTCCCTCGGTGTCCCGCTCACAGTGTGGTCGGCAGCCGCGCAAGGGTGGGCTCCCCAGTGTCTCATGCGGCCTCCCTCGGTGTCCCGCTCACAGTGTGACGGGAAGCCGCGCAAGGGTGGGCTCCCCAGCATCTCACGCGGCCTCCCTCGGTGTCCCGCTCACAGTGTGACGGGAAGCCGCGCAAGGGTGGGCTCCCCAGTGTCTCATGCGGCCTCCCTCGGTGTCCCGCTCACAGTGTGACCGGCAGCCGCGCAAGGGTGGGCTCCTCGGCGTCACTTTCTTTTCAGCTATTTTGTTCGATTTTGTGATTCTTTCAGTTGGTTGGATCGACTGCTTAAGGTATGGTAATGCAGCAATCCGATGTCGCATTCATCAACTCCTCATACTATGGCGAATGCTATCCAGTCTACATGGTGTTTCTTACATGATGTGCTTTTAGCATATCACTACTGCGCGCAGCCTGTTACTTGCGGTTAATCTGGAGTAGCCCGGCATCAACTGGAGGAAACGACCAGAGACATGCGCTTGCAGTGGTTACGTGTTGAGCCTATTTGAGAAGGGAATAAAAAAGAAGAAGATAAAAACAGCAAATATTAGAACAGGACGATGAAAATGCAAAACGTATTAGAGAAACGTCGAACATACATCTATTACAAATACATAGATCTATTCCCAAAGCTTAGTTAATAATTATGCGTGCACAATATGATTGGGAAGTTGTAAATCAGGAAAGATATGGCAACTGACAACTGGCACGTTGCTCGCTTACCTATCGGGGTGAAATATAGCTGCGCATCATCCGTGTTAAGATGGATGACAATTGCTTTAGCACTTTCGTTGATGTACTGCGTAATTATTACATTGGTCTGTGGAGGTTGGCGTTAAGAATTGATGTGAGCTTAGCATCTGAGTTTGTGTTGCAATTTACGGTGATTAATGTCCCACCATTGTTGGCGCCTAATGCAAGCTAGATAAATGAGCTCTATGAATCATACAGTTCACATGTAGCTAGTAGCACACTACATATTCCACAGCTGGGAGAGCACATCCGTGACATTATGCCCATTTGCTGTTGTAGGGAATAGATTGGCAGCATCATGCTGTTTGTTCTTTGTTATAGTGGTGCATCACTATGCTAGACAGTAGACACTGCCAAATTCATGCACGGCTCTATCCACGCATCGGTTGGTTTGGCGCGGTTCTGCTGCCATATGCTCGTGTACTGTGCAGCCAACTGCCTTCTGCTGCCATATCGCAGCTCATTATGACGTCAGGTAACTACATTTAACTACATTACAACAACACATAAACTACATTTTGCTGCCATATCTCCATGTATTGTGCAGCCAACTACCTTCTGCCTTCTACTCTGAAGGTGCCAAGCTAGTGGATAGCGGGCAGCTCGGGTGGCCCGGCCGGCAGTCCCCCTGTAGACGGCGTGCAGCTCGGGTGGCCCGGCCGGCAGTCCCCCTGTAGACGGCGGGCAGCTCGGGTGGCCCGGCCGACAGTCCCCCTGTAGACGGCGGGCAGCTCGGGTGGCCCCGCCGACAGTCCCCTGTAGACGGCGGGCAGCTCGGGTGGCCCCGCCGACAGTCCCCTGTAGACGGCGGGCAGCTCGGGTGGCCCCGCCGACAGTCCCCCTGTAGACGGCGGGCAGCTCGGGTGGCCCCGCCGACAGTCCCCCTGTAGACGGCGGGCAGCGCAGCTCGGGTGGCCCGGCCGACAGTCCCCTGTAGACGGCGGGCAGCTCGGCGTGGCCCCCTGTAGACGGCGGGCAGCTCGGGTGGCCCGGCCGACAGTCCCCCTGTAGACGGCGGGCAGCTCGGGTGGCCCGGCCGACAGTCCCCTGTAGACGGCGGGCAGCTCGGGTGGCCCCGCCGACAGTCCCCCTGTAGACGGCGGGCAGCTCGGGTGGCCCGGCCGACAGTCCCCCTGTAGACGGCGGGCAGCTCGGGTGGCCCCGCCGACAGTCCCCTGTAGACGGCGGACAGCTCGGGTAGCCCGGCCGACAGCCCCCTGTAGACGGTGGGCAGCTCGGGTAGCCCCGCCGACAGTCCCCTGTAGACGGCGGGCAGCTCGGGTGGCCCGGCCGACAGTCCCCTGTAGACGGCGGGCAGCTCGGGTAGCCCCGCCGACAGTCCCCCCTGTAGACGGCGGGCAGCTCGGGTAGCCCGGCCTACAGTCCCCTGTAGACGGCGGGCAGCTCGGGTGGCCCGGCCGACAGTCCCCCTGTAGACGGCGGGCAGCTCGGGTGGCCCGGCCGACAGTCCCCCTGTAGACGGCGGGCAGCTCGGGTGGCCCCGCCGACAGTCCCCCTGTAGACGGCGGGCAGCTCGGGTGGCCCGGCCGACAGTCCCCTGTAGACGGCGGGCAGCTCGGGTGGCCCGGCCGACAGTCCCCTGTAGACGGCGGGCAGCTCGGGTGGCCCCGCCGACAGTCCCCCTGTAGACGGCGGACAGCTCGGGTAGCCCCGCCGACAGTCCCCTGTAGACGGCGGGCAGCTCGGGTGGCCCGGCCGACAGTCCCCCTGTAGACGGCGGGCAGCTCGGGTGGCCCCGCCGACAGTCCCCCTGTAGACGGCGGGCAGCTCGGGTGGCCCCGCCGACAGTCCCCTGTAGACGGCGGGCAGCTCGGGTAGCCCCGCCGACAGTCCCCTGTAGACGGCGGGCAGCTCGGGTGGCCCCGCCGACAGTCCCCCTGTAGACGGCGGGCAGCTCGGGTGGCCCCGCCGACAGTCCCCCTGTAGACGGCGGGCAGCTCTGGTGGCCTGGTCAGCAGTCCCTCGGATGAGATCACCTCAATAGAGCCCCGATGCCATCAGCCGGCCGGCCGGTCCGAGTGGCCCTGACACACCGCGCGGCCCACAAAAAATGGCCAATTTATCGCTGGCGTGACTTCATCCGCAATAGAGAATCGCCGTAAATATCTTTGTGGCCGTGATGAGCCGCGTTGGTGGGCATCATCACCACCTCGGCTTTGAGGTGCGGTGGGCATTATCACCACCTCGGTGTTGATGCGCGGTGGGCACTACCACTATCCTGGTGTTGAGGTGCGGTGGGCACTACCACTACCCTGGTGTTGAGGTGCGGTGGGCATTACCACCATCCTGATGTTGAGGTGCGGTGGGCATTACCACCACCCTGGTGTTGAGGTGCGGTGGGGACCATCATCGGCCCTGTGACTCCGGTCGGTATGTCGACAATCGGCCCGATTCCGGGTCATTATACCGACATTACAGCGCCACACCGCTTCTGCACAACCGGCCAAACCTGATGCCGCCGGACCGGCCCGGCCGATAGACATCGCCGGCTTCCGCACCAGCTTCCGCATCGCCGAGCGCGCCAGGTCCGCGACACCGGACCGAGCCGTCGCCTCGGCTCCACTCCCGTCAGACGCGTCGGGCCCGACGAGCGCCGTGCACGACACCGAGCCTCGGGTGGCGCCACACAGCCGGACTTCACGCTCATGTCAGACGGCTGTGCCTACCGCTCACGATGGTCCGACTTCAGGACCGGACTGGCGACTCAACTGCAGGAGCTGGACGCAGAGTCGGACTTCAGAACTGGAATTGAGTGCTGCTCCCGGATGACAGCTCATGGAGATACTGCACAATTGATCGAATCTTAAGATCAGAGCCACACATTGGACGGTATCGGCTATGGAGCAAGGTTGGAGTCAAACACTATGAAGTATGAAATATGGCAGCGGTGAGTACTGCATGTTCTCGTATACAGCTTCCAGTTCTCGCACGAAACTTCGACTTGAAAAGGTCAGATGATCGCTCTTCTATGGCTTTCGGCTAATGGCCCCGCACGTTCATTATTGAACTCTGAAATGCACCGATATTCTTCCTTTTAAAATAGTGCGTTTCCAGCAGCTGATGCATTTTCGCCTGCTAATTATAGCTAAACACTGGTGCAATTAACACGATCCAAATGAAAAATAGGAGCGAATTGAGGACTTCCAGAATCTGGCCATTCGATATGTATGATTGCAGAAATCGCATTGTTCAAATCCGCGTTATCGCAGCGTTTTGTCAGTTCAAGTATAATCTTCGTTTCCGTTGCGATGCGTGGACGGCTCTACTGTGGAGCACAGTGACATGTGGATGATAACACTCCACTGTTTGTAGCTAAACTCATAAAAAACAGATTCCGACGAAGAAAAAATATCCGAATCGCAGTCGCGCATGGAGAACGGTGGACAAATCGGCCACATGTCAGCAGGAACACACTCGCGGTGGTTCCGGGCGCTGCGACACGCGACGGCCACCCGTCCGCGGGTCACCTGACGACTGCCGGGCGCTGCGACACGCGACGGCCACCCGTCCGCGGATCACCTGACGACTGCCGGGCGCTGCGACATGCGACGGCCACCCGTCCGCGGGTCACCTGACGACTGCCGGGCGCTGCGACACGCGACGGCCACCCGTCCGCGGATCACCTGACGACTGCCGGGCGCTGCGACACGCGACGGCCACCCGTCCGCGGGTCACCTGACGACTGCCGGGCGCTGCGACACGCGACGGCCACCCGTCCGCGGATCACCTGACGACCGCCGGGCGCTGCGACACGCGACGGCCACCCGTCCGCGGGTCACCTGACGACTGCCGGGCGCTGCGACACGCGACGGCCACCCGTCCGCGGGTCACCTGACGACTGCCGGGCGCTGCGACACGCGACGGCCACCCGTCCGCGGGTCACCTGACGACTGCCGGGCGCTGCGACACGCGACGGCCACCCGTCCGCGGGTCACCTGACGACTGCCGGGCGCTGCGACATGCGACGGCCACCCGTCTGCGGGTCACCTGACGACTGCCGGGCGCTGCGACACGCGACGGCCACCCGTCCGCGGATCACCTGACGACTGCCCGCCGCCGCCACCCAGGCCGTGTTCTGGTGCAACCGGCCACAACTAGCGCCGTTGGTAAGCGGAGCTGGTCTTTACATCTTAATTTCACCGAAAGCTTACGTATTTAGCTAAATTTCGATAGCAGATGAAGTCTTTTGCGCGGTTCATGCATGCACAAATTTGCATATGGATGAGGAAATTCCTGATCATTTTGCGTGTTAATAATATGTTAGACACTGTATTTTGAGCCGCTGGCTGGTACGCACGGCGATCGGACCTATTAGAAAGACATGTATTGATCACAAACCAGGCCGGTGATTCACCAAGGCTCTTCATAGTGAACTATAGTGTTGATTTGCTGTTGCTTTTGAACTCTGAAGCTGACCTCTGAGTAACTCGGGTAAGCTTCGAAATTCGCCGGAAGTGTAGCAGGGAGGCATGGAAAAAGCTGCCTTTAAGTGTTCAAGGCCTGCCCCACATCATGCAAGAGCAGCCCTGTACAATTGGCAATTTTTCACCAATTAATCCACTACGATCGTGCAAGATTTATCAGCATATTGCGAGGCACATGAAGCACGACAAATGATGATGGTAACGAGCTAAACATGCATTTAGGAAAGATATGTTGTGAATTAATGCGGGATGCACTTGCACATAAAGACGACAAATCGACGATAAACAATAGGTAATCTTTAAACACAGGCTCAGCATGTCTTTTGTAGAGCATTCAGTCTGTTTGAGTAGGATTTCAAAAAGCTGCTAATAAACTGCACCATGAAAATGTACAACGGAAATAACAACTGTGAGGAGACACAACGGGGAATGACACCAAACAGGGATTTGTGGCAACCCAAGTTTCGAAAATCCGATGTCATATATTGACATAGTGCATATAAAAATAGATGACTTTGCAAAAGTTGCTTCCAGAACCGACTCAAATTAGACATACTTCTGGTGATCAGATGTGCATGAGATCACATCGGTTTGAAAGTGTCCAGTAGCGTGGCGTACAGTGACACACCGTCATCCTCCCCGTGTGTAGCGTTGCATCCGTGTGTTCGCAGGTATGTGTGTGTCATCGCCGCAGCGGACTCCCGTACAGCCTCTGACATTGTGTCGCCGGAATTCCGCGCTTTTTGCTGAAACCCATTCGATATATTAGCAATTTCATGCCGCGTAAAGGCGCAGAAATACCGTGGGTACACTACCAGAATAATGTCTGACATGTACGCCTTCAATGGCATGAAGAATTAGAGACCAAACTCCTGAACAGGGATGGCTAGAATCTGAATACCACAAATATAGCTTGAGCGACGGAGGCAGGCAACCAGACGGGTGGCTAACATGTTTGAGCCCCAGGAAGCACGGAGGGTTCGTTCAAACAGACATGTCGCCGATATCACCGCATGCTCCTCAATAATTGAACGAGATGTTGATTTTTTCATAGGAATCGGATTACTTAAGAATTTATATACCTTTCCATACAATTGTATTGTCCAACCGATTAATGCGATCCATAGTATAACGATCCTTACACGAAATGAATTATATTTGAAATTGCAAGAGCAACTGCGTCAGATGCGGATTTCAACAATGCGATTTCGGAATTCCTTGTGTCTCAATTGTCCAGGATGATGGAAGATATCACTTGGCTGCTTTTTCCATCTGAAATATATCATGACTACAGCGGTGTGACTGGTGATTGTGGTGGAGCCAAAAGCAAACAAAATGTAATTGTTGCACCGTCCCTTCATTTGTAAGTCTTCATTGTTCGTGTATTGCAAGCGGACAATGAAGACCAGCGAGCAAAAAAAAAATGAAGCATTCTTGCCCTAGGGCATGAACAGCTCAGTGACTAGCAGTTGACTTAGGATCGAGTGGCGTGGATTTGGGAAGTGGTGAGCTGTCGAAATGTGTGCACCACTCACGAACAATCGACGTGAATGCGCCGCTAACCGTGCTCCGCAGTTCGAAGCGCCGGCGAATGAAGGCCAAGCCAGCTCGCCGGTGGGTGGCTGGAGGTGTCCTGACGGGCTTGTCAATCTCAACTCCTTCAACCGCTGCGACCGCTCCCGTCTCCGGCCTCTCCCGCGGCGGCGGCGCCCGCGGACGCCGGCGCAAACACACGCCGCCGACGACTGTTCCCACACAAAAAGGAACTGGGCCGGTGGCGGTGGGCCGCCGGCGTGGGGCGCCGTCTGACCGGCCGAGGGGGTCGACATTCTGCCGGCCGGCTCCATTAGCGGTCGGTGGCCGGCGGGCGCGTTGACGGCACCGGCGCCGGCGCGCCTCCATCAACCCCCCTCTGCGCTGGCGTCCTGCGGAGCCGGCGTAAATTGTGTCGGCGGCAGCTGAGGCCGCCATCTGTATGCCCGGACGGCGCGCCGGCGCGGTGGCCGCTCTCCGCACGACGCGCTGCACCATGAAATGTGGACCATCTGCATCATAAAACGCGCCTGACGCTCATTGGCGCGCCAAAAATAAATGAGCCGAATTTGCATGAAAATGGTTCATATTTCACCGGTGCGGAATGCGGCCGCGATGGCGGACACGGCACCGCCAGCCTGTTATAGCCGCTGTCCGTGTCGTTCGGCACCGGACGGCGCGACACTGTCACGGACAGCCACACGGCGCGACACCGTCACGGACAGCGTGCAGCAGGATAGCCAACGGCACAGTCAGGACACGTCAGCGGAACAGCACCGGCGACACTGTCACGGACAGCGTGCAGCAGGACAGCCAACGGCGCGACACCGTCAGGACAGCGTGCAGCAGGATAGCCACACGGCCGACACTGTCACGGACAGCGTGCAGCGGAACAGCCACAGTGCGAACTGTCACGGACAGCGTGCAGCAGGACAGCCACAGGCGCGAATACGGACAGCGTGCAGCAGGATAGCCACACGGCCCGACACCGTCACGGACAGCGTGCAGCAGGACAGTCACACGGCGCGACACTGTCAGGACAGCGTGCAGGAACCCCGCGACACTACGGACAGCGTGCAGCAGGACAGCCACACGGCGCGACACCGTCACGGACAGCGTGCAGCAGGACAGTCACACGGCGCGACACCGTCACGGACAGCGTGCAGCAGGACAGTCACACGGCGCGACACCGTCACGGACAGCGTGCAGCAGGACAGTCACACGGCCCGACACCTCACGCGCAGCAGACAGCCACACGGGCGACACGTCACGGACAGCGTGCAGCAGGACAGTCACACGGTGCGACATTGTCACGGACAGCGTGCAGCAGGACAGCCACAGGCGCGACACCGTCACGGACAGCGTGCAGCAGGACAGTCACACGGCGCGACACCGTCACGGACAGCGTAGCAGGATAGCCACACGGCGCGACACCGTCACGGACAGCGTGCAGCAGAACAGCCACACGGCCCGACACTGTCACGGACAGCGTGCAGCAGGACAGTCACACGGCCCGACACCGTCACGGACAGCGTGCAGCAGGACAGTCACACGGCCGACACCGTCACGGACAGCGTGCAGCAGGACAGCCACCGGCGCGACACTGTCACGGACAGCGTGCAGCAGACAGTCACACGGCCGACACCGTCACGGACAGCGTGCAGCAGGACAGTCACACGGCCCGAACACGACAGGGGAGGGCAGTCACACGGCGCGACACCGTCACGGACAGCGTGCAGCAGGACAGCCACACGGCGCGACACCGTCACGGACAGCGTGCAGCAGGACAGTCACACGGCCCGACACCGTCACGGACAGCGTGCAGCAGGACAGCCACACGGCGCGACACCGTCACGGACAGCGTGCAGCAGGACAGCCACACGGCCCGACACTGTCACGGACAGCGTGCAGCAGGACAGCCACACGGTGCGACACTGTCACGGACAGCGTGCAGCAGGACAGTCACACGGTGCGACACTCACGGACAGCGTGCAGCAGGACAGTCACACGGTGCGACACTGTCACGGACAGCGTGCAGCAGGACAGTCACACGGCCCGACACTGTCACGGACAGCGTGCAGCAGGACAGTCACACGGTGCGACACCGTCACGGACAGCGTGTAGCAGAATGGCCACACTTCCTGTCATGGGTGTAACCACAGATTCGAAACAGGACAAAGGGGCCTCTTCCCCTCTGAAAGTCCTTGGATTTCAGCAACTTCCTTTCCAATGACATTTTCAGCCACTTTAATTCGATGTTAAATGTATCTAATTGTTTAGATTTACCACTGTTCAAAATATATATTTTGGAGGCTAAAAGGTTCCGCCAAAATTAGCAAGTTTAACTACTTGTCACTGCCTATGAACATCTAGCGTTATGTCATATGTGCTGGACCAGATTTCACGATTATCATAGAGCAATGCTGTAGGTATGGTAAACGTTGCTCTCTTGTATCAGGAACAACATACAATATTGGACGATGGTTTTATGCCAGCAAACATGGAGTACAATTACCTTTCCCATGCTTTCCTGCTTTACGGGGACACATTTAGATGAAATGATAAACGGGGCGGATAAAGGGTGTGTACCCCCACGTGTAAGGTCCCTCAGGCCAGGTATAGATGTCCCTCTAACAAGGTTCCAGAGTGGGAACCTTGTTAGTTCCATGCAACACTTCCCAAAATATAAAGGCACCCCTTGGAAGGAAAGGCGCTCCTTCAGGAAGGGCTGAGTGAATCCCGTCACTTCGAATTTTGCAGCCAGATGCGCCACTCCAGATGCTTTCGCAGTGGCGCCGCTCAGAAAAAAATGGCGCCCCTCCAGACAAGTGCCCCATGACAATTCCTGGATCTTCCCCTGATTACAACATTGCTCTCTCGCGGTTATGAACTTCGGTGAGTTGTAAGATTGTGCGCTTTTACGTATGGCTTCTCTTGCCAATTTGACAGCTTCCATTGAACCATTGACAGGAAAGCGGGCAGTTTGAGAAAGTATTATCCTTTATATGCCCGGAACAGCAATGTGGCTGTATAAAAAGGCCGGCGATGGGAGCAGGTTATGGCGGGTTTCTTGGAGAGCCTCTGGTCATATAGGATACGAGTGCTTGCTATCACAACGGCTGTAAGAAAAAAATAGATTTGACCCTCTTATTCATATTGCACTCAATCACTGTACACACACAGGACCTTCGACACCTTTCAAATTTGTTCGATGTCGCAACACTCTTACATCGTATGGCAAGCCACGGCAAATGACACCCACGTAACACAAATTTTAGCCATAGCCACGAAACGCGAGGACTCTAAGAATTAAACTAACCTTTGACCTTGAAGCTTGACCTGACATGTCCCGGGTTTAAATGTTATTCGAGGGTCTCCCACAGGCTATCTCTTGATACCAAGTATGGGTAGGTTTGGGAGAAAACGAAGAGACGCGGGGCTACAGAAGAAATTAGCTCGAGCTTTGCCTTTGAAAATGAATGCGATTCCTGAAGAGTTTGCTAGGGCTCCACACGACACGTGGAATGACTCCACTCCATGAAGATTGAAGACATATATACGAGGCACGAGGACTTTGAACGATTTAGGTTAACCTTCGACCTTGTGGTTTGACATTCACATGTCCCGGCTTGAAATGTTACTCGAAGTGCACCACGAGCTATTGCTTGATACCAGATGTGGATAGGTTATGGCGAAGAAACAAATGTTAGGCGCACAAAAAAATCGGTTCGACCTTTGATCTTAGAAATTAATTATACATGGTGATGTTATAATACGGCACGAGCCACGTCGAATGACATCCACTTGGTGTAAATTGAACCCATAGCAACAATTCGCGAGGACTTCGGAAAATTCCACTAGCCTTTAACCTTCAGGCTTGACCTTGACATATCCCGGTTTGGAAATGTTACTCAAGGGTTCACCATTGGCTGTCGGTTGGCTTGGTTCATCTGGGTAGGCTTGGGCGAAAACCACGAAAAAATGTGAGACGACCGAAGAAATCGGTGAATATTATTTCGAAATATCAACTTCCTGATACGGCACAACAAGACAACGAGAATGACACAACACGAATGACATCCACTTTCTGGAAATTATAACCATAGCGACGAAATGCGAGGACATCGAAGAACTCAATCAAATCTTTGCCCTTGACATGTCCAGGTTTGAAATGCTACTCAAGTGTTCACCACTGGTTATTGCTTGATGCTAAATTTGGGTAGGTTTGAAAGAAAACGAAAAAATAGGCGACTGAAGGATCAGCTTGGCCTTTGTTCTTGAAAACAATTCGATTGTTCAGCTTTCTGGTATAGCAAGCCGCGTCGAATGACGCCCATTTTATTGAAATTGAAGCAATACTAACTGAACCTCGCGTTCGGTCGATATCGCTTTAATATTGCCATCTAATAAATCAAGCTAACCTTTGAATT
This sequence comes from Imbricaverruca yamaguchii, assembly GCA_034440575.1. Taxonomy (NCBI): domain Eukaryota; kingdom Metazoa; phylum Arthropoda; class Thecostraca; family Neoverrucidae; genus Imbricaverruca; species Imbricaverruca yamaguchii. Next base: position 67,981 of record JAOTOL010001471.1, on the reverse strand, counting down.
GGAGGTTTGACCTCAACATGTACCAATGTGAAATGTTGCACAATGCTTCATCACAGGTTATTGCTTGATATCAGATTCTGGCAGGTTTGGATGAAAAGAAGCAAAAAAATGGGAGGGGACCGAAGAAGCCGGTTTGTGTTGAACCTTGACCGTTAAAGTGGTAACGTGAGACCTTTGTTTTTATAGTTCCTTCCAGCGTGCTCAGTACAAGCAGAATCCTTTGCGGTAATTGATTCGAACGATCATAAACCTGTCGCTGAATGCCGATGCCAATGCAAATACGCCTCTGGCGAACTCGTCACTGAATACGAATACGACGTTAATTTGACGTGTGTCCTTAAGGCTGCCTATGACTTCCGTCAATGGTCTTGAAGATACCCAAGGACACTCAGAATCTCATTTGTTCAACATACATCAATATATCAGCATGGGAATGCACCCTAAGACGCGTAAAGCCTTGCGATAATGCAAATTTGTTGCCTAGCAGAGCACAATTTTGCGCATAAGCGAGAAGAGAAGATGTCCTGGTTCATGCTATTCCAGAATGGCCCGGAAGCAGACAATTCTAACGTTTGCTGACTTGCCATTCTGAGATTTTGTGACGGCAGATAGCCTGTGAAGCCTCTAGCCCTATAGATCGACTTTTGTGACAACAGATAACCGATCTAGCCAAAAAGCTAAGTTTGGTTTCATGTATTGCATTCGGCAGTACATGGCAACAATATACATCTCAAAATAGAGTCTCTCTATAACTCTCAAGATAGAGATGGTTGCCCATCATGGTGGCGCCAAGCTGACTGTCATCTTACCTAACATCAAGCTAGCGCAGCAACTACTGGGGCCTCACAATGACCTGTGGATCATTGAACAGGTTTGGAATGTCTTATCTATCAGCAATACTTCAGAAAATACCCGAGTTTGTCACTGAAGTTCTAGCTACGCGGACAGTATTTTCAAGTCCGATTAAAATATCTGAGTATGTGGTACGTCTACGTCGCGATCTATCTACATCGCGAACGTTAATCTTACATTCCATTTCGGCCTCATAGTATGAAAAAATCAATGCCATGTCATGGTTGTATTACAGAAGTTACGGTTTTAACATCTTTAGCGCGACAAGGACTGTGGAGACATTGGTATTAAAATGGTTGTGGCGGCGGGACAACTAGGATAAAGTACAATTTCAGTTGGTGCGGAGCTTAGTTCCATGCAACATACATTTTCATTGCATCGTGCTTGAAGAAGTTTGTGCTGAGAAGCTTGGATAACATTACTAAGTTGCATTGCATTGATTCCTAACATCATCCACAGAACACATGGCTTTGTAGGCATATCATCGCTTATATTTCGACGCAACAGATTATGATCAAACATGCTAAAAGGCAAACAGAAAACAAGCATACATGTAAGCAAAGTACACCAAACATTTTAATGCCTATCGGAAAATTAAACCACCTGTCGCGAAGATAATATTTCAACACAGCGCTTTGTATCTGACGACTCATATCTGACTCATAGTGGCAACAATATCATTGACGCCCTGAAGGAGCCCAACGATCTGTTTCGGGTGGCGGAAGCCAGTGACACATCCCACGTGAATGGTGCCCAGTGCTGGGCCTCACGCGGCGTCCAAACCAGCTAAATGCCACTACAGCGCAACTGAGAGAGCATGGAAACTTTTGTAAATTTATTCCAAATGATCAACATCCGCTAGAATTGGAAGCAACCCCTCCCAAAAGTTCACTTTCGAAAATATGGCAACAATGGTACGATCCAAATAAATAACTCAAACACATAATCCATGCGCCCATACACCCATAGCTTATCCAAATGCCACGGTACCTATCCATGTGAGCATCGCAAACCATACTAAGGAACTAAGCATGCTTGTATGCAATACAAGTTGGAAATCACACCAACGTGAAATATTGTAGTTTGCTTGTCTTATCGATCGAAAAATGTGTTTAAGACTCTTGAACTGTGACTAAGTCCATCAACCATCACGAGTTCGAGATTCTGATGCAACCGGCCCACCACCAGAGAGACCGGAATGCCCAAAAATTAAACACTGATCGATTTTCTGGGAATTCCGGCTGCAGTGGCGGTCGCTCTCCTGGAGCCACCAAAAAAGTTACCGCCAAACCTCAGTGCACATCGCGCAGTGTCTTTGCGCGAGCACTAACACATTCAGTAACACCGCGGACCCGAATCCCAGTGGACGATTTTCGTAGACAATATCGAACGAGATGATCCATTTTTCCAGGCAAAGATTCAACACTAAATCGTCGGGGACCGGATGGATAATCGTCCCGTATATCCGCGTCACCAAGCATACAGATTCATTAAACTAATGCCAACTAATGGAACCATATTAAACTAATGGAACCATACGGACAGACCACGGCACATTTAGTTGATAAGGTCTGGATCATAACAGGTCACCCCATGCATATCTGCAGAGCTCGGCTCGTGGTCGTTCAGCGTCCACACCGCTCCGCCAACCATCACCGAAGTGAGTGACACTAATTTGTGGGGCAGGTTAACAATGGAAGGAAGCCTCGTCTCGACCCAGAAGAATTCAGATAGATCTACAAAAAAACGTGCTAATTAGTGCCGGCAATATTCGTCATTAGCAGGTATAGCGGACAATTGACTGAAGCGGCGACAATTTTTTGTCTCGTCTCGGTCCGTCAGTAGGCTGTCAGCGGACTTCAATGGTTACCGCTGCTAGATAAATTGCCAGAGGACATCATCCTACAATGATTTATCGAAGATAAGAATGACAGATAGGAGATATCGAGATTACTTCGAGCACGCCACTCGTGTAGGGTGATGTAATATTACAATGGCCATTGAATCTTTCAGTGAAAAGAACTTACTCCAGGAGATGTTATTCTCGTGTTTCCAGGAAAAGCGGCAGACGTGTCCGCTTTCAGCAGAGGAACTGCTTCCCCATCTGTGTCGTCGCGGGCGGAGGCTAGACATGCAATGACCCCGAGTGATGCATCTCCCTCACGTACAGAAGTCGCCAAAAATGTGGCATTCTTGATCAAAACTGAAGGTATCACCGGGAGTTGGATCAAGAGGAGTTACGGGCTAAAGGTGATTCAGTGGCAGCTATATCGAACCTGCTTCCAGAATATCGACATTCTAGAAATTCGATAGCGTTCCAGTTCGTTACATAGCATAGGTATATTTTCCTTCGGTAATTCCATTGGAATCTTCAGATCGCCACACTCCATCGGTCCAAGCCTCCATCGGTCAATATTTAACTTGGCTTGAGAAACGTTTAACATTCATCGCTTTGTCGCTGCATGTCCAAAGATTCGTCGCTGCCTGTCCAAAGATGAAAACAGGCTTCAGAGATTGCGGGACTTTATCACAAAATGGCTGGCGCACAGACATGCATGCATGTAACATCTAGATAATTGCATCATTCGGACCTGCATAACAAATGTATGCTGATTTTCCTCCTCCATCCTAGCAGAATTCTGCGAGCGTAACGGCGTCGTACTGATACCGCCCGCGTTCCATCTTGCTGAAAAATAGTGAAAATGTGCCCTGATGGGTATCAAAAGGCTGCACTGCGCCATTGGACACATCAGTGTGCACTATTTTCCATCGACACAGACATTTGTACGTTCATCATAATTATAACACAGAGAGCACACAAAACTCATCCAAGGACTCCGCCAATGACAGGCCAAGGTTGTGCCCAGACGCCGGTTTGTTCGACCAACTGCGTGTCTCAAGCTACCGAGAAACCTTTAAAAAAAAGTTGGATATAATGTTTCCCTCGTTGGTTGGTTAGCATCCTCACTGATTGGCTGATTGATGTGTAAATAGCCAATCTGACTGCCAGTCCCTCCTCGGAAACTGTTTGCTGTTTGTGTGTGAGCCCGTCCACCACTTGGTATACGGCTCATACTGATTGGACAATTCAACACAAAGAGCGGGCTTCTGCACCCCACAGCTGGGATAGGGTAGCCATATACAAATGAGCAAATCGTTTAACGTCGCTGACGACTCATAAATTAGCCGGTGGAGATTTATTGCCGCGGCTGGTATCAACCTGTCCATGTTTATCTCAAAGAATAGAAGGATGTATTGTTGCAATTATGCAGCCGTGTGCGGGTTAGTATGGGACGCACGCGCATGTACTATCCGAGTTGTATCAACGAAGCATAAATATGCATGCACACTGAACTACTGAATGAACAGTTAAGGAAGCTGCGCGGAATCAGCGACATGATAAAATCGTTTCTATCATCTTCTGTCGTCATCGTTGTATCCTTTCTTTTCAGTGGGGGCACACACTGCATTAAGTCAGTCTCAGTACATCGTTATTTGGGAATTTCCTCGGTGTCGAAAGCTTATCAGCGCTACTTGCGAGAGCATTCGGCTCAGGATAAAAGTTAAGTCGCCATAGATTGCTCGCGTGTTAGTCAGCTTTACCACTGACGTTGTGAGCAAATATTGTCAAAACGTGCCGGAGTATGCATAACCTGACCCGACCCGACAACACCGTCATGTTGGAGTCGGAGTTGGAATCAACTGCGGCTGAACCAACTGCTACATTCCGACCCCGATTGACAGGCAACAGCGGGCGCCCAACGAGCAATGCCTTGACGTCTCTTCACGAGAAAACCTGGCATTCCAGCTGGGTGTGGGTAGCAACGTATTTATGAGCGATATATTTACGAGACATGCACGCCGCCTGGCTGCAGAGACGGACACAGCCGCCCGTCCTGGAGGTGGCCAGGTCTCCTCCACAGGGGCCATATATTCTGTCAGATTGTAATCCGACACAGCCAACCGCAAAAAGTCGGATTTAGGGTGTTGCGGCCAGGAATATGATTTCAACCCATGCTTTCGTGACAAAGTGCGTCTAGGATTACTCTGAAAAATGCAAGAGGAACATTATTCACACGTAGTCATTGTCTATGTATGTGGCAGCGGAAGGGCGTAATCGTGTTGGGCTCCTGGAATCCACCGCTACCTGGACACGATCTTAGCATGACCTACCATGTTTCCTAAGGACATTCTGTCTGTTGAATCTCCACGCCCATCCAATGCGATATCGGCTTCAATGTGTAACTCGCCTCCGCTACCTCACTCACCAACCGTCGGTACTGTATTACGGAAGCCATGTCCAGGCGAATAGCAGGCGCACAAACTTCACAGCCTCACATTGCTCCAGATAATGAACGTCAGTATTGAATGACGAGGAAATCTGGGCAAAACAACGTAGCATTGATTCTTATTTGACACGAAAGATGTCCAAAGACCTGAAGTCATACCTGACTAGCATTGTTACGAAATGCGTTAATCGAATGTCAAGCTTAGGTCAGGCTTCGCAACAAAATCGTTTGCCTGCTGACGACATTATTAACTTGGAACTAAGTTGGATGCAGCTGCTGATAATCACCACGAACATGACAATGCCAACAAACAGAGTTCAATGGAAATTGAGCGCAATAAGGCGCAGTATGCCTTGTGAAGGCCGATGCTGTGCGGTCCGCATGCCCGGCATAGTTATCTCGACCTGATGAACCCATGAGTTGGTCTCACGGTGCGACTACGCTTTGGTCACCCGACGCCGTTTCGTGGAACACGCCGTCAGTGGGACGTATTGAGAAAACAGTCATGCCGTGTCTCGGTTTTGATATATCAATTTGGGTACCTATTCTAACATTCATAATGCTGAGCGTCTTTGTTAGCTTGTAGTAGGTATGCTTCGCTACATGCACTGTTCTGTTCTGAGGCATTTGCTTCACTCCAGTGAAAGGTTGTTTGCGAAGAACGGCAATGTGGATACGTAAAGTGCACTTGGCATAAATGAAGCAGCGCTTGGTGCGCAATGGAAGAGCGAAGCTGTGCAAATGTGCTAAGAGGGCCGTGCAGTAAAATCTCGTTGTGTATATTAGTCACACAGGGATTACTTTAAGTGCCTAAACAGTCACGTGTCTTCAAGCATGCATGCAAAGCTAAGATGATTTCGGTTCCGATAAACTTAACAAATTGCGCTGCTTCCTCCAGAAATAGAAAGCGCTATCTCTTACTGGACATAACTAGAGACCCGGGAACCCAAAACAGGCACGTGACCTCTTGGCCAGCCGAAGCATCTGGCAGGTGAAGGGGTCACGTGGCACGACGGCTGTCAGGGACCGGCTGCGATGCAGGTGCGCAGTATGCTGCCCATGTTCCAGAATGCTGCTGCATTCCCATAAAAAATCAGATTTATAACAATTCAGTAGATATCAGTAGAAATTCTGGTTGAAGTTTGTAAATATCAAGACAAAAAGAGCGGATCTAGCTCTGAGTGAACTAATTCCAGCTTAATGTAGGTGCAACATATAATATATTACAACGCTAAGAGCCGTTAATTTTGACCGTGCGCGGAAATGCAGCCACCATCCCCGCTCTTTGGCCAAATATCAAAAGCATTTTATGAAGAATATTGGGATAGAAGTTCTCAAAAATGGAAATTGATTGATTGATTATTTGGGCTAAAGGGTGCAAGGTCAGAAATGGAAATTGAGAAAGCGCACCTGCCTCGGTTTGTTTATTTGTTTGTTTATTGGTTGGTTCACGACACACTTTATGCACATTCACGGCTAATGGCGCCACCCACACTGTTTCGCCGGTGGGCCGCGGGATTGGGAAGCACCTGACTCGGGTTAAAATACTAAAACGGGAAGTGTTGTAGCAAAAAATGCGAAAAAATGTCAATTGCGTGACGGTGGGCCGGGTGGCAGCGATTAGCGTTTGTACCAAATATCCGGAAAGGGATTCGCTCGGTCTTCGCCCTCGCTCGAGGTAACTGGTCATTTTCCATTTAGACACAGATGGTCATCAAACCACGCGCTGACACTGGAGTCAGTTCCAGTGCTTTCTTCGCTTCACCTGTTGTCTCAGTCCTCGTGACGCCATTGTTGCCGCACGGTGCGGCTATCTTTCTGTCGTCCAATGCAGTCTCCTGGTGTTATCGTTCACTCGCAGCTGCAGTTTCCAAGTTACGCTGCTGTGACAAGACTCGATCTCCGGGAGTCGAAGTTTCTCATTGGCACGAGTACTAGTGGAACGTTCGGATAAACAATAGTAACTTGATGTTTCCAAAATCTACTCTATTTAGAGAAAAGAAGCATCACTGAAGTCCATATGACCCAATCTAATCAATTGTGTGATATCTGTTGCTCTTATTCATGGCGGCAGGGCAGCTGTCGGAAATCTTTCCGCTCGTGTCGTTGGTGCCAAAGGCATAAGAGTTTAAGCATTAGATTTGTTGTCATTAGAGTTGTTGTCATTAGAGTTTAGGGGCGCATCGACGGCGCAAAAGGCGAATTCGTATGATTTAAGTATGTAACATCTCCAGCTTCGTTTAGTTCTTTTTCGGTGCTTATTTATGACAGACATATCTTAAGTTGGTAGATGTCGCGCCGTGCGATACTGGAGTCAGAGATACTCGGCGTTATGTCATTATACGACGTCGCATTATGATATTAACGCCGGTCGATCGGCGATCATGACGACGAGTTCATGACATGTCCATTAGCGCACACACCTCTCAGCTCACGAGCATAGCCACCAGTCGGCGCGATCCTCAGTTCTGCAAAATTGCTCCGAAGAGCGACTTCGCTTTGTGCCAATGGGGGAGTTTCCGCTTTCTCCGTAGGAAAAGGTGAAGCTGGCCGGGTTGTTTGCTCACCGAATACGGAGAGAGCGTTGATCACGACTGATGCTGAACAAATATAGCCGCTGCAGCAAAGACGAAACATCACCTACATTGTGGCATACAGGGTGCCGTATGTCAAACATAGCTTCTGTTTATTCCAGGTGCAGGTGCAAGCAAGCGGTAAAGATATTCCAGAAGGAAACAGACCAAAGCTTAAGAACATTTAGTTGAACCAATTTATACATGGCTTGTAATCGCACCCATTAGTTCCAATAAGCGCACTTGACGTCTAATCAGCATTACTTATTGGATAGCCAATGTGCAGAAGCTATCACAAATCATTGGTGGACATGTTTATGCACGCCTACAGGCTGGCTGTCATCCGTCTCTGGACCAGGTATTTGTGTCAAGTCCAAGGGGCACACTGCTCCGTAATGGACGCACCTAAGTGCCAGATGGTTCACCACACCGGTCGTTATTCTACACGAGGCACCAGTTAGCGGCATATACCCACACTGGGTTTAGTGCGGCAAATCAGGCCACCGTGACTCTCCTAAAAGGAGATACCGATAATTTTTAACCTTGGCTAGGTGGTGGCTGGCAGATCCAAACCACACACACACACACACACACGCATGGAAGAACACAAGTGAAAAGGCAATGGAAAACACCCACTAGAACACGTATTTTACACTTCCGGTTCATAAAAGTAAAAAGACGAAATGTAGGAAGGACAAGCATACTGGGCTAGTACAAACACGCATCGACCTGGTAGAACACATCTTTTTACATAGTGCGGTGGAGTGAAATGCTCTGGTGTGAAAATGCATTGGTGGCGGACTAAGGAATTCGGGAGAAGTGAAGCAGAGCAGCATAGCATGGAACACCCGCAACAACGTCTATGCGACATGTAGGGTAAAAACCGAAATGTCTAACAAATGTGAAAGAATGAACCAATTATGTTAAGCACACAAAGTTGAGGCACATAAACGCCAAAGGCATGATTCTCAGGCGACGACCTCAGATAAGCTTCCAGATATCAGATGTATTAAATATGTTACTAAAAAAAGTTATACTCAGTTGTAACGAAGAAAAGCTTGTCACCTTGAAGGGCATAACTATACAAAACATACATTTCATTGACAAATACATTATCTGGACGTCATAACAGTCAGAACAGCTAGCTAATGTATTTACGGTAACCGACATCTAAACCCTACGCAGGCGAAGCTTCATAAGTCAGCAATCACCTGATTATCTGACTGAGCCTCAATACTGACATTTATTACCGGGCTGCCATTGGCCTCAGCCTTGGCATAATGGAAAGTACTTGGAATTCAGAGACTGTCAGTCAGCCAATGAGTGCAGTGGGAAGAGTGGACCTCTGCCCAGCGGACTACGTCAGAGTGTCTAGCCGACTGAGGAGACAGCGTGCATCTTTTGACCAGCAGACTGAGGACAACATGCACCTCTGTCCAGCCGACTGAGGATGGTGTGCACCTCTGTCCAGCCCGTCTGAGGACAGCGAGCACCTCTGTCCAGGCGACTGAGGACGACGTGCACCTCTGTCCAGCCCGTCTGAGGACAGCGAGCACCTCTGTCCAGGCGACTGAGGACGACGTGCACCTCTGTCCAGCCGACTGAGGATGGCGTGCACCTCTGTCCAGCCCGTCTGAGGACAGCGAGCACCTCTGTCCAGCCGACTGAGGACGACGTGCACCTCTGTCCAGCCGACTGAGGACGGCGTGCACCTCTGTCCAGCCGACTGAGGACACCTCTGTCCAGCCGACTGAGGACGACGTGCACCTCTGTCCAGCCGACTGAGGATGCACCTCTGTCCAGCCCGTCTGAGGACAGCGAGCACCTCTGTCCAGCCGACTGAGGACGACCGTCCAGCCGACTGAGGACGACGTGCACCTCTGTCCAGCCGACTGAGGACGACGTGCACCTCTGTCCAGCCGACTGAGGACGACGTGCACCTCTGTCCAGCCGACTGAGGACGACGTGCACCTCTGTCCAGCCGACTGAGGACGGCATGCATCTCTGTCCAGCCGACTGAGGACGACGTGCACCTCTGTCCAGCCGACTGAGGACGACGTGCACCTCTGTCCAGCCGACTGAGGACGACGTGCACCTCTGTCCAGCCGACTGAGGACGACGTGCACCTCTGTCCAGCCGACTGAGGACGACGTGCACCTCTGTCCAGCCGACTGAAGACCACTTTCCCGGTAGCACCTGCACCTGAAATGCAACTGTCTACAGCACATCGGCCTTGCGAAAATATTTCAACGGGCGCATGTTTCAAATATCTTAATCCGGCGCCAGTCTGTCGTCTCGTCCCGATCACCTTCTATGTTATCTTGCCTCCAGTGGCATCGCGGCTTCCTGAGCGCATTATCCGGTATGCATGGAATGCCGGTGGCTTAATGGCGGTCCACTCAACTTATGGGACAACCACCTCGCACCTTTCACCACCCTACATATACAGAATTCCATCGCTGCTTAGTCGTGGAAATAGGCTTGCTGCAGTCTGGCAGCAAACACAGCTACCTCCCACTATCGAGAAATACAGCCATCCACCACTATCCAGAAACAGGGTCATCTACCAATATCGAGAAACGCAGCCATCCATCACTATCCAGAAACACAGCTATTCATCATTATCGAAATATGCAGCTATCCACCAATATCGAAAAACAGCTGTCCACCACTATCCAGAAATACCTACGGCTATACACCACTTTCAAGAAAGGTGGCGACGAACGCTAAAATGAATGCGGACACCAGCGCACATGATTTACACAAATTCATATGCCTGGAAAGATACCAAATATTAATCTGATATCATTGATTGCTGTCTGAAAACGAGCGAGACAGAATATTCTACGAGACAAGGAACAATACCGGGAGATATACACACCGCTATCCTTGTTGGTATTCACGATTGCTAGCATGCCACTACGGACGAATAAATCAGGCACGGTATGCCTGTCACCAGTACTTTATGGCAACCGGGACGCATTCCCCACCAAAAGAAAGCTGGCTGGCTATGATTTAGGGCCACGGTGTTTTATCGGCCCCGAGGGAGTGGTCCGAAGGCTGGGGCTCGGATGCTGGCAAGTGAATGGTCTCCAGAGTCTCAGTCGCAAGGCTGTGTCTCGTGCGACGTCAGGTTAAACTCGCTCTGGTTATGCCACCCACCAGTAGCCCGCCCATGATGAACCGGGGTTTCTGCCCCAATAATACCCCACTTCACTGGTAACTTACACAAACGGTCTTCATAGGGAAACAATCGATGGCAGAAGATCGCCGCGCACTATCGTAGTGTGTGACAAAATATGTATGCGTGTAATAGTTACACGCCTCTCTCTCGCTCTCTCTCTCTGTCTGTCTGTCTGTCTGTCTGTCTGTCTGTCTGTCTGTCTGTCTGTCTGTCTGTCTGTCTGTCTGTCTGTCTGTCTGTCTGTCTGTCTGTCTGTCTGTCTGTCTGTCTGTCTGTCTGTCTGTCTGTCTGTCTGTCTGTCTGTCTGTCTGTCTGTCTGTCTGTCTGTCTGTCTGTCTGTCTGTCTGTCTGTCTGTCTGTCTGTCTGTCTCTCTGTCTGTCTCTCTCTCTCTCTCTCTCTCTCTCTCTCTCTCTCTCTCTCTCTCTCTCTCTCTCTCTCTCTCTCTCTCTCTCTCTCTCTCTTTCTCTCTGTCTCCGTCTGCCTCCTCTCGTCCAGCGCGTGAGAGTGGCGGTACACCGACCCACAGTGCTCTCCACTGACTCTGCGCCCACTTCACGCTGCCTCTCGGGTCGGGTCGGGTCGGGTCGAGCACCCTCCGCCGGCCGAGGAGTGCCGCCGTGGTCAGCCAGCACGCTGTGCAAACGTGGACCGCCCCTCGGCGCCCCGGTCGTGACGCCAAACAGCAGCCACTGCCAGCGCCATGGCCACTCATCGCATCTCCAGCCGCTTCTTATTGAACAAACAGAGCCGGTGTTTGGACTGCTGCTGCTGCGGTGGCGACGGTCGCGGCCGCGGTCGCCACCGAGTAGGAAGGGAGGGGGGGGGGGGGGCCGGGGGTGGATAGGGTGGGGTCTGTTGTATGCGTCGCCGCCAGTGATATAACCGCGCCTCCGAGTCGGGCCCAAGTCGGCAGCGTCGCGGTCACCGAGCCGCATTCTGTGCGTTCCCGCGGCCAGATCTGGACGCCACATCTGGCCACAAAAAAACCGGCCGCCACTGCAAGATGCCAGAGCGTGGCACAGCGGGACGCAACATGGCCGCCCGGCCTCCCTGCGCGCGCTCTCTCCCACGCTGACTCTCTCCACGCGCCGCCCGCTGTGCCCTCATCTACCATATCACGTAAACTGCACGGCGGCACGGACGCCGGCCGGCAGCAGCGACGGCTCCCGCTGGACCCTGGACGATGGCCGCTGGCCGGTCCAGGGTATAGACGAAATTCCAGCTATGATATGCGGCTTGGGTAATTTGCACAAGTGGCCCATGCGCTGACCTCGTCTGTCTCTGACTGGCGCGCCGCGCGACTTTTGGTGATTATTGTGAGGCGCCACTGCCAATGTCTGTCGAATAACCAGTGCGTCGACGATATGACTCGCCAATAAACTGCCAGTGGGTGGCTCCTCGAACCGCCCATGGACTTCCAATGGCCAGCTCCCAATGCACGCACGTCTAACGCTGAGAGAAACCAACTTCCTGCACAGCACAGACGCCTTGAGTACTGCCGAGAGACGTTGTGTTCAAGCCATTCATCTTCCATTTTCCTCGCACGTGCGCTCAAATTTTCAACTGACCTCAGGGATACACGAAATACAGACAGGCTTGACGTTTGCCAGCTAGTATGCCAAATTGCCGGCACCGTCTATGACCAACCGGAAGGTCGCTAGGTCAGCGCACATGACCAACTGGAAGGTCTCCAGGTCAGCGCACATAACCAGCCGGCAGGTCTCCAGGTCAGCGCCTTAATCCCTGTGACGTCACCGCCTGCCGTCTACGGCCAGCCAATCAGTGTTGGTTCAGTCTGTCATTGCATTGTCGGCCCTGCTGGCACGGTCTGAATGTCGGTCGCATGATGGAGACCGTGCCCCCCCCCCCCCCCAACAGGCTCCGCCGGCAGTAGCTCACGCCTCGCAGCAGTGTGTTGGGCGCTCGCCGGCCACCACAGTTCGGCAGAAGACGCAGGTTGGCTGGCGCCGCCGAGCGTCGGCAGTCATTACGGAAGGAACGACAGAAACAATAAAACTGCTTATCAGTCACGCTGCGTGCCCCATTGGGGCCTATTTACGGTCTCGTTAGCTCCCGCTTAACGGACCGCTTTCGGAGAATGCTGGTTGTGAGGGGAGAGGTGGTTGAACGCAGCCCATCCATCTTTTGAAGCGATCCCAATGCCGGACCTAAGCATGCTCCTAGCACAATTAAGGTGCTCCTAGAAGCATCTTTCGAATTGAAGCCTACGGAACATGGAGAATATTTAGCAAAGCAATACAAAAAGCATGAAGCTGCACGTACAAAATATGAAGATAGGAACAAAGAAATTACTGAGAATAGTTGAGACCCCTGCAGCCGTCTTGCCTTCAGGCGGCAAGATTTAATCCGCGGGACCGAAACAAGTACGTCATCCAAATTACATCTACTATGAATGGAGCATGCACATGCCACAACACCTATATCACCACACAAGGGTCATTCAAGTTGAAGCCAACTTAGTTTGCGACCCAAGTCCTGGCGCCTCTCACATCAGCTGACGTTGCTGACAAATATGTCGGCTTCAGATTCATCATTGCAGTGATCCATGATCGAAGCTACCAAGTAACCGGGGGAGAGAAGGAGAGAGGAAGAGATGGAGAGAGGGATGATGCAAGACTCACCTCGACCTCTCAAATCGAAAGCTAACTGGCCACACTTTGGCCAGCTCGTGTGCCTCGGAAGCAGCGAACGTCACAGCCGATCGTGCGTCCCCTCCCATTCCAACGATCCAGCCATGGAAGTGGAGGCAGCTCGGGACGCCCGGCCCGGATAAGATGGCCACCTCCTCGCTCGCTCCTGGCCGCCCGAGCCACAAATGACATGGCCAGGCGAGAGGCTCCAGCTCGTGGGAGGTGGGGATGGGCTGGTCCAATCGAACTACGCCCCTGCAAATGGACAGGTTCATTTCACTGGCCGTAAAGAGCGGGCCGACAGCCGTGCTCTTGAAAGCCTGCGGTGTACGTTCGTGGTCGCCGTGGGGATTACAGGTAATGCTGGACAATGAAAGACCAAGGCTTACACTGCGCTGCACAACTGTTTAATATAGCATGCAGTGTCGGTGTTCAAAGTGGGCTGCTATCAATGAACTGTGGATCAAGCTGGTTGGGAAGGTCAGCCGACTCGCAACGCTATTATCTAGGATGAATAGGCAAAATCAACTCGGCGTAATATTCATATCGCATGCTCGGGAATTGAGCAAGAATGACACCTGTCAATTTTCAAAACACACAGAAGCGTTCACACAAGACCCGGTGGCGACCTCATGTTTGCCAGATTGTGGGTTATCAGTGACGACCAGCTCCATGGAATCATGCGAGTTTTAATGCTGTGACGCCGGATTGCTGATAATCCCTTGTCAGCTGTGTTCCTCAGAAGCAGCACATCACATCCATAGTACCCGTGTTAAACGGTGTCTCGGCATGTTTTCACTTGATATGGGAGCTTATCACATCCATCGAAATTGGTGGTGGTACATATGTGATGTTGGAATCGTTCAAAAGCATAGTTAACTGCTTCGGAAGCCGACAAGGGCACAGACAGAGAAAAGGCATATGGCGCAAACTCAAAGACAGAGACAGAACAGACCGACACAGTCAAAGACAGAGCAGACAGACACAATCAAAGACAGAGACATAAAAGACTAACAAGGTCAGAGACAGACCAGACCGACAAAATCAAAGATAGAGACAGAGCAGACCGACAAAATCAGACAGCGACGAAGCAGACCGCGCAGCATCTGTTGTTGCGGCAGCAGGAGATGCTCCGTGGCAGCCTAATTACGCGGTTAGTGCCACAAGCAAGACTGGATCCCACATTGATTCCGCGCTTCTCGTTATCGTAAGTGTTCCTTTGTCGCCTAGCAACAGTAGCCTGTCACATTGGCTGATTCCAAATTTGTCTAGATATTGCGCCAGCCAAGGGCTTTCGAACTGCGGTATATTTTTTGAGTCAGTCCCTCTAACTATTGCGTCAATGCCTCTGTTCATGGTGTCCAAGCTATGGACTATGGACTACGGGTCATACCCATAGCTTTGTCATATCCAAGCTATGGGTTATCATAGCTATAGTTACTGTTGTTAATTTGAGTAGTATTTGTGTTTATCAATATCTTCTGGCAATGAGCAATTATGCAATGCAATTGTACTTGCCATATAACATTGCGACGGTCAGAAGAACAACTATGAAGTTCATAGACATTTACCGATTTACAATTTTTATGTTAATCGTCTGATTGATTGAAACAAATTTGTAAGGACTGCTCAGCATCCCTTCAGTCGTGAAATGTGCTATGAGCATGATTGAACTTTTATGTGACGAAAACAAGCGCTGCTTTGAGTATAATTTCGCATCTCGTCCCCTGGTCGGCTGTCGCCAGCTGTCGTCTGCACAGCGCAGCCGATGGGCGGCGAATGGCCGCGGCCATCCGCCACACCACACCGCCATCTTCCGAGCGGTGGCGGCGGCTGCGGCCACCCGCCACACCACACCGCCACCTTCCGACCGGTGGTGGCGGCTGCGGCCACCCGCCACACCACACCGCCACCTTCCGACCGGTGGTGGCGGCTGCGGCCACCCGCCACACCACACCGCCACCACGGTGGTGGGCTGCGGACCCGCCCCAATTTCCGACTGGTGGTGGCGGTGCGGACACCGCCAACCACACGCCATCTTCCGACTGGTGGTGGCGGCTGGCACCCGCCACACCACACCGCCATTTCCGATGGTGTGGCGGCTGCGGCACCCGCCACACACACCGCCACCTCCGACCGGTGGTGGCGGCGCGGCCACCCGCCACACCACACCGCCACCTTCCGACTGGTGGTGGCGGCTGCGGCACCCGCCACACCACACCGCCACCTTCCGACCGGTGGTGGCGGCTGCGGCCACCCGCCACACCACACCGCCACCTTCCGACCGGTGGTGGCGGCTGCGGCCACCCGCCACACCACACCGCCATCTTCCGACTGGTGGTGGCGGCTGCGGCCACCCGCCACACCACACCGCCATTCCGACCGGTGGGGCGGCTGCGGCCACCCGCCACACCACACCGCCATCTTCCGACTGGTGGTGGCGGCTGCGGCCACCCGCCACACCACACCGCCATCTTCCGACTGGTGGTGGCGGCTGCGGCCACCCGCCACACCACACCGCCACCTTCCGACTGGTGGTGGCGGCTGCGGCCACCCGCCACACCACACCGCCATCTTCCGACGGTGGTGGCGGCTGCGGCACCCGCCACACCACACCGCCATTTCCGACTGGTGGTGGCGGCTGCGGACCCGCCACACCACACGCCACCTTCCGACCGGTGGTGGCGGCTGCGGCCACCCGCCACACCACACCGCCACCTTCCGACTGGTGGTGGCGGCTGCGGCCACCCGCCACACCACACCGCCACCTTCCGACCGGTGGTGGCGGCTGCGGCCACCCGCCACACCACACCGCCACCTTCCGACCGGTGGTGGCGGCTGCGGCCACCCGCCACACCACACCGCCACCTTCCGATCGGTGGTGGCGACTGCGGCCACCCGCCACACCACACCGCCATTTTCCGACCGGTGGTGGCGGCTGCGGCCACCCGCCACACCACACCGCCACCTTCCGACTGGTGGTGACGGCTGCGGCCACCCGCCACACACACCGCCATCTTCCGACCGGTGGTGGCGGCTCGGCCACCGCCACACCACACCGCCATCTTCCGACTGGTGGTGGCGGCTGCGGCCACCCGCCACACCACACCGCCATCTTCCGACCGGTGGTGGCGGCTGCGGCCACCCGCCACACCACACCGCCATCTTCCGACCGGTGGTGGCGGCTGCGGCCACCCGCCACACCACACCGCCACCTTCCGACCGGTGGTGGCGGCTGCGGCCACCCGCCACACCACACCGCTATCTTCCGACCGGTGGTGGCGGCTGCGGCCACCCGCCACACCACACCGCCATTTTCCGACCCAATTACACCGCGGGAAACCCACTGGTGCGGGGCTCCTGATGACCTATACAAGAATTGGGCGCTAATGATCAAAGCACTGATCGAAGCGTCCTAAAGCTCAAATAACTAACTAACTAACGTATACAGGAATTTAATCAGCTTACGTTCGTCTAAGCTTCAGGCTTTGGAAAAACAGGAAGTCACTCATATTGCTCAAATCCTCCAGGGTGGGCCACCATGTAGCAAATGCATTCAACAATAACAATGTTGAAGTCATCGAATGTTCCTGCGTGTGACAGGTGACTGACTTGTTGTCTACTTGGCGCATCACAGATCCCTGTGACGCTCCGTACCGACTACGGTATGCACATACACATGTCTTGATAAACATTGCGCATACCAGTACAAGACGCCATGGGGGGCGCTGGACCAGCGAGGGAAAGAGGCAGACTGTAAATATATCGTGCTGCAGGCAGAGACTCGGCCACCATACCGTGCTACAGGCAGAGACTCGGACACCATACCATGCTGCAGGCAGAGACTCGGGCACCATACCGTGCTACAGGCAGAGACTCGGACACCATACCGTAGCAACAATAAAAGGTTTACAGATCGACCGCAATCGCCCTGTCTCAGCAACCCCTGACGATATATGCCCGCACAGAAGAGCACGCACTCCAACCACAAGCACTGCCTGCTTGGACTTTGGTACAGTGAATGCAAATTCCAGATACGAGGTTCACATTTGAGAGCAGCCCACCTTCGCGTATAATACCTCCAATTTCGGCATAAGCGCATTGAAAATCAATCCGATTCTGTACAGATTGGCTGCACTATTACTAAAATTAGGCTTCACTGCCGATTATAGTGCACACAGCTCAGAGCCCAAGTGCACCATGTCGGATTGTCGCAATAGCACAACTGGCGGGGTGTGTCACCGTCCTCTATGTCTTTCAACTCTGCCAATCATCACCTTGTATCGCACACACACGTCTAGCACCGAGTCATGAGGCACTGCTGGTAAGGACGATCGCCCTGCTCTGGGCACGCAGGTCACGTGATAAGACTGAGAAAGATGAGGAGTACGTCAAACTAAATATTGGAACGAAAGGTGGCAACAATCAAGTTAAAGGATAAAGCGCAATTACACATAAAACATAATCTTGGGCGACGCAACAAAAAGCTAAAATTTGGAAAGGGCGCCGTTAGAGTCAACCCGAAATGATTCATTATGGGAACTTTTCGTCCCTTTTCGACAAGGGAGCTGACATGGCTCATGAGAGCGGGATGTGAACAAGGGAGCTGACATGACTCATGGGAGCGGGATGTGAACAAAGGAGCTGTCATGGCTCATGGAAGCGGGATGTTAACAAAGGAGCTGACATGGATCATGGGAGCGCGATGTTAACAAAAGAGCTGACATGGCTCATGGGAGCGGGATGCGAACAAAAGGGATAAACGCGTGGTTCGTCCTCACTTGTAATTAAAAACATAATCTAGTTGGTGTAAGGTAACAACAAATACACTGAACTGATAGTGACCGTCAAAAAGACGCTAAACTGCGCGAGGTCGGTGTCGATGGGTTTGGGCGCACAGCCTCCTGGGCTCAGGCGTATTGCGCGCGAGAGGTCAATTGTCCGAATTGCGTCAGAAATGTGGCCTGTGCGCCAAACCCTATTCAGACTACGTGGAAAAGCCGGCCGACCGATCCGAACTGACGGTCATCGCCTTTTAATGTGTTGTTCGGTCCACGCATAGAGAAGTATTGTGTATATGTCAAGTGGGCATTATTACTGAGTTTGTGTGAAGCGGGTATTATTATCGTGTGCGTGTGTGTGTGTGTGTGTGTGTGTGTGTGTGTGTGTGTGTGTGTGTGTGTGTGTGTGTGTGTGTGTGTGTGTGTGTGTGTGTGTGTGTGTGCGTGTATGTGAAGCGGTTTTGCTTACGAGCATCTGCGAAGCTGGTCTTATTCACGGATATGTGTGAACCAGGAACTGAACAAGCAACCTTACCAAATTTTCCGCTCGTGGCAAACAATCGTGGTCAAGTAGACAAAATATCTTAATTACCGAGTTTGTGTTACATCATTTGTCTAACCATCTTAATTTCAGCCTGCGAGACGACACGCAAGTGACAGCACAAACACAGGCAATCAGCAAAGATAAGCACAAATGCACACACATGCGCACATGCACACACGCAATCTAACTTACACGCAGACACACATACGCACGTACATGAACAATCAAACACACATGCAGATACATACCTAAACACAAGCACACGCACGCATACATACACATGCATATACATATACCTACAAGTACGCCATATCACAGGGGCGCCCAGGCTCTGCCCGGAGCCAACACAACCACCTGGCTGCACACATTCGCCGCCTATCTGGACCTCACGGATGCCAAGCTGTTCTTGCACGCCCTGCCCGGCGTCGGGCGGCATTAATACCCGGCCTGTCGGAGGGCTCGGCGTCGACCCTCGGCCTCGGTTTAATCACCTGGAAGGACGACGGGCGGCGGGCGGACTGGCCGCCGCCGCCGCCACCGCCGCCACCGCCGCCGCCGCCGCCGCCGGACCCCAGCGCGCTCAGAGACAGAGGTGGTGGGCTGACTCCGCAGCCGCGCCAGACTGTCGGTCGCCTGCGCCACTGGCGTCGCAGACACCAAGGCAACCGATGGAGGGAGTAGGGGCGGCGGTGTGTGGTGCCGACCGGGGACGGTGACGAGGGCGACAGCCCCTATTGAGGCAGCAGAGGTACGGTGGCGAGGGCGACAGCCTCGGTGGAGGCGGCAGTGGTACGGTGGCGAGGGCAATATCCTCGGTGGAGGCAGTAAAGGTACAGTGGCGAGGGCGACATCCTCGGTGGAGGCGGCAGAGGGACGGTGGTGAGGACGACAGCCCCGGTGGAGGCAGTAGAGGGGCGGTGGTGTGATTCGGTGGACGGTGGCGCAGGTGTCAGCGAGGCCACAGTCAGTAGCACTGCCGTCTGCGCCGCACCAGGCGCAGTGATCAGCTGACGTGACCACGATAATCAAGCTACGCTCACCTAACGTGCCGAGTCGATACGGCCGAAGGCGTCGAGACTAATGGCTGATATCGGTGCACCTTCCGCCGGGACAACGGTACCAGCCAACTGTCTCCTTGCATCTTTTTGTCGGCGAAAAAGTGGACCGGTTTAGTGGCGAGTAGCTTAACGAATTCAACTCAGGAAAATCAACGGAAATCGAAGACCACGATGTCGACTGTGGCTGGCCACCATGGACCGGTCCACCGCGGACCGGTCCACCACGGACCAGTCCACCACGGACCGGTCCACCACGGACCGGTCCACCACGGACCAGGTCCACCGCGGACCGGTCCACCACGGACCAGTCCACCATGGACCAGTCCACCGCGGACCGGTCCACCGCGGACCGGTCCACCGCGGACCAGTCCACCGCGGACCGGTCCACCACGGACCAGTCCACCATGGACCAGTCCACCATGAACCAGTCCACCACGGACCGGTCCACCACGGATCAGTCCACCACGAACTAGTCCACCACGGACCAGTCCACCACGGACCATGTTCACCACGGACTGGTCCACCACGGACCAGTCCACCACGGAATAATCCACCACGGACCGTGTTCACCACGGATTGGTCCACCACGGACCGGTCCACCACGGACCAGTCCACCACGGACCAGTCCACCACGGACCGGTCCACCACGGACCGGTCCACCACGGACCAGTCCACCACGGACCAGTCCACCACGGACCAGTTCACCACGCCCTGCGCTGCGCTCACAATCCTGCGTATTCACATCGCGCTGAAGACCTCTTTGCAGCTATCCGACGGATGGAGGAACAAAAACTACTGAATGACGATTTTACAAGACCATGGACAGAAAAATTCGAGCGTATATCGGAAATGATATTGTGTCTCCAGGAGCCATACTGGCAGGGATAGTGGAGAGGGGACACATCGGATCATTGGATAATTGAACCCTTGCAAAATTGTTGATTGCGCATTTACACGCTTTTCAAGAAGAAAAAACTTAATTGACACATCACTCCGCCATCCGATTATTCTCCAGGAAAGAAGGCAGACTGTTTATGCATTTGAGTTATGATGCACCGCCTTCGCATTTCGTGTGGAAATGTGCGACTACAATGCGATAGGGATCCAACCAATTCGTTCCCATGTAGATAGCTAAATAGAAGCCATCCTTTCAGCATCAATCTAATTGAGTGGACTACCAGATGTTGACTTTTAAATTTTTGATGCAATCCGAACCATGTCCGCTATCCGCAAATCGGCGAACATGATATTAAGCTGGAGATGCTTTAGATCGCATCATTTATCTAAACATGCTAAATGTGGATGTGATGGAAACACTTGACGAAACGTGCATTTTATGGTGGGAATTCAAAGCCAGTACTGTCCACACTTAAGTTGTGAGTCGCGAACGTCACAACATTGCATTGTGCGAGACAGCCGAGGTCAAAACGGGAAGTCCACGACAAACCACGGCACCTCAGCCAACCTCTCCCCAAGTGCCGCACGTCGACCTCAACAATGTAACTGAGAGGTCTGTTTTGCTATAGCATGATTACTGAGTTTAGGTGCCTGTTGTCATCTCCGACCATATAGAACCTGTGCGATGAAAGATAATCGGGTGAAAATTGTTCAAATAATTTTACTACGGTATATATTTGGATGGAAGCTGATGAGCAGACGCAGCTTCAGACGTTTTGTGCACCATCGTTCACCTGCCTACGGATATTGCAGTCCACGTTCAGCTGCCAAGACCTACCTCTCAGACGGCCGTCTCCGGCACCAGACAGTCCCGGTACGCGGGTGGTCTCTGCTCTTCACCACCAGCGGGCAGCTCACGGCACACTCGTCTCTGACACCCTCGGCGCACTCGCCAAACTCCGACCAGCCCCGTCACAGCGTTTGTCTTCGGTTTCAGCGCGAGCAGCGCAGCTACGAGCGACAGGCAACCTCACGGCCCGGTCAGCGACTGACCGGCCAAGTCGAGTCGCCGCCACTGCCGCTAGCCTCCCGGACGGGCCACTGGGCGGCAGCACCGGTCGCCAACGCGCCTCGCCAGTGTCGCAGGTGAACAATGATTTGTTTACAACTGGTCGCGCCATTATCTGATCAGCAGAAGGTGGGAAATCTTATTTATCAACGGATTGAGAGACACGAGCAATTAGCGGTGGCGGTGTAGGGCCGTGCCCCGCACGCCGGGCGCGAGCGCAGGTAGTCATCAGCCGCGCGGAAGCCTGCAATTAGGCCGGGCCGCGGCGCGAGCGATGACGTCACGAGTCATCAGTTGGCCGATGGTGCGCGCGATCCGAGCAGCCTCGGCGCGTCCGAGCGGAAACGGGTCAAAACGCAGCGCTACGTCCAGCTTGTTTTGATATACGAGCGAGAGGGAGATTTCTGATTGGGCTTGATTTGAATAGAAAGCCGAGCTGAGGCGGGGGGAGTTTCTTGGATTCCTCACAGTGTGCGGGTGAGCCTTCATCCCAGCTCCATCACGGCTGCCACCCGCTGTCACTGCGGCTTAGGACCTCGGTCGGCAGAGCCGGACCACTCTCAGCTCTGGGGTGACACGAGGCGTACACAGACTTCCCCTTCCCCATACAACACCGTACGACTATGTCAATTTCTTTCTTCGAGGACTAAAGACATAAATTTGTCTTCACGAAGATTTGCAATGCTATCCTGCCCTGCTTTTTCTAATCGGGATTGGTCGTCAGACGAATGCGCTCCCATTCATAATTGCCACCATAAAGCGATTGCATGTACAACGTGGATACATTGTCAGCGGAACAGGGGCGGCTTTAATGTCCGTGCGTACCCCTACTGGTGCCAGCTTTGACCGATTCCGGTCACAGAAGCATTCCGTCACAACGCTTATAACCGTCATGACGTACGGATGGGCTCAACACCTTGTCTAATGCCTCTGAGCACTGGACATTGCTATACTCACGACGCCTGCATCCCTTACGACGTACGGGTGGACTCAACACTCTGTTTAGTACCTGTGGAAATTGTTATACTCACGACGCTTAGCTTAACCGCTAGGCATAAACGGCATATACTTGGTCAACAACATTCGGTAAAATATGTTCCGCATCAATCCAGTTTCGGTTGTTGCACCGTTGTTCGTGTATATTGGTCACATTAAAATTATCAAAATATGATGGCTAAAGTCCCCGAATAGACCTGTAATAACAACTTGTAATGGTTTCCACACGTGCCAAAAATCACCTGGTGTGCAGGTAATTTCAATTGTGGAAAATTTCCAGGAAAATGCCACAGATCTGCGTGTGCCGTGTGAGAATGCATTTACAATTCAAGCATTTAAACTTTGTGAATTATTTCCGTGCGGTGCTACCACGTCAATACTTGCAGTTTTCCAGAGCAGCGTCATGACCACCTGGTCCCACCCATTAGAAAACAGACGCATCTCATTTGCGGTTACCGGTATCGCCTTTCTGACATTTTGCACGCGCTGGGAGAATTCCAGCGGTGGCTGGTGCCGCACTAAATACGAAAAAGTGCATGGTGTTATTGGTGGAACATTCTCCCAATTTCTGAATAGTCTGTGCACGGTTGATGTGTATACAAAACCACTGTCGGAGACATAAGCTGTGCCTTTTTTTGTCAAATTCGGTCATTCATCACTCCGAAAATATGACTCCATTGTGACGGGTGAATAAAATTGACGAGAATTCAAAACCACCGCTTTTAACTGCTACTTCCCCGTAATATAAATGTACTTTCACTTGTAGTGGAGGTCTCTAACCCTTGAAGTGCTGGTAGTATCTCAATTTGGCCCTCACTAACTTGCATTTTAACCCGTCCCCTACAGCTTAATGAGTTTAATAGTTCAATGAGATGCAGCAAACATCATGGCGTAGCTTCGTTCTTGAACTTCTCGAGTTCCTTTGAACGTTTCGCTACTTCTTTTGGCCGCCCTTTCAGGTCAGGTCAAACATATCGATGCCGACAGTGCAGTCACCAGTTAGGCGTCGACATTTCAGATCCTGACAGTGAATCCAAGGATAATTTCTCACTCCGTGTTTCAATATCATTGATATACAAACTGAATACTTAGTTTTCAGTTTTTCTCAATCCTGACATGTACAATGCTTTAGGTCACCAATGAGATCGAGGTCAACTACATGGAAGTGTGTGTCGAGCTGTTGTGGTTGAAGATTTTGGAAGCAGATCGCGGTCAGACGATGGAAATTTGTAACGCGACACGAACTGCTGCTTTTGTTTTCAAGAAGAAATGCCAATTTTTATCAACAGCTTTGTCTATTTTCAACAAAAAGTGCACGAAGCGGAGGCTCCACAAAATCATTATGACCAAATTCACACCGATTGTCAAATTTTAGTGCAACAGTTACAACCCTTACAAGCTTACCTCCACTCATTGCAAACCTTCGCCTAGTCACTGTTGCCTCATAATAAATCGCGTTCTCACCACCAGGGAGGGCGCATATGAGATGTGCTTTTTCGGAATATACCAGGCTATGTAATGAACCCGTGAAGTTAACGGTTTTAGAAAGGATTGTGCTTAGGAAAACATAAAGAGTGACGACGCCACAAAGTCTAATGCTGCGGTTTCCTTTGAGTTATTGCTCCGGAACAACATTTTCCACAACTAAAACAATAAAATTGTGACGCTAATCATATCGAAATCTAAATCGCCATATTAAATGAACCTTGTAAGCTTTCATCAAGCCATTGTTACTTGGTAATAGCTCATATTTTTGTCCACAGAACGCCAATAATGCATATACTTTCGGGATATTTCAAGTCATGCCAAGTCAACTGACCTGATATTGATGCGAAACATTAAAAAATGATAGGAATAAATTGTCATCATGCTCATTCAAGCCTCCGGACAACAATTAATATTTAACTCATGGAGCCACCATTTTCCAAGTTTAAATCTTAGCATGGCATGTTGGTCCGATTCGGGGTCACATTCTTGTACTGAGTTTGCATTGCTTGTACTATGCTTTCCTTTTACTATGCGCTATAGTTAGTTCATGATAAATGTAAGGCCAAATACGTCTTCAGACGATGTCGTGATCTGACTTTTCCTTCCCTAAGTGCATGTCCTTAATAGGCTTGAACACAATTTTATTTTGTAACAAGGTACGCTCATCAATAATTATGAACAATGGGCCAAGTTTGAGCCGACCTTCTCCCGTGCACATATGACACAAGTTCCCCCTGGCAAGCTTGTAACTCGGCCGACAAAAATTAGATGGACTTGAAACGATAGAAAAGCCGACTTATTCAAATCGATCTCATGAGCCCATGATGGTGGTTGTGGGGATTGGTGCATTACGACCGCCGACTACTTCAGTGGACCATTGATGACGTTTCCGATCAAGTGCATGCAGTGGTGGGCCGCGATCCGCGCGCGACATGCTTTTCTTTATACTTGTTATCAGAGACATGACATCCTCAGAATCCTTACCGTCATCATCGCCAGCATCATCATTACAGCATCTTATTACTAGGTAGTTATTTCCTCCAACATCGTTACAGTTAACATATGGATAGTCCCAAGTCAACAAGCAAGCCGGTTGGGACTGAGGGCTGATATCAGCTGGCCGCCCAACATTGCTACCAGGTGGTTGAAGCACCTTTGGCTTCGCAGTACATCGCCTCTCCTGAGCCGGTCATCGCCGATCGGAGAAGGTGCTGAACAGCTGGAGGGTGGAGAAGGTGCTGTGTGGTGAGGAGAGACCGGAGAAGATGCTGAACAGCGGGAGGGTGGAGAAAGCTGGTGTGTGGTGATGAGGGAGGAACCGGGTAAGGTGCTGAGCAGTGGGAGCGTGGAGAAGCTGCTGTGTGGTGAGGAGGGACTGAAAAAGCTGCTGTGTGGTGAGGAGGGAGGAACCGGGGAACGTGCTGAATAGCGGGAGGGTGGAGAAGCTGCTGTGTGGTGAGGAGAGACCGGAGAAGGTGCTGAACAGGGGGGGAAGCTGCTGTGTGGTGAAGAGGGAGGAACCGGGGAAGGTGCTGAACAGTGGAATGATGGAGAAGCTGCTGTGTGGTGAGGGAGACCGGAGAGGAGGGGATGGGGAGGAGGAGGAAGGTGCTGAACAGCGGGACGATGGAGAAGCTGCTGTGTGGTGAGCAGAGACCGGAGGAGGTGCAGTGTTTGTGTGTGGATGTGTGTGGTGTGCTTGATGTGGGTCTCGCCAGATGTGAGTGGACTGCTGCACCGTCAGAACAGTGGGGGGAGGGGCTGGACTATCAGAGTGGTCGGCGGTTTGAAAAGCTGCTATGTGGTGAGATGGGAGGACCGGAGAAGGTGCTGTGTGTACGGGGTGAGGGTGGGGGCTGGACAGCCAGAGAGGTGGGCCCGCCTGACCGCACCAGCAGCGTCGTGTGGACACAGCCAACACGGAGTGGCTCCCGGCCGGCCGTTCGGCCGCGGCTCCAGCCGCCGTACTCAAACAGTCGCCAGCCGCCGGAACGGGTTGGCCGGCGCAAACAACGGCCGTCTGCCACTGCCAGGCGGGCCGCCACCACTGAAGAGGCGGGCCGCCACCACTTAAAAGGCGGGCCGCTACCACTGAAAAGGCGGGCCGACACATCTGGCGAGGCGGGCTGCCACGTTTGACGAGACGGGCCTGTTCACCTGGCGAGACGCGCCGCCACATTTGACGAGGCGGGCAGCCACATTTGACGAGACGGGCCTGCTCATCTGACGAGATGGGCTGCCACGTTTGACGAGGTAGGCCGCCGTGACGGGTTGTTGTCATGGTGTCACTTTCTTTACCCTGGGGAAAGAAGAGCCACTAGTCTCCTCATTCAGCGCTCTCGCCACCCACCCATATCTTACTATATTATTATCATCGTGAGAGGCGTGTGGGGGAGGTACATCTGTCAAACACTGACGCCGTGGGATGCCTGATGAAAGGCATGATTGGCCAGGTACCCGGACCGCATGTGCTGTACAATGCAGTGAGAGATGTGTGTGGGGGAGGTGCATCCGTCAAACACTAACACCGGAGGGATATCGATGACAGGCGAGATTGCCCAGATCGCGCGTGCTGTACGGTACTGGGAACCGTGGTGCCCATTCGTCGACTGGACAGCGACCCGGCCGATACCACACTCTGTAGTACATATGGTGGCTTAGGGCGTATGCATTAAGTTAGACTTACTGCCTGCCTGATCTTTCTGCCTGCCATCTATTTGCAGATTTTAGTGCCACCGTGATTCACAACTCGCGCCGTCCGTGACGTTCTGTGGCGCGAACCACGGAGACCGCATCGCAATGTTCTATTTTTCCAGACGGCTGGCAGACATTCTAAATAGGGATAGCAAAATGGGAAATCCTGTGTGACGCATACATAATCGCGAGAACCAGCCACAGCGATTGCCGTTGTCTTCCCGCCAAGGCTGGCGGCACCGCTCGACGCTTGTTTCCAGCCGGTTCATGGTGTGTGCTGCTGGCTGCGGCCGACGACCACAAATCAGTGACGGCCTGAAGTTGACGGCTTGATCGGCTGATTGGGCCGGTGATTCTGACGACGATGATCGCTCGATGCGACCAGCGAGGTTAATTAATACACGCGTTTTTCTTCTCGTGGATTGTCGATGCCCACTAAAAGCATCCAGTCGACAAAAACAACTGGATGTGGTGATACCCCCGTGACATCAGCCAGGCTGATCTTGAATAGGTTGGCGCAAGGCGGACAACATTGATCCCACAAATCGAACTGAATATGCCACGGGGATGAAAAGTCCATAAAGCCGCACATACCTCAGCCCTTCCGTACCATAAGATATTACCAGATCATTTATTTCTGATGCATTAAGAACTAAATTGTCTACTCATGGGCTTCTGTCGTTCAAAACTCATTTATTACTGTATCGAAAACAACACGCATTCATCTGGGCGACTAATGCCTACAGAAGACAGCACAGCATGAAAGGCCGTGGTATTTGTGATTTGACAAGTATTCAGTGCCCATCTGGGTGTCGTTACACCATACAGTACGGTCGACCCTGACTGTGCTGGCAAGCAACCTGGCACGGTCGCCCCTGACCCCTACCATTGCAGTGGCAACCACATCGGGGTAACCATAGCAGGATCTGATTCCAATCAGCACTTTTTATTTACCCGATTTCAAAAGTAACAACATTCCAGGGTCATTCTGTCATCTTCCTATCATTTGTCACCTCAGCCCTATATCAATTAGTTATACCTGCTTTCGTCAACAGGATTAAACTCTTTTTATTGCGCCATCAATCTTGTTCGTTTGACAAACGCGTAAACAAAACGGCTAGCTATCCATCACTGGTGGACAGAAGAGCAGATGCGTCTCTAGCGAAGCGGCAAATAGGCACGCGCGCAATGCTGCTCTCTGTCGCGGCAACATGCTCAACGGCGCGTTCACATTCCTGGTCTGGGCGTCGTGCGTGGACTAGAAGCTCGCACAGTGGAGCAGGCGGCGGCACTGCTCACGGCCGGCGACACTGTTCACGGCCGGCGGCACTACTTACAGCCGGCGACACTACTCACGGCCGGCGGCACTGCTCACGGCCGCCGACAGGACTGCTCACAGCCGGCGGCACTGCTCACGGCCGGCGGCTCTGCTCACGGCCGGCGGCACTTCTCACGGCCGGCGGCGACACTCAGGCCGGGCTTCACGGCCGGCGACACTACTTACAGCCGGCGGCACTACTCACGGCCGGCGGCAGCACTACTCACGGCCGGCGGCTCTGCTCACGGCCGGCGGCACTACTCACGGCCGGCGGCACTACTCACGGCCGGCGGCACTACTCACGGCCGGCGGCACTACTCACGGCCGGCGGCACTACTCACGGCCGGCGGCAGCACTGCTCACGGCCGGCGGCAGCACTACTCACGGCCGGCGGCAGCACTGCTCACGGTCGGCAGCACTGCTCACGGCCGGCGGCACTGCTCACGGCCGGCGGCACTACTCACGGCCGGCGGCACTGCTCACGGCCGGCGGCACTGCTCACGGCCGGCGGCACTGCTCACGGCCGGCGGCAGGCACTGCTCACGGCCGGCGGCACTGCTCACGGCCGGCGGCAGCACTGCTCACGGCCGGCGGCAGCACTGCTCACGGCCGGCGGCACTGCTCACGGCCGGCGGCACTGCTCACGGCCGGCGGCAGCCTGCTCACACCGGCCGGCACTACTCACGGCCGGCGGCTCTGCTCACGGCCGGCGGCACTGCTCACGGCCGGCAGCACTGCTCACGGTCAGCGGCAGGACTGCTCACGGCCGGCGGCACTGCTCACGGCCGGCGGCACTGCTCACGGCCGGCGGCACTGCTCACGGCCGGCGGCACTGCTCACGGCCGGCGGCACTGCTCACGGCCGGCGGCACTCTCACGGCCGGCGGCACTCTCACGGCCGGCGGCACTCCTCACGGCCGGCGGCACTCCTCACGGCCGGCGGCACCCTCACGGCCGGCGGCACGCCGCCACGGCCGGCGGCCGGCGGCGGCAGGACTGCTCACGGTCGTCGGCACTACTCACGCCCAGCAAACGACGTCATTGCATGCACCCGCGACATCATTACATGCGCCCCCGACGTCATTATATGCACACACCCGCGTTAGAACCCTCCGCGAATAATTCAGTGTCCGACGTCAGTCCGCGAGAAACGCCAAGACACTTCCGACACGGGGGGACTCCGAGATGTCTCCGACACGGGGGCTCCGAGACACGGCCGACACGGGGGTTCCGAGACACGGCCGACACGGGGGTTCCGAGACACGGCCGACACGGGGTTCGAAGGGACTCCGAGACACTTCCGACACGAGGGCTCCGAACACTTCCGACACGAGGGCTCCGAGACACTTCCGACACGAGGGGCTCCGAGACACTTCCGACACGAGGGGCTCCGAGACACGTCCGACACGGGGGGCTCCGAGACACGGCCGACACGGGGGTTCCGAGACACGGCCGACACGGGGGTTCCGAGACACGGCCGACACGGGGAGCTTCGAAACATTTCCGACACGGGAGGCTCCGAGACACGGCCGACACGAGGGGGACTCCGAGACACTTCCGACACGAGGGGCTCCGAGACACGTCCGACACGAGGGGGACTCCGAGACACGGCCGACACGAGGGGCTCAGACACTCCGAACACGGCCGACACGGGAGGCTCCGAGACACGGCCGACACGGGGGTTCCGAGACAAGGCCGACACGAGGGACTCCGAGACACGGCCGACATGAGGGACTCCGAGATACGCCCGACACGGGAGTTCCGAGATACGCCCGACACGGGCGCGCTATAGTACACAACGCTTCGACTAGCTCCTTCTCATCCACGCGGTCCGGCGCCGCTGCACTGGTCCGAGTTTTCGCCAGCGTGACGTTACACCCGGCGATCCGGCCGCGACACGCTTGTCTGGCGGCGAGCCGAGTGCAGGCGACGGGAGCGGCCGCCTCTTTGATCGGATCACAGCTCGGTGGCGGCCGCGCCGGCAATAGTGCAGCGTTGTGCAATAGTGCAGCGCTGCGGTCGTGCACCGCTGCGCTGAGCTCTAATTGGAAAAAGAGCGGGACCCGTCGGGCGACATCTGCGCTAAGCGTCGCGGACGGCGCGCGCACCGGAGGGTATGGGTGGAGCGTGGGCGGGATCAGCGGCCGCGTACGGTAACGCCGAGGTGCGGCGGCTGTGACACCCACCTGGGCCGGGCTGGGTGACCTGGGCGACCTGGGCTGTGACCTGGGCTGTGGCCTGGGCTGTGACCTGGGCTGTGACCTGGGCTGTGACCTGGGCTGTGACCTGGGCTGTGACCTGGGCTGTGACCTGGGCTGTGACCTGGGCTGTGACCTGGGCTGTGACCTGGGCTGTGACCTGGGCTGTGACCTGGGCTGTGACCTGGGCTGTGACCTGGGCTGTGACCTGGGCTGTGGCCTGGGCTGTGACCTGGGATGTGACCTGGGATGTGACCTGGGCTGTGACCTGGGCTGTGACCTGGGATGTGACCTGGGCTGTGACCTGGGCTGTGACCTGGGCTGTGACCTGGGCTGTGACCTGGACTGTGATTTGGACAGCGCAGAGTGTGAGCGGAGCGTGGGTGGGATCAGCGGCCGCGTACGGTAACGCCGAGGTGCGGCGGCTGTGACACCCATCACCTGGGCCGGGCTGGGTGACCTGGGTGACCTGGGCTGTGACCTGGGCTGTGGCCTGGGCTGTGACCTGGGCTGGACCCGGGATGTGACCTGGGCTGTGGCCTGGGCTGTGACCTGGGCTGGGACCCGGGATGTGACCTAGGCTGTGACCTGGACTGTGATCGAGGCTGTGATCTGGACTGCGATCTGGGCTGTGATCTTGACAACGCCCTGGGTTTCCACGTACACTGTGACCTGGGCTATGATATGGGCCGTTACGTGGATTATGACTTGGACTATGACCGGGGCTGTGATCTGCACTGAGACCTGAGCTATCATGTGGGCCGTGATCTCGACTATAACCTGAACTATGACCTGAACGATGACATGGACTATAACCTGGAATGTTTGACTTCTGATCTAACATGTCAACTGATCCTCCGTCTGATCACCCACGCACACCTAGCAGCATAGGCATGACGCCTACTTTGAAGAATGTTTCTCAGTCTTAGTTACGGGATATATGACAGGCTTAGCTAAGTATTCATACAATTATTACCACACACAATGTGAAAAGTACCCAACCCTTGCTGGCAACCAGCAACTACTCCAGATGAAGTGAAATAGTTCCAAAATGCAATTGTGAATATGCGCAGTTGGAGTCTCCGAGTCCCACGTGCGATTGAGATAAGACAAGCGCCCGGCGGGTGTCACTGCGCGACATCTCGGAAACCAACAACCCTAGCGACACATCATATGTATGGCAGGCACGATCTCAGCTGTAGGAGAGGGACTCACCATGATGCTGATAACCGTTGGCTGATACTTCGGGAGGTTTAGGGTCCCATACCCCTGTCTGAAACAGTTTCAATCTTGAGCCGTCCATGGTATACACTAAAATCTTAATCAAAACGCATTGTGAATCCCTAGGTCTAACAATAGTCACCAATCGGTCATATTTCAAGTCGCATGGGGTCAATTTAATTGAAACTGCCAATATTGCCATTTTAAATGGCAATATTGATTTGATGGATTTTTGCATAGCTGGAGCTGGACAAATTACACATGCCTCAATGAGATGTTCTTGGTTGTTGGCTAATAGGCAGTATTTACAGAGGCGATTTGCTCTCCTGTCTAGTTGCTTTATCAATGCTGTTTTACCCTCTGAATGTGAAATAGTTTTTATTACAAGCGTAATATTCATGGTATGAAGTTTTCTCCCTGCGCCACATATGTGTCGGGTGAATTCAAAACGCGATAGAAAGGTTAGGGGTGATACTATATGCGAGTAGGGAAGTGAGCAAGCCAAAAAGTAAGAAGATATCAAGGAAGGCGGTATGTGAAAACACCTATGAACCAATGAGCGAGGTCTCCACACGGGGGGGTCCAGCTACGAACATTTCCATCCCGCCCACCGGCGAAAAGTGGGCGGCGCCATACCGATGGTGAACCAACCAATAAACAAACAAAACAAAGTCTCCAGCTACGATATTGCATGCAAGGGAAATATAAACATGGTGTGCAGGGCAGAACCAAGCGAAGCAGCTACAGCGAAAATTAAGTGTACAATTTGTATGGATGCATATCATATGGTATGCCAAGGTGTTTCTGATGAGCAATTTAGGGCTTTTTCTGACCTTGAGATGCCATGGATGTGCTGCTCTTGTATAGACTGGATACCCAAATTCAGAGCATACAAGAATGGAGAGGCTACCTGCAGAGGCAAAATGACTAGCAATGAGAAGTATGGTGTGATGGACAACAGTCTGGCAGGTCACTTCAATCACATGGAGGAGTCCCTAGGTATTGCAACAAAAAAATCATTCATGAAGTAACAGCAAAGAATGAGGTGATGAATGTTGCATGTGTGGGGCAAGTAGCAGACACCGTCTCAAACAAAATAGATATGCAACAAACGCAAATCATGTCTAGATTAGAGCAGTTGGAAAGAGTGATAGGGCACAATGTTATGTCCCTGAAGTCTCATCAGGAGAAAGGCAGAGATGAAAATGAAAACTGAGGCAGCTGTCATATGCTAGCATCGTTAAGGGATCATGCGAACAAGTCATTGGTTGGTTATTTGGGCTTTTGGGCGCATCGACTGCGTCGGTCATACAGCGCCCAGCGAACAAGTCATTCACTCACTGAGTTCCAAGATTGAGACTATCCTCAAGGCACAGAAGGTGGAGAGAGCCAGAGGGTCGATGGCTGATGTGGATAGACTTATGGATAGAGAGAAACGTAAGTGTAACCTGGTTGTCCACAACCTTCCTGAAGATGATGCGGACATATATCATGCTGAATCTGGGCAACAGAAGGATGCAAAAAACTCGAGCGCATGGTTCAGGAGGTGATGACTTTGCAGATCAGAGTCATCAAATCCTTCCACATAGGAAAGAAGATTCCTGGAAAACATCGCATTATGATGGCAACTCTCGAAACTGAAGCATCCAAATGGGAAGTGGTACGGCTTGCTCGGCAGCTCAGACAAAGTGAGAATTTTCAAAACATCTACATCAACCCAGACCACTCCAGAGAAGAAAGGGATACTGGTAAGAAATTGAGGGACGAGTTAGCTGAGAGAAGGAAAAACGGAGAGAATAACCTAACAATAAGAAGGGGTAAAATCGTGTCACTCCACACTGAACTAGTAAGACCTAGTGGAAAAACAGATGCACCTAAAGTTCCTGCAAGCTTGAGGAGTGCAAATTCCCTAGCTTGACTACGCCGAAGGGGTAGATGCCAACAGGGAAAGAAGCTTAACGTGCTGTATACAAATGCTGACCAGCTCCTAAACAAGCTAGATGGTCTGCATATGCGCATAGCAGGGAATGAGCCACATATAATCTGTATTACAGAAGTAATCCCAAAAGCTCAAGTCTTGCCCACATCACCTACTCTACTGGCTCTCCAGAACTATTCTGTGCTTTTTAAATTTTGATCCATCCCTGGCAAACCTGGGAGCCAGCAACAAACGAGGAACTTGCATTTATGTGGCTGATGGAGTGCAAGCATATGAGTTCTTCTCAAACTGTACATTCTCTGAACAACTCTGGGTACAGGTGAGACTGCTGGGTGGTGGTAATCTACTTGTCGGCTGTATCTATAGAAGCCCCACGTCAGGTTTAAGCCAGACCAGCCAACTATGCAATCTGCTAAGAACCATGACAAGCAGTAAATCTTCTCACTTGGTTATTATGGGTGATTTAAACTTCGGTGATATTCACTGGGAATTCACTATATCCAGATCACCTGAGTCCCACCTGTCTCAACTTTTCTTGGATGCTGTTAGAGACTGTTTCTTGCACCAACATGTGCAGAAGCCCACTCGCTTCAGGCATGGAAATCATCCACGCATCCTTGAGCTAGTCTTTACTAGTGAAGAAGACATGGTCCAAGACATCACGAGCCTACCAGGACTGGGAAAGAGTGATCATGTGGTCCTGACGTATATTCTGACTTGTTCTGCAGATCCCCCAAAAGGCAAGTGCCCAAGCCAGCTCTTCATAGAGGAGACTACAGGAGAATGGAAGTTCTTTTGAGAGAGGTTCATTGGGAAGCAATGGATACCCTAGGTTTGGAGGAGAGCTACCGCTTTTTCCAGTCCAATTTAAAGGGCATACCTAGAACTTGCATCCCATGGCTTCCTCCAAGTAAGAGAAGAAACATGCACATGACCAGAGCAGCTATGACTCTCAGAAAGAAGAAGCAAAAGTTGTGGATCACTTACGCCAAATTTCAGGATGCCCTTGACCACTTACGCTTCACTTGTGCTAGTAATGAACTGAAAAGGCTCATCAGAAATCTACGTCAAAACTTCGAAAGGAAGCTAGTGGGAGACATAAAGCATAATCCAAAGGCATTCTTGAGGTACTCCAATTATCGCATGAAAGTAAAACCTCGAGTTGCTGATCTCGAGTTGCTGATCTGAGTTGCTGATGCAAGATAGCTCAAGTACCACTGTTAGTACAGATGTGGAGAAGGCGAACCTACTTGGAAGATACCTTTTCAGTGTGTTCACTTCTGAGGAATGCTCCCCCATTCCAGGCCTGTCAGTACAATGGGAGGGGCCTCTCCTTGAAGACATTCATATATTCCCAGCTGGAGTGAAAATTAAGCTAACAGGATTAAACTCGGCTTCTTCACCAGGGCCTGATGGTATCCACCCAAAGGTCCTCCAAGAATTAGCCTCTCCACTAAGTGTTCCATTGTGCATGCTGTTCGATAAATATATGGACTTCGGCATGCTTTCTGAAGGCTGGCTGATTGCCGAAATTACTCCCATTTTCAAGAAAGGTTGCAAGCAAGACCCCTCCAACTACCGTCCCATGAGTCTTACTTCAGTAGTGTCCAAAGTACTTGAATCCATCATTCGGGACAGCCTGATGGAACACATGCTAACCACTGGGCATGGTTTTGTACCACACAAATCCTGCACTTCTCAAGTTCTGGCTACAATGGAGGATTGGACCCGGATGTTGGAGGATGGCAATCTCGTGGATGTTGCGTATTTGGATTTCAGGAAAGCATTTGACACTGTCCCCCACCTGCGAATGCTGAGCAAATTACATGACTTAGGAATTCGAGGAAAGGTTCTGGCATGAATTTCAGCATTTTTGTCTGGAAGACAGCAAAGAGTTGTAATAAATGGAGCAAAATCTGATTGGGCTATGGTCACTAGTGGGATACCCCAAGGATCAGTTCTTGGCCCAACTCTCTTTTTGCTATTTGTTGATGATCTTCCACTGTGTGTGAATTGCGGCCTGAAGCTGTTTGCAGATGACACAAAGTTGTATTGCAACGTTCGCAATCTTTCAGGCCTGGACCAAAGGCAGTCAGACCTTGATGTATTATGGGAGTGGTCTGAGAAATGGCTTATGCCCTTCAACACATCCAAGTGCAAAATCCTTCACCTTGGAAACAAAAACAGACGGCATTAATATAGCCTACAGAACACCCAGTTACAGCAAGTCACAGAGAAAAAGGATCTGGGTATCTTTATTGATCAAGATCTGAAGTTCCGAACGCAAGCAGGCTCAGCAGTCTCAAAAGCCAACAGAGTTCTCGGATTTATTAAGCGGTCCTTTGTACAAACTGATACTCAGATGCTTCCCCTCCCTTACAAATCTCTGGTCAGACCACACCTAGAATATGGTAATGCGGTCTGGGGTCCTTTTAATAAGGCGGACCGGAAAATGGTTGAAAGAGTAC
Organism: Imbricaverruca yamaguchii; assembly: GCA_034440575.1. Lineage (NCBI taxonomy): Eukaryota > Metazoa > Arthropoda > Thecostraca > Neoverrucidae > Imbricaverruca > Imbricaverruca yamaguchii. Next base: position 31,761 of record JAOTOL010001471.1, on the reverse strand, counting down.
AGCGCCGAGCAACCAAGTTAGTGCCGGAAGTCAGACACCTTCCTTATAAAGATCGCCTACAAATGTTACGACTACATTCACTGCAATACAGGAGGCGTCGTGGTGACATGATCCTCATGTACCAACTGTTGCATGGTCTTATCGGTTTACGCCAAGAAGACATGGTTCGGTTGTCACCACACTTGTCCACCAGAGGCCACTCCTTGAAGGTGGCGAAGCCTGCTGCATTTTCAAGAGTGAGACGAAACCATCTGAGTGTTCGAGCAGTCAGCGACTGGAATTTCTTCCAGAACAAGTAGTCTGTTCTAATACTCTGAACCAGTTCAAGACCAGAATAGATGCATTCTGGTTCGAACAGCGATTTGAATATCCATCCTGAGATGTGTTGTGTATTATGCTTTGAGTCACCTTGTGTATTTCCAGTTCGAGCTTGATGCGATCGGGTTCAACAGGCTCTTGCCTCTTATGAATCCCGAAATATATATGATTATGATATGATATGTTCTTGGTGAACTGTAGTATTTGTGTTTTAGCTAACTCGACCTAGGCTGATCGCACCAGTAGGAAGAGTGCTGCAGCACTATGACTGCAAAACAGCGTCATCGAAACATGAATTAGTTTGAAAGCGATGCATAGCTTGCAAAAGAACAATCGCAATCGCAATCGCAATCGCAATCGCAATCGCAATCGTAATCATAATCGCAAAGCTGGGAATCGCAATCGCATCGCATAGCATGGAGGGACGAGAGCGAACGCAAAGCATAGCTTACAAAAGAAAGGACTCGGTATGAATTAGTTTGAAAGGATGTATAAAGCAGAGTAATCACAAAGAATTGCTCGCAAAAGAAAGGACTCGAGTATAATTATGCACATGTGTCCCACCACATGGGATGGAGGGACGAGTGGGAAGCGCCCGAACCACTTTTCGGAATGGGCGGGACGCAATGCATTTCGTCCCACCCACATTTTCGGCGACGACCACGCGCCTTCCTTACACTGACCTATCGGCCCTTCGCTCACGTGAGCGCAGAGAAGTTCGAGTCTTGACAGATCCCTGATTGCAGGCCGAAGTTTTTAAAGATACGTAGAGGGTGTAAGCTGTAGAGAGATATCTGGTCTATATCAGAGCCCAAATCATCCAGTTCCGGATCCAAAGCTGAGCGACCCTCGAATTCCGCTGAAACTCTCTTATCTTTACGAACGGGCTTCAAACATCCAGCTTAGGGACATAAAATGGTTAACAATTCACAAATTATATTACAAATGGGAAAGGTGACTGACAATGATGAGGGCCCATATAAAAGTCCGTCCCACCAACTCTAAAAACCGTGACGGTACCTTTGAATATGTATGTTCGATACACGAGCACTATGTGTTCTGGATCATCATTTGCTAATGATGCGGTTCTGTTGGGTGGGGAAATGGCAACGAAAGTGCTCGTCACATTCCAATGTCCTGACCTGTCTTTCAGTGAAGCTGCCACGCACCCCAGCGGAAACCTCTCAACCAATACCACCGTAATTAAAATCGAATAAATTTGGCAAAGTGATCTCAAGACGAATCAAGATCTGATTACTGCACACGGGTAACGTCGGCAGGAAATTAATCAAATACAATCGCTGCACAGGAGCCCAAGCCGTGACTGGCAACTTCCTCGTGCAATGTCTCGCGGCACTGTTTGTTAGGCAAGCGGGGAGGTATTGTCGTCTGAACTAATCCATTAATCATCCTTCCAACAGGCCATTCAGCGTCTGCGGATGAGTTGCTTTTGCTGCACTGAAGCGCCGAGTTAACCGTCTGACAGGAGAGCGACCGGGTCTGGGAGGACCGGGTCTGGGAGGACCGGGTCTAGGAGGACCTGGTCTGGGAGGACCGGGTCTGGGAGGACCGGTTCTGGGAGGACCGGGTCTGGGAGGACCGGGTCTGGGAGGACCGGGTCTGGGAGGACCGGGTCTGGGAGGACCGGGTCTGGGAGGACCGGGTCTGGGAGGACCGGGTCTGGGAGGACCGGGTCTGGGAGGACCGGGTCTGGGAGGACCGGGTCTGGGAGGACCGGGTCTGGGAGGACCGGGTCTGGGAGGACCGGGTCTGGGAGGACCGGTTCTGGGAGGACCGGGTCTGGGAGGACCGGGTCTGGGAGGACCGGGTCTGGGAGGACCGGGTCTGGGAGGACCGGGTCTGGGAGGACCGGTTCCGCCGGGGCTGGCCAGTCCGCCGATCCGCCTGCCGCCGAAGCACGGAGAAGGCACGGCTCACGGACCACGGTCACGGACATGGTCACGAGGCACGGCCTAGACCGTTGGCACGGCCCGCACATGAGTCACTGCCATGAGGCACGGCATTGTTCATGCGTTACTGCCATAAGTAACGGTATCGCACACGAGTTACTGCCATAAGTCACGGTATCGCACACGAGTTACGCCATAAGTAACGGTATCGCACACGAGTTACTGCCATAAGTCACGGTATCGCACATAAGTTACTGCAATACGTCACGATATTGCTCATAAGTTACTGTCATGAGTCACGGCATTACTCACGAGCAACTGTCATGAATGACGATGTGGCTCATGAATTGCTGGCACGGATCACGATATGGCTAACAAGCTATTGTCATGAGCCACGCATGGGTCACGAGCTCCCGTCACGAACATACATGGGTACGAGTCACGACATTGGTCACGAACAACCGCTACGAGTATGCATAGGTCACGAGCTGCTGTCACCAGCCACGGTATGGGTCACGAGCTGCTGACGCGAGCATGCATGGCTGCTAGGTCCCGTGGATTACCATCTGGCCGAGTGGCGGTCTCAGCGGTCCACGGATCTTCTTGCGATTCATTAAAGAATCACGACATGGGGTAACAATCGTGATGGGCCTCAACTCATAGTCAAGCCTGAGCTGAGCGGTGCTCTCTCAGTTAAACTTAAAACACAGGCCGGCCCAGCACAGACAGTGCATCCGTGCACGTCAAGTTAAATACCGCGTTAGAGTAGGTCATTAACACTCAGCTGTATAGAGCAAAGAGCTCACGATGCCCAACAGAAAAGCTCCAGTAAGGGCTTCAGTGCTATTCTTGCATTGTGATTATTGCCCCGTATCTAGATAATTGGACAAGTCGTGATAGAACTCCAGCCGAATGTCTACTGAATTGCCCTTTAATTTTGAAAGAATAGAGAAAGATTGAGATGCATGTGTGCCCAGGGTGCATTGGGCCACACACACACACACACACACACACACACACACACACACACACACACACACACACATATATATACATATATACACACATACACACACACATACATACACACATACACACGCGCACACACACATACACACACACACACAAACAAACACAAACATACACACACACACAAACAAACACAAGCACACACGAAGGTGTATCTGTGCGCCTTATCGGGTCTCAGCGGTGGGCTATAATAAGAATCAGATCTATAACCCGTGCTCAGTTGCGACTCCCGCTTCCAGCGGTATAGCTTCTCCAAGACGTAGCGAGCTGGCCCACGTGAAGTCTGCCAACCCAGACAAATTGGCGGCGGTCGTGCGGCGGCGATAGAGTGATCAGAGCCAAATGGCCGAACACGGGAGCGGCTGCTACAGCCGGCGGCCGGCCGCCGGACCCCTCCCCAGCCTGTTGTCAGCTACAGGCCCGCCTAAAAACACACCCATGTAATTGGCATGAGTAACCAGCAGTGAAAAACTCATAAACGCCACACCGCAGAAATGCACACGATAACGATCGCTCTCATTAGGAGACGGTGCGGCTAACTTGACCCTGCTGCAGGCCGAGCCGGCGGTGACCTTTGGCGGTCGGGTCGTCGGCGGAGGTGGAGGGGGGAGGTCGTGCATGGCGCTGTCGCAGCGTCGAGATGGGCTGACACCGCGCGGCGCTGCCGGCACACAGGTCCCGGGACCGGCCGGCCGGACCACGTCAGACTGCGGGGGGCAGAGGTGCGGGCAGCGGTGGAGGGGGCAAAGGTGCAGGCAGCGGGGGCAGAGGTGCGGGCAGCGGGGGCAGAGGTGCGGCAGCGGGGGAGAGGTGGGCAGCGGGGGCAGAGGTGCGGGCAGCAGGGGGCAGAGGTGCAGAGGTGCGGGCAGCGGGGGCAGAGGTGCGGGCAGTGGGGGCAGAGGTGGCAGGGCAGAGGTGTGGGCAGCGGGGGCAGAGGTGCGGGCAGCGGGGGTAGAGGTGTGGGCATTGGGGGCAGAGGTGCGGGCAGTGGGGGCAGAGGTGTGGGCAGCAGGGGTAGAGGTGCGGGCAGCGGGGGCAGAGGTGTGGGCAGTGGGGGCAGAGGTGTGGGCAGCGGGGGCAGAGGTGTGGGCAGTGGGGGCAGAGGTGCGGGCAGCGGGGGCAGAGGTGCGGGCAGCGGGGGCAGAGGTGCGGGCAGCGGGGGCAGAGGTGTGGGCAGCGGGGGCAGAGGTGTGGGCAGCAGGGGCAGAGGTGTGGGCAGCGGGGGGCAGAGGTGCGGGCAGCGGCCGCACGTGCATCAGCTCCGCCGCACCGCCAGCACGGGCTGCCCTCAGCTCCGAGCTCCGGACGGACGGCGTCTGAACAGCTGTGGGGAGTGCAGGAGTGAACCGCACTCGACTGAAAGGTCTGGGGAACATCCTCCGGGGTAGGAGATACTGTCGTCGAATCTTCGGTGCGGTGGAGTGTTGAAGATTCCAGGAGTGGATGGTGGGTAGACAACATGGCGGTGGAAACCCTGATCGGCATGTTTCAAGAATGAAGCGTTTGAAGGGTCTGTCCATGACCAGGGGTGTTGTTTTGCGTGTTTTTTTTGGGTGGGCATCCCCCATGTTCAATTTCTCCCCTCCAATGATGAATTAGCCCCCCCCCGTAAGAAATGGAAATGGACATGCAGCAAAAAACATACAACTGTGGGCTGCGATCGGAGAGGGAGCGCCGATGGCTTCGCCGATGGTCCCACCGATGGTCCCACCGATGGTCCCGCCGATGGTCCCACCGATGGCCCCGCCGATGGTCCCGCCGATGGCTCCGCCGATGGCTCCGCCGATGGCTCCGCCGATGGCTCCGCCGATGGCTCCGCCGATGGCTCCGCCGATGGCTCCGCCGATGGTCCCGCCGATGGCTTCGCGCGATAGTCCCGCTGATGGCTCCGCCGATGGCTCCGCTGGTGGCTCCGCACGATGGCTCCGTCGATGGCTCCGCCGATGGCTCCGCCGATGGCTCCGCCGATGGCTCCGCCGATGGCTCCGCCGATGGCTCCGCCGATGGCTCCGCCGATGGCTCCGCCGATGGCTCCGCCGATGGCTCCGCCGATGGCTCCGCACGATGGCCCCGCTGATGGCTCCGCCGATGGCTCCGCCGATGGCTCCACCGATGGCTCCGCCGATGGCTCCGCCGATGGCTCCGCCGATGGCTCCACCGATGGCCCCGCTGATGGCCCCTCCGATGGCCCTGGAAGTAGTGACGTCCGCCAGTTCACTCTGGTGATCTGTCATTCAGTGCGGTTTCTATGCGACTGACCGTCACTGTTAACGTCGCGACTATGCCCTGCAGTGAAGCCAGCGTATTTGTGTCCGGAGACACTGCGCCGACTGGCACCGTCTTTGCTGCTGAGTATCCTGCCGCCATTGCCGACACCAGACCCGAAGCCGGGGCTTCCAAGAATTTATCAGCTGCGGCAGCCAGTTCGCCAAGAGAAGCCTCCGCTGACGGCAACGATAATACTGCGCAAGCTGCCCACGGCAGTCGTTGAAGAAATCGTCTTCAACAGCTCACGGATACAGATACAGGCTTGCATTGAAGCAATCCACAATTAATTTGTGGCCATTACAACCTCGCGTTAATATATGATATAACAGCAGGGCAGAAAGGGTCAAAATCACAGAACAATTAAACCGGTGGTAATGCATGTCATAATAAAATACAGCAGAGCGAGCAGCAAATCAGTCCGGCTCTGGCGGCACATCAGACAGGTGTCGCCGCAGGTTGTGACCGAAGATCGGCACGGGAAGCCGCAGCAGCTCAGGTGGCACCGAGTTGTACAGCAGTGGTGCTCTGCAGTCAAATCGCCTCTTCCAAATCTCAGTGCGGGACCGGGGGACATACAAGTGATAGTTCTGACGAATGGTTCGATCACGAATCTCCGCCACGGCGGTGAGATCATGAGCTAGTGAGTCCAGATCTCCACGATCACCTGCGTGGTGATCGACACAGAAAGATTTGCTACCAGCAGGTCAAACTTGGTGCTGTCTTTTTGGATTCGACCCACCCGAAAAGCACAGTACGTTTGCGTCGGCTAGAGGTCTGTCTTCTCCGGAAAAGGAGAACACTGATAGCCCCAACGTGGTCAGCTGCTGGCTTGCAGATGCAGGAGTCAAGGGCAGGATATAGGGGGAGACTAGAGGGACGTGCCTCCCTCCCGTGGAAGGTGGCCGCTCCTCCGATCGGGAAACGGCTCGAGTGATCTGGGCTGGCCCGAGTGAACCCCCTACAATTTTTGTTTAGTCAGAAGCGCCCCTCCGAGAGAAAAGGGTGCCTCTTCAATGTGCTTCAATGGCCCCATCTCGTTTTTTTTTGCCAGGAGACTCCCCTCGGAAGGAAAAGATTCCCCCAGACAGGATCAAGTTAAGAAATTCAGGGCGTCTCTATTTGAAAAATTTAAGGGATGTAGCACACTTGGGCCTTGCCGGATGGCCCGAGTGTACTAAAGAGTATCTTATCTTGACGTATCTTGCCTTCCAAGATACGTCTCTGGCTTGCTGCTGAGAGGGGCGCCTCTGGCTGAAATAAAAATTTGATGGGATGCTCTCCCCGGAGTGGAGCGTTTTCCGGCCGAAAAGGTGCGAACTTCCATGGGGAGACAAGCATTCACTGCCGCTCCTATATCCGCCCCTGCCTCCAAATACTTTAACAGTGGCGCCCCTTCGAAGAAATAACGCCCCTTCAGACAAGTGCCCACATGAAAATGAATGAATCCGCCCCTGCCAGGAGTTCTCGGAGCTGACAGGGCCGCCCCACCGCGCCGCGTGTGTTAAAATGTTAGGTTTTGACAATTACTTTTTCGCACATCCTCGTCTTTTTTTCCCGGTACCACACCATGGTGTATGACCCATCACCCGATGCCCAATCTTCATACTTGGGAACAATTATTTTCCGATTTATACCTGGCTACACGTATGATATAATAACTTCTTTTGCATTTTCTGTGACTTATACTATAACAACTACTTTGCCTATTTCGCAGGCACGTGCCTACTTGGTGAACGGCGACGCCTACGTATTTTACTACATAAACATATCGGAACATATACAATGGAGAGACATCTGGAACGGATACTTATTAGAACAGCTGCGAAGACCCGGAGCATAGTACAGAAACAACAAAATATTATATATGCAGTGCATTTAGTGCACGATAAATTGAAAGCATCTTCATTCCGTGATATCAGTGACTCAAACCGCCAGACAGAGAGTGGTGCACATTTGATGCCATGTACTGTACTCACCTGATATTATTATTCGGGCCTTCTCGTTAACAGAAAACACGCTTGCTCGCATTTGGCCAGGTTTTGTTACCAGCATTGCTTTTGCCCTGCCCATGGGCATTACTATTACTAGTAATGCCCATATTACTATAGGGTATTACTAGTAGGGCTCTGGTACTGGTAACGGAGTTGGGATTCCATGGGTGTAATATGATCGGTTACATGGGTGTGACATGGTCACACATGCATTTGTACATCTTGGTGTACAAGTGCATGTGACATCAGATTGGCGTAGTCTGGCTGTTAGATCGCCAGATATAGCCACACGGAGCATGTATTCGTCCAGACGTTGCCCAGGCAGCGTTCATCTTACGAGTTTACACTGGCTGTTCAAACAGAGTAAGCGTTGCGAGATAACGCAGCGACGCAAATGTTTAGACCCATTTGGTCTTGCTTGCTTATATTTCAAGGATTTCTTGAACCTGGCCTCATTTCAAATGATATTGATATGATATGAACTGACGTGAAGGCGATGCATTAGGTATATTTAACTTACAACTGTACTTGATAAGACTAAAATATTGTCATTCTTCACCATCAAGAAAGGACACATCAAGATGACCTCAATTCGATTAAAAAGTTATACATAAGAACTCCACATTTTATATGGAATGACCGAACGCAGTCCGCTCCAGAGTCTCAGTCGGTGTTATGCGTGTTGGTATGACAGGAGCCATGATTCCCTACTTGGTGTGTTTCTGTGTCTTGCCCACAAATGCTGATGTTGATATGTGAATAGTTCATCACCGCACATATGTGTGGGTGGGCTTGTAGATTATTCGTTGATACATGAGCAACGCAGGAAACGTGACTAGGAACTCTTGCATACGGATAGAACGCAACGTTTCGAAAATTTGATTCGCTGTTCCTTTGTCGGGCGAATTGACTCGGACAGCTTTATACCCCTGCAGTGACAGCCTGGTCTTATAGACGTGTGGTTGTGTATTTATCTCCATCTGCATCACATCAATTACAAATTTATCTCATCAGCAGATTAAGTGGTCTAAATCTAGCATACAAACATAATTGAAGACGGGGCCGATTAACATGAGCGCCGGAGGCCTCCTCACACGGCACGCTCATGAGGAGGGAGATATTCGGCCCCTGCCACTGAGATTTAGGAACGCACTGAAGCTATAAGCACACAATTTGGAGGGTAGATTGTGGATGTAGTGAACTCGCTTCAGTACAAATGTCATGACCCTAGGCCATTAAGGTCCAATGAGGTCGTGATCGTCTGCCTCACAGCACCGCCGCTCCACCGCACAGACGAAGCCTTTGTGACCTTGAACGCTGGCAGCGGCCTGGTCGGCTGATTTGGCATCCCGCAATTCCCATATTTTCTAACGGATTTCGATTTTATGTTGCATAGGCTGAGCTCATTGCCTCTTAACAAAATCACAAGATTGCATTACAACATCGCCGCCCGCTCATGAAACAATGCAAAAAACAGAAGTGGGCGTATTCCGCCCCTCCCCTCACTCTGGTGTGCGTTTGAAACAGCCATACTCGCCTTATACCTACATCAATCCTGTAGCATCCCCTCCACACTAATTGTCGTATAACAACACCTATGGTCATGACTGACACTCAAAATCTGACATCCGCCTGTACATACGCCTGTCCTTCCAGAATAGGAGCTAAAATCCACTCTCGGGGTAGTGATCGGAGCCTATCCTCGCGGTGGGATATCCGAGGTGGGAGACACAGTCTTCCAGCGAGATAGGACATCCGTCAGTCTCCCCGGAGCAGCAACTTCTAACTTCTCCCTCAGCCATTTCGTCCAGGGAGCGGATGTCCCGGCTCGCCCTCGTCCGAGTGGGGCGTTCCGTCTCTCGCCTGACCGTGACGTTCAGGGAGTGGGTGGTCGGGCCTCACGCTGCCGAAGCAGGCACAACCGCCGCGTGCCCGGCGCGAGAGGTCCGGCTGTGCGGCCACACGCACGGCTGCGTCACCGCGTCACGTCACGTGGCGCGGCAACGTCATTGGCGCCGGCGCCGACTCTGAATGCCGTGGCCGGAAACGGACAAAAGGCGTGGGCCGGGCGGCGGCGCCGGCGGCGCGCCACAGCGGCGACCAATCAGAGTGGCCGGCGGCCTCCGCCGCAGCTGCCGCGCGCCACGGCCGCACCGCGCCGCTCCAGCGCCTCCTCTGTGCAGACAACGCACGTGCAAAACTCCGGCGTGGCCGGCGCGGGAGCTCATCGGCCGGGAGCGCCGCGACGACTCGCCGGGCCGAGGCCGGGAGCGCCGCGACGACTCGCCGGGCCGAGGCCGGGAGCGCCGCGACGACTCGCCGGGCCGAGGCCGGGAGCGCCGCGATGACTCGCCGGGCCGAGGCCGACGACTCGCCGGGCCGAGGCCGGAGCGCCGCGACGACTCGCCGGGCCGAGGCCGGGAGCGCCGCGACGACTCGCCGGGCCGAGGCCGGGAGCGCCGCGACGACTCGCCGGGCCGAGGCCGGACGCCCGACGACGCTAACGAACGGCTCGGCTCATCTGCGCGCCGGCCGCAGATGGGGTGATAGCTCTGCAGAGGCGGCCGAGGACACTGGGACGCCCGCTCGGCCCGCTCGCCGGTCGTGCTGCAGGCCGGGGAGGGCCGTCTCTGCACGCCGGCAGCGCCGGCCGGGGCCACCGGCGGCGGGCAGTGGTCTGTGACCAACGGCGCCCGGAGCGCAGTGCTAGGCTGGTCACGGTGGCACACACATAGCTGACAACTCGCGGCACGAGCGAGCAGATGCCGGAACGAGTGCACGCACGTATATGTTGAATACAAGTTCATCTGAGCGGCACGACCCGACCGCGACAATTTTCAAACCTTAACTTTTTTTCGGCGCTTCAAATCCTAAATACTTTATTTAGGACCTGAGAACTGTTCCGACAAAATCAGAAAACAGACGCACCCTTTTCTGACTTCCCAAATTATGCTCCACCACGGATGTTTTTTTTGCGTGCCTGGTGAAGCGTAACATTTGTGTTTCCGAAAAAAAAAACTTTAATCATCTTTTATGGTGCTGAGGAAAGTGTACCATCTTTTATATTTGATGACGATCAGCTTTTGCAGGATTTTTTTTGCAAGTGCGCACCTTTACCTGTGAAAGAAAATGGCTGTACGGCGAGACTGGCGGGTGCCTTTCCAGCCGGTCCAGACTGAGGGCCGCCGGCCACGTGACTATAACGTCACGTACGTGGCCTGAACGCCCCGATGCCGAACGGAGTGTCAGTGGGGGGGGGGGATGCTGAACGGACAGTGCCAGTGGGGGGATGCCGAACGGACAGTGCCAGTGGGGGGGGGTGCTGAACGGACAGTGCCAGTGGGGGAGGGCATGCTGAGCGATTGTACGTGACGTAAGCTGAGCGGGAAGGATGCAGAGCGATAATGACCTGACACAGCGTGGCACCTGAGCTCATTCGACAATTTATTGCACGTTGTACATGGGCTCGAGATGCGTGCATCGCATTAGGCAAACGAACCGGATTCCGACAAGATTGCAGCCAATGTTCAATGAATTAGATTGTTTTGATGAACTTATGCCCTGCGTGCTGTTTCCACAATCTGTACGCGCTATTTCCACAATCTGGTTTCTGTACCGAAGCTGGAGCACGCATCGCACATCTGAATACATTGTGACTTGTGGAAATTCGAATTGTCGAAATAGGTTGTGTCCCCCTGAATATCCTACACTTGAGCGAAAATTGGACGCAGTAAGGTGCATGTCGCCGCGAGGTGCAAAGAGGGCACCGCTTCGGTTGGAGCACAAGTTCCCTGTCGTGAAAGATTATGTGGCCGAAGCATAGGAAAACAATAGTTAGCCTCTTGCTCTCGCTCGCACAGTGGTTGTGGCGCCTTGTGCCGGATAATACATGGGACGTTTATCAAATTTCATGACATGTGAAAAATACCTTTCAGGGAGTGAAACATTTCGTTAGATACTCAATCGATGTCATACTATTGGGCACAAAAATGACTGGATTGCATCGTGATTCTCTATTTAGCGTTCATTGACAAGGGTGTTCGATGCCCAGCAGCCGAATAATGGACATGGAGATGCGCTTGCTAGCATGCCAATTTGCTGTTTTGCTTATCTAATTATGAGCAGCAAAGAAACTGAAGAAAACGAACATGCTCAAGAACACCAACCGACTAACTGTGCTTCTATGGAGCACATAGATGATTAAGACAATTGTCGGTCATAGAGAGGAACCCAAAACACCAATACAGGGATGTCTCAGTAATACAAACTGACATTGTTGAGTATTTGTAACCAAAGGTCTATAGATCTAACAACATGCAGGCGAAAACTGGCCGTTATGATTGATGGCCAGGGTCCCAGGCTTCACTGCCTAAGCTCGCCTATTACAGTAGATTACACCTGTCAGGTAATTTGCAACTAAATTGCTACATCAAACGTGTTTAATGCAGGTACTGATACTTAATACACTTAGCTTGATACCCCAGATAACTACTTGGGATTAAAAGTCAGCTTACAACCACCGAGTAAAAAGGTGCCACGCAACCCGCCATCAGCGGCTCGGACGGCAGTGAAACACAGCCGGGTGGATATACAATACGGACGGCAGTGAAACACAGCCGGGTGGATATACAATACGGACGGCAGTGAAACACAGCCGGGTGGATATACAATACGGACGGCAGTGAAACACAGCTGGATGTATATGCAATACGGACGGCAGTGAAACACAGCTGGGTGTATATACAATACGGACGGCAGTGAAACACAGCCGGGTGGATATACAATACGGACGGCAGTGAAACACAGCCGGGTGGATATACAATACGGACGGCAGTGAAACACAGCCGGGTGGATATACAATACGGACGCGGAGAAGAACTCGTATACGAATACGAAGACAGATACAGAGACTTAGACAAGGACGAATATGGATACGGAGACAGAGACAGAGACAGAAACAGATACAGGGACAGAGACAGGAACAGAGACAGAGACAGAGACAGAGCCAGAGACAAACAGAGACAGAGACAGAGACAGAGACAGAGGCATAGACAGAGACAGATAGAGAAAACAGATACAGAGACAAAAAGACAGTGACACAAAGAGACAGAGACACAAACAGAAAGACACGGACAGAGACACAAACAGAAAGAGGCGGAGAGAAACGAAAACAGAGAAACAGAAATAAAGATGCAGACAGAAGCGGAGACAGAAGCAGAGCGAGAAGAGGCGGGACGGAGACGGATGTGTTGGCAGAGACAGAGGCGGGGACAGAGGCACCATCTCTGTCTCCGCAGCCTCTTACTCCGTCTCTGCCCTATTTATGTGAATCACAGGAAGCATTTCACCGTTGGCCGTCAAACCTCGCAGCAACAGTTGAAAGGCTATTGCCCACGTGACTTGGAAGCCATAGCACGTATGCTTATCAGACGTGCATTCGTGGTAGGTAAGAAAGGGATAGGCAGTTCACTGCTGAAGTTCATGTTCTTGGTGGTATTGATTAAGTGTTATACACAGAAGCAATTATGGGATATTTGGGAAAGTCTTAGAGAGATTGGAAAGTATATTCTAATCAAGACCGACTCCACTTTTTGTCGCAGATGTACCTGACACAGGTTGTTATTTCTGTTAGCCTGCCTTTTATCGTCTGACTCCTTAAATTGATCTGAAATATCGTCGTAGACCCTGACACAACCATGCTGAGGTTATTGCGTGAATCATGGCAAAGTTCAGAACTTGTGCAGATACCAAGATCGGATACGAGGTGTGTAGGATGTGGGACTGGTCCGATTTTGCATGTGCATTAGCTATGAAAATTGAGGTTCTTTGCTCTTACATGGGCCTAAAGAGATTATTTAGGAAACGTTCTGGAAGCTCCGAAATGCTTTTTTCTTAGGGCGGGCAGGCGAGTTGTTCAGGAAGCACGTTTTTGAAAAGGCACACCACTCACGCACTTTTATCTGTTACTTGAACAATAATCTTAATGACGCTCTTTGCTCGCTGATAAATGTATTTACTCATCAAGGGCGGTTACAGGAATGGGTAAAGGTGGCAAAGTACATATTAAAAACTGCGTGCCGCCTCCGTCCCTGTCTCCAAATATAAGGTGGACAATGAGGCAGAGACGGAGAGATGATAGCCACGACGAAGGACCTCTGTGTCTGTATCGTCAGTGTAGCACCGCGTCCGGACTGCGGTCTCCGGACCAGACACGGTCCTGTGGGGTGGTCAGTCACGCCCTCCAGACCCAGCACGGTCCTGTGGGGTGGTCAGCCACGCCCTCCAGACCCAGCACGGTCCTGTGGGGTGGTCAGTCACACCCTCCAGACCCAGCACGGTCCTGTGGGGTGGTCAATCACACCCTCCGGACCATGCACGGTCCTGTGGGGTGGTCAGTCACGCCCTCCAGACCCAGCACGGTCCTGTGGGGTGGTCAGTCACGCCCTCCAGACCCAGCACGGTCCTGTGGGGTGGTCAGTCACACCCTCCGGACCATGCACGGTCCTGTGGGGTGGTCAGTCACGCCCTCCAGACCCAGCACGGTCCTGCCAGTCACGCCCTCCAGACCCAGCACGGTCCTGTGGGGTGGTCAGTCACACCCCATGCACGGCCCTGTGGGGTGGTCAGTCACGCCCTCCAGACCCAGCACGGTCCTGTGGGGTGGCCAGTCACGCCCTCCAGACCCAGCACGGTCCTGTGGGGTGGTCAGTCACACCCTCCAGACCCAGCACGGTCCTGTGGGGTGGTCAGTCACGCCCTCCAGACCCAGCACGGTCCTGTGGGGTGGCCAGTCACGCCCTCCAGACCCAGCACGGTCCTGTGGGGTGGTCAGTCACACCCTCCGGACCATGCACGGTCCTGTGGGGTGGCCAGTCACGCCCTCCGGACCATGCACGGTCCTGTGGGGTGGTCAGTCACGCCCTCCGGACCATGCACGGTCCTGTGGGGTGGTCAGTCACACCCTCCAGACCCAGCACGGTCCTGTGGGGTGGTCAGTCACGCCCTCCGGACCATGCACGGTCCTGTGGGGTGGTCAGTCACGCCCTCCAGACCCAGCACGGTCCTGTGGGGTGGTCAGTCACGCCCTCCAGACCCAGCACGGTCCTGTGGGGTGGTCAGTCACACCCTCCGGACCATGCACGGTCCTGTGGGGTGGTCAGTCACACCCTCCGGACCATGCACGGTCCTGTGGGGTGGTCAGTCACACCCTCCGGACCATGCACGGTCCTGTGGGGTGGTCAGTCACACCCTCCGGACCATGCACGGTCCTGTGGGGTGGTCAGTCACGCCCTCCAGACCCAGCACGGTCCTGTGGGGTGGTCAGTCACGCCCTCCGGACCATGCACGGTCCTGTGGGGTGGCCAGTCACGCCCTCCAGACCCAGCACGGTCCTGTGGGGTGGTCAGTCACGCCCTCCGGACCATGCACGGTCCTGTGGGGTGGTCAGTCACACCCTCCAGACCCAGCACGGTCCTGTGGGGTGGTCAGTCACACCCTCCAGACCCAGCACGGTCCTGTGGGGTGGCCAGTCACGCCCTCCAGACCCAGCACGGTCCTGTGGGTGGTCGTAGCCACACCCTCCAGACCCAGCACGGTCCTGTGGGGGTACACGGACCATGCACGGTCCTGTGGGGTGGCCAGTCACGCCCTCCAGACCCAGCACGGTCCTGTGGGGTGGTCAGTCACGCCCTCCGGACCATGCACGGTCCTGTGGGGTGGCCAGTCACGCCCTCCAGACCCAGCACGGTCCTGTGGAGTGGTCAGT
Organism: Imbricaverruca yamaguchii; assembly: GCA_034440575.1. NCBI lineage: Eukaryota > Metazoa > Arthropoda > Thecostraca > Neoverrucidae > Imbricaverruca > Imbricaverruca yamaguchii. The sequence continues at coordinate 16,480 of JAOTOL010001471.1, read as the reverse complement.
CACACCCTCCGGACCATGCACGGCCCTGTGGGTGGTCAGTCACGCCCTCCGGACCATGCACGGTCCTGTGGAGCGGTCAGCCACACCCCCCGGACCTTCCAGGGTCCTGTAGGGTTGTCGCTCACGACATCCGTCAAAGAAGCACAGCATCATACATGAGGCAGCTGACAGAATGGAGACGACAGCCGTCCAGCGGCCTGCGACTGGACAGTGGCCTGCGACTGGACAGTGATCGGTCACTGGACAGTGGCCTGTCATTGGACAGTGGCCTGTCACTGGAAAGTGGCTTGTCACTGGATAGCGGACTGTCACTGGACAGCGGACTGTCACTGGACAGCGGACTGTCACTGGACAGCGGACTGTCACTGGACAGCGGACTGTCACTGGACAGCGGATTGTCACTGGACAGTGGCCTGTCACTGGACAGCGGACTTTCACTGGACAGTGGCCTGTCACTGGACAGTGGCCTGTCACTGGACAGTGGCCAGTCACTGGACAGTGGCCTGTCACTGGACAGCGGCCTACGACTGGACAGTGGCCCGTCACTGGACAGTGGCCTGTCACTGGACAGCGGACTGTCACTGGACAGTGGCCTGTCACTGGATAGCGGACTGTCACTGGACAGCGGACTGTCACTGGACAGTGACCTGTCACTGGACAGCGGACTGTCACTGGACAGTGGCCTGTCACTGGATAGCGGATTGTCACTGGAGAGTGGCCTGTCACTGGACAGCGGATTGTCACTGGACAGCGGCCTGTCACTGGACAGCGGACTGTCACTGGACAGTGGCCTGCGACTGGACAGTGGCCTACCATTGGACAGTGAGGTGGTCCTTTTTATGACTTTTTATTTATCTTAGTCTGAACGGCCTAAAAGTTGCCCTTTGGGGTAAAACATGATGTGGAATGTTATATATATATATATATATATATATATATATATATATATATATATACACTGTTATATATATATCCATACATATCACTTTTAATATGTTGTCGCTGAAGATCCCAACATTTTACCTTATTGGCCTAAATTTTGGCCCATGGAGACAGAACCTGATATATGTGAGAGAATATTAGTGCATAGAGATCTCATCTATTTTCCCTAGGTCCCTCTCACAAAAATGAGTATTATCTGTTTCAAACAGGTGAATCATGCTGACTAGGCACTCAGTATAGCCAAATAAGGTTCAATGCGTCTGGAAACCTCTTCCTGTGGTCGGCGACCATCTGAGGAACACATTCCAGCTGGTCCTCGTCTTTAGTTAACCGACCGGAATATTCCTGGATCAAGGCAACACCTCGCTCGGCGTGGTCGTTTGTAACGGCTAACTTCACTGCAATGACACTTGCATCTTTGCACGCCCCGTTGTCCTTCCAGTTGGATGCAGGAACCTCGAAGAAAGTTACTGGCAGCTTCAGCTCCTGGAACATAATTTTTGTGTTGGTGGTGTAAAATTTCAGCCACAATCTTATCTTGCATGGCATCTGTAGGCACCGAGATACGTTTGGGTTAATTTATTTGTCTTTCACGTTGGGCACGGTGCGCACCATGCGTTTCTTGAGGTCATCTTCCAGACGTTCATCGAAGAGGGAAAGCCCAACAAGTCGTTCCGATAAGTACCAAAGGTATGATCCCAGCTTCTTCGCCGTGACCTTGGAAATATCGGTGTTTAGATAGGGATGTTTTCCCATCGATTGCAGGAGGGCCAAGTCGCTTACAAGAGCATTGATTGGCTGTGGTGCCGTTATCGAGGCTTTAGCGTATAGTCAGCAAAAGAAGATGCGAAGTTCCCGGAGGCCATACACTTCCCTAGCCGTTAGCATTAACTGAGGTCCAAGCATCCAAACTTTGAATGTGTAGATTATTTTTACATCAATTTGGCCTGATGCACTGCCCCAGGAGCTCTTGTGTGTTCCACGAGGAGACGTAGCACCCAGGAACAGCATAGTGACCCCCAATGTGTTTCTGTAATCCTTCCTTGAATGGTGTTCCTTCAAGATAGTGTCCAGAAATTGTATGATTTCTTCTCGCACATCAGCGACTGCTTGTGCAGTGTACTCTTCTGAAGAAGCGTCTTCATGATTCTCTTGATTTGCACACACCCATTTCGCTTGAAATCGCTTGAAGAGCAGGACTTGCGGTGCTGAAGAGACAATCACTGTTTCAGTAAATGATACACTTGAAATAAGCTCGATAATGTGATGGCGACACACCTAGGACTTTACAGACCTAGGACAATGTAAACATACTTGGCAAGAGCTATGCTATCCTCCTATACCAACTGAAAGGAAGCGATGAACATTCAGCAGGACAAGGACATAACGAGAGCATGCACAAGGGCAGAGGAGAGATGAGGGAGGCATTGCTGCTTTGTGTGTGCAGCAGCATACGAATGTTTGCCGTCAATCGCTCCGTTTATATAGTCACCACGCGGCCGCAATGCCACACACTATCTGAACGAAGTATATGCACCAATTAGCGACACCTACCCGCTACCAGTCAACAGTCATCAATATCAACAACATAATTGCTGGCGATTTCATGAATGGTGAGTATATGGCCAATAGGCCAATGATCCATACAAACATAATCACAATTCCTGGCGATTCTATGGATAATAAATATATGGTTCATAAGTCAACAATTACCAATAGATTAAGATTTCAAAGTCGTTGAGCGACCCTTAAATATCGATATTTTTCAGCCAGACTTTTATGTCTTGTTCTTAGCCGAAGTGGCAACCTTAAGGTGATGAGCCATGTGTTCGGAAATCGTGCAAATAAGCACCATCCTCCCGGACAGCGACCTCCGACTGGACAGCGGCCTCCGACTGGACAGCGGCCTCCGACTAGACAGCGACCTGCGACTGGACAGCGACCTGCGACTGGACAGCGGCCTCCGACTGGACAGCGGCCTCCGACTGGACAGCGGCCTCCGACTAGACAGCGACCTGCGACTGGACAGCGGCCTCCGACTGGACAGCGGCCTCCGACTAGACAGCGACCTGCGACTGGACAGCGACCTCCGACTGGACAGCGGCCTCCGACCAGACAACTTCCCCCGACCGGACAACAGGCAGTGGGCATGGTCCGACGAGGTCACATTGTGGCCAACCACGGATGAATCGATACGATTGGAGGGAGGGACTGACAGGGGGCCAGAGTGCAGAGCGCTTTCACTACCCTCGCCCTTGCCGCACTTCCGATACTTCCCAGCACGCACGTGCACCTGCAGATCCACAGTGATCCACTCTGCACAGCAGGACACTGCACCCAAGACGCCAAGACACACACCGCCATCCACAAAACGGCAATCAGCACCGCAGTTCGATCAGCTGCAACTGCGATTCCCTCGTCACGACAGCTCGTTATAATCCGTGCCACTGTCCATGACATTGATCAGACCGCTGAGATCAAAGTGCCAACTGTGATCACGGCGAGCCTTGCGTGCACCATGATTATGTACGCCGTGTGCACACAGTAATGCGTCGGATTTGGTTCGGCTGGCCACATTTATCCTGCGGTATTCTGGACTGTGTACATTTACTGAGCAGCTCTTTATGTGACCAGGCGATCAGTAGGCCTCCAACAGAGATGCAACCCAGTCGGGAGCCTTGAGCTCGCCAGTCACGGACAATGCCAGTCTTGTTCCACGTCACAGGAACTGGGACACTGCCGGTCCGGTTCTACGTCGGTACAGGGGCACTACCAGTTGAGTACTACACCAGCCACAGGGACACTACCAGTTGAGTTCTACACCAGCCACAGGGACACTACCAGTTGAGTTCTACACCAGCCACAGGGACACTACCAGTTGAGTACTACACCAGCCACAGGGACACTACCAGTTGAGTTCTACACCAGGCACAGGGACACTACCAGTTGAGTTCTACACCAGCCACAGGGACACTGCCAGTTGAGTTCTACACCAGCCACAGGGACACTGCCAGTTGAGTTCTACACCAGCCACAAGGACACTACCAGTTGAGTTCTACACCAGCCACAGGGACACTGCCGGTTGAGTTCTACACCAGCCACAGGGACACTACCAGTTGAGTTCTACACCAGCCACAGGGACACTGCCAGTTGAGTTCTACACCAGCCACAGGGACACTGCCGGTCCGGTTCTACGCCGGCACAGCGACACTGCCGGTTGAGTTCTACACCAGCCACAGGGACACTACCAGTTGAGTACTACACCAGCCACAGGGACACTACCAGTTGAGTACTACACCAGCCACAGGGACACTACCAGTTGAGTTCTACACCAGCCACAGGGACACTGGCTGTCCGGTTCTACGCCGGCACAGGGACACTGCCAGTTCAGTTTTACGCCGGCCAGGGAAGCAAGGTGTAGAAATATATCCTATGCTGGCCAGGTACGGAGGGTGGAGATGCAGCACCTGTACCGGCCAGGTACGGAAGGTGTGAGGATCCCGTACCGATTAGATACAGAGGGAGATAGGATGCAGCACCTGGGCCGGTGAGATATACCGGGCTGGGGATACAGTATCCATACCAGCCAAGTATGGAGCGGTGGTATACGGCACCTGTACCTGCCAGGCACGGTGCGGAAGAGACAGTACCTGTACCGCCCAGGTACGGTGCGGAAGAGACAGTACCTGTACCGCCCAGGTACGGTGCGGTGGGATACGGCACCTGCACCTGCCAGGTACGATGTGGTGGGACACGGCACCTGCACCTGCCAGGTACGGTGCGGTGGGATACGGCGCCTGCACCTGCCATGATCACGTCGGCTGCTGGACGCCGTCGGGCGGCGGGACGGGAAAGTACGCACGCCGCCGTGTCGGTGTCATGTCGCATTTCACGCCGTCGCTGCTGCGTGCAGGTGGCGCCACCGTGTGCCGACCGGCGACGCCGGCTCAGAGCGCGCCGCGCGGCGGCCAGGCCGCGGCTGCGGCTGACGACATGACGGCGACGCGGCGCGTCACTGCGCCGAGACACGCCGCCGCGCCGCCAGACCGGCATCTCACACGGTCAGGCGCACACCCGGCACAGCTTACACGGCCGGCTTAGTTCGGTCGGTGGCCGGCCGCCGCGGTGTCGGCACCACAAGGTGGCGGCCCGAGCCGGCAGTCGAACACGTGGGCTGGCGACCAGGAGGCCAAACGCGACAAAGGTGCCGCGCAGCTGCTGCCTTTGGAGACACTCGCGCACCGCTCAAAACGTCTCAACACATCAACGGCTGAAGATGGAACAATTGGAAATATTCCTTTGACGTAAATGTTCACTTGCCTGCACCTTGATCGCAAACACTCGCTTGTATAGACAGACATGTAACGTGTTCCTTTAAAGGCGGCGCAAATGACCTCTATGATCCGGCACGCCTAAAAAATCAGTTTCCCCCCAAAGCCAGAATTGTGCGGCTCCGTGTGGAGCCAGCGTCTCGACTCCTGTAGCAGAACGCCCGTCCACCTGGCTATGTGGGAGAGTGTACTTATGACGTCACGGGGTTCGCTCCCCCGTACCGACTTTAATCAGGCAAAAATCGGTCTGTACGCCCTCCGACAGCCACGGGCTATACGCACGTTATCTTATGGCGCGGTATGTAGGTTTTTTTTTCCGGCCTGACCTAGGTCTGGTCAGGAGCTCATATCCGGTCCGGTCAGTTCACTCCAGTAGAAATAGCATCCCGGACACGGCCTGGAACCAGGCAATCATAATCCGGAAAACTATAGAGAGACCAGACAATTTTGGAGCAGGAGAGAAAGTGCGAAATACAGACAGAATGGGAGAGAAAATGGAGAGGGCAGGGAGAGGGAGAAAGGGCGTGTGTGTAAGAGTGAGAGAGGGAGGGACACAGAAAGAGACAGACAGAGACAGGGACAGCAACAGAGGCAGAGACAGAGACAGGGACAGAGGCAGAAACAGAGACAGAGAAGATACATATAAAGAGACAAACAGAGCAATTTAAACAGACAGAGATAGAGGCTACCACCCAAAGGTGTAATACGAACTGGCTAAATAGTAAGGGGGCTCTGCCCCCCTCGATACCAATTGTGGACGGGCCGATGGCACTGTGCAAGCATATCAGCTTCAAGAAAGCACAGCGAGTCTACTAAGTGTGCCATGCCGGTTATCCTCTGATAACAGCTAGCATACTAGGTGTGCCATGCAGATTATCCCCTGACCACAGCGAGTATGCTAGGTGTGTCATGTAGGTCATCCCCTGACCATAGCCTGTATACTAGGTGTGTCATGCAGGGTATGTTCTGACCACAGCGAGTATCACTATGTGTGCCATGCAGGTTATCCCCTGACTACAGCCAGTATACTAAGTATGCTATGTAAGTTAGGCTTCTGACAACAGCCAGTATACTAGGTGCGCCATGCATGCTAGCCTCTGACCACCTTGCACCCATTGCAGCCAGATGTGCACAACCCTTGACTCGGAAAGCTGCACACACGATAATGAAGACAAGCAAGAGAGATAATTTCGCAGAATGTGCCACCGTGGTCGCACTAATTTTTCAGCGCTGTGAAGATCTGCACCGCACACTGCTCTGGTGCTGATGGCGAGATACGCTCGTCATGACTGCTGGCAATCCACTTGTTTCGACACTACGACCTAGATATTAATAATTTTGTTTTTGCCGCTAATCTGTGTGGCCATACGACTTTGGCGTCTGCTGTCTCCCCATTGTGGCATCCACTTCACATGATATTGAAGAGTAAAGCTACTACAGCGTCACCAAGCTTCCACAGTTTACACAGTTTCTTTTCCGATATCGATTGCATGGCGATTGCTCAGCTGCTCCTCGTTAGGTGCGAGTGTAATTTCATTTCCCAAGGACAGGAAAGATAAATCACCCGGGGTAAATCACGAGAAAAATGGAAGAATTCATGCACTCAGCAACGACTGTCCCACTGTTCCCATGGTGATTTGATATCAACATCAGAATCGTCAAGAATCAACATTGGTCAATTATAAAGGAAATGAAAAAGTGTGCCCCTAGATCCTGTCGTATGTTCAGTGTAATCATTGTATCATGTTAACCTTCGGTTCCGCTACAGGGGAATGCAGGGACAACTCTCAAAAGTATGACATAAGAATAGATCCACGAGCGTTGTAAGTAAATGTATGTAAATATGCACGCCGAAACTCAGCTACAGACGTCTCCAATCTACCTCCAAAACAATGTACCGTGATGAGTCCCGTCGCCAGCCGTCAACTATGCAGCAGCTTACGAATGTATCATCAGCATACTCAGCGTGCACTGATCATCAGCAATTGTCATAAAACTCGTGTACACGTATACTGATGACACGTGTCACTACACGTATACTGATGACACGTATACTGATGACACGTGTCACTACACGTATACTGATGACACGTGTCACTACACGTATACTGATGACACGTGTCACTACACGTATATTGAGGACACGTATACTGATGACACGTGTCACTACACGTATACTGATGACACATGTCACTACACGCATACTGATGACACGTGCCATTACACGTATACTGATGACACGTGTCACTAAACGTATACTGATGAAACATGTCACTACACGTATACTGATGACACGTGTCACTACACGTATACTGATGACACGTGTCACTAAACGTATACTGATTACACGTGTCACTACACGTATACTGGTGACACTTGTCACCACACGTATACTGATGACACGTGTCACTACACGTATATTGAGGACACGTATACTGATGACACGTGTCACTACACGTATACTGATGACACGTATACTGATGACACGTGTCACTACACGTATACTGATGACACGTGTCACTACACGTATACTGATGACACGTGTCACCACACGTATACTGATGACACGTGTCACTACACGTATACTGATGACACGTGTCACTACACGTATACTGATGACACGTGTCACTACACGTATACTGATGACACGTGTCACTACACGTATACTGATGACACGTGTCACTAAACGTATACTGATTACACGTGTCACTACACGTATACTGGTGACACTTGTCACCACACGTATACTGATGACACGTGTCACTACACGTATATTGAGGACACGTATACTGATGACACGTATCACTACACGTATATTGAGGACACGTATACTGATGACACGTGTCACTACACGTATACTGATGACACGTGTCACTACACGTATACTGATGACACGTGTCACTACACGTATACTGATGACACGTGTCACTACACGTATACTGATGACACGTGTCACTACACGTATACTGATGACACGTGTCACTACACGTGCACTGATGACACGTGTCACTACACGTATATTGAGGACACGTATACTGATGACACGTGTCACTACACGTATACTGATGACACGTATACTGATGACACGTGTCACTACACGTATACTGATGACACGTGTCACTACACGCATACTGATGACACGTGCCATTACACGTATACTGATGACACGTGTCACTAAACGTATACTGATGAAACATGTCACTACACGTATACTGATGACACGTGTCACTACACGTATACTGATGACACGTGTCACTAAACGTATACTGATGACACGTGTCACTACACGTATACTGGTGACACTTGTCACCACACGTATACTGATGACACGTGTCACTACACGTATATTGAGGACACGTATACTGATGACACGTGTCACTACACGTATACTGAGGACACGTATACTGATGACACGTGTCACTACACGTATACTGATGACACGTGTCACTACACGTATACTGATGACACGTGTCACTACACGTATACTGATGACACGTGTCACTACACGTATACTGATGACACGTGTCACTACACGTATACTGATGACACGTGTCACTACACGTGCACTGATGACACGTGTCACTACACGTATATTGAGGACACGTATACTGATGACACGTGTCACTACACGTATACTGATGACACATGTCACTACACGTATACTGATGACACGTGTCACTACACGTATACTGATGACACGTGTCATTAAACGTATACTGATGAAACATGTCACTACACGTATACTGATGACACGTGTCACTACACGTATACTGATGACACGTGTCACTAAACGTATACTGATGACACGTGTTACTACACGTATACTGATGACACGTGTCACTAAACGTATATTGAAGACACGTATACTGATGACACGTGTTACTACACGTATACTGATGACACGTGTCACTACACGTACACTGATGACACGTGTCACTACACGTATACTGATGACACGTGTCACTACACGTATACTGATGACACGTGTCACTACACGTATACTGATGACACGTGTCACTACACGTATACTGATGACACGTGTCACTAAGCGTATACTGATGACACGTTTCACTACACGTATACTGGTGACACTTGTCACTAAACGTATATTGAGGACATGTATACTGATGACACGTGTCACTACACGTATACTGATGACACGTGTTACTACACGTATACTGATGACACGTGTCACTACACGCATACTGATGACACGTGTCACTACACGTATACTGATCACACGTGTCACTACACGTATACTGGTGACACTTGTCACTAAACGTATATTGAGGACACGTATACTGATGACACGTGTCACTACACGTATACTGATGACACGTGTCACTACACGTATACTGATGACACGTGTCACTACACGTATCTTAGAATCAATGTTTCAGTCTAGCTTCATCACGCAATTTCCACAAGCCATCAATAAATAGAATGACTTACTGTCGATTTAAACATACTTATATATATATATATATATATATATATATATATATATATACATATATATATATACTTAATATGTGTATATATATATATAGAACTGTATATATATATATATATATATATATATATATATATATATATATATATATATATATATATATATATATATATACGCACGTGTGTGTGTGTGTTTGTGTATGTCCGTGTATATTGATCGACTACCGCATGTCTCCGTATTCATGCTCGAAGATTGATCCAGGACCTTGCCAATAACCATACACCTTATGCCGTGGTGGAGCTGAGACCTTGTCCATAGCCACGCGCCAAGCCGTGGTCCGAGTGTGGCCCGACACTCGGCAAGTATGCAACCCTGCACCCCTGCACCCCTTGATGATTAGTGGCAATTCACCGCATATATATATATATATATATATATATATTATATATATATATATATATATATATATATATATATAAGTCGTCTGGAACTATTTGTCATATAGTGGATTCTGGAACCGAGCGATGTGAAGCGAGAACAGCTGCTGAACAAACCTGGATCTTATGGCGTTAACTTCATGGTACAAATTGCTGGGGTTAGCCCCATATTTGCTTGCCCCCCCCCGTTTGTCCATCCCCAGTTATTTTTGCGGTTCTTGTGCCCATGGTCCCAAGTATTGGATTTTGTATTTGCCTACTAGTTTCCTCATGGACACGAAATATCAGCTCGAGGGAATGTGCCGCATTTCATTGGCCTTGCGCAGCTTGACGTTTAACGGATCAGGTGAACCACATACTCGTTAGTGGGAGGAAGAGATGCAGTCATGAATAATTTATGGTGCATATCCTCCACTGACGTGATCGGCTCGGCTGGATTTGGTCAGCTTAGTCATGTCCAACTCTCGAAAGTCGCAAATGAGTCATGGCTGTTTGTCACACGTAAAGAGAGGCTAAGGCTAAGAGTTGGTAAGTAGAGACTAAGGCTGAGAATCGTGGCCTCTGCTGAGGTTCTTAGCACAGGTCGGGACGGTTAGGCGTATCAATTGAAGCTCAGCTACTTAGCTATGGCTGTAGCAACTCCCTCCCTGGGGCTCAAATATGTTGACACCTCTCCCATAAACCAGCCAATCAGCACTCGTGGTGTACAACAGCCTAGACTGGAGGCGTTCTCCACCCATGAGCTTCGTCATGCGTTTCCAGCATAGGTTAGGGGATTAGTAGATAGTTTTTTTTTTCACTTCATAACTGCATGGTAGTTATTAATGATTGCCTGATGCATTGCTTTAGTCAGACAGTTCACAGTTGCAACGAAATAAGCCTTCTAATCAGAGTGCCGGCTGGAGACGAACACGACGCAGGAAGCAATAGTGAGGCATGCTAGGTTATAATTTATCGTATATTGCATACACTACATGTATAGCATTATACTGTTTCTGTACTATTTTGTGGGTCTCTGTAGCTATTCTAAAAAGTATCCATTTCTGATATTTCCACATGTTGTGTCCTATATTTCTGATACGGTAAAATACATATATGTGGCCATTTCCTCAGTACCTAAATATGCGTCTGCAAAATAGACAAAATAGCCATTATAGTACCAGACACAGATGATACAAAAGAAGGAATTGTATCACATATGTAGCTAAAAATAGGCAAAGTGCGAATTAGTCCCCATTAGATTATAGGTGCATTGCTTTTTAGAGTAGAACATCATAATGCTTGAAGGCTAAAGAATATTGCAGTTTGATTTTCAGAATTTGGCAACGATATGGTGTGCCTATTAAATGCATGATGCAATATTTTACACATGATCAAATGCTGAATGACTAAAAATTTGGCACCCGGTCTCAATTGTGCTGCTGCCTTGATTGATAACTGTAAGCAATGGATAGCATCATATGTTTTAAGAATTATTTTGCAACCATCATACAGTCGCCATCAATCCTGCCGATTGATAAAGCAAGTCTTGATTGAAAATAGCTTTATCTTCAATCAATGTTCTGGGAATGAACGGGGCTTTCAAAGATGATGTGAATTCTCTAAACGATCTTGAATTCTCTAAACGACCACCAGGCTGTGTCGACCACTGCCGACCCGTGAGACGTCACCAACCGACCACCGCCGACCCGTGAGACGTCACCAACCGACCACCGCCGACCCGTGAGACGTCACCAACCGACCACTGCCGACCCGTGAGACGTCACCAACCGACCACCGCCGACCCGTGCATCGTCACCAGCCGACCACCGCCGACCCGTGCATCGTCACCAACCGACCACTGCCGACCCGTGAGACGTCACCAACCGACCACTGCCGACCCGTGAGACGTCACCAACCGACCACCGCCGACCCGTGAGACGTCACCAACCGACCACTGCCGACCCGTGAGACGTCACCAACCGACCACTGCCGACCCGTGCATCGTCACCAGCCGACCACTGCCGACCCGTGAGACGTCACCAGCCGACCACCGCCGACCCGTGAGACGTCACCAACCGACCACCGCCGACCCGTGCATCGTCACCAGCCGACCACCAGGCGACGTGCTGCCCGACGCCTCCGTTCGGACGTTGGCTGGCGCGGCGCGCCGACCCGTTTGCCGGGTATCGAGTGTCGGTGTGCCGTTCGGGCGGCTCGGTGCACGCCGCGCGGTGCACGGCTTACACGGCCGACTGTCCGTGGACACGGTGTCGGCGGCACCGGCTTCCGGTGCCCGGCCGCCAAGGCCGTCGGCACTCAGACGCCCTGTCCGCCCGTGTCCGTGTGCCACTTAACAGCGTAACTCGGGGCGCAAATGTGAGCCAGAAGCGACCTCCTGGCGGAGAAGGCCACACGGTAAGTCCGAACCGGGCGGATACTTAACGTCTTATGTGAGTCAATCCGTTCTCTATATCGGCCTGTCCATTGCAGTCAGGAGTAAAGGTCCCTGCCGGTGACTCTTCACCTATCTTTCTCTCTCTCTCTCTCTCTCTCTCTCTCTCTCTCTCTCTCTCTCTCTCTCTCTCTCTCTCTCTCTCTCTCTCTCTCTCTCTCTCTCTCTCTCTCTCTCTCTCTCTCTCTCTCTCTTTTTTTTTTTGGTACGCTAATTCAATATTTATTTCAGCTATGGTCCATGGTCCACTGCTGATTGTAAATTGCATCATTTCCTCAATTTTCACCTAGTCTGGGCGTCAAATAAGCATCGATAAATATCGAACTGATCGGCGTGCATCATATGCATGTTTGTAACAAAAGATGCATACGGTGTCATTTCACTGCTTTGACCTTGGCTTGTATGGCGGGATACTGATATTTTTCTGTCGGAAAAAATACCCATTTCTGCCTCTTAGTTGACGTGTTGTTAAATGCTCCCATTAAAGGGCAGCTTGTTTTGAGGATGTGCTGCGTCTTTGCATGCTGAAGTAACCGTCTCCGTGAAGAAATGTTGTATCTTAGAAGAGTGAAATCGCATTTCAAGGAACCGGGTAAGGTTAGATTGTTCCAGGTGATTTTTTTTTCGTGACCTCTGGTCAATGCATGGTCCTGACCCCAAATTTCCCGCAGTGGGCTGCTTCGGTGGAATGCATTGAATCGGTTGCCGTTGTTGCAAACCTTAAACTACATATGAAAACGAAAACGTTATGAGGCATGCGAAATTTTCCCTGTGTAACTCAAGGATCACCTTGGTGATCTCTGATGGTCGAAAGGTTCGACGTGCTGACGAACAGCTCGAGGAGTTTGGGTAGATATTGGCTACGTGTTGTGCGATTTTCATCCGATTCTGAGGGTATCACCAGAATCAAATCCGTCGTTTAATGCGAATACGAATACGCGGAAGTTATAACGGAAAGACGTGAGTGAGAGTCTCCACTGTACACCCCTCCCCACAAAAAACGAATGCGATTACAGCCGCTTAAATGTTATGTTCCAAACCTTCCAAAATGATTTGTCTGCCCCAAACAAATATCACCTTTTGACGTTATTACCACTTTTTCGAGACCTTTGGGTTCAGGTTATGACTAGTATTACACTGGGGAGAGCAAATAACTCGTTAATGCAGCAATTTTTTGCACATTAAATGCAAAGTTACCGAGATTGACTTCTCGGAAACAGTTTTCCCGGCATCAATCAAGTGGGCAAACATTTTGAACAGATTCATTGCAATTCAACTCCATTTGTAGTTGTAATAAAGATACGCTATGTAATGCTACGCAAACATCAGCGCAAATATGATTCAGTTCAAATATGAAGTTAATAGACAAGGAGATGCTTTGAACTCTACACGGGTTTTCCAAGGCAGCGCTGGCCTTCTTGGTTGTTTCTTAATGACAAGTAATTTGTCCATCATATGGCAGAATTAGAAATGCTATTTGAAAAATTTTAAAAGTGCAATTTGTCATGATTGGTGATGGTCTTTATTTACAAGACTATCCTATGAAGGAATCGAATGCATGATATAAGGTACAAAAATGGATGCACATGGGATTGAAACTTTGCTTGGCATCAGAAACTGTCATGATTGGTGAAGCGTAACTTCCTAGATTATACCATAACATAAAGTTACTAACTGAAGAGAGCCGAATGCAAATGATGCGCACTGGCTAACAGAACAGCACAGCCAGGGGAGAGACTAAGGGGAGTAAGAGTCCCTGTTAGAAGCAGGAGGATCTGAGACATCCCTAACCCCACCCACAGGAAAAGAAAAGGAAGTCCCTTGTCATACCCCGACTGTCTCAGAAGTATCGGAAAACCATGGTTTTCCACTTGCCTTCAGTATCTTTTCTTTACATTTACGTCAAGAAAATATTTTATGTTTATCACACATATTTATCATTTTTTAAAGACACCCATTCTTCCATCGATTGCTTTGCTCAAAGTAGAAAGTTGCTTACCACCATTATTTTATTTTCAAAAACCAATATGCCCATCTAAATGTCAAGTTACTTTATTTGTCTATTTTCGTTGATATGAAGCAAACTTGAAACAAGATGATTGTACATAAAATGAACCAAGCCAAACCTAACCTCCTTTTGAAGAAGAACATTCGTTTATTTTAACTTTTTTTTTCAATGTAGATCGCAGCCTAACATAACATACCCAAACCTAATCCCATTGTTTGTGCCTTCTGGAGGTAACATGTGCAAAACGTGTCCTGTTAATACCAAAAAGAAAAATAATAAATTTTAAAAAAAAAAAAAAAAAGACATAAAAAATACTGCAAATAAGAACAACAAGGGCCTTCTTGTTTGCCCCTTTTACCCGGAACAAGTTGCCCACCAAATCTGTCAATCAGCCCTCCATGTAATACTGAAAAGCAAGCCCTCTATTCTTATGATTGTCTATGCTGTTTTTAAAGATGTTCAATGTGCTGCTTCTGACAATGTTTTCTGGCAGCTGGTTCCAGTGTTCTACTACCCTGTTGGTGAAGAAAGTTTGCCTTAACCTTGTTCTGCTGTGATTTACTTTAATTTTGAATTTATGACCTCTAATTGCATCATTTCTTTTAAATTCAAACATTTCCCCAAGGTATCCCCTCTCCAGACCATGGACAAATTTAAAGACCTCGATGAGATCTCCTCTCAGCCTTCTATATCTAAGTGAAAACATATTCAATTTCTTCAATCTTTCCTCATATGCCAGGTTGCTTATGCCATTAACCATTTTTGTAGCCCTCTTTTGTACTCTCTCTAAAAGCCAACAATCTTTTTCATAGCTAAGAGACCAAGCTTGGATGCAGTATTCCAAATGTGGCCTGACGTATGCACAGTAAAGCTTCCTGATCACTTCCTCACTTCTGTATGATACATTCCTATTTATTGCCCCGAGCATTCTCAGTGCCTTCTTCCTGGCTTCCTTGGTCTGTTCTGATGCCCCCAGCTTTGTGTTTAGAATAACACCTAAATCCTTCTCCTGTTGAGTCACTGATAGCACTTTGCCACCCATCAAGTATGGAGCCTTCATATGCTGCTTACCTACATGCATGATTTTGCACTTATCAAAATTAAATTTCATTTGCCATTTTTCGGACCACTTCACAAGTTCGTCTAAGTCTTTTTGCAGCGAGATATGCTCATCTTGACATGTTATTGCCCTAAAGACCTTCAAATCATCCGCAAATTTCAAAACCTTACTGCTTAGGCCACTTTCAATGTTATTCACAAATATAATGAACAGTAGTGGCCCCAGTACTGACCCCTGGGGGATTCCACTAAGAACATTTTGCCATGATGACTGTACCATTCAGCATCACTCTTTGCTGTCTATCTGAAAGCCACAACTCTATCCATTTTAAGATGCTACCTGCAATACCATGGGACTGAAGCTGTATCATTAACCGTTTATGGGGTGCCTTGTCAAAGGGCTTACTAAAGTCAAGATATGCTACATCAACCTGATTTCCCTGATCAAATTGTTCTGTGGCGAAGTTCAAAATGTCCAAGAGGTTTGTGAGACACGATCGTCCTTTTCTAAACCCATGTTAAGTATCTTGGAGTATTTTATTGCATGTGGAGTATATTGAGTATTTTATTGCATGCATTACCATTAATATTTCCTACAATATGTATGGCAATATTTGTGCATTCTACAGAAGCTAGCACGCTACAGAGGGGAATTTGAGGAAAACCAATTCAATTTTTGTGTACAAAAGAAATTAATCGACTTTCTAGCCCTAGAAATGCATTGGTTCATGTGCTAGGAAAGGAAGTACATCATAATATGGAAGTGTATTTTAGTTGAATGGCTCGGTTTCATTAAAAAATATTATCGGGCACTGT